>CM070899.1:190309254-191041515 GCA_036417435.1 Inia geoffrensis | reverse complement strand
CCAACACTAACTCGTGCCCTCACACTTACGCTAGCCCTTAAGCATTGTCGTACACTAACCTGTACCCTAATCCCTCTCCATTCCCTAACCCTAACCCTAACCCGAATCCTAACCCTGACCCTCACCCGAAGCCTTACCCTCACCCGTGCCCTAATCTTAACCAGGACACCAAGACTAACTCGTGCCCTCAAACGTACGCTAACACTAAACCGCAGCGGTACCCTAACTTGTACCCTAATCCCTCTCCATTCCCTAACCCTAACCCTAACCTGAAACCTAACCATGACACTCACCCGAAACTTTACCCTCACCCGTGTCCTAATTTTAACCAGTACATCAACACTAACCCATGCCCTCTAACGTACGCCAACCCTAAGACATTGCCGTACCCTAACCTGTACCCTAATCAATCCCCATTCCCTAACCCTAAATAGCCTAACCCTTAACGTGACCCTCTTCCGAGGCCTTACCCTCACCCGTGCCCTAATCGTAAGCAGTACACTAACACTAACTAGTGACCTCACACGTACGCTAAACCTTAAGCCGTTGTGGTACCCTAAGCTGTGCGCTAATATCTCCCCATTCCCTAACCCTAACCCTAACCCGAATTCTATCCCTGACCCGTCACCCGAAACCTTACCCTCACCCGTGCCCTAATCTTAACCAGGACACCAACACTAACTTGTGCCCTCACACGTACGCTAAGTCTTAATTGTTGTCGTACCCTAAACTGTACCCTAATCCCTCCCCATTCCCTAACCCTAACCCTAACCGAATCGTAACCCTGACCCTCACCTGAAGCCTTACCCTCACCCGTGCCCTAATCTTAACCAGGACACTAACACTAACCCTTGCCCTCACACGAACGCTAACCCTTAAGCACTGTCGTACCCTAAGCTGTACCCTAATCCCTCTGCATTCCTTAACCCTAACACTAACCCGAATCCTAACCCTGACCCTCACCCGAAGCCTTACCCTCACCCGTGCCGTAATCTTAACCAGGACACCAACACTAACACGTGCCCTCACACGTACGCTAAACCTTAAGCGTTGTCGTACCCTAAATTGTACCCTAATCCTTCCCCATTCCTTAACCCTAACCCTAACCCCATCCCTAAACCTGACCCACTTCCGATGCCCTACCCTAACCAATGCCCTAATCTTAACCAGTACACAAACACTAACTCATGCCCTCAAACGTACGCTAACCCTTAAGCATTGTCGTACCCCATCCTGTACCCTAATCCATCCCCATTACCTAACCCTAACCCTAAGCGAAACCCTGAACGTGACCCTTTTCCGAGGCCTTACCCTCATCGGTGCCGTTGTCTTAACCAGTACACCAACACTAACTCGTGCCCTCACACTTACGCTAACCCTTAAGCATTGTCGTACCCTAACCTGTACCCTAATCCCTCTCCATTCCCTAACCCTAACCCTAACCTGAAACCTAACCATGACACTCACCCGAAACTTTACCCTCACCCGTGTCCTAATTTTAACCAGTACATCAACACTAACCCATGCCCTCTAACGTACGCCAACCCTAAGCCATTGCCGTACCCTAACCTGTACCCTAATCAATCCCCATTCCCTAACCCTAACCCTAACCCTAACCCTTAACGTGACCCTCTTCTGAGGCCTTACCCTCACCCGTGCCCTAATCGTAAGCAGTACACTAACTAGTGACCTCACACGTACGCTAAACCTTAAGCGTTGTGGTACCCTAAACTGTGCCCTAATATCTCCCCATTCCCTAACCCTAACCCTAACCCGAATTCTATCCCTGACCCTCACCCGAAACCTTACCCTCACCTGTGCCCTAATCTTAACCAGGACACCAACACTAACTCGTGCCCTCACACGTACGCTAAACCTTAAGCGTTGTCGTACCCTAAATTGTACCCTAATCCCTCCCCATTCCTTAACCCTAACCCTAACCCCATCCCTAAACCTGACCCACTTCCGATGCCCTACCCTAACCAATGCCCTAATCTTAACCAGTACACAAACACTAACTCATGCCCTCAAACGTACGCTAACCCTTAAGCATTGTCGTACCCTAAACTGTACCCTAATCCCTCTCCATTCCCTAACCCTAACACTAACCCGAATCCTAACCCTGACCCTCACCTGAAGCCTTACCCTCACCCGTGCCCTAATCTTAACAAGGACACTAACACTAACCCTTGCCCTCACACGAACGCTAACCCTTAAGCACTGTCGTACCCTAAGCTGTACCCTAATCCCTCTGCATTCCTTAACCCTAACCCTAACCCGAATCCTAACCCTGACCCTCACCCGAAGCCTTACCCTCACCCGTGCCCTAATCTTAACCAGGACACCAACACTAACTCGTGCCCTCACACGTACGCTAAACCTTAAGCGTTGTCGTACCCTAAATTGTACCCTAATCCCTCCCCATTCCTTAACCCTAACCCTAACCCCATCCCTAAACCTGACCCACTTCCGATGCCCTACCCTAACCAATGCCCTAATCTTAACCAGTACACAAACACTAACTCATGCCCTCAAACGTACGCTAACCCTTAAGCATTGTCGTACCCCATCCTGTACCCTAATCCCTCCCCATTCCCTAACCCTAACCCTAAGCGAAACCCTGAATGTGACCCTTTTCCGAAGCCTTACCCTCATCGGTGCCGTTGTCTTAACCAGTACACCAACACTAACTCGTGCCCTCACACTTACGCTAACCCTTAAGCATTGTCGTACCCTAACCTGTACCCTAATCCCTCTCCATTCCCTAACCCTAACCCTAACCCGAATCCTAACCCTGACCCTCACCTGAAGCCTTACCCTCACCCGTGCCCTAATCTTAACCAGGACACCAAGACTAACTCGTGCCCTCAAACGCACGATAACACTAAACCGCAGCGGTACCCTAACCTGTATCCTAATCCCTCTCCATTCCCTAACCCTAACCCTAACCTGAAACATAACCATGACACTCACCCGAAACTTTACCCTCACCCGTGTCCTAATTTTAACCAGTACATCAACACTAACCCATGCCCTCTAACGTACGCCAAGCCTAAGCCATTGCCGTACCCTAACCTGTAGCCTAATCAATCCCCATTCCCTAACCCTAACCCTAACCCTAACCCTTAACGTGACCCTCTTCCGAGGCCTTACCCTCACCCGTGCCCTAATCGTAAGCAGTACACTAACACTAACTAGTGACCTCACACGTACGCTAAACCTTAAGCGTTGTGGTACCCTAAACTGTGCCCTAATATCTCCCCATTCCCTAACCCTAACCCTAACCCGAATTCTATCGCTGACCCTCACTCGAAACCTTACCCTCACCCGTGCACTAATCTTAACCAGGAAACCAACACTAACTTGTGCAATCACACGTACGCTAACCCTTAAACGTTGTGGAACCCTAAACTGTACCCTAATCCCACCCCATTCCCTAACCCTAACCCTAACCCGAATCCTAACCCTGACCCTCACCTGAAGCCTTACCCTCACCCGTGCCCTAATCTTAACCAGGACACTAAAACTAACGCTTGCCCTCACACGAACGCTAACCCTTAAGCACTGTCGTATCCTAAGCTGTACCCTAATCCCTCTGCATTCCTTAACCCCAACCCTAACCCGAATCCTAACAATGACCCTCACCCGAAGCCTTACCCTCACCCGTGCCCTAATCTTAACCAGGACACCAACACTAACTCGTGCCCTCACACGTACGCTAAACCTCAAGCATTGTCGTACCCTAAATTGTATCCTAATCCCTCCCCATTCATTAACCCTAACCCTAAACCCATCCCTAAACCTGACCCACTTCCGATGCCCTACCCTAAACAATGCCCTAATCTTAACCAGTACACAAACACTAACTCATGCCCTCAACCGTACGCTAACCCTTAAGCATTGTCGTACCCTATCCTGTACCCTAATCCCTCCCCATTCCCTAACCCTAACCCTAAGCGAAACCCTGAACGTGACCCTTTTCCGAGGCCTTACCCTCATCGGTGCCGTTGTCTTAACCAGTACACCAACACTAACTCGTGCCCTCACACTTACGCTAACCCTTAAGCATTGTCGTACCGTAACCTGTACCCTAATCCCTCTCCATTCCCTAACCCTAACCCTAACCCGAATCCTAACCGTGACCCTCACCCGAAGCCTTACCCTCACCCGTGCCCTAATCTTAACCAGGACAACAAGACTAACTCGTGCCCTCAAACGTACGCTAACACTAAACCGCAGCGGTGCCCTAACCTGTACCCTAATCCCTCTCCATTCCCTAACCCTAACCCTAACCTGAAACCTAACCATGACACTCACCCGAAACTGTACCCTCACCCGTGACATAATTTTAACCAGTACATCAACACTAACCCATGCCCTCTAACGTACGCCAACCCTAAGCCATTGCCGTACCCTAAACTGTACCCTAACCAATCCCCATTCCCTAAACCTAACCCTAACCCTAACCCTTAACGTGACCCTCTTCCGAGGCCTTACCCTCACCCGTGCCCTAATCGTAAGCAGTACACTAACACTAACTAGTGACCTCACACGTACGCTAAACCTTAAGCGTTGTGGTACCCTAAACTGTGCCCTAATATCTCCCCATTCGCTAACCCTAACCCTAACCCGAATTCTATCCCTGACCCTCACCCGAAACCTTACCCTCACCTGTGCCCTAATCTTAACCAGGACACCAACACTAACTCGTGCCCTCACACGTACGCTAAACCTTAAGCGTTGTCGTACCCTAAATTGTACCCTAATCCCTCCCCATTCCTTAACCCTAACCCTAACCCCATCCCTAAACCTGACCCACTTCCGATGCCCTACCCTAACCAATGCCCTAATCTTAACCAGTACACAAACACTACCTCATGCCCTCAAACGTACGCTAACCATTAAGCATTGTCGTACCCTACCCTGTACCCTAATCCCTCCCCATTCCCTAACCCTAACCCTAACCCGAATCCTAACCCTGACACTCACCTGAAGCCTTACCCTCACCCGTGCCCTAATCTTAACCAGGACACTAACACTAACCCTTGCCCTCACACGAACGCTAACCCTTAAGCACTGTCGTACCCTAAGCTGTACCCTAATCCCACTGCATTCCTTAACCCTAACCCTAACCCGAATCCTAACCCTGACCCTCAACCGAAGCCTTACCCTCACCCGTGCCCTAATCTTAACCAGGACACCAACACTAACTCGTGCCCTCACACGTACGCTAAACCTTAAGCGTTGTCGTACCCTAAATTGTACCCTAATCCCTCCCCATTCCTTAACCCTAACCCTAAACCCATCCCCAAACCTGACCCACTTCCGATGCCCTACCCTAACCAATGCCCTAATCTTAACCAGTACACAAACACTAACTCATGCCCTCAAACGTACGCTAACACTAAACCTCAGCGTTACCCTAACCTGTACCCTAATCCCTCTCCATTCCCTAACCCTAACCCTAACCTGAAACCTAACCATGACACTCTCCCGAAACTTTACCCTCACCCGTGTCCTAATTTTAACCAGTACATCAACACTAACCCATGCCCTCTAACGTACGCCAACCCTAAGCCATTGCCGTACCCTAACCTGTACCCTAATCAATCCCCATTCCCTAACACTAACCCTAACCCAAACCCTTAACGTGACCCTCTTCCGAGGCCTTACCCTCACCCGTGCCCTAATCGTAAGCAGTACACTAACACTAACTAGTGACCTCACACGTACGCTAAACCTTAAGCGTTGTGGTACCCTAAACTGTGCCCTAATATCTCCCCATTCCCTAACCCTAACCATAACCCGAATTCTATCCCTGACCCTCACCCGAAACCTTACCCTCACCCGTGCCCTAATCTTAACCAGGACACCAACACTAACTTGTGCCCTCACACGTATGCAAACCCTTAATCGTTGTCGTACCCTAAACTGTACCCTAATCCCTCCCCATTCCCTAACCCTAACCCTAACCCGAATCCTAACCCTGACCCTCACCCGAAGCCTTACCCTCACCCGTGCCCTAATCTTAACCAGGACACTAACAGTAACCCTTGCCCTCACACGAACGCTAACCCATAAGCACTGTCGTACCCTAAGCTGTACCCTAATCCCTCTGCATTCCTTAACCCTAACCCTAACCCGAATCCTAACCCTAACCCTCACCCGAAGCCTTACCCTCACCCGTGCCCTAATCTTAACCAGGACACCAACACTAACTCGTGCCCTCACACGTACGCTAAACCTTAAGCGTTGTCGTACCCTAAATTGTACCCTAATCCCTCCCCATTCCTTAACCCTAACCCTAACCCCATCCCTAAACCTGACCCACTTCCGATGCCCTACCCTAACCAATGCCCTAATCTTAACCAGTACACAAACACTAACTCATGCCCTCAAACGTACGCTAACCCTTAAGCATTGTCGTACCCTATCCTGTACCCTAATCCCTCCCCATTCCCTAACCCTAACCCTAAGCGAAACCCTGAACGTGTCCCTTTTCCGAGGCCTTACCCTCATCGGTGCCCTTGTCTTAACCAGTACACCAACACTAACTCGTGCCCTAACACTTACACTAACCCTTAAGCATTGTCGTACCCTAACCTTTACCCTAATCCCTCTCCATTCCCTAACCCTAACCCTAACCCGAATCCTAATCCTGTCCCTCACCAGAAGCCTTACCCTCACCCGTGCCCTAATCTTAACCAGGACACCAGGACTAACTCGTGCCCTCAAACGTACGCTAACACTAAACCGCAGCGGTACCCTAACCAGTACCCTAATCCCTCTCCATTCCCTAACCCTAACCCTAAGCTGAAACCTAACCATGACACTCACCCGAAACTTTACCCTCACCCGTGTCCTAATTTTAACCAGTACATCAACACTAACCCATGCCCTCTAACGTACGCCAACCCTAAGCCATTGCCGTACCCTAACCTGTACCCTAATCAATCCCCATTCCCTAACCCTAACCCTTAAAGTGACCATCTTCCGAGGCCTTACCCTCACCCGTGCCCTAATCGTAAGCAGTACACTAACACTAACTAGTGACCTCACACGTACGCTAAACCTTAAGCGTTGTGGTACCCTAAACTATGCCCTAATATCTCCGCATTCCCTAACCCTAACCCTAACCCGAATTCTATCCCTGACCCTCACCCGAAACCTTACCCTCGCCCGTGCCCTAATCTTAACCAGGACACCAACACTAACTCGTGCCCACACACGTAGGCTAACCCTTAATCGCTTTTGTACCCTAAACTGTACCCTAATCCCTCCCCATTCCCTAACCCTAACCCTAACCCGAATCCTAACCCTGACCCTCACCTGAAGCCTTACTCTCACCCGAGCCCTAATCTTAACCAGGACACCAACACTAACTCGTGCCCTCACACGTACGCTAACACTAAACCGCAGCGGTACCCTAAGCTGTACCCTAATCCCTCTCCATTCCCTAACCCTAACCCTAACCTGAAACCTAACCATGACACTCACCTGAAACTTTACCCTCATCCGTGTCCTTATTTTAACCAGTACATCAACACTAACCCATGCCCTCTAACGTACGCCAACCCTAAGCCATTGCCATACCCTAACCTGTACCCTAATCAATCCCCATTCCCTAACCCTAACCCTAACCCTAACCCTTAACGTGACCCTCTTCCGAGGCCTTACCCTCACCCGTGCCCTAATCGTAAGCAGTACACTAACACTAACTAGTGACCTCACACGTATGCTAAACCTTAAGCGTTGTGGTACCCTAAACTGTGCCCTAATATCTCCCCATTCCCTAACCCTAACCCTAACCCGAATTCTATCCCTGAACCTCACCCGAAACCTTACCCTCACCCGTGCCCTAATCTTAACCAGGACACCAACACTAACTCGTGCCCTCACACGTACGCTAAACCTTAAGCCTTGTCGTACGCTAAATTGTACCCTAATCCCTCCCCATTCCTTAACCCTAACCCTAACCCCATCCCTAAACCTGACCCACTTCCGATGCCCTACCCTAACCAATGCCCTAATCTTAACCAGGACACAAACACTAACTCATGCCCTCAAACGTACGCTAACCCTTAAGCATTGTCGTACCCTATCCTGTACCCTAATCCCTCCCCATTCCCTAACCCTAGCCCTAAGCGAAACCCTGAACGTGACCCTTTTCCGAGGCCTTACCCTCATCGGTGCCGTTGTCTTAACCAGTACACCAACACTAACTCTTGCCCTCACACTTACGCTAAACCTTAAGCATTGTCGTACCCTAACCTGTACCCTAATCCCTCTCCATTCCCTAACCCTAACCCTAACCCTAACCCTAACCCGAATCCTAACCCTGACCCTCACCCGAAGCCTTACCCTCACCCGTGCCCTAATCTTTACCAGGAAACCAAGATTAACTCGTGCCCTCAAACGTACGCTAACAGTAAACCGCAGCGGTACCCTAACCTGTACCCTAATCCCTCTCCATTCCCTAACCCTAACACTAACCTGAAACCTAACCATGACACTCACCCGAAACTTTACCCTCACCCGTGTCCTAAATTTAACCAGTACATCAACACTAACCCATGCCCTCTAACGTACGCCAACCCTAAGCCATTGCTGTACCCTAACCTGTACCCTAATCAATCCCCATTCCCTAACCCTAACCCTAACCCTAACCCTTAACGTGACCCTCTTCCGAGGCCTTACCCTCACCCGTGCCCTAATCGTAAGCAGGACACCAACACTAACTTGTGCCCTCACACGTACGCTAACCCTTAATCGTTGTCGTACCCTAAACTGTACCCTAATCCCTCCCCATTCCCTAACACTAACCCTAACCCGAATCCTAACCCTGACCCTCACCCGAAGCCTTACCCTCACCCGTGCCCTAATCTTTACCAGGACACCAAGATTAACTCGTGGCCTCCAACGTACGCTAACAGTAAACCGCAGCGGTACCCTAACCTGTACCCTAATCCCTCTCCATTCCCTAACCCTAACCCTAACCTGAAAACTAACCATGACACTCACCCGAAACTTTACCCTCACCCGTGTCCTAATTTTAACCAGTACATCAACACTAACCCATGCCCTCTAACGTACGCCAACCGTAAGCCATTGCCGTACCCTAACCTGTACCCTAATCAATCCCCATTCCCTAACCCTAAACCTAACCCTTAACGTGACCCTCTTCCGAGGTCTTACCCTCACCCGTGCCCTAATCGTAAGCAGTACACTAACACTAACTAGTGACCTCACACGTACGCTAAACCTTAACCGTTGTGGTACCCTAAACTGTGCCCTAATATCTCCCCATTCCCTAACCCTAACCCTAACCCGAATTCTATCCCTGACCCTCACCCGAAACCTTACCCTCACCCGTGCCCTAATCTTAACCAGGACACCAACACTAACTTGTGCCCTCACACGTACGCTAACCCTTAATTGTTGTCGTACCCTAAACTGTACCCTAATCCCTCCCCATTCCCTAACCCTAACCCTAATCCGAATCGTAACCCTGACCCTCACCTGAAGCCTTACCCTCACCCGTGCCCTAATCTTAACCAGGACACTAACACTAACCCTTGCCCTCACACGAACGCTAACCCTTAAGCACTGTCGTACCCTAAGCTGTACCCTAATCCCTCTGCATTCCTTAACCCTAACACTAACCCGAATCCTAACCCTGACCCTCACCCGAAGCCTTACCCTCACCCGTGCCGTAATCTTAACCAGGACACCAACACTAACACGTGCCCTCACACGTACGCTAAACCTTAAGCGTTGTCGTACCCTAAATTGTACCCTAATCCTTCCCCATTCCTTAACCCTAACCCTAACCCCATCCCTAAACCTGACCCACTTCTGATGCCCTACCCTAACCAATGCCCTAATCTTAACCAGTACACAAACACTAACTCATGCCCTCAAACGTACGCTAACCCTTAAGCATTGTCGTACCCCATCCTGTACCCTAATCCCTCCCCATTACCTAACCCTAACCCTAAGCGAAACCCTGAACGTGACCCTTTTCCGAGGCCTTACCCTCATCGGTGCCGTTGTCTTAACCAGTACACCAACACTAACTCGTGCCCTCACACTTACGCTAACCCTTAAGCATTGTCGTACCCTAACCTGTACCCTAATCCCTCTCCATTCCCTAACCCTAACCCTAACCCGAATCCTAATCCTGACCCTCACCCGAAGCCTTACCCTCACCCGTGCCCTAATCTTAACCAGGGCACCAAGACTAACTCGTGCCCTCAAACGTACGCTAACACTAAACCGCAGCGGTACCCTAACTTGTACCCTAATCCCTCTCCATTCCCTAACCCTAACCCTAACCTGAAACCTAACCATGACACTCACCCGAAA
The DNA here is from genome assembly GCA_036417435.1 of Inia geoffrensis. Classification (NCBI taxonomy): domain Eukaryota; kingdom Metazoa; phylum Chordata; class Mammalia; order Artiodactyla; family Iniidae; genus Inia; species Inia geoffrensis. The sequence goes on along the minus strand of CM070899.1, from coordinate 191,031,150 downwards.
CTTTACCCTCACCCGTGTCCTAATTTTAACCAGTACATCAACACTAACCCATGCCCTCTAACGTACGCCAACCCTAAGCCATTGCCGTACCCTAACCTGTACCCTAATCAATCCCCATTCCCTAACCCTAACCCTAACCCTAACCCTTAACGTGACCCTCTTCTGAGGCCTTACCCTCACCCGTGCCCTAATCGTAAGCAGTACACTAACTAGTGACCTCACACGTACGCTAAACCTTAAGCGTTGTGGTACCCTAAACTGTGCCCTAATATCTCCCCATTCCCTAACCCTAACCCTAACCCGAATTCTATCCCTGACCCTCACCCGAAACCTTACCCTCACCTGTGCCCTAATCTTAACCAGGACACCAACACTAACTCGTGCCCTCACACGTACGATAAACCTTAAGCGTTGTCGTACCCTAAATTGTACCCTAATCCCTCCCCATTCCTTAACCCTAACCCTAACCCCATCCCTAAACCTGACCCACTTCCGATGCCCTACCCTAACCAATGCCCTAATCTTAACCAGTACACAAACACTAACTCATGCCCTCAAACGTACGCTAACCCTTAAGCATTGTCGTACCCTAAACTGTACCCTAATCCCTCTCCATTCCCTAACCCTAACACTAACCCGAATCCTAACCCTGACCCTCACCTGAAGCCTTACCCTCACCCGTGCCCTAATCTTAACCAGGACACTAACACTAACCCTTGCCCTCACACGAACGCTAACCCTTAAGCACTGTCGTACCCTAAGCTGTACCCTAATCCCTCTGCATTCCTTAACCCTAACCCTAACCCGAATCCTAACCCTGACCCTCACCCGAAGCCTTACCCTCACCCGTGCCCTAATCTTAACCAGGACACCAACACTAACTCGTGCCCTCACACGTACGCTAAACCTTAAGCGTTGTCGTACCCTAAATTGTACCCTAATCCCTCCCCATTCCTTAACCCTAACCCTAACCCCATCCCTAAACCTGACCCACTTCCGATGCCCTACCCTAACCAATGGCCTAATCTTAACCAGTACACAAACACTAACTCATGCCCTCAAACGTACGCTAACCCTTAAGCATTGTCGTACCCCATCCTGTACCCTAATCCCTCCCCATTCCCTAACCCTAACCCTAAGCGAAACCCTGAATGTGACCCTTTTCCGAAGCCTTACCCTCATCGGTGCCGTTGTCTTAACCAGTACACCAACACTAACTCGTGCCCTCACACTTACGCTAACCCTTAAGCATTGTCGTACCCTAACCTGTACCCTAATCCCTCTCCATTCCCTAACCCTAACCCTAACCCGAATCCTAACCCTGACCCTCACCTGAAGCCTTACCCTCACCCGTGCCCTAATCTTAACCAGGACACCAAGACTAACTCGTGCCCTCAAACGTACGATAACACTAAACCGCAGCGGTACCCTAACCTGTATCCTAATCCCTCTCCATTCCCTAACCCTAACCCTAACCTGAAACCTAACCATGACACTCACCCGAAACTTTACCCTCACCCGTGTCCTAATTTTAACCAGTACATCAACACTAACCCATGCCCTCTAACGTACGCCAAGCCTAAGCCATTGCCGTACCCTAACCTGTAGCCTAATCAATCCCCATTCCCTAACCCTAACCCTAACCCTAACCCTTAACGTGACCCTCTTCCGAGGCCTTACCCTCACCCGTGCCCTAATCGTAAGCAGTACACTAACACTAACTAGTGACCTCACACGTACGCTAAACCTTAAGCGTTGTGGTACCCTAAACTGTGCCCTAATATCTCCCCATTCCCTAACCCTAACCCTAACCCGAATTCTATCGCTGACCCTCACTCGAAACCTTACCCTCACCCGTGCACTAATCTTAACCAGGAAACCAACACTAACTTGTGCAATCACACGTACGCTAACCCTTAAACGTTGTGGAACCCTAAACTGTACCCTAATCCCACCCCATTCCCTAACCCTAACCCTAACCCGAATCCTAACCCTGACCCTCACCTGAAGCCTTACCCTCACCCGTGCCCTAATCTTAACCAGGACACTAAAACTAACGCTTGCCCTCACACGAACGCTAACCCTTAAGCACTGTCGTATCCTAAGCTGTACCCTAATCCCTCTGCATTCCTTAACCCCAACCCTAACCCGAATCCTAACCCTGACCCTCACCCGAAGCCTTACCCTCACCCGTGCCCTAATCTTAACCAGGACACCAACACTAACTCGTGCCCTCACACGTACGCTAAACCTCAAGCATTGTCGTACCCTAAATTGTATCCTAATCCCTCCCCATTCATTAACCCTAACCCTAAACCCATCCCTAAACATGACCCACTTCCGATGCCCTACCCTAACCAATGCCCTAATCTTAACCAGTACACAAACACTAACTCATGCCCTCAACCGTACGCTAACCCTTAAGCATTGTTGTACCCTATCCTGTACCCTAATCCCTCCCCATTCCCTAACCCTAACCCTAAGCAAAACTCTGAACGTGACCCTTTTCCGAGGCCTTACCCTCATCGGTGCCGTTGTCTTAACCAGTACACCAACACTAACTCGTGCCCTCACACTTACGCTAACCCTTAAGCATTGTCGTACCCTAACCTGTACCCTAATCCCTCTCCATTCCCTAACCCTAACCCTATCCCGAATCCTAACCCTGACCCTCACCCGAAGCCTTACCCTCACCCGTGCCCTAATCTTAACCAGGACACCAAGACTAACTTGTGCCCTCAAACGTACGCTAACACTAAACCTCAGCGTTACCCTAACCTGTACCCTAATCCCTCTCCATTCCCTAACCCTAACCCTAACCTGAAACCTAACCATGACACTCTCCCGAAACTTTACCCTCACCCGTGTCCTAATTTTAACCAGTACATCAACACTAACCCATGCCCTCTAACGTACGCCAACCCTAAGCCATTGCCGTACCCTAACCTGTACCCTAATCAATCCCCATTCCCTAACACTAACCCTAACCCAAACCCTTAACGTGACCCTCTTCCGAGGCCTTACCCTCACCCGTGCCCTAATCGTAAGCAGTACACTAACACTAACTAGTGACCTCACACGTACGCTAAACCTTAAGCGTTGTGGTACCCTAAACTGTGCCCTAATATCTCCCCATTCCCTAACCCTAACCCTAACCCGAATTCTATCCCTGACCCTCACCCGAAACCTTACCCTCACCCGTGCCCTAATCTTAACCAGGACACCAACACTAACTTGTGCCCTCACACGTATGCAAACCCTTAATCGTTGTCGTACCCTAAACTGTACCCTAATCCCTCCCCATTCCCTAACCCTAACCCTAACCCGAATCCTAACCCTGACCCTCACCCGAAGCCTTACCCTCACCCGTGCCCTAATCTTAACCAGGACACTAACAGTAACCCTTGCCCTCACACGAACGCTAACCCATAAGCACTGTCGTACCCTAAGCTGTACCCTAATCCCTCTGCATTCCTTAACCCTAACCCTAACCCGAATCCTAACCCTAACCCTCACCCGAAGCCTTACCCTCACCCGTGCCCTAATCTTAACCAGGACACCAACACTAACTCGTGCCCTCACACGTACGCTAAACCTTAAGCGTTGTCGTACCCTAAATTGTACCCTAATCCCTCCCCATTCCTTAACCCTAACCCTAACCCCATCCCTAAACCTGACCCACTTCCGATGCCCTACCCTAACCAATGCCCTAATCTTAACCAGTACACAAACACTAACTCATGCCCTCAAACGTACGCTAACCCTTAAGCATTGTCGTACCCTATCCTGTACCCTAATCCCTCCCCATTCCCTAACCCTAACCCTAAGCGAAACCCTGAACGTGTCCCTTTTCCGAGGCCTTACCCTCATCGGTGCCCTTGTCTTAACCAGTACACCAACACTAACTCGTGCCCTCACACTTACACTAACCCTTAAGCATTGTCGTACCCTAACCTTTACCCTAATCCCTCTCCATTCCCTAACCCTAACCCTAACCCGAATCCTAATCCTGTCCCTCACCAGAAGCCTTACCCTCACCCGTGCCCTAATCTTAACCAGGACACCAGGACTAACTCGTGCCCTCAAACGTACGCTAACACTAAACCGTAGCTGTACCCTAACCAGTACCCTAATCCCTCTCCATTCCCTAACCCTAACCCTAAGCTGAAACCTAACCATGACACTCACCCGAAACTTTACCCTCACCCGTGTCCTAATTTTAACCAGTACATCAACACTAACCCATGCCCTCTAACGTACGCCAACACTAAGCCATTGCCGTACCCTAACCTGTACCCTAATCAATCCCCATTCCCTAACCCTAACCCTTAAAGTGACCATCTTCCGAGGCCTTACCCTCACCCGTGCCCTAATCGTAAGCAGTACACTAACACTAACTAGTGACCTCACACGTACGCTAAACCTTAAGCGTTGTGGTACCCTAAACTATGCCCTAATATCTCCGCATTCCCTAACCCTAACCCTAACCCGAATTCTATCCCTGACCCTCACCCGAAACCTTACCCTCACCCGTGCCCTAATCTTAACCAGGACACCAACACTAACTCGTGCCCACACACGTAGGCTAACCCTTAATCGCTTTTGTACCCTAAACTGTACCCTAATCCCTCCCCATTCCCTAACCCTAACCCTAACCCGAATCCTAACCCTGACCCTCACCTGAAGCCTTACTCTCACCCGAGCCCTAATCTTAACCAGGACACCAACACTAACTCGTGCCCTCACACGTACGCTAACACTAAACCGCAGCGGTACCCTAAGCTGTACCCTAATCCCTCTCCATTCCCTAACCCTAACCCTAACCTGAAACCTAACCATGACACTCACCTGAAACTTTACCCTAATCCGTGTCCTTATTTTAACCAGTACATCAACACTAACCCATGCCCTCTAACGTACGCCAACCCTAAGCCATTGCCATACCCTAACCTGTACCCTAATCAATCCCCATTCCCTAACCCTAACCCTAACCCTAACCCTTAACGTGACCCTCTTCCGAGGCCTTACCCTCACCCGTGCCCTAATCGTAAGCAGTACACTAACACTAACTAGTGACCTCACACGTATGCTAAACCTTAAGCGTTGTGGTACCCTAAACTGTGCCCTAATATCTCCCCATTCCCTAACCCTAACCCTAACCCGAATTCTATCCCTGAACCTCACCCGAAACCTTACCCTCACCCGTGCCCTAATCTTAACCAGGACACCAACACTAACTCGTGCCCTCACACGTACGCTAAACCTTAAGCCTTGTCGTACGCTAAATTGTACCCTAATCCCTCCCCATTCCTTAACCCTAACCCTAACCCCATCCCTAAACCTGACCCACTTCCGATGCCCTACCCTAACCAATGCCCTAATCTTAACGAGGACACAAACACTAACTCATGCCCTCAAACGTACGCTAACCCTTAAGCATTGTCGTACCCTATCCTGTACCCTAATCCCTCCCCATTCCCTAACCCTAGCCCTAAGCGAAACCCTGAACGTGACCCTTTTCCGAGGCCTTACCCTCATCGGTGCCGTTGTCTTAACCAGTACACCAACACTAACTCGTGCCCTCACACTTACGCTAAACCTTAAGCATTGTCGTACCCTAACCTGTACCCTAATCCCTCTCCATTCCCTAACCCTAACCCTAACCCTAACCCTAACCCGAATCCTAACCCTGACCCTCACCCGAAGCCTTACCCTCACCCGTGCCCTAATCTTTACCAGGAAACCAAGATTAACTCGTGCCCTCAAACGTACGCTAACAGTAAACCGCAGCGGTACCCTAACCTGTACCCTAATCCCTCTCCATTCCCTAACCCTAACACTAACCTGAAACCTAACCATGACACTCACCCGAAACTTTACCCTCACCCGTGTCCTAAATTTAACCAGTACATCAACACTAACCCATGCCCTCTAACGTACGCCAACCCTAAGCCATTGCTGTACCCTAACCTGTACCCTAATCAATCCCCATTCCCTTACCCTAACCCTAACCCTAACCCTTAACGTGACCCTCTTCCGAGGCCTTACCCTCACCCGTGCCCTAATCGTAAGCAGGACACCAACACTAACTTGTGCCCTCACACGTACGCTAACCCTTAATCGTTGTCGTACCCTAAACTGTACCCTAATCCCTCCCCATTCCCTAACCCTAACCCTAACCCGAATCCTAACCCTGACCCTCACCCGAAGCCTTACCCTCACCCGTGCCCTAATCTTTACCAGGACACCAAGATTAACTCGTGCCCTCAAACGTACGCTAACAGTAAACCGCAGCGGTACCCTAACCTGTACCCTAATCCCTCTCCATTCCCTAACCCTAACCCTAACCTGAAAACTAACCATGACACTCACCCGAAACTTTACCCTCACCCGTGTCCTAATTTTAACCAGTACATCAACACTAACCCATGCCCTTTAACGTACGCCAACCCTAAGCCATTGCCGTACCCTAACCTGTACCCTAATCAATCCCCATTCCCTAACCCTAACCCTAACCGTAACCCTTAACGTGACCCTCTTCCGAGGCCTTACCGTCACCCGTGCCCTAATCGTAAGCAGTACACTAACACTAACTAGTGACCTCACACGTACGCTAAACCTTAAGCGTTGTGGTACCCTAAACTGTGCCCTAATATCTCCCCATTCCCTAAACCTAACCCTAACCGGAATACTATCCCTGACCCTCACCCGAAACCATACCCTCACCCGGGCCCTAATCTTAACCAGGACACCAACACTAACTCGTGCCCTCACACGTACGCTAACCCTTAATCGTTGTCGTACCCTAAACTGTACCCTAATCCCTCCCCATTCCCTAACCCTAACCCTAACCCGAATCCTAACCCTGACCCTCACCTGAAGCCTTACCCTCACCCGTGCCCTAATCTTAACCAGGACACTAACACTAACCCTTGCCCTCACACGAACGCTAACCCTTAAGCACTGTCGTACCCTATCCTGTACCCTAATCCATCCCCATTCCCTAACCCTAACCCTAAGCGAAACCCTGAACGTGACCCTTTTCCGAGGCCTTACCCTCATCGGTGCCGTTGTCTTAACCAGTACACCAACACTAACTCGTGCCCTCACACTTACGCTAACCCTTAAGCATTGTCGTACCCTAACCTGTACCCTAATCCCTCTCCATTCCCTAACCCTAACCCTAACCCGAATCCTAACCCTGACCCTCACCCGAAGCCTTACCCTCACCCGTGCCCTAATCTTAACCAGGACACCAACACTAACTCGTGCCCTCAAACGTACGCTAAACCTTAAGCGTTGTCGTACCCTAAATTGTACCCTAATCCCTCCCCATTCCTTAACCCTAACCCTAACCCCATCCCTAAACCTGACCCACTTCCGATGCCCTACCCTAACCAATGCCCTAATCTTAACCAGTACACAAACACTAACTCATGCCCTCAAACGTACGCTAACCCTTAAGCATTGTCTTACCCTATCCTGTACCCTAATACCTCCCCATTCCCTAACCCTAACCCTAAGCGAAACGCTGAACGTGACCCTTTTCCGAGGCCTTACCCTCATCGGTGCCGTTGTCTTAACCAGTACACCAACACTAACTCGTGCCCTCACACTTACGCTAACCCTTAAGCATTGTCGTACCCTAACCTGTACCCTAATCCCTCTCCATTCCCTAACCCTAACCCTAACCCGAATACTAACCCTGACCCTCACCCGAAGCCTTACCCTCACCCGTGCCCTAATCTTAACCAGGACACCAAGACTAACTCGTGCCCTCAAACGTACGCTAACACTAAACCGCAGCGGTACCCTAACCTGTACCCTAATCCCTCTCCATTCCCTAACCCTAACCCTAACCTGAAACCTAACCATGACACTCACCCGAAACTTTACCCTCACCCGTGTCCTAATTTTAACCAGTACATCAACACTAACCCATGCCCTCTAACGTACGCCAACCCTAAGCCATTGCCGTACCCTAACCTGTACCCTAATCAATCCCCATTCCCTAACCCTAACCCTAACCCTAACCCTTAACGTGACCCTCTTCCGAGGCCTTACCCTCACCCGTGCCCTAATCGTAAGCAGTACACTAACACTAACTAGTGACCTCACACGTACGCTAAACCTTAAGCCTTGTGGTACCCTAAACTGTGCCCTAATATCTCCCCATTCCCTAACCCTAACCCTAACCCGAATTCTATTCCTGACCCTCACCAGAAACCTTACCCTCACCCGTGCCCTAATCTTAACCAGGACACCAACACTAACTCGTGCCCTCACACGTACGCTAACCGTTAATCGCTTTCGTACCCTAAACTGTACCCTAATCCCTCCCCATTCCCTAACCCTAACCCTAACCCGAATCCAAACCCTGACCCTCACCTGAAGCCTTACCCTCACCCGTGCCCTAATCTTAACCAGGACACTAACACTAACCCTTGCCCTCACACGAACGCTAACCCTTAAGCACTGTCGTACCCTAAGCTGTACCCTAATCCCTCTGCATTCCTTAACCCTAACCCTAACCCGAATCCTAACCCTGACCCTCACCCGAAGCCTTACCCTCACCCGTGCCCTAATCTTAACCAGGACACCAACACTAACCCGTGCCCTCAAACGTACGCTAAACCTTAAGCGTTGTCGTACCCTAAATTGTACCCTAATCCCTCCCCATTCCTTAAACCTAACCCTAACCCCATCCCTAAACCTGACCCACTTCCGATGCCCTACCCTAACCAATGCCCTAATCTTAACCAGTACACAAACACTAACTCATGCCCTCAAACGTACGCTAACCCTTAAGCATTGTCGTACCCTATCCTGTACCCTAATCCCTCCCCATTTCCTAACCCTAACCCTAAGCAAAACCCTGAACGTGACCCTTTTCCGAGGCCTTACCCTCATCGGTGCCGTTGTCTTAACCAGTACACCAACACTAACTCGTGCCCTCACACTTACGCTAACCCTTAAGCATTGTCGTACCCTAACCTGTACCCTAATCCCTCTCCATTCCCTAACCCTAACCCTAACCCGAATCCTAACCCTGACCCTCACCCGAAGCCTTACCCTCACCTGTGCCCTAATCTTAACCAGGACACCAAGACTAACTCGTGCCCTCAAACGTACGCTAACACTAAACCGCAGCATTACCCTAACCTGTACCCTAATCCCTCTCCATTCCCTAACCCTAACCCTAACCTGAAACCTAACCATGACACTCTCCCGAAACTTTACCCTCACCCGTGTCCTAATTTTAACCAGTACATCAACACTAACCCATGCCCTCTAACGTACGCCAACCCTAAGCAATTGCCGTACCCTAACCTGTACCCTAATCAATCCCCATTCCCTAACCCTAACCATAACCCTAACCCTTAACGTGACCCTCTTCCGAGGCCTTACCCTCACCCGTGCCCTAATCGTAAGCAGTACACTAACACTAACTAGTGACCTCACACGTACGCTAAACCTTAAGCGCTGTGGTACCCTAAACTGTGCCCTAATATGTCCCCATTCCCTAACCCTAACTCTAACCCGAATTCTATCCCTGACCCTCACCAGAAACCTTACCCTCACCCGTGCCCTAAACTTAACCAGGACACCAACACTAACTCGTGCCCTCACACATACGTTAACCGTTAATCGCTTTCGTACCCTAAGCTGTACCCTAATCCCTCTGCATTACTTAGCCCTAACCCTAACCCGAATCCTAACCCTGACCCTCACCCGAAGCCTTACCCTCACCCGTGCCCTAATCTTAACCAGGACACCAACACTAACCCGTGCCCTCACACGTACGCTAAACCTCAAGCATTGTCGTACCCTAAATTGTATCCTAATCCCTCCCCATTCATTAACCCTAACCCTAACCCCATCCCTAAACCTGACCCACTTCCGATGCCCTACCCTAACCAATGCCCTAATCTTAACCAGTACACAAACACTAACTTATGCCCTCAAACGTACGCTAACCCTTAAGCATTGTCGTACCCTATCCTGTACCCTAATCCCTCCCCATTCCCTAACCCTAACCCTAAGCGAAACCCTGAACGTGACCCTTTTCCGAGGACTTACCCTCATCGGTGCCATTGTCTTAACCAGTACACCAACACTAACTCGTGCCCTCACACGTATGCTAAACCTTAAGCGTTGTCGTACCCTAAATTGTACCCTAATCCCTCCCCAATCCTTAACCCTAACCCTAACCCCATCCCTAAACCTGACCCACTTCCGATGCCCTACCCTAACAAATGCCCTAATCTTAACCAGTACAAAAACACTAACTCATGCCCTCAAACGTACGCTAACCCTTAAGCATTGTCGTACCCTATCCTGTACCCTAATCCCTCCCCATTCCCTAACCCTAACCCTAAGCGAAACCCTGAACGTGACCCTTTTCCGAGGCCTTACCCTCATCGGTGCCGTTGTCTTAACCAGTACACCAACACTAACTCGTGCCCTCACACTTACGCTAACCCTTAAGCATTGTCGTACCCTCACCTGTACCCTAATCCCTCTCCATTCCGTAACCCTAACCCTAACCCGAATCCTAACCCTGACCCTCACCCGAAGCCTTACCCTCACCCGTGCCCTAATCTTAACCATGACACCAAGACTAACTCGTGCCCTCAAACGTACGCTAACACTAAACCGCAGCTGTACCCTAACCTGTACCCTAATCACTCTCCATTCCCTAACCCTAACCCTAACCTGAAACCTAACCATGACACTCACCCGAAACTTTACCCTCACCCGTGTCCTAATTTTAACCAGTACATCAACACTAACCCATGCCCTTTAATGTACGCCAACCCTAAGCCATTGCCGTACCCTAACCTGTACCCTAATCAATCCCCATTCCCTAACCCTAACCCTAACCCTAACCCTTAACGTGACCCTCTTCCGAGGCCTTACCCTCACCCGTGCCCTAATCGTAAGCAGTACACTAACACTAACTAGTGACCTCACACGTACGCTAAACCTTAAGCGCTGTGGTACCCTAAACTGTGCCCTAATATCTCCCCATTCCCTACCCCTAACCCTAACCCGAATTCTATCCCTGACCCTCACCAGAAACCTTACCCTCACCCGTGCCCTAATCTTAACCAGGACACCAACACTAACTTGTGCCCTCACATGTACGCTAACCCTTAATCGTTGTTGTACCCTAAACTGTACCCTAATCCCTCCCCATTCCCTAACCCTAACCCTAACCCGAATCCTAACCCTGACCCTCACCTGAAGCCTTACCCTCAGCCGTGCCCTAAACTTAACCAGGACACTAACACTAACCCTTGCCCTCACACGAACGCTAACCCTTAAGCACTGTTGTACCCTAAGCTGTACCCTAATCCCTCTGCATTCCTTAACCCTAACCCTAACCCAAATCCTAACCCTGACCCTCACCCGAAGCCTTACCCTCACCCGTGCCCTAATCTTAACCAGGACACCAACACTAACTCGTGCCCTCAAACGTACGCTAAACCTTAAGCGTTGTCGTACCCTAAATTGTACCCTAATCCCTCCCCATTCCTTAACCCTAACCCTAACCCCATCCCTAAACCTGACCCACTTCCGATGCCCTACCCTAACCAATGCCCTAATCTTAACCAATACACAAACACTAACTCATGCCGTCAAACGTACGCTAACCCTTAAGCGTTGTCGTACCCTATCCTGTACCCTAATCCCTCCCCATTCCCTAACCCTAACCCTAAGCGGAACCCTGAACGTGACCCTTTTCCGAGGCCTTACCCTCACCCGTGCCCTAATCTTAACCAGGACACCAAGACTAACTCGTGCCCTCAAACGTACGCTAACACTAAACCGCAGTGGTGCCCTAACCTGTACCCTAATCCCTCTCCATTCCCTAACCCTAACCCTAACCTGAAACCTAACCATGACACTCACCCGAAACTTTACCCTCACCCGTGTCCTAATTTTAACCAGTACATCAACACTAACACATGCCCTCTAAAGTACGCCAACCCTAAGCCATTGCCGTACCCTAACCTGTACCCTAATCAATTCCCATTCCCTAAACCTAACCCTAACCCTAACTCTTAACGTGACCTTCTTCCGAGGCCTTACCCTCACCCGTGCCCTAATCGTAAGCAGTACACTAACACTAACTAGTGACCTCACACGTACGCTAAACCTTAAGGGTTGTGGTACCCTAAACTGTGCCCTAATATCTCCCCATTCCCTAACCCTAACCCTAACCCGAATTCTATCCCTGACCCTCACCCGAAACCTTACCCTCACCCGTGCCCTAATCTTAACCAGGACCCAACACTAACTTGTGCCCTCACACGTATGCAAACCCTTAATCGTTGTCGTACCCTAAACTGTACCCTAATCCCTCCCCATTCCCTCACCCTAATCCTAACCCAAATCCTAACCCTGACCCTCACCCGAATCCTTACCCTCACCCGTGCCCTAATCTTAACCAGGACACTAACAGTAACCCTTGCCCTCACACGAACGCTAACCCTTAAGCACTGTCGTACCCTAAGCTGTACCCTAATCCCTCTGCATTCCTTAACCCTAAACCTAACACGAATCCTAACCCTGACCCTCACCCGAAGCCTTACCCTCACCCGTACCCTAATCTTAACCAGGACACCAACACTAACTCGTGCCCTCACAAGTACGCTAAACCTTAAGTGTTGTCGTACCCTAAATTGTATCCTAATCCCTCCCCATTCATTAACCCTAACCCTAACCCCATCCCTAAACCTGACCCACTTCCGATGCCCTACCCTAACCAATGCCCTAATCTTAACCAGTACACAAACACTAACTTATGCCCTCAAACGTACGCTAACCCTTAAGCATTGTCGTACCCTATCCTGTACCCTAATCCCTCCCCATTCCCTAACCCTAACCCTAAGCGAAACCCTGAACGTGACCCTTTTCCGAGGACTTACCCTCATCGGTGCCATTGTCTTAACCAGTACACCAACACTAACTCGTGCCCTCACACGTATGCTAAACCTTAAGCGTTGTCGTACCCTAAATTGTACCCTAATCCCTCCCCAATCCTTAACCCTAACCCTAACCCCATCCCTAAACCTGACCCACTTCCGATGCCCTACCCTAACAAATGCCCTAATCTTAACCAGTACAAAAACACTAACTCATGCCCTCAAACGTACGCTAACCCTTAAGCATTGTCGTACCCTATCCTGTACCCTAATCCCTCCCCATTCCCTAACCCTAACCCTAAGCGAAACCCTGAACGTGACCCTTTTCCGAGGCCTTACCCTCATCGGTGCCGTTGTCTTAACCAGTACACCAACACTAACTCGTGCCCTCACACTTACGCTAACCCTTAAGCATTGTCGTACCCTAACCTGTACCCTAATCCCTCTCCATTCCGTAACCCTAACCCTAACCCGAATCCTAACCCTGACCCTCACCCGAAGCCTTACCCTCACCCGTGCCCTAATCTTAACCATGACACCAAGACTAACTCGTGCCCTCAAACGTACGCTAACACTAAACCGCAGCTGTACCCTAACCTGTACCCTAATCACTCTCCATTCCCTAACCCTAACCCTAACCTGAAACCTAACCATGACACTCACCCGAAACTTTACCCTCACCCGTGTCCTAATTTTAACCAGTACATCAACACTAACCCATGCCCTTTAATGTACGCCAACCCTAAGCCATTGCCGTACCCTAACCTGTACCCTAATCAATCCCCATTCCCTAACCCTAACCCTAACCCTAACCCTTAACGTGACCCTCTTCCGAGGCCTTACCCTCACCCGTGCCCTAATCGTAAGCAGTACACTAACACTAACTAGTGACCTCACACGTACGCTAAACCTTAAGCGCTGTGGTACCCTAAACTGTGCCCTAATATCTCCCCATTCCCTACCCCTAACCCTAACCCGAATTCTATCCCTGACCCTCACCAGAAACCTTACCCTCACCCGTGCCCTAATCTTAACCAGGACACCAACACTAACTTGTGCCCTCACATGTACGCTAACCCTTAATCGTTGTTGTACCCTAAACTGTACCCTAATCCCTCCCCATTCCCTAACCCTAACCCTAACCCGAATCCTAACCCTGACCCTCACCTGAAGCCTTACCCTCAGCCGTGCCCTAAACTTAACCAGGACACTAACACTAACCCTTGCCCTCACACGAACGCTAACCCTTAAGCACTGTTGTACCCTAAGCTGTACCCTAATCCCTCTGCATTCCTTAACCCTAACCCTAACCCAAATCCTAACCCTGACCCTCACCCGAAGCCTTACCCTCTCCCGTGCCCTAATCTTAACCAGGACACCAACACTAACTCGTGCCCTCAAACGTACGCTAAACCTTAAGCGTTGTCGTACCCTAAATTGTACCCTAATCCCTCCCCATTCCTTAACCCTAACCCTAACCCCATCCCTAAACCTGACCCACTTCCGATGCCCTACCCTAACCAATGCCCTAATCTTAACCAATACACAAACACTAACTCATGCCGTCAAACGTACGCTAACCCTTAAGCGTTGTCGTACCCTATCCTGTACCCTAATCCCTCCCCATTCCCTAACCCTAACCCTAAGCGGAACCCTGAACGTGACCCTTTTCCGAGGCCTTACCCTCACCCGTGCCCTAATCTTAACCAGGACACCAAGACTAACTCGTGCCCTCAAACGTACGCTAACACTAAACCGCAGTGGTGCCCTAACCTGTACCCTAATCCCTCTCCATTCCCTAACCCTAACCCTAACCTGAAACCTAACCATGACACTCACCCGAAACTTTACCCTCACCCGTGTCCTAATTTTAACCAGTACATCAACACTAACACATGCCCTCTAAAGTACGCCAACCCTAAGCCATTGCCGTACCCTAACCTGTACCCTAATCAATTCCCATTCCCTAAACCTAACCCTAACCCTAACTCTTAACGTGACCTTCTTCCGAGGCCTTACCCTCACCCGTGCCCTAATCGTAAGCAGTACACTAACACTAACTAGTGACCTCACACGTACGCTAAACCTTAAGGGTTGTGGTACCCTAAACTGTGCCCTAATATCTCCCCATTCCCTAACCCTAACCCTAACCCGAATTCTATCCCTGACCCTCACCCGAAACCTTACCCTCACCCGTGCCCTAATCTTAACCAGGACCCAACACTAACTTGTGCCCTCACACGTATGCAAACCCTTAATCGTTGTCGTACCCTAAACTGTACCCTAATCCCTCCCCATTCCCTCACCCTAATCCTAACCCAAATCCTAACCCTGACCCTCACCCGAATCCTTACCCTCACCCGTGCCCTAATCTTAACCAGGACACTAACAGTAACCCTTGCCCTCACACGAACGCTAACCCTTAAGCACTGTCGTACCCTAAGCTGTACCCTAATCCCTCTGCATTCCTTAACCCTAAACCTAACACGAATCCTAACCCTGACCCTCACCCGAAGCCTTACCCTCACCCGTACCCTAATCTTAACCAGGACACCAACACTAACTCGTGCCCTCACAAGTACGCTAAACCTTAAGCGTTGTCGTACCCTAAATTGTACCCTAATCCCTCCCCATTCTTTAACCCTAACCCTAACCCCATCCCTAAACCTGACCCACTTCCGATGCCCTACCCTAACCAATGCCCTAATCTTAACCAGTACACAAACACTAACTCATGCCCTCAAACGTACGCTAACCCTTAAGCATTGTCGTACCCTATCCTGTACCCTAATCCCTCCCCATTCCCTAACCCTAACCCTAAGCGAAACCCTGAACGTGACCCTTTTCCGAGGCCTTACCCTCATCGGTGCCGTTGTCTTAACCAGTACACCAACACTAACTCGTGCCCTCACACTTACGCTAACCCTTAAGCATTGTCGTACCGTAACCTGTACCCTAATGCCTCTCCATTCCCTAACCCTAACCCTAACCCGAATCCTAACCCTGACCCTCACCCGAAGCCTTACCCTCACCCGTGCCCTAATCTTAACCAGGACACCAAGACTAACTCGTGCCCTCAAACGTACGCTAACACTAAACCGCAGCGGTGCCATAACCTGTACCCTAATCCCTCTCCATTCCCTAACCCTAACCCTAACCTGAAACCTAACCATGACACTCACCCGAAACTTTACCCTCACCCGTGTCCTAATTTTAACCAGTACATCAACACTAACCCATGCCCTCTAACGTACGCCAACCCTAAGCCATTGCCGTACCCTAACCTGTACCCTAATCAATCCCCATTCCCTAACCCTAACCCTAACCCTAACCCTTAACGTGACCCTCTTCCGAGGCCTTACCCTCACCCGTGCCCTAATCGTAAGCAGTACACTAACACTAACTAGTGACCTCACACGTACGCTAAACCTTAAGCGTTGTGGTACCCTAAACTGTGCCCTAATATCTCCCCATTCCCTAACCCTAACCCTAAACCGAATTCTATCCCTGACCCTCACCAGAAACCTTACCCTCACCCGTGCCCTAATCTTAACCAGGACACCAACACTAAATCGTGCCCTCACACATACGCTAACCGTTAATCGCTTTCGTACCCTAAACTGTACCCTAATCCCTCCCCATTCCCTAACCCTAACCCTAATGCGAATCCTAACCCTGACCCTCACCTGAAGCCTTACCCTCACCCGTGCCCTAATCTTAACCAGGACACTAACACTAACCCTTGCCCTCACACGAACGCTAACCCTTAAGCACTGTCGTACCCTAAACTGTACCCTAATCCCTCTGCATTACTTAACCCTTACCCTAACCCGAATCCTAACCCTGACCCTCACCCGAAGCCTTACCCTCACCCGTGCCCTAATCTTAACCAGGACACCAACACTAACCCGTGCCCTCACACGTACGCTAAACCTTAAGCGTTGTCGTACCCTAAATTGTACCCTAATCCCTCCCCATTCCTTAACGCTAACCCTAACCCCATCCCTAAACCTGACCCACTTCCGATGCCCTACCCTAACCAATGCCCTAATCTTAACCAGTACACAAACACTAACTCGTGCCCTCAAACGTACGCTAACCCTTAAGCATTGTCGTACCCTATCCTGTACCCTAATCCCTCCCCATTCCCTAACCCTAACCCTAAGCAAAACCCTGAACGTGACCCTTTTCCGAGGCCTTACCCTCATCGGTGCCGTTGTCTTAACCAGTACACCAACATTAACTCGTGCCCTCACACTTACGCTAACCCTTAAGCATTGTCGTACCCTAACCTGTACCCTAATCCCTCTCCATTCCCTAACCCTAACCCTAACCCGAATCCTAACCGTGACCCTCACCCGAAGCCTTACCCTCACCCGTGCCCTAATCTTTACCAGGACACCAAGACTAACTCGTGCCCTCAAACGTACGCTAACAGTAAACCGCAGCGGTACCCTAACCTGTACCCTAATCCCTCTCCATTCCCTAACCGTAACCCTAACCTGAAACCTAACCATGACACTCACCCGAAACTTTACCCTCATCCGTGTCCTAATTTTAACCAGTTCATCAACACTAACCCATGCCCTCTAACGTACGCCAACCCTAAGCCATTGCCGTACCCTAACCTGTACCCTAATCAATCACCATTCCCTAACCCTAACCCTAAACCTAACCCTTAACGTGACCCTCTTCCGAGGCCTTACCCTCACCCGTGCCCTAATCGTAAGCAGTACACTAACACTAACTAGTGACCTCACATGTATGCTAAACCTTAAGCGTTGTGGTACCCTAAACTGTGCCCAAATATCTCCCCATTCCCTAACCCTAACCCTAACCCGAATTCTATCCCTGACCCTCACCCGAAACCTTACCCTCACCCGTGCCCTAATCTTAACCAGGACACCAACACTAACTCGTGCCCTCACACGTACGCTAAACCTTAAGCGTTGTCGTACCCTAAATTGTACCCTAATCGCTCCCCATTCCTTAACCCTAACCCTAACTCCATCCCTAAACCTGACCCTCTTCCGATGCCCTACCCTAACCAATGCCCTAATCTTAACCAGTACACAAACACTAACTCATGCCCTCAAACGTACGCTAACCCTTAAGCATTGTCGTACCCTATCCTGTACCCTAATCCCTCCCCATTCCCTAACCCTAACCCTAATCGAAACCCTGAACGTGACCCTTTTCCGAGGCCTTACCCTCATCGATGCCGTTGTCTTAACCAGTACACCAACACTAACTCGTGCCCTCACACTTACGCTAAACCTTAACCATTGTCGTACCCTAACCTGTACCCTAATCCCTCTCCATTCCCTAACCCTAACCCTAACCCTAACCCGAATCCTAACCCTGACCCTCACCCGAAGCCTTACCCTCACCAGTGCCCTAATCTTTACCAGGACACCAAGATTAACTCGTGCCCTCAAACGTACGCTAACAGTAAACCGCAGCGGTACCCTAACCTGTACCCTAATCCCTCTCCATTCCCTAACCCTAACACTAACCTGAAACCTAACCATGACACTCACCCGAAACTTTACCCTCACCCGTGTCCTAATTTTAACCAGTACATCAACCCTAACCCATGCCCTCTAACGTACGCCAACCCTAAGACATTGCCGTACCCTAAACTGTACCCTAATCAATCCCCATTCCCTTACCGTAACCCTAACCCTAACCCTTAACGTGACCCTCTTCCGAGGCCTTACCCTCACCCGTGCCCTAATCGTAAGTAGTACACTAACACTAACTAGTGACCTCACACGTACGCTAAACCTTAAGCGTTGTGGTACCCTAAACTGTGCCCTAATATCTCCCCATTCCCCAACCCTAACCCTAACCCGAATTCTATCCCTGACCCTCACCCGAAACCTTACCCTCACCCGTGCCATAATCTTAACCAGGACACCAACACTAACTTGTGCCCTCACACGTACGCTAACCCTTAATTGTTGTCGTACCCTAAACTGTACCCTAATCCCTCCCCATTCCCTAACCCTAACCCTAACCCGAATCCTAACCCTGACTCTCACCTGAAGCCTTACCCTCACCCGTGCCCTAATCTTAACCAGGACACTAACACTAACACTTGCCCTCACACGAACGCTAACCCTTAAGCACTGTCGTACCCTAAGCTGTACCCTAATCCCTCTGCATTCCTTAACCCTAACCCTAACCCGAATCCTAACCCTGACCCTCACCCGAAGCCTTACCCTCACCCGTGCCCTAATCTTAACCAGGACACCAACACTAACTCGTGCCCTCACACGTACGCTAAACCTTAAGCGTTGTCGTACCCTAAATTGTACCCTAATCCCTCCCCATTCCTTAACCCTAACCCTAACCCCATCCCTAAACCTGACCCACTTCCGATGTCCTACCCTAACCAATGCGCTAATCTTAACCAGGACACAAACACTAACTCATGCCCTCAAACGTACGCTAACCCTTAAGCATTGTCGTACCCTATCCTGTACCCTAATCCCTCCCCATTCCCTAACCCTAACCCTAAGCGAAACCCTGAATGTGACCCTTTTCCGAGGCCTTACCCTCATCGGTGCCGTTGTCTTAACCAGTACACCAACACTAACTCGTGCCCTCACACTTACGCTAAGCCTTAAGCATTGTCGTACCCGAACCTGTACCCTAATGCCTCTCCATTCCCTAACCCTAACCCTAACCCGAATCCTAACCCTGACCCTCACCCGAAGCCTTACCCTCACCCGTGCCCTAATCTTAACCAGGACACCAAGACTAACTCGTGCCCTCAAACGTACGCTAACACTAAACCGCAGCGGTACCCTAACCTGTACCATAATCCCTCTCCATTCCCTAACCCTAACCCTGACCTGAAACCTAACCATGACACTCACCCGAAACTTTACCCTCATCCGTGTCCTAATTTTAACCAGTACATCAACACTAACCCATGCCCTCTAACGTACGCCAACCCTAAGCCATGCCGTACCCTAACCTGTACCCTAATCAATCCCCATTCCCTAACCCTAACCCTAACCCTAACCCTTAACGTGACCCTCTTCCGAGGCCTTACCCTCACCCGTGCCCTAATCGTAAGCAGTACACTAACACTAACTAGTGACCTCACACGTTTGCTAAACCTTAAGCGTTGTGGTACCCTAAACTGTGCCCTAATATCTCCCCATTCCCTAACCCTAACCCTAACCCGAATTCTATCCCTGACCCTCACCCGAAACCTTACCCTCACCCGTGCCCTAATCTTAACCAGGACACCAACACTAACTCGTGCCCTCACACGTACGCTAAACCTTAAGCGTTGTTGTACCCTAAATTGTACCCTAATCCCTCCCCATTCCTTAACACTAACCCTAACTCCATCCCTAAACCTGACCCACTTCCGATGCCCTACCCTAACCAATGCCCTAATCTTAACCAGTACACAAACACTAACTCATGCCCTCAAACGTACGCTAACCCTTAAGCATTGTCGTACCCTATCCTGTACCCTAATCCCTCCCCATTCCCTAACCCTAACCCTAAGCGAAACCCTGAACGTGACCCTTTTCCGAGGCCTTACCCTCATCGGTGCCGTTGTCTTAACCAGTACACCAACACTAACTCGTGCCCTCACACTTACGCTAAACCTTAACCATTGTCGTACCCTAACCTGTACCCTAATCCCTCTCCATTCCCTAACCCTAACCCTAACCCTAACACGAATCCTAACCCTGACCCTCACCCGAAGCCTTACCCTCACCAGTGCCCTAATCTTTACCAGGACACCAAGATTAACTCGTGCCCTCAAACGTACGCTAACAGTAAACCGCAGCGGTACCCTAACCTGTACCCTAATCCCTCTCCATTCCCTAACCCTAACACTAACCTGAAACCTAACCATGACACTCACCCGAAACTTTACCCTCACCCGTGTCCTAATTTTAACCAGTACATCAACCCTAACCCATGCCCTCTAACGTACGCCAACCCTAAGACATTGCCGTACCCTAAACTGTACCCTAATCAATCCCCATTCCCTAACCCTAACCCTAACCCTAACCCTTAACGTGACCCTCTTCCGAGGACTTACCCTCACCCGTGCCCTAATCGTAAGCAGTACACTAACACTAACTAGTGACCTCACACGTACGCTAAACCTTAAGCGTTGTGGTACCCTAAACTGTGCCCTAATATCTCCCCATTCCCTAACCCTAACCCTAACCCGAATTCTATCCCTGACCCTCACCCGAAACCTTACCCTCACCCGTGCCCTAATCTTAACCAGGACACCAACACTAACTTGTGCCCTCACACGTACGCTAACCCTTAATCGTTGTCGTACCCTAAACTGTACCCTAATCCCTCCCCATTCCCTAACCCTAACCCTAACCCGAATCCTAACCCTGACTCTCACCTGAAGCCTTACCCTCACCCGTGCCCTAATCTTAACCAGGACACTAACACTAACCCTTGCCGTCACACGAACGCTAACCCTTAAGCACTGTCGTACCCTGCGCTGTACCCTAATCACTCTGCATTCCTTAACCCTAACCCTAACCCGAATCCTAACCCTGACAATCACCCGAAGCCTTACCCTCACCCGTGCCCTAATCTTAACCAGGACACCAACACTAACTCGTGCCCTCACACGTACGCTAAACCTTAAGCGTTGTCGTACACTAAATTGTACCCTAATCCCTCCCCATTCCTTAACCCTAACCCTAACCCCATCCCTAAACCTGACCCACTTCCGATGCCCTACCCTAACCAGTGCCCTAATCTTAACCAGTACACAAACACTAACTCATGCCCTCAAACGTACGCTAACCCTTAAGCATTGTCGTACCCTATCCTGTACCCTAATCCCTCCCCATTCCCTAACCCTAACCCTAAGCGAAACCCTGAACGTGACCCTTTTCCGAGGCCTTACCCTCATCGGTGCCGTTGTCTTAACCAGTACACCAACACTAACTCGTGCCCTCACACTTACGCTAAACCTTAACCATTGTCGTACCCTAACCTGTACCCTAATCCCTCTCCATTCCCTAACCCTAACCCTAACCCTAACCCGAATCCTAACCCTGACCCTCACCCGACGCCTTACCCTCACCAGTGCCCTAATCTTTACCAGGACACCAAGATTAACTCGTGCCCTCAAACGTACGCTAACAGTAAACCGCAGCGGTACCCTAACCTGTACCCTAATCCCTCTCCATTCCCTAACCCTAACACTAACCTGAAACCTAACCATGACACTCACCCGAAACTTTACCCTCACCCGTGTCCTAATTTTAACCAGTACATCAACCCTAACCCATGCCCTCTAACGTACGCCAACCCGAAGTCATTGCCGTACCCTAACCTGTACCCTAATCAATCCCCATTCCCTAACCCTAACCCTAACCCTAACCCTTAACGTGACCCTCTTCCGAGGCCTTACCCTCACCCGTGCCCTAATCGTAAACAGTACACTAACACTAACTAGTGACCTCACACGTACGCTAAACCTTAAGCGTTGTGGTACCCTAAACTGTGCCCTAATATCTCCCCATTCCCTAACCCTAACCCTAACCCGAATTCTATCCCTGACCCTCACCCGAAACCTTACCCTCACCCGTGCCCTAATCTTAACCAGGACACCAACACTAACTTGTGCCCTCACACGTACGCTAACCCTTAATCGTTGTCGTACCCTAAACTGTACCCTAATCCCTCCCCATTCCCTAACCCTAACCCTAACCCGAATCCTAACCCTGACTCTCACCTGAAGCCTTACCCTCACCCGTGCCCTAATCTTAACCAGGACACTAACACTAACCCTTGCCGTCACACGAACGCTAACCCTTAAGCACTGTCGTACCCTGCGCTGTATCCTAATCCCTCTGCATTCCTTAACCCTAACCCTAACCCGAATCCTAACCCTGACCCTCACCCGAAGCCTTACCCTCACCCGTGCCCTAATCTTAACCAGGACACCAACACTAACTCGTGCCCTCACACGTACGCTAAACCTTAAGCGTTGTCGTACACTAAATTTTACCCTAATCCCTCCCCATTCCTTAACCCTAACCCTAACCCCATCCCTAAACCTGACCCACTTCCGATGCCCTACCCAAACCAGTGCCCTAATCTTAACCAGTACACAAACACTAACTCATGCCCTCAAACGTACGCTAACCCTTAAGCATTGTCGTACCCTATCCTGTACCCTAATCCCTCCCCATTCCCTAACCCTAACCCTAAGCGAAACCCTGAACGTGACCCTTTTCCGAGGCCTTACCCTCATCGGTGCCGTTGTCTTAACCAGTACACCAACACTAACTCATGCCCTCACACTTATGCTAACCCTTAAGCATTGTCGTACCCTAACCTTTACCCTAATCCCTCTCCATTCCCTAACCCTAACCCTAACCCGAATCCTAATCCTGTTCCTCACCCGAAGCCTTACCCTCACCCGTGCCCTAATCTTAACCCGGACACCAAGACTAACTCGTTCCCTCAAACGTACGCTAACACTAAACTGCAGCGGTACCCTAACCTGTACCCTAATCCCTCTCCATTCCCTAACCCTAACCCTAACCCGAATCCTAATCCTGTCCCTCACCCGAAGCCTTACCCTCACCCGTGCCCTAATCTTAACCAGGACACCAACACTAACTCGTGCCCTCACACGTACGCTAAACCTTAAGCGTTGTCGTACCCTAAATTGTACCCTAATCCCTCCCCATTCCTTAACCCTAACCCTAAACTGAAACCTAACCATGACACTCACCCGAAACTTTACCCTCACCCGTGTCCTAATTTTAACCAGTACATCAACACTAACCCATGTCCTCTAACGTACGCCAACCCTAAGCCATTGCCGCACCCTAACCTGTACCCTAATCAATCCCCATTCCCTAACCCTAACCCTAACCCTTAACGTGACCCTCTTCCGAGGCTTACCCTCACCCGTGCCCTAATCGTAAGCAGTAAACTAACACTAACTAGTGACCTCACACGTACGCTAAACCTTAAGCGTTGTGGTACCCTAAACTGTGCCCTAATATCTCCCCATTCCTTAACCCTAACCCTAACCCGAATTCTATCCCTGACCCTCACCCGAAACCTTACCCTCACCCGTGCCCTAATCTTAACCAGGACACCAACACTAACTTGTGCCCTCACACGTATGCAAACCCTTAATCGTTGTCGTACCCTAAACTGTACCCTAATCCCTCCCCATTCCCTCACCCTAATCCTAACCCGAATCCTAACCCTGACCCTCACCCGAAGCCTTACCCTCACCCGTGCCCTAATCTTAACCAGGACACTAACAGTAACCCTTGCCCTCACACGAACGCTAACCCTTAAGCACTGTCGTACCCTAAGCTGTACCCTAATCCCTCTGCATTCCTTAACCCTAAACCTAACACGAATCCTAACCCTGACCCTCACCCGAAGCCTTACCCTCACCGGTGCCCTAATCTTAACCAGGACACCAACACTAACTCGTGCCCTCACAAGTACGCTAAACCTTAAGCGTTGTCGTACCCTAAATTGTACCCTAATCCCTCCCCATTCCTTAACCCTAACCCTAACCCCATCCCTAAACCTGACCCACTTCCGATGCCCTACCCTAACCAATGCCCTAATCTTAACCAGTACACAAACACTAACTCATGCCCTCAAACGTACGCTAACCCTTAAGCATTGTCGTACCCTATCCTGTACCCTAATCCCTCCCCATTCCCTAACCCTAACCCTAAGCGAAACCCTGAACGTGACCCTTTTCCGAGGCCTTACCCTCATCGGTGCCGTTGTCTTAACCAGTACACCAACACTAACTCGTGCCCTCACACTTACGCTAACCCTTAAGCATTGTCGTACCGTAACCTGTACCCTAATGCCTCTCCATTCCCTAACCCTAACCCTAACCCGAATCCTAACCCTGACCCTCACCCGAAGCCTTACCTTCACCCGTGCCCTAATCTTAACCAGGACACCAAGACTAACTCGTGCCCTCAAACGTACGCTAACACTAAACCGCAGCGGTGCCATAACCTGTACCCTAATCCCTCTCCATTCCCTAACCCGAACCCTAACCTGAAACCTAACCATGACACTCACCCGAAACTTTACCCTCACCCGTGTCCTAATTTTAACCAGTACATCAACACTAACCCATGCCCTCTAACGTACGCCAACCCTAAGCCATTGCCGTACCCTAACCTGTACCCTAATCAATCCCCATTCCCTAACCCTAACCCTAACCCTAACCCTTAACGTGACCCTCTTCCGAGGCCTTACCCTCACCCGTGCCCTAATCGTAAGCAGTACACTAACACTAACTAGTGACCTCACACGTACGCTAAACCTTAAGCGTTGTGGTACCCTAAACTGTGCCCTAATATCTCCCCATTCCCTAACCCTAACCCTAAACCGAATTCTATCCCTGACCCTCACCAGAAACCTTACCCTCACCCGTGCCCTAATCTTAACCAGGACACCAACACTAAATCGTGCCCTCACACATACGCTAACCGTTAATCGCTTTCGTACCCTAAACTGTACCCTAATCCCTCCCCATTCCCTAACCCTAACCCTAATGCGAATCCTAACCCTGACCCTCACCTGAAGCCTTACCCTCACCCGTGCCCTAATCTTAACCAGGACACTAACACTAACCCTTGCCCTCACACGAACGCTAACCTTTAAGCACTGTCGTACCCTAAGCTGTACCCTAATCCCTCTGCATTACTTAACCCTTACCCTAACCCGAATCCTAACCCTGACCCTCACCCGAAGCCTTACCCTCACCAGTGCCCTAATCTTAACCAGGACACCAACACTATCCCGTGCCCTCACACGTACGCTAAACCTTAAGCGTTGTCGTACCCTAAATTGTACCCTAATCCTTCCCCATTCCTTAACCCTAACCCTAAGCGAAACCCTGAACGTGACCCTTTTCCGAGGCCTTACCCTCATCGGTGCCATTGTCTTAACCAGTACACCAACACTAACTCGTGCCCTCACACTTACGCTAACCCTTAAGCATTGTCGTACCCTAAACTTTACCCTAATCCCTCTCCATTCCCTAACCCTAACCCTAACCCGAATCCTAATCCTGTCCCTCACCCGAAGCCTTACCCTCACCCGTGCCCTAATCTTAACCAGGACACCAAGACTAACTCGTGCCCTCAAACGTACGCTAACACTAAACCGCAGCGGTACCCTAACCTGTACCATAATCCCTCTCCATTCCCTAACCCTAACCCTGACCTGAAACCTAACCATGACACTCACCCGAAACTTTACCCTCATCCGTGTCCTAATTTTAACCAGTACATCAACACTAACCCATGCCCTCTAACGTACGCCAACCCTAAGCCATTGCCGTACCCTAACCTGTACCCTAATCAATCCCCATTCCCTAACCTTAACCCTAACCCTAACCCTTAACGTGACCCTCTTCCGAGGCCTTACCCTCACCCGTGCCCTAATCGTAAGCAGTACACTAACACTAACTAGTGACCTCACACGTTTGCTAAACCTTAAGCGTTGTGGTACCCTAAACTGTGCCCTAATATCTCCCCATTCCCTAACCCTAACCCTAACCCGAATTCTATCCCTGACCCTCACACGAAACCTTACCCTCACCCGTGCCCTAATCTTAACCAGGACACCAACACTAACTCGTGCCCTCACACGTACGCTAAACCTTAAGCGTTGTTGTACCCTAAATTGTACCCTAATCCCTCCCCATTCCTTAACCCTAACCCTAACTCCATCCCTAAACCTGACCCACTTCCGATGCCCTACCCTAACCAATGCCCTAATCTTAACCAGTACACAAACACTAACTCATGCCCTCAAACGTACGCTAACCCTTAAGCATTGTCGTACCCTATCCTGTACCCTAATCCCTCCCCATTCCCTAACCCTAACCCTAAGCGAAACCCTGAACGTGACCCTTTTCCGAGGCCTTACCCTCATCGGTGCCGTTGTCTTAACCAGTACACCAACACTAACTCGTGCCGTTACACTTACGCTAAACCTTAACCATTGTCGTACCCTAACCTGTACCCTAATCCCTCTCCATTCCCTAACCCTAACCCTAACCCTAACCCGAATCCTAACCCTGACCCTCACCCGAAGCCTTACCCTCACCAGTGCCCTAATCTTTACCAGGACACCAAGATTAACTCGTGCCCTCAAACGTACGCTAACAGTAAACCGCAGCGGTACCCTAACCTGTACCCTAATCCCTCTCCATTCCCTAACCCTAACACTAACCTGAAACCTAACCATGACACTCACCCGAAACTTTACCCTCACCCGTGTCCTAATTTTAACCAGTACATCAACACTAACCCATGCCCTCTAACGTACACCAACCCTAAGCCATTGCCGTACCCTAACCTGTACCCTAATCAATCCCCATTCCCTAACCCTAACCCTAACCCTAACCCTTAACGTGACCCTCTTCCGAGGCCTTACCCTCACCCGTGCCCTAATCGTAAGCAGTACACTAACACTAACTAGTGACCTCACACGTACGCTAAACCTTAAGCGTTGTGGTACCCTAAACTGTGCCCTAATATCTCCCCATTCCCTAACCCTAACCCTAAACCGAATTCTATCCCTGACCCTCACCAGAAACCTTACCCTCACCCGTGCCCTAATCTTAACCAGGACACCAACACTAAATCGTGCCCTCACACATACGCTAACCGTTAATCGCTTTCGTACCCTAAACTGTACCCTAATCCCTCCCCATTCCCTAACCCTAACCCTAATGCGAATCCTAACCCTGACCCTCACCTGAAGCCTTACCCTCACCCGTGCCCTAATCTTAACCAGGACACTAACACTAACCCTTGCCCTCACACGAACGCTAACCTTTAAGCACTGTCGTACCCTAAGCTGTACCCTAATCCCTCTGCATTACTTAACCCTTACCCTAACCCGAATCCTAACCATGACCCTCACCCGAAGCCTTACCCTCACCAGTGCCCTAATCTTAACCAGGACACCAACACTATCCCGTGCCCTCACACGTACGCTAAACCTTAAGCGTTGTCGTACCCTAAATTGTACCCTAATCCTTCCCCATTCCTTAACCCTAACCCTAAGCGAAACCCTGAACGTGACCCTTTTCCGAGGCCTTACCCTCATCGGTGCCATTGTCTTAACCAGTACACCAACACTAACTCGTGCCCTCACACTTACGCTAACCCTTAAGCATTGTCGTACCCTAAACTTTACCCTAATCCCTCTCCATTCCCTAACCCTAACCCTAACCCGAATCCTAATCCTGTCCCTCACCCGAAGCCTTACCCTCACCCGTGCCCTAATCTTAACCAGGACACCAAGACTAACTCGTGCCCTCAAACGTACGCTAACACTAAACCGCAGCGGTACCCTAACCTGTACCATAATCCCTCTCCATTCCCTAACCCTAACCCTGACCTGAAACCTAACCATGACACTCACCCGAAACTTTACCCTCATCCGTGTCCTAATTTTAACCAGTACATCAACACTAACCCATGCCCTCTAACGTACGCCAACCCTAAGCCATTGCCGTACCCTAACCTGTACCCTAATCAATCCCCATTCCCTAACCTTAACCCTAACCCTAACCCTTAACGTGACCCTCTTCCGAGGCCTTACCCTCACCCGTGCCCTAATCGTAAGCAGTACACTAACACTAACTAGTGACCTCACACGTTTGCTAAACCTTAAGCGTTGTGGTACCCTAAACTGTGCCCTAATATCTCCCCATTCCCTAACCCTAACCCTAACCCGAATTCTATCCCTGACCCTCACACGAAACCTTACCCTCACCCGTGCCCTAATCTTAACCAGGACACCAACACTAACTCGTGCCCTCACACGTACGCTAAACCTTAAGCGTTGTTGTACCCTAAATTGTACCCTAATCCCTCCCCATTCCTTAACCCTAACCCTAACTCCATCCCTAAACCTGACCCACTTCCGATGCCCTACCCTAACCAATGCCCTAATCTTAACCAGTACACAAACACTAACTCATGCCCTCAAACGTACGCTAACCCTTAAGCATTGTCGTACCCTATCCTGTACCCTAATCCCTCCCCATTCCCTAACCCTAACCCTAAGCGAAACCCTGAACGTGACCCTTTTCCGAGGCCTTACCCTCATCGGTGCCGTTGTCTTAACCAGTACACCAACACTAACTCGTGCCGTTACACTTACGCTAAACCTTAACCATTGTCGTACCCTAACCTGTACCCTAATCCCTCTCCATTCCCTAACCCTAACCCTAACCCTAACCCGAATCCTAACCCTGACCCTCACCCGAAGCCTTACCCTCACCAGTGCCCTAATCTTTACCAGGACACCAAGATTAACTCGTGCCCTCAAACGTACGCTAACAGTAAACCGCAGCGGTACCCTAACCTGTACCCTAATCCCTCTCCATTCCCTAACCCTAACACTAACCTGAAACCTAACCATGACACTCACCCGAAACTTTACCCTCACCCGTGTCCTAATTTTAACCAGTACATCAACCCTAACCCATGCCCTCTAACGTACGCCAACCCTAAGACATTGCCGTACCCTAAACTGTACCCTAATCAATCCCCATTCCCTAACCCTAACCCTAACCCTAACCCTTAACGTGACCCTCTTCCGAGGACTTACCCTCACCCGTGCCCTACTCGTAAGCAGTACACTAACACTAACTAGTGACCTCACACGTACGCTAAACCTTAAGCGTTGTGGTACCCTAAACTGTGCCCTAATATCTCCCCATTCCCTAACCCTAACCCTAACCCGAATTCTATCCCTGACCCTCACCCGAAACCTTACCCTCACCCGTGCCCTAATCTTAACCAGGACACCAACACTAACTTGTGCCCTCACACGTACGCTAACCATTAATCGTTGTCGTACCCTAAACTGTACCCTAATCCCTCCCCATTCCCTAACCCTAACCCTAACCCGAATCCTAACCCTGACTCTCACCTGAAGCCTTACCCTCACCCGTGCCCTAATCTTAACCAGGACACTAACACTAACCCTTGCCGTCACACGAACGCTAACCCTTAAGCACTGTCGTACACTGCGCTGTACCCTAATCACTCTGCATTCCTTAACCCTAACCCTAACCCGAATCCTAACCCTGACAATCACCCGAAGCCTTACCCTCACCCGTGCCCTAATCTTAACCAGGACACCAACACTAACTCGTGCCCTCACACGTACGCTAAACCTTAAGCGTTGTCGTACACTAAATTGTACCCTAATCCCTCCCCATTCCTTAACCCTAACCCTAACCCCATCCCTAAACCTGACCCACTTCCGATGCCCTACCCTAACCAGTGCCCTAATCTTAACCAGTACACAAACACTAACTCATGCCCTCAAACGTACGCTAACCCTTAAGCATTGTCGTACCCTATCCTGTAACCTAATCCCTCCCCATTCCCTAACCCTAACCCTAAGCGAAACCCTGAACGTGACCCTTTTCCGAGGCCTTACCCTCATCGGTGCCGTTGTCTTAACCAGTACACCAACACTAACTCGTGCCCTCACACTTACGCTAAACCTTAACCATTGTCGTACCCTAACCTGTACCCTAATCCCTCTCCATTCCCTAACCCTAACCCTAACCCTAACCCGAATCCTAACCCTGACCCTCACCCGAAGCCTTACCCTCACCAGTGCCCTAATCTTTACCACGACACCAAGATTAACTCGTGCCCTCAAACGTACGCTAACAGTAAACCGCAGCGGTACCCTAACCTGTACCCTAATCCCTCTCCATTCCCTAACCCTAACACTAACCTGAAACCTAACCATGACACTCACCCGAAACTTTACCCTCACCAGTGTCCTAATTTTAACCAGTACATCAACCCTAACCCATGCCCTCTAACGTACGCCAACCCTAAGACATTGCCGTACCCTAACCTGTACCCTAATCAATCCCCATTCCCTAACCCTAACCCTAACCCTAACCCTTAACGTGACCCTCTTCCGAGGCCTTACCCTCACCCGTGCCCTAATCGTAAGCAGTACACTAACACTAACTAGTGACCTCACACGTTTGCTAAACCTTAAGCGTTGTGGTACCCTAAACTGTGCCCTAATATCTCCCCATTCCCTAACACTAACCCTAAACCGAATTCTATCCCTGACCCTCACCCGAAACCTTACCCTCACCCGTGCCCTAATCTTAACCAGGACACCAACACTAACTCGTGCCCTCACACGTACGCTAAACCTTAAGCGTTGTTGTACCCTAAATTGTACCCTAATCCCTCCCCATTCCTTAACCCTAACCCTAACTCCATCCCTAGACCTGACCCACTTCCGATGCCCTACCCTAACCAATGCCCTAATCTTAACCAGTACACAAACACTAACTCATGCCCTCAAACGTACGCTAACCCTTAAGCATTGTCGTACAATATCCTGTACCCTAATCCCTCCCCATTCCCTAACCCTAACCCTAAGCGAAACCCTGAACGTAACCCTTTTCCGAGGCCTTACCCTCATCGGTGCCGTTGTCTTAACCAGTACACCAACACTAACTCGTGCCCTCACACTTACGCTAAACCTTAACCATTGTCGTACCCTAACCTGTACCCTAATCCCTCTCCATTCCCTAACCCTAACCCTAACCCTAACCCGAATCCTAACCCTGACCCTCACCCGAAGCCTTACCCTCACCAGTGCCCTAATCTTTACCAGGACACAAAGATTAACTCGTGCCCTCAAACGTACGCTAACAGTAAACCGCAGCGGTACCCTAACCTGTACCCTAATCCCTCTCCATTCCCTAACCCTAACACTAACCTGAAACCTAACCATGACACTCACCCGAAACTTTACCCTCACCCGTGTCCTAATTTTAACCAGTACATCAACCCTAACCCATGCCCTCTAACGTACGCCAACCCTAAGACATTGCCGTACCCTAAACTGTACCCTAATCAATCCCCATTCCCTAACCCTAACCCTAACCCTAACCCTTACCGTGACCCTCTTCCGAGGACTTACCCTCACCCGTGCCCTAATCGTAAGCAGTACACTAACACTAACTAGTGACCTCACACGTATGCTAAACCTTAAGCGTTGTGGTACCCTAAACTGTGCCCTAATATCTCCCCATTCCCTAACCCTAACCCTAACCCGAATTCTATCCCTGACCCTCACCCGAAACCTTACCCTCACCCGTGCCCTAATCTTAACCAGGACACCAACACTAACTTGTGCCCTCACACGTACGCTAACCCTTAATCGTTGTCGTACCCTAAACTGTACCCTAATCCCTCCCCATTCCCTAACCCTAACCCTAACCCGAATCCTAACCCTGACTCTCACCTGAAGCCTTACCCTCACCCGTGCCCTAATCTTAACCAGGACACTAACACTAACCCTTGCCGTCACACGAACGCTAACCCTTAAGCACTGTCGTACCCTGCGCTGTACCCTAATCCCTCTGCATTCCTTAACCCTAACCCTAACCCGAATCCTAACCCTGACCCTCACCCGTGCCCTAATCTTAACCAGGACACCAACACTAACTCGTGCCCTCACACGTACGCTAAACCTTAAGCGTTGTCGTACACTAACTTGTACCCTAATCCCTCCCCATTCCTTAACCCTAACCCTAACCCCATCCCTAAACCTGACCCACTTCCGATGCCCTACCCTAACCAGTGCCCTAATCTTAACCAGTACACAAACACTAACTCATGCCCTCAAACGTACGCTAACCCTTAAGCATTGTCGTACCCTATCCTGTACCCTAATCCCTCCTCATTCCCTAACCCTAAACCTAAGCGAAACCCTGAACGTGACCCTTTTCCGAGGCCTTACCCTCATCGGTGCCGTTGTCTTAACCAGTACACCAACACTAACTCATGCCCTCACACTTATGCTAACCCTTAAGCATTGTCGTACCCTAACCTTTACCCTAATCCCTCTCCATTCCCTAACCCTAACCCTAACCCGAATCCTAATCCTGTCCCTCACCCGAAGCCTTACCCTCACCCGTGCCCTAATCTTAACCCGGACACCAAGACTAACTCGTTCCCTCAAACGTACGCTAACACTAAACCGCAGCCGTACCCTAACCTGTACCCTAATCCCTCTCCATTCCCTAACCCTAACCCTAACCCGAATCCTAATCCTGTCCCTCACCTGAAGCCTTACCCTCACCCGTGCCCTAATCTTAACCAGGACACCAACACTAACTCGTGCCCTCACACGTACGCTAAACCTTAAGCGTTGTCGTACCCTAAATTGTACCCTAATCCCTCCCCATTCCTTAACCCTAACCCTAAACTGAAACCTAACCATGACACTCACCCGACACTTTACCCTCACCCGTGTCCTAATTTTAACCAGTACATCAACACTAACCCATGTCCTCTAACGTACGCCAACCCTAAGCCATTGCCGCACCCTAACCTGTACCCTAATCAATCCCCATTCCCTAACCCTAACCCTAACCCTTAACGTGACCCTCTTCCGAGGCCTTACCCTCACCCGTGCCCTAATCGTAAGCAGTAAACTAACACTAACTAGTGACCTCACACGTACGCTAAACCTTAAGCGTTGTGGTTCCCTAAACTGTGCCCTAATATCTCCCCATTCCTTAACCCTAACCCTAACCCGAATTCTATCCCTGACCCTCACCCGAAACCTTACCCTCACCCGTGCCCTAATCTTAACCAGGACATCAACACTAACTTGTGCCCTCACAAGTATGCTAACCCTTAATCGTTGTCGTACCCTAAACTGTACCTTAATCCCTCCCCATTCCCTAACCCTAACACTAACCCGAAGCCTAACCCTGACCCTCAACTGAAGACTTACCCTCACCCGTGCCCTAATCTTAACCAGGACACTAACACTAACCCTTGCCCTCACACGAGCGCTAACCCTTAAGCACTGTCGTACCCTAAGCTGTACCCTAATCCCTCTGCATTCCTTAACCCTAACCCTAACCCGAATCCTAACCCTGACCCTCACCCGAAGCCTTACCCTCACCCGTGCCCTAATCTTAACCAGGACACCATCACTAACCCGTGCCCTCACACGTACGCTAAACCTTAAGCGTTGTCGTACCCTAAATTGTACCCTAATCCCTCCCCATTCCTTAACCCTAACCCTAACCCCATCCCTAAACTTGACCAACTTCCGATGCCCTACCCTAACCAATGCCCTAATCTTAACCAGTACACAAACACTAACTCATGCCCTCAAACGTACGCTAAACCTTAAGCGTTGTCGTAACCTAAATTGTACCCTAATCCCTCCCCATTCCTTAACCCTAACCCTAACCCCATCCCTAAACCTGACCCACTTCCGATGCCCTACCCTAACCAATGCCCTAATATTAACCAGTACACAAACACTAACTCATGCCCTCAAACGTACGCTAACCCTTAAGCGTTGTCGTACCCTATCCTGTACCCTAATCCCTCCCCATTCCCTAACCCTAACCCTAAGCGAAACTCTGAACGTGACCCTTTTCCGAGGCCTTACCCTCATCGGTGCCGTTGTCTTAACCAGTACACCAACACTAACTCGTGCCCTCACACTTACGCTAACCCTTAAGCATTGTCGTACCCTAACCTGTACCCTAATCTCTCTGCATTCCCTAACCCTAACCCTAACCCGAATCCTAACCCTGACCCTCACCCGAAGCCTTACCCTCACCCGTGCCCTGATCTTAACCAGGACACCAAGACTAACTTGTGCCCTCAAACGTACGCTAACACTAAACCGCAGCGGTACCCTAACCTGTACCCTACTCCCTCTCCATTCCCTAACCCTAACACTAACCTGAAACCTAACCATGACACTCAGCCGAAACTTTACCCTCACCCGTGTCCTAATTTTAACCAGTACATCAACACTAACCCATGCCCTCTAACGTACGCCAACCCTAAGCCATTGCCGCACCCTAACCTGTACCCTAATCAATCCCCATTCCCTAACCCTAACCCTAACCCTAACTCTTAACGTGACCCTCTTCCGAGGCCTTACCCTCACCCGTGCCCTAATCGTAAGCAGTAAAATAACACTAACTAGTGACCTCACACGTACGCTAAACCTTAAGCGTTGTGGTACCCTAAACTGTGCCCTAATATCTCCCCATTCCTTAACCCTAACCTTAACCCGAATTCTATCCCTGACCCTCACCCGAAACCTTACCCTCACCCGTGCCCTAATCTTAACCAGGACACCAACACTAACTTGTGCCCTCACACGTATGCTAACCCTTAATCGTTGTCGTACCCTAAACTGTACCCTAATCCCTCCCCATTCCCTAACCCTAACCCTAACCCGAATCCTAACCCTGACCCTCAACTGAAGCCTTACCCTCACCCGTACCCTAATCTTAACCAGGACACTAACACTAACCCTTGCCCTCACACGAACGCTAACCCTTAAGAACTGTCGTACCCTAAGCTGTACCCTAATCCCTCTGCATTCCTTAACTCTAACCCTAACCCGAATCCTAACCCTGACCCTCACCCGAAGCCTTACCCTCACCCGTGCCCTAATCTTAACCAGGACACCAACACTAACTCGTGCCCTCAAACGTACGCTAAACCTTAAGCGTTGTCGTACCCTAAATTGTACCCTAATCCCTCCCCATTCCTTAACCCTAACCCTAACCCCATCCCTAAACCTGACCCACTTCCGATGCCCTACCCTAACCAATGCCCTAATCTTAACCAGTACACAAACACTAACTCATGCCCTCAAACGTAAGCTAACCCTTAAGCATTGTCGTACCCTATCCTGTACCCTAATCCCTCCCCATTCCGTAACCCTAACCCTAAGCGAAACCCTGAACATGACCCTTTTCCGAGGCCTTACCCTCATCGGTGCCGTTGTCTTAACCAGTACACCAACACTAACTCGTGCCCTCACACTTACGCTAACCCTTAAGCATTGTCGTACCCTAACCTGTACCCTAATCCCTCTCAATTCCCTAACCCTAACCCTAACCCGAATCCTAACCCTGACCCTCACCCGAAGCCTTACCCTCACCCGTGCCCTAATCTTAACCAGGACACCAAGATTAACTCGTGCCCTCAAACGTACGCTAACACTAAACCGCAGCTGTACCCTAACCTGTACCCTATTCCCTCTCCATTCCCTAACCCTAACCCTAACCTGAAACCTAACCATGACACTCACCCGAAACTTTACCCTCACCCGTGTCCTAATTTTAACCAGTACATCAACACTAACCCATACCCTCTAACGTACGAAAACCCTAAGCCATTGCCGTACCCTAACCTGTACCCTAATCAATCCCCATTCCCTAACCCTAACCCTAACCCTAACCCTTAACGTGACCCTCTTCCGAGGACTTACCCTCACCCGTGCCCTAATCGTAAGCAGTACACTAACACTAACTAGTGACCTCACACGTACGCTAAACCTTAAGCGTTGTGGTACCCTAAACTGTGCCCTATTATCTCCCCATTCCCTAACCCTAACCCTAACCCGAATTCTATCCCTGACCCTCACCTGAAACTTTACCCTCACCCGTGCCCTAATCTAAACCAGGACACCAACACTAACTTGTGCCCTCACACGTACGCTAACCCTTAATCGTTGTTGTACCCTAAACTGTACCCTAATCCCTCCCCATTCCCTAACCCTAACCCTAACCCGAATCCTAACCCTGACCCTCACCTGAAGCCTTACCCTCACCCGTGCCCTAATCTTAACCAGGACACTAACACTAACCCTTGCCCTCACACGAACACTAACCCTTAAGCACTGTCGTACCCTAAGCTGTACCCTAATCCCTCTGCATTCCTTAACCCTAACCCTAACTCGAATCCTAAACCTGACCCTCACCCGAAGCCTTACCCTCACCCGTGCCCTAATCTTAACCAGGACACCAACAGTAACTCGTGCCCTCAAACGGACGCTAAACCTTAAGCGTTGTCGTACCCTAAATTGTACCCTAATCCCTCCCAATTCCTTAACCCTAACCCTAACCCCATCCCTAAACCTGACGCACTCCCGATGCCCTACCCTAACCAATGCCCTAATCTTAACCAGTACACAAACACTAACTCATGCCCTCAAACGTACGCTAACCCTTAAGCGTTGTCGTACCCTATCCTGTACCCTAATCCCTCCCCATTCCCTAACCTAACCCTAAGCGAAACCCTGAACGTGACCCTTATCCGAGGCCTTACCCTCATCGGTGCCGTTGTCTTAACCAGTACACCAACACTAACTCGTGCCCTCACACTTACGCTAACCCTTAAGCATTGTCGTACCCTAACCTGTACCCTAATCCCTCTCCATTCCCTAACCCTAACCCTAACCCGAATCCTAACCCTGACCCTCACCCGAAGCCTTACCCTCACCCGTGCCCTAATCTTAACCAGGACACCAAGATTAACTCGTGCCCTCAAACGTACGCTAACACTAAACCGCAGCTGTACCCTAACCTGTACCCTATTCCCTCTCCATTCCCTAACCCTAACCCTAACCTGAAACCTAACCATGACACTCACCCGAAACTTTACCCTCCCCCGTGTCCTAATTTTAACCAGTACATCAACACTAATCCATGCCCTCTAACGTACG
Organism: Inia geoffrensis; assembly: GCA_036417435.1. NCBI lineage: Eukaryota > Metazoa > Chordata > Mammalia > Artiodactyla > Iniidae > Inia > Inia geoffrensis. The sequence goes on along the minus strand of CM070899.1, from coordinate 190,993,618 downwards.
CCAACCCTAAGCCATTGCCGTACCCTAACCTGTACCCTAATCAATCCCCATTCCCTAACCCTAACCCTAACCCTAACCCTTAACGTGACCCTCTTCCGAGGACTTACCCTCACCCGTGCCCTAATCGTAAGCAGTACACAAACAATAACTAGTGACCTCACACGTACGCTAAACCTTAAGCGTTGTGGTACACTAAACTGTGCCCTATTATCTCCCCATTCCCTAACCCTAACCCTAACCCGAATTCTATCCCTGACCCTCACCCGAAACCTTACCCTCACCCGTGCCCTAATCTTAACCAGGACACCAACACTAACTTGTGCCCTCACACGTACGCTAACCCTTAATCATTGTTGTACCCTAAACTGTACCCTAATCCCTCTCCATTCCCTAACCCTAACCCTAACCCTAACCCTAACCCGAATCCTAAACCTGACCCTCACCCGAAGCCTTACCCTCACCCGTGCCCTAATCTTTACCAGGACACCAAGATTAACTCGTGCCCTCAAACGTACACTAACAGTAAACCGCAGCGGTACCCTAACCTGTACCCTAATCCCTCTCCATTCCCTAACCCTAACACTAACCTGAAACTTAACCATGACACTCACACGAAACTTTACCCTCACCCGTGTCCTAATTTTAACCAGTACATCAACACTAAACCATGCCCTCTAACGTACGCCAACCCTAAGCCATTGCCGTACCCTAACCTGTACCCTAATCAATCCCCATTCCCTAACCTTAACCCTAACCCTAACCCTTAACGTGACCCTCTTCCGAGGCCTTACCCTCACCCGTGCCCTAATCGTAAGCTGTACACTAACACTAACTAGTGACCTCACACGTACGCTAAACCTTAAGTGTTGTGGTACCCTAAACTGTGCCCTAATATCTCCCGATTCCCTAACCCTAACCCTAACCCGAATTCTATTCCTGACCCTCACCCGAAACCTTACCCTCACCCGTGCCCTAATCTTAACCAGGACACCAACACTAACTTGTGCCCTCACACGTACGCTAACCCTTAATCGTTGTTGTACCCTAAACTGTACCCTAATCCCTCCCCATTCCCTAACCCTAACCCTAACCCGAATCCTAACCCTGACACTCACCTGAAGCCTTACCCTCACCCGTGCCCTAATCTTAACCAGGACACTAACACTAACCCTTGCCCTCACACGAACGCTAACCCTTAAGCACTGTCGTACCCTAAGCTGTACCCTAATCCCTCTGCATTCCTTAACCCTAACCCTAACCCGAATCCTAACCCTGACCCTCACCCGAAGCCTTACCTTCACCTGTGCCCTAATCTTAACCAGGACACCAACACTAACTCGTGCCCTCAAACGTACTCTAAACCTTAAACGTTGTCGTACCCTAAATTGTACCCTAATCCCTCCCCATTCCTTAACCCTAACCCTAACCCCATCCCTAAACCTGACCCACTTCCGATGCCCTACCCTAACCAATGCCCTAATCTTAACCAATACACAAACACTAACTCATGCCCTCAAACGTACGCTAACCCTTAAGCATTGTCGTACCCTATCCTGTACCCTAATCCCTCCCCATTTCCTAACCCTAACCCTAAGCGAAACCCTGAACGTCACCCTTTTCCGAGGCCTTACCCTCATCGGTGCCGTTGTCTTAACCAGTACACCAACACTAACTCGTGCCCTCACACTTACGCTAACCCTTAAGCATTGTCGTACCCTAACCTGTACCCTAATCCCTCTCCATTCCCTAACCCTAACCCTAACCCGAATCCTAACCCTGATCCTCACCCGAAGCCTTACCCTCACCCGTGCCCTAATCTTAACCAGGACACCAAGACTAACTCGTGCCCTCAAACATACGCTAACACTAAACCGCATCTGTACCCTAACCTGTACCCTAATCCCTCTCCATTCCCTAACCCTAACCCTAACCTGAAACCTAACCATGACACTCACCCGAAATTTACCCTCACCCGTGTCCTAATTTTAACCAGTACATCAACACTAACCCATGCCCTTTACCGTACGCCAACCCTAAGCCATTGCCGTACCCTAACCTGTACCCTAATCAATCCCCATTCCCTAACCCTAACCCTAACCCTAACCCTTAACGTGACCCTCTTCCGAGGCCTTACCCTCACCAGTGCCCTAATCGTAAGCAGTACACTAACACTAACTAGTGACCTCACACGTACGCTAAACCTTAAGCGTTGTGGTACCCTAAACTGTGCCCTAATATCTCCCCATTCCCTAAACCTAACCCTAACCGGAATTCTATCCCTGACCCTCACCCGAAACCATACCCTCACCCGGGCCCTAATCTTAACCAGGACACCAACACTAACCCGTGCCCTCACACGTACGCTAAACCTTAAGCGTTGTCGTACCCTAAATTGTACCCTAATCCCTCCCCATTCCTTAACCCTAACCCTAACCCCATCCCTAAACCTGACCCACTTCTGATGCCCTACCCTAACCAATGCCCTAATCTTAACCAGTACACAAACACTAACTCATGCCCTCAAACGTACGCTAACCCTTAAGCATTGTCGTACCCTATCCTGTACCCTAATCCCTCCCCATTCCCTAACCCTAACCCTAAGCGAAACCCTGAACGTGACCCTTTTCCGAGGCCTTACACTCATCGGTGCCGTTGTCTTAACCAGTACACCAACACTAATTCATGCCCTCACACTTACGCTAACCCTTAAGCATTGTCGTACCCTAACCTGTACCCTAATCCCTCTCCATTCCCTAACCCTAACCCTAACCCGAATCCTAACCCTGACCCTCACCCGAAGCCTTACCCTCACCCGTGCCCTAATCTTAACCAGGACACCAAGACTAACTCGTGCCCTCAAATGTACGCTAACACTAAACCGCAGCGGTACCCTAACCTGTACCCTAATCCCTCTCCATTCCCTAACCCTAACCCTAACCTGAAACCTAACCATGACACTCACCCGAAACTTTACCCTCACCCGTGTCCTAATTTTAACCAGTACATCAACACTAACCCATGCCCTCTAACGTACGCCAACCCTAAGCCATTGCCGTACCCTAACCTTTACCCTAATCAATCCCCATTCCCTAACCCTAACCCTTAACGTGACCCTCTTCCGAGGCCTTACCCTCACCCGTGCCCTAATCGTAAGCAGTACACTAACACTAACTAGTGACCTCACACGTACGCTAAACCTTAAGCATTGTGGTACCCTAAACTATGCCCTAATATCTCCCCATTCCCTAACCCTAACCCTAACCCGAATCCTAACCCTGACCCTCACCTGAAGCCTTACCCTCACCCGTGCCCTAATCTTAACCAGGACACTAACACTAACCCTTGCCCTCACACGAACGCTAACCCTTAAGCACTGTCATACCCTAAGCTGTACCCTAATCCCTCTGCATTCCTTAACCCTAACCCTAACCCGAATCCTAACCCTGACCCTCACCCGAAGCCTTACCCTCACCCGTGCACTAATCTTAACCAGGACACCAACACTAACTCGTGCCCTCACACGTACGCTAAACCTTAAGCGTTGTCGTACCCTAAATTGTACCCTAATCCCTCCCCATTCCTTAACCCTAACCCTAAACCCATCCCTAAACCTGACCCACTTCCGATGCCCTACCCTAACCAATGCCCTAATCTTAACCAGTACACAAACACTAACTCATGCCCTCAAACGTACGCTAACCCTTAAGCATTGTCGTACCCTATCCTGTACCCTAATCCCTCCCCATTCCCTAACCCTAACCCTAAGCGAAACCCTGAACGTGACCCTTTTCCGAGGCCTTACCCTCATCGGTGCCGTTGTCTTAACCAGTACACCAACACTAACTCGTGCCCTCACACTTACGCTAACCCTTAAGCATTGTCGTACCCTAACCTGTACCCTAATCCCTCTCCATTCCCTAACCCTAACCCTAACCCGAATACTAACCCTGACCCTCACCCGAAGCCTTACCCTCACCAGTGCCCTAATCTTAACCAGGACACCAAGACTAACTTGTGCCCTCAAACGTACGCTAACACTAAACCGCAGCTGTACCCTAAACTGTACCCTATTCCCTCTCCATTCCCTAACCCTAACCCTAACCTGAAACCTAACCATGACACTCACCCGAAACTTTACCCTCACCCGTGTCCTAATTTTAACCAGTACATCAACACTAACCCATGCTCTATAACGTACGCCAACCCTAAGCCATTGCCGTACCCTAACCTGTACCCTAATCAATCCCCATTCCCTAACCCTAACCCTAACCCTAACCCTTAACGTGACCCTCTTCCGAGGACTTACCCTCACCCGTGCCCTAATCGTAAGCAGTACACTAACACTAACTAGTGACCTCACACGTACGCTAAATCTTAAGCGTTGTGGTACCCTAAACTGTGCCCTATTATCTCCCCATTCCCTAACCCTAACCCTAACCCGAATTCTATCCCTGACCCTCACCTGAAACCTTACCCTCACCCGTGCCCTAATCTAAACCAGGACACCAACACTAACTTGTGCCCTCACACGTACGCTAACCCTTAATCGTTGTTGTACCCTGAACTGTACCCTAATCCCTCCCCATTCCCTAACTCTAACCCTAACCCGAATCCTAACCCTGACCCTCACCTGAAGCCTTACCCTCACCCGTGCCCTAATCTTAACCAGGACACTAACACTAACCCTTGCCCTCACACGAACGCTAACCCTTCAGCACTGTCGTACCCTAAGCTGTACCCTAATCCCTCTGCATTCGTTAACCCTAACCCTAACCCGAATCCTAACCCTGACCCTCACCCGAAGCCTTACCCTCACCCGTGCCCTAATCTTAACCAGGACACCAACACTAACTCGTGCCCTCAAACGTACGCTAAACCTTAAGCGTTGTCGTACCCTAAATTGTACCCTAATCCCTCCCCATTCCTTAACCCTAACCCTAACCCCATCCCTAAACCTGACCCACTTCCGATGCCCTACCCTAACCAATGCCCTAATCTTAACCAGTACACAAACACTAACTCATGCCCTCAAACGTACGCTAACCCTTAAGCATTGTCGTACCCTATCCTGTACCCTAATCCCTCCCCATTCCCTAACCCTAACCCTAAGCGAAACACTGAACGTGACCCTTTTCCGAGGCCTTACCCTCATCGGTGCCATTGTCTTAACCAGTACACCAACACTAACTCGTGCCCTCACACTTACGCTAACCCTTAAGCATTGTCGTACCCTAACCTGTACCCTAATCCCTCTCCATTCCCTAACCGTAACCCTAACCCGAATCCTAACCCTGACCCTCACCCGAAGCCTTACCCTCACCCGTGCCCTAATCTTAACCAGGACACCAAGACTAACTCGTGCCCTCAAATGTACGCTAACACTAAACCGCAGCGGTACCCTAACCTGTACCCTAATCCCTCTCCATTCCCTAACCCTAACCCTAACCTGAAACCTAACCATGACACTCACCCGAAACTTTACCCTCACCCGTGTCCTAATTTTAACCAGTACATCAACACTAACCCATGCCCTCTAACGTACGCCAACCCTAAGCCATTGCCGTACCCTAACCTGTACCCTAATCAATCCCCATTCCCTAACCCTAACCCTTAACGTGACCCTCTTCCGATGCCTTACCCTCACCCGTGCCCTAATCGTAAGCAGTACACTAACACTAACTAGTGACCTCACACGTACGCTAAACCTTAAGCGTTGTGGTACCCTAAACTATGCCCTAATATCTCCCCATTCCCTAACCCTAACCCTAACCCGAATTCTATCCCTGACCCTCACCCGAAACCTTACCCTCACCCGTGCCCTAATCTTAACCAGGACACCAACACTAACTCGTGCCCACACACGTAGGCTAACCCTTAATCGCTTTCGTACCGTAAACTGTACCCTAATCCCTCCCCATTCCCTAACCCTAACCCTAACCCGAATCCTAACCCTGACCCTCAACTGAAGCCTTACCCTCACCCGTGCCCTAATCTTAACCAGGACACTAACACTAACCCTTGCCCTCACACGAACGCTAACCCTTAAGCACTGTCGTACCCTAAGCTGTACCCTAATCCCTCTGCATTCCTTAACCCTAACCCTAACCCGAATCCTAACCCTGACCCTCACCCGAAGCCTTACCCTCACCCGTGCCCTAATCTTAACCAGGACACCAACACTAACTCGTGCCCTCACACTTACGCTAACCCTTAAGCATTGTCGTACACTAACCTGTACCCTAATCCCTCTCCATTCCCTAACCCTAACCCTAACCCGAATCCTAACCCTGACCCTCACCCGAAGCCTTACCCTCACCCGTGCCCTAATCTTAACCAGGACACCAAGACTAACTTGTGCCCTCAAACGTACGCTAACACTAAACCGCAGCGGTACCCTAACCTGTACCCTAATCCCTCTCCATTCCCTAACCCTAACCCTAACCTGAAACCTAACCATGACACTCACCCGAAACTTTATCCTCACCCGTGTCCTAATTTTAACCAGTACATCAACACTAACCCATGCCCTCTAACGTACGCCAACCCTAAGCCATTGCCGTAACCTAACCTGTACCCTAATCAATCCCCATTCCCTAACCCTAACCCTAACCCTAACCCTTAACGTGACCCTCTTCCGAGGCCTTACCCTCACCCGTGCCTTAATCGTAAGCAGTACACTAACACTAACTAGTGACCTCACACGTAGGCTAAACCTTAAGCGTTGTGGTACCCTAAACTGTGCCCTAATATCTCCCCATTCCCTAACCCTAACCCTAACTCGAATTCTATCCCTGACCCTCACCAGAAACCTTACCCTCACCCGTGCCCTAATCTTAACCAGGACACCAACACTAACTCGTGCCCTCACACGTACGCTAACCGTTAATCGCTTTCGTACTCTAAACTGTACCCTAATCCCTCCCCATTCCCTAACCCTAACCCTAACCCGAATTCTAACCCTGACCCTCACCTGAAGCCTTACCCTCACCCGTGCCCTAATCTTAACCAGGACACTAACACTAACCCTTGCCCTCACACGAACGCTAATCCTTAAGCACTGTCGTACCCTAAGCTATACCCTAATCCCTCTGCATTCCTTAACCCTAACCCTAACCCGAATCCTAACCCTGACCCTCACCCGAAGCCTTACCCTCACCAGTGCCCTAATCTTAACCAGGACACCAACACTAACCCGTGCCCTCACACGTACGCTAAATCATAAGCGTTGTCGTACCCTAAAATGTACCCTAATCCCTCCCCATTCCTTAAACCTAACCCTAACCCCATCCCTAAACCTGACCCACTTCCGATGCCCTACCCTAACCAATGCCCTAATCTTAACCAGTACACAAACACTAACTCATGCCCTCAAACGTACGCTAACCCTTAAGCATTGTCGTACCCTATCCTGTACCCTAATCCCTCCCCATTTCCTAACCCTAACCCTAAGCAAAACCCTGAACGTGACCCTTTTCCGAGGCCTTACCCTCATCGGTGCCGTTGTGTTAACCAGTACACCAACACTAACTCGTGCCCTCACACTTACGCTAAGCCTTAAGCATTGTCGTACCCGAACCTGTACCCTAATGCCTCTCCATTCCCTAACCCTAACCCTAACCCGAATCCTAACCCTGACCCTCACCCGAAGCCTTACCCTCACCCGTGCCCTAATCTTAACCAGGACACCAAGACTAACTCGTGCCCTCAAACGTACGCTAACACTAAACTGCAGCGTTACCCTAACCTGTACCCTAATCCCTCTCCATTCCCTTACCCTAACCCTAACCTGAAACCTAACCATGACACTCTCCCGAAACTTTACCCTCACCCGTGTCCTAATTTTAACCAGTACATCAACACTAACCCATGCCCTCTAACGTACGCCAACCCTAAGCCATTGCCGTACCCTAACCTGTACCCTAATCAATCCCCATTCCCTAACCCTAACCCTTAACGTGACCCTCTTCCGAGGCCTTACCCTCACCCGTGCCCTAATCGTAAGCAGTACACTAACACTAACTAGTGACCTCACACGTACGCTAAACCTTAAGCGTTGTGATACCCTAAACTGTGCCCTAATATCTCCCCATTCCCTAACCCTAACCCTAACCCGAATTCTATCCCTGACCCTCACCAGAAACCTTACCCTCACCCGTGCCCTAATCTTAACCAGGACACCAACACTAACTCGTGCCCTCACACATACGCTAACCGTTAATCGCTTTCGTACCCTAAACTGTACCCTAATCCCTCCCCATTCCCTAACCCTAACCCTAACCCGAATCCTAACCCTGACCCTCACCTGAAGCCTTACGCTCACCCGTGCCCTAATCTTAACCAGGACACTAACACTAACCCTTGCCCTCACACGAACGCTAACCCTTAAGCACTGTCGTACCCTAAGCTGTACCCTAATCCCTCTGCATTCCTTAACCCTAACCCTAACCCGAATCCTAACCCTGACCCTCACCCGAAGCCTTACCCTCACCCGTGCCCTAATCTTAACCAGGACACCAACACTAACCCGTGCCCTCACACGTACGCTAAACCTTAAGCGTTGTCGTACCCTAAATTGTACCCTAATCCCTCTCAATTCCTTAACCCTAACCCTAACCCCATCCCTAAACCTGACCCACTTCCGATGCCCTACCCTAACCAATGCCCTAATCTTAACCAGTACACAAACACTAACTCATGCCCTCAAACGTACGCTTACCCTTAAGCATTGTCGTGCCCTATCCTGTACCCTAATCCCTCCCCATTCCCTAACCCTAACCCTAAGCAAAACCCTGAACGTGACCCTTTTCCGAGGCCTTACACTCATCGGTGCCGTTGTCTTAACCAGTACACCAACATTAACTCGTGCCCTCACACTTACGCTAACGCTTAAGCATTGTCGTACCCTAACCTGTACCCTAATCCCTCTCCATTCCCTAACCCTAACCCTAACCCGAATCCTAACCCTGACCCTCACCCGAAGCCTTACCCTCATCCGTGCCCTAATCTTTACCAGGACACCAAGACTAACTCGTGCCCTCAAACGTACGCTAACAGTAAACCGCAGCGGTACCCTAACCTGTACCCTAATCCTCCTCCATTCCCTAACCCTAACACTAACCTGAAACCTAACCATGACACTCACCCGAAACTTTACCCTCACCCGTGTCCTAATTTTAACCAGTACATCAACACTAACCCATGCCCTCTAACGTACGCCAACCCTAAGCCATTGCCGTACCCTAACCTGTACCATAATCAATCCCCATTCCCTAACCCTAACCCTAATCCTAACCCTTAACGTGACCCTCTTCCGAGGCCTTACCCTCACCCGTGCCCTAATCGTAAGCAGTACACTAACACTAACTAGTGACCTCACACGTACGCTAAACCTTAAGCGTTGTGGTACCCTAAACTGTGCCCTAATATCTCCCCATTCCCTAACCCTAACCCTAACCCGAATTCTATCCCTGACCCTCACCCGAAACCTTACCCTCACCCGTGCCCTAATCTTAACCAGGACACCAACACTAACTTGTGCCCTCACACGTACGCTAACCCTTAATCGTTGTCGTACCCTAAACTGTACCCTAATCCCTCCCCATTCCCTAACCCTAACCCTAATCCGAATCCTAACCCTGACTCTCACCTGAAGCCTTACCCTCACCCGTGCCCTAATCTTAACCAGGACACTAACAGTAACCCTTGCCCTCACACGAACGCTAACCCTTAAGCACTGTCGTACCCTAAGCTGTACCCTAATCCCTCTGCATTCCTTAACCCTAACCCTAACCCGAATCCTAACCCTGACCCTCACCCGAAGCCTTACCCTCACCCGTGCCCAAATCTTAACCAGGACACCAACACTAACTCGTGCCCTCACACGTACGCTAAACCTTAAGCGTTGTCATACCCTAAATTGTACCCTAATCCCTCCCCATTCCTTAACCCTAACCCTAACCCCATCCCTAAACCTGACCCACTTCCGATGCCCTACCCTAACCAATGCCCTAATCTTAACCAGTACACAAACACTAACTCATGCCCTCAAACGTACGCTAACCTTTAAGCATTGTCGTACCCTATCCTGTACCCTAATCCCTCCCCATTCCCTAACCCTAACCCTAAGCGAAACCCTGAACGTGACCCTTTTCCGAGGCCTTACCCTCATCGGTGCCGTTGTCTTAACCAGTACACCAACACTAACTCGTGCCCTCACACTTACGCTAACCCTTAAGCTTTGTCGTACCCTAACCTTTACCCTAATCCCTCTCCATTCCCTAACCCTAACCCTAACCCGAATCCTAATCCTGTCCCTCACCCGAAGCCTTACCCTCACCCGTGCCCTAATCTTAACCAGGACACCAAGACTAACTCGTGCCCTCAAACGTACGCTAACACTAAACCGCAGCGGTACCCTAACCTGTACCATAATCCCTCTCCATTCCCTAACCGTAACCCTAACCTGAAACCTAACCATGACACTCACCCGAAACTTTACCCTCATCCGTGTCCTAATTTTAACCAGTACATCAACACTAACCCATGCCCTCTAACGTACGCCAACACTATGCCATTGCCGTACCCTAACCTGTACCCTAATCAATCCCCATTCCCTAACCCTAACCTTAACCCTAACCCTTAACGTGACCCTCTTCCGAGGCCTTACCCTCACCCGTGCCCTAATCGTAAGCAGTACACTAACACTAACTAGTGACCTCACACGTATGCTAAACCTTAAGCGTTGTGGTACCCTAAACTGTGCCCTAATATCTCCCCATTCCCTAACCCTAACCCTAACCCGAATTCTATCCCTGACCCTCACGCGAAACCTTACCCTCACCCGTGCCCTAATCTTAACCAGGACACCAACACTAACTCGTGCCCTCACACGTACGCTAAACCTTAAGCGTTGTCGTACCCTAAATTGTACCCTAATCCCTCCCCATTCCTTAACCCTAACCCTAACCCCATCCCTTAACCTGACCCACTTCCGATGCCCTACCCTAACCAATGCCCTAATCTTAACCAGTACACAAACACTAACTCATGCCCTCAAACGTATGCTAACACTTAAGCATTGTCGTACCCTATCCTGTACCCTAATCCCTCCCCATTTCTTAACCCTAACCCTAAGCGAAACCCTGAACGTGACCCTTTTCCGAGACCTTACCCTCATCGGTGCCGTTGTCTTAACCAGTACACCAACACTAACTCGTGCCCTCACACATACGCTAACCGTTAATCGCTTTCGTACCCTAAACTGTACCCTAATCCGTCCCCATTCCCTAACCCTAACCCTAACCCGAATCCTAACCCTGACCCTCACCTGAAGCCTTACGCTCACCCGTGCCCTAATCTTAACCAGGACACTAACACTAACCCTTGCCCTCACACGAACGCTAACCCTTAAGCACTGTCGTACCCTAAGCTGTACCCTAATCCCTCTGCATTCCTTAACCCTAACCCTAACCCGAATCCTAACCCTGACCCTCACCCGAAGCCTTACCCTCACCCGTGCCCTAATCTTAACCAGGACACCAACACTAACCCGTGCCCTCACACGTACGCTAAACCTTAAGCGTTGTCGTACCCTAAATTGTACCCTAATCCCTCTCAATTCCTTAACCCTAACCCTAACCCCATCCCTGAACCTGACCCACTTCCGATGCCCTACCCTAACCAATGCCCTAATCTTAACCAGTACACAAACACTAACTCATGCCCTCAAACGTACGCTTACCCTTAAGCATTGTCGTGCCCTATCCTGTACCCTAATCCCTCCCCATTCCCTAACCCTAACCCTAAGCAAAACCCTGAACGTGACCCTTTTCCGAGGCCTTACACTCATCGGTGCCGTTGTCTTAACCAGTACACCAACATTAACTCGTGCCCTCACACTTACGCTAACGCTTAAGCATTGTCGTACCCTAAACTGTACCCTAATCCCTCTCCATTCCCTAACCCTAACCCTAACCCGAATCCTAACCCTGACCCTCACCCGAAGCCTTACCCTCATCCGTGCCCTAATCTTTACCAGGACACCAAGACTAACTCGTGCCCTCAAACGTACGCTAACAGTAAACCGCAGCGGTACCCTAACCTGTACCCTAATCCTCCTCCATTCCCTAACCCTAACACTAACCTGAAACCTAACCATGACACTCACCCGAAACTTTACCCTCACCCGTGTCCTAATTTTAACCAGTACATCAACACTAACCCATGCCCTCTAACGTACGCCAACCCTAAGCCATTGCCGTACCCTAACCTGTACCATAATCAATCCCCATTCCCTAACCCTAACCCTAATCCTAACCCTTAACGTGACCCTCTTCCGAGGCCTTACCCTCACCCGTGCCCTAATCGTAAGCAGTACACTAACACTAACTAGTGACCTCACACGTACGCTAAACCTTAGCGTTGTGGTACCCTAAACTGTGCCCTAATATCTCCCCATTCCCTAACCCTAACCCTAACCCGAATTCTATCCCTGACCCTCACCCGAAACCTTACCCTCACCCGTGCCCTAATCTTAACCAGGACACCAACACTAACTTGTGCCCTCACACGTACGCTAACCCTTAATCGTTGTCGTACCCTAAACTGTACCCTAATCCCTCCCCATTCCCTAACCCTAACCCTAATCCGAATCCTAACCCTGACTCTCACCTGAAGCCTTACCCTCACCCGTGCCCTAATCTTAACCAGGACACTAACAGTAACCCTTGCCCTCACACGAACGCTAACCCTTAAGCACTGTCGTACCCTAAGCTGTACCCTAATCCCTCTGCATTCCTTAACCCTAACCCTAACCCGAATCCTAACCCTGACCCTCACCCGAAGCCTTACCCTCACCCGTGCCCAAATCTTAACCAGGACACCAACACTAACTCGTGCCCTCACACGTAAGCTAAACCTTAAGCGTTGTCATACCCTAAATTGTACCCTAATCCCTCCCCATTCCTTAACCCTAACCCTAACCCCATCCCTAAACCTGACCCACTTCCGATGCCCTACCCTAACCAATGCCCTAATCTTAACCAGTACACAAACACTAACTCATGCCCTCAAACGTACGCTAACCTTTAAGCATTGTCGTACCCTATCCTGTACCCTAATCCCTCCCCATTCCCTAACCCTAACCCTAAGCGAAACCCTGAACGTGACCCTTTTCCGAGGCCTTACCCTCATCGGTGCCGTTGTCTTAACCAGTACACCAACACTAACTCGTGCCCTCACACTTACGCTAACCCTTAAGCTTTGTCGTACCCTAACCTTTACCCTAATCCCTCTCCATTCCCTAACCCTAACCCTAACCCGAATCCTAATCCTGTCCCTCACCCGAAGCCTTACCCTCACCCGTGCCCTAATCTTAACCAGGACACCAAGACTAACTCGTGCCCTCAAACGTACGCTAACACTAAACCGCAGCGGTACCCTAACCTGTACCATAATCCCTCTCCATTCCCTAACCGTAACCCTAACCTGAAACCTAAGCATGACACTCACCCGAAACTTTACCCTCATCCGTGTCCTAATTTTAACCAGTACATCAACACTAACCCATGCCCTCTAACGTACGCCAACACTATGCCATTGCCGTACCCTAACCTGTACCCTAATCAATCCCCATTCCCTAACCCTAACCTTAACCCTAACCCTTAACGTGACCCTCTTCCGAGGCCTTACCCTCACCCGTGCCCTAATCGTAAGCAGTACACTAACACTAACTAGTGACCTCACACGTATGCTAAACCTTAAGCGTTGTGGTACCCTAAACTGTGCCCTAATATCTCCCCATTCCCTAACCCTAACCCTAACCCGAATTCTATCCCTGACCCTCACGCGAAACCTTACCCTCACCCGTGCCCTAATCTTAACCAGGACACCAACACTAACTCGTGCCCTCACACGTACGCTAAACCTTAAGCGTTGTCGTACCCTAAATTGTACCCTAATCCCTCCCCATTCCTTAACCCTAACCCTAACCCCATCCCTTAACCTGACCCACTTCCGATGCCCTACCCTAACCAATGCCCTAATCTTAACCAGTACACAAACACTAACTCATGCCCTCAAACGTACGCTAACACTTAAGCATTGTCGTACCCTATCCTGTACCCTAATCCCTCCCCATTTCTTAACCCTAACCCTAAGCGAAACCCTGAACGTGACCCTTTTCCGAGACCTTACCCTCATCGGTGCCGTTGTCTTAACCAGTACACAAACACTAACTCGTGCCCTCACACTTACGCTAACCCTTAAGCACTGTCGTACCCTAAGCTGTACCCTAATCCCTCTGCATTCCTTAACCCTAACCCTAACCTGAATCCTAACCATGACCCTCACCCGAAGCCTTACCCTCACCCGTGCCCTAATCTTAACCAGGACACCAACACTAACCCATGCCCTCACACGTACGCTAAACCTTAAGCGTTGTCGTACCCTAAATTGTACCCTAATCCCTCCCCATTCCTTAACGCTAACCCTAACCCCATCCCTAAACTTGACCAACTTCCGATGCCCTACCCTAACCAATGCCCTAATCTTAACCAGTACACAAACACTAACTCATGCCCTCAAACGTACGCTAACCCTTAAGCATTGTCGTACCCTATCCTGTACCCTAATCCCTCCCCATTCCCTAACCCTAACCCTAAGCGAAACCCTGAACATGACCCTTTTCCGAGGCCTTACCCTCATCGGTGCCGTTGTCTTAACCAGTACACCAACACTAACTCATGCCCTCACACTTACGCTAACGCTTAAGCATTGTCGTACCCTATCCTGTAACCTAATCCCTCCCCATTCCCTAACCCTAACCCTAAGCGAAACCCTGAACGTGACCCTTTTCCGAGGCCTTACCCTCATCGGTGCCGTTGTCTTAACCAGTACACCAACACTAACTCGTGCCCTCACACTTACGCTAACCCTTAAGCATTGTCGTACCCTAACCTGTACCCTAAACCCTCTCCATTCCCTAACCCTAACCCTAACCCGAATCCTAACCCTGACCCTCACCCGAAGCCTTACCCTCACCCGTGCCCTAATCTTTACCAGGACACCAAGACTAACTCGTGCCCTCAAACGTACGCTAACAGTAAACCGCAGCGGTACCCTAACCTGTACCCTAATCCCTGTCAATTCCCTAACCCTAACACTAACCTGAAACCTAACCATGACACTCACCCGAAACTTTACCCTCACCCGTGTCCTAATTTTAACCAGTACATCAACACTAACCCATGCCCTCTAACGTACGCCAACCCTAAGCCATTGCCGTACCCTAACCTGTACCCTAATCAATCCCCATTCCCTAACCCTAACCCTAACCTTACCCCTTAACGTGACCCTCTTCCGAGGCCTTACCCTCACCCGTGCCCTAATCGTAAGCAGTACACTAACACTAAGTAGTGACCTCACACGTACGCTAAACTTTGAGCGTTGTGGTACCCTAAACTGTGCCCTAATATCTCCCCATTCCCTAACCCTATCCCTAACCCGAATTCTATCCCTGACCCTCACCCGAAACCTTACCCTCACCCGTGCCCTAATCTTAACCAGGACACCAACACTAACTTGTGCCCTCACACGTACGCTAACCCTTAATCGTTGTCGTACCCTAAACTGTACCCTAATCCCTCCCCATTCCCTAACCCTAACCCTAACCCGAATCCTAACCCTGACTCTCACCTGAAGCCTTACCCTCACCCGTGCCCTAATCTTAACCAGGACACTAACACTAACCCTTGCCCTCACACGAACGTTAACCCTTAAGCTCTGTCGTACCCTAAGCTGTACCCTAATCCCTCTGCATTCCTTAACCCTAACCCTAACCCGAATCTTAACCCTGACCCTCACCCGAAGCCTTACCCTCACCCGTGCCCTAATCTTAACCAGGACACCAACACTAAATCGTGCCCTCACACGTACGCTAAACCTTAAGCGTTGTCGTACCCTATCCTGTACCCTAATCCCTCCCCATTCCCTAACCCTAACCCTAAGCGAAACCCTGAACGTGACCCTTTTCCGAGGCCTTACCCTCATCGGTGCCGTTGTCTTAACCAGTACACCAACACTAACTCGTGCCCTCACACTTACGCTAACCCTTAAGCATTGTCGTACCCTAACCTTTACCCTAATCCCTCTCCATTCACTAACCCTAACCCTAACCCTAACCCGAATCCTAATCCTGTCCCTCACCCGAAGCCTTACCCTCACCCGTGCCCTAATCTTAACCAGGACACCAAGACTAACTCGTGCCCTCAAACGTACGCTAACACTAAACCGCAGCGGTACCCTAACCTGTACCATAATCCCTCTCCATTCCCTAACCGTAACCCTAACCTGAAACCTAACCATGACACTCACCCGAAACTTTACCCTCATCCGTGTCCTAATTTTAACCAGTACATCAACACTAACCCATGCCCTCTAACGTACGCCAACCCTAAGCCATTGCCGTACCCTAACCTGTACCCTAATCAATCCCCATTCCCTAACCCTAACCCTAACCCTAACCCTTAACGTGACCCTCTTCCGAGGCCTTACCCTCACCCGTGCCCTAAACGTAAGCAGTACACTAACACTAACTAGTGACCTCACACGTATGCTAAACCTTAAGCGTTGTGGTACCCTAAACTGTGCCCTAATATCTCCCCATTCCCTAACCCTAACCCTAACCCGAATTCTATCCCTGACCCTCACCCGAAACCTTACCCTCACCCGTGCCCTAATCTTAACCAGGACACCAACACTAACTCGTGCCCTCACACGTACCCTAAACCTTAAGCGTTGTCGTACCCTAAATTGTACCCTAATCCCTCCCCATTCCTTAACCCTAACCCTAACCCCATCCCTAAACCTGACCCACTTCCGATGCCCTACCCTAACCAATGCCCTAATCTTAACCAGTACACAAACACTACCTCATGCCCTCAAACGTACGCTAACCCTTAAGCATTGTCGTACCGTATCCTGTACCCTAATCCCTCCCCATTCCCTAACCCTAACCCTAAGCGAAACCCTGAACGTGACCCTTTTCCGAGGCCTTACCCTCATCGGTGCCGTTGTCTTAACCAGTACACCAACACTAACTCGTGCCCTCACACTTACGATAAACCTTAAGCATTGTCGTACCCTAACCTGTACCCTAACCCCTCTCCATTTCCTAACCCTAACCCTAACCCTAACCCTAACCCGAATCCTAACCCTGACCCTCACCCGAAGCCTTACCCTCACCCGTGCCCTAATCTTAACCAGGACACTAACACTAACCCTTGCCCTCACACGAACGCTAACCCTTAAGCACTGTTGTACCCTAAGCTGTACCCTAATCCCTCTGCATTCCTTAACCCTAACCCTAACCCGAATCCTAACCCTGACCCTCACCCGAATCCTTACCCTCACCCGTGCCCTAATCTTAACCAGGACACCAACACTAACTCGTGCCCTCACACGTACGCTAAACCTTAAGCGTTGTCGTACCCTAAATTGTACCCTAATCCCTCCCCATTCCTTAACCCTAACACTAACCCCATCCCTAAACCTGACCCACTTCCGATGCCCTACCCTAACCAATGCCCTAATCTTAACCAGTACACAAACACTAACTCATGCCCTCAAACGTACGCTAACCCTTAAGCATTGTCGTACCCTATCCTGTACCCTAATCCCTCCCCATTCCCTAACCCTAACCCTAAGCGAAACCCTGAACGTGACCCTTTTCCGAGGCCTTACCCTCATCGGTGCCGTTGTCTTAACCAGTACACCAACACTAACTCGTGCCCTCACACTTACGCTAACCCTTAAGCATTGTCGTACCCTAACCTGTACCCTAATCCCTCTCCATTCCCTAACCCTAACCCTAACCCGAATCCTAACCCTGACCCTCACCCGAAGCCTTACCCTCACCCGTGCCCTAATCTTAACCAGGACACCAAGACTAACTCGTGCCCTCACACGTACGCTAACACTAAACCGCAGCGGTGCCCTAACCTGTACCCTAATCCCTCTCCATTCCCTAACCCTAACCCTAACCTGAAACCTAACCATGACACTCACCCGAAACTTTACCCTCACCCGTGTCCTAATTTTAACCAGTACATCAACACTAACCCATTCCCTCTAACGTAGGCCAACCCTAAGCCATTGCCGTACCCTAACATGTACCCTAATCAATCCCCATTCCCTAACCCTAACCCTAACCCTAACCCTTGACGTGACCCTCTTCCGAGGACTTACCCTCACCCGTGCCCTAATCGTAAGCAGTACACTAACACTAACTAGTGACCTCACACGTACGCTAAACCTTAAGTGTTGTGGTACCCTAAACTGTGCCCTAATATCTCCCCATTCCCTAACCCTAACCCTAACCCGAATTCTATCCCTGACCCTCACCCGAAACGTTACCCTCACCCATGCCCTAATCTTAACCAGGACACCAACACTAAATTGTGCCCTCACACGTACGCAAAGCCTTAAGCACTGTCGTACCCTAAGCTGTACCCTAATCCCTCTGCGTTCCTTAACCCTAACCCTAACCCGAATCCTAACCCTTACCCTCACCCGAAGCCTTACCCCCACCCGTGCCCTAATCTTAACCAGGACACCAACACTAACCCGTGCCCTCAAACGTACGCTAAACCTTAAGCGTTGTCGTACCCTAAATTGTACCCTAATCCCTCCCCATTCCTTAACCCTAACCCTAACCCAATCCTTAAACCTGACCCACTTCCGATGCCCTACCCTAACCAATGCCCTAATCTTAACCAGTACACAAACACTAACTCATGCCCTCAAACGTACGCTAACCCTTAAGCATTGGCGTATCCTTTCCTGTACCCTAATCCCTCCCCATTCCCTAACCCTAACCCTAAGCGAAACCCTGAACGTGACCCTTTTCCGAGGCCTTACCCTCATCGGTGCCGTTGTCTTAACCAGTACAACAACACTAACTCGTGCCCTCACACTTACGCTAACCCTTAAGCATTGTCGTACCCTAACCTGTACCCTAATCCCTCTCCATTCCCTAACCCTAACCCTAACCCGAATCCTAACCCTGACCCTCACCCGAAGCCTTACCCTCACCCGTGCCCTAATCTTAACCAGGACACCAAGACTAACTCGTGCCCTCAAACGTACGCTAACACTAAACCGCAGCTGTACCCTAACCTGTACCCTAATCCCTCTCCATTCCCTAACCCTAACCCTAACCTGAAACCTAACCATGACACTCACCCGAAACTTTACCCTCACCCGTGTCCTAATTTTAACCAGTACATCAACACTAACCCATGCCCTCTAACGTACGCCAACCCTAAGCCATTGCCGTACCCTAACCTGTACCCTAATCAATCCCCATTCCCTAACCCTAACCCTAACCCTTAACTTTAACGTGACCCTCTTCCGAGGCCTTACCCTCACGCGTGCCCTAATCGTAAGCAGTACACTAACACTAACTAGTGACCTCACACGTACGCTAAACCTTAAGCGTTGTGGTACCCTAAACTGTGCCCTAATATCTCCCCATTCCCTAACCCTAACCCTAACCCGAATTCTATCCCTGACCCTCACCCGAAACCTTACCCTCACCCGTGCCCTAATCTTAACCAGGACACCAACACTAACTTGTGCCCTCACACGTACGCAAAGCCTTAAGCACTGTCGTACCCTAAGCTGTACCCTAATCCCTCTGCGTTCCTTAACCCTAACCCTAACCCGAATCCTAACCCTGACCCTCACCCGAAGCCTTACCCTCACCCGTGCCCTAATCTTAACCAGGACACCAACACTAACTCGTGCCCTCACACATACGCTAAACCTAAAGCGTTGTCGTACCCTAAATTGTACCCTAATCCCTCCCCATTCCTTAACCCTAACCCTAACCCCATCCCTAAACCTGACCCACTTCCGATGCCCTACCCTAACCAATGCCCTAATCTTAACCAGCACACAAACACTAACTCATGCCCTCAAACGTACGCAAACCCTTAAGCATTGTCGTACCCTATCCTGTACCCTAATCCCTCCCCATTCCCTAACCCTAACCCTAAGAGAAACCCTGAATGTGACCCTTTTCCGAGGCCTTACCCTCATCGGTGCCGTTGTCTTAACCAGTACACCAACACTAACTCGTGCCCTCACACTTACGCTAACCCTTAAGCATTGTCGTACCCTAACCTGTACCCTAATCCCTCTCCATTCCCTAACCCTAACCCTAACCTGAAACCTAACCATGACACTCACCCGAAACTTTACCCTCACCCGTGTCCTAATTTTAACCAGTACCTCAACACTAACCCATGCCCTCTAACGTAGGCCAACCCTAAGCCATTGCCGTACCCTAACCTGTACCCTAATCAATCCCCATTCCCTAACCCTAACCCTAACCCTAACCCTTAACGTGACCCTCTTCCGAGGCCTTACCCTCACCCGTGCCCTAATCGTAAGCAGTACACTAACACTAACTAGTGACCTCACACGTACGCTAAAACTTAAGCGTTGTGGTACCCTAAACTGTGCCCTAATATCTCCCCATTCCCTAACCCTAAACCTAACCCGAATTCTATCCCTGACCCTCACCCGAAACCTTACCCTCACCCGTGCCCTAATCTTAACTAGGACACCAACACTAACTCGTGCCCTCACACGTACGCTAACCCTTAATCGTTGTCGTACCCTAAACTGTACCCTAATCCCTCCGCATTCCCTAACCCTAACCCTAAACCGAATCCTAACCCTGACCCTCACCTGAAGCCTTACCCACACCCGTGCCCTAATCTTAACCAGGACACCAACACTAAGTCGTGCCCTCACACGTACGCTAAACCTTAAGCGTTGTCATACCCTAAATTGTACCCTAATCCCTCCCCATTCCTTAACCCTAACCCTAACCCCATCCCTAAACCTGACCCACTTCCGATGCCCTACCCTAACCAATGCCCTAATCTTAACCAGGACAGAAACACTAACTCATGCCCTCAAACGTACGCTAACCCTTAAGCATTGTCGTACCCTATCCTGTACCCTAATCCCTCCCCATTCACTAAGCCTAACCCTAAGCGAAACCCTGAACGTGAACCTTTTCGGGGGCCTTACCCTCATCGGAGCCGTTGTCTTAACCAGTACACCAACACTAACTCGTGCCCTCACACTTACGCTAACGCTAAAGCATTGTCGTACCCTAACCTTCACCCTAATCCCTCTCCATTCCCTAACCCTAACCCTAACCCTAATCCTAATCCTGACCCTCACCCGAAGCCTTACCCTCACCCGTGCCCTAATCTTAACCAGGACACCAAGACTAACTCGTGCCCTCAAACGTACGCTAACACTAAACCGCAGCGGCACCCTAACCTGTACCCTAATCCCTCTCCAATCCCTAACCCTAACCCTAACCTGAAACCTAACCATGACACTCACCCGAAACTTTACCCTCACCCGTGTCCTAATTTTAACAAGTACATCAACACTAACCAATGCACTCTAACGTACGCCAACCCTAAGCCATTGCCGTACCCTAACCTGTACCCTAATCAATCCCCATTCCCTAACCCTAACCCTAACCCTAACCCTTAACGTGACCCTCTTCCGAGGCCTTACCCTCACCCGTGCCCTAATCGTAAGCAGTACACTAACACTAACTAGTGACCTCACACGTACGCTAAACCTTAAGCGTTGTGGTACCCTAAACTGTGCCCTAATATCTCCCCATTCCCTAACCCTAACCCTAACCCGAATTCTATCCCTGACCCTCACCCGAAACCTTACCCTCACCCGTGCCCTAATCTTAACCAGGACACCAACACTAACTCGTGCCCTCACACGTACACTAACCCTTAATCGTTGTCGTACCCTAAACTGTACCCTAATCCCTCCCCATTCCCTAACCCTAACCCTAACCCGAATCCTAACCCTGACCCTCACCTGAAGCCTTACCCTCACCCGTGCCCTAATCTTAACCAGGACACTAACACTAACCCTTGCCCTCACACGAACGTTAACCCTTATGCACTGTCGTACCCTAAGCTATACCCTAATCCCTCTGCATTCCTTAACCCTAACCCTAACCCGAATCCTAACACTGAACCTCACCCGAAGCCTTACCCTCACCCGTGCCCTAATCTTAACCAGGACACCAACACTAACTCGTGCCCTCACACGTACGCTAAACCTTAAGCGTTGTCGTACCCTACATTGTACCCTAATCCCTCCCCATTCCTTAACCCTAACCCTAACCCCATCCCTAAACCTGACCCACTTCCGATGCCCTACCCTAACCAATGCCCTAATCTTAACCAGGACACAAACACTAACTCATTCCCTCAAACGTACGCTAACCCTTAAGCATTGTCGTACCCTATCCTGTACCCTAATCCCTCCCCATTCCCTAACCCTAACCCTAAGCGAAACCCTGAACGTGACCCTTTTCCGAGGGCTTACCCTCATCAGTGCCGTTGTCTTAACCAGTACACCAACACTATCTCGTGCCCTCACACTTACGCTAACCCTTAAGCATTGTCGTACCCTAACCTGTACCCTAATGCCTCTCCATTCCCTAACCCTAACCCTAACCCGAATCCTAACCCTGACCCTCACCCGAAGCCTTACCCTCACCCGTGCCCTAATCTTAACCAGGACACCAAGACTAACTCGTGCCCTCAAACATACGCTAACACTAAACCGCAGCGGTACCCTAACCTGTACCCTAATCCCTCTCCATTCCCTAACCCTAACCCTAACCTGAAACCTAACCATGACACTCACCCGAAACTTTACCCTCACCCGTGTCCTAATTTTAACCAGTACATCAACACTAACCCATGCCCTCTAACGTACGCCAACCCTAAGCCATTGCCGTACCCTAACCTGTACCCTAATCAATCCCCATTCCCTAACCCTAACCCTAACCCTAACCCTTAACGTGACCGTCTTCCGAGGCCTTACCCTCACCCGTGCCCTAATCGTAAGCAGTACACTAACACTAACTAGTGACCTCACACGTACGCTAAACCTTAAGCGTTGTGGTACCCTAAACTGTGCCCTAATATCTCCCCATTCCCTAACCCTAACCCTAACCCGAATTCTATCCCTGACCCTCACCCGAAACCTTACCCTCACCCGTGCCCTAATCTTAACCAGGACACCAACACTAACTCGTGCCCTCACACGTACACTAACCCTTAATCGTTGTCGTACCCTAAACTGTACCCTAATCCCTCCCCATTCCCTAACCCTAACCCTAACCCGAATCCTAACCCTGACCCTCACCTGAAGCCTTACCCTCACCCGTGCCCTAATCTTAACCAGGACACTAACACTAACCCTTGCCCTCACACGAACGTTAACCCTTATGCACTGTCGTACCCTAAGCTATACCCTAATCCCTCTGCATTCCTTAACCCTAACCCTAACCCGAATCCTAACACTGAACCTCACCCGAAGCCTTACCCTCACCCGTGCCCTAATCTTAACCAGGACACCAACACTAACTCGTGCCCTCACACGTACGCTAAACCTTAAGCGTTGTCGTACCCTACATTGTACCCTAATCCCTCCCCATTCCTTAACCCTAACCCTAACCCCATCCCTAAACCTGACCCACTTCCGATGCCCTACCCTAACCAATGCCCTAATCTTAACCAGGACACAAACACTAACTCATTCCCTCAAACGTACGCTAACCCTTAAGCATTGTCGTACCCTATCCTGTACCCTAATCCCTCCCCATTCCCTAACCCTAACCCTAAGCGAAACCCTGAACGTGACCCTTTTCCGAGGGCTTACCCTCATCAGTGCCGTTGTCTTAACCAGTACACCAACACTATCTCGTGCCCTCACACTTACGCTAACCCTTAAGCATTGTCGTACCCTAACCTGTACCCTAATGCCTCTCCATTCCCTAACCCTAACCCTAACCCGAATCCTAACCCTGACCCTCACCCGAAGCCTTACCCTCACCCGTGCCCTAATCTTAACCAGGACACCAAGACTAACTCGTGCCCTCAAACATACGCTAACACTAAACCGCAGCGGTACCCTAACCTGTACCCTAATCCCTCTCCATTCCCTAACCCTAACCCTAACCTGAAACCTAACCATGACACTCACCCGAAACTTTACCCTCACCCGTGTCCTAATTTTAACCAGTACATCAACACTAACCCATGCCCTCTAACGTACGCCAACCCTAAGCCATTGCCGTACCCTAACCTGTACCCTAATCAATCCCCATTCCCTAACCCTAACCCTAACCCTAACCCTTAACGTGACCGTCTTCCGAGGCCTTACCCTCACCCGTGCCCTAATCGTAAGCAGTACACTAACACTAACTAGTGACCTCACACGTACGCTAAACCTTAAGCGTTGTGGTGCCCTAAACTGTGCCCTAATATCTCCCCATTCCCTAACCCTAACCCTAACCCGAATTCTATCCCTGACCCTCAACCGAAACCTTACCCTCACCCGTGCCTTAATCTTAACTAGGACACCAACACTAACTCGTGCCCTCACACGTACGCTAACCCTTTATCGTTGTCGTACCCTAAACTGTACCCTAATCCCTCCCCATTCCGTAACCCTAACCCTAACCCGAATCCTAACCCTGACCTTCACCTGAAGCCTTACCCTCACCCGTGCCCTAATCTTAACTAGGACACCAACACTAACTCATGCCCTCAAACGTACGCTAACCCTTAAGCATTGTCGTACCCTATCCTGTACCGTAATCCCTCCCCATTCACTAAGCCTAACCCTAAGCGAAACCCTGAACGTGACCCTTTTCCGAGGCCTTACCCTCATCGGGGCCGTTGTCTTAAACAGTACAGCAACACTAACTCGTGCTCTCACACTTACGCTAACCCTTAAGCACTGTCGTACCCTAAGCTGTACCCTAATCCCTCTGCATTCCTTAACCCTAACCCTAACCCGAATCCTAACCCTGACCCTCACCCGAAGCCTTACCCTCACCCGTGCCCTAATCTTAACCAGGACACCAACACTAACTTGATCCCTCATACGAACGCTAACTATTAATCGTTGTCGTACCCTAAACTGTACCCTAATCCCTCCCCATTCCCTAACCCTAACCCTAACCCGAATCCTAACCCTGACCCTCACCTGAAGCCTTACCCTCACCCGTGCCCTAATCTTAACCAGGACACTAACACTAACACTTGCCCTCACACGAACGCTAACCCTTAAGCACTGTCGTACCCTAAGCTGTACCCTAATCCCTCTGCATTCCTTAACCCTAACCCTAACCCGAATCCTAATCCTGACCCTCACCCGAAGCCTTACCTTCACCCGTGCCCTAATCTTAACCAGGACACCAACACTAACTCGTGCCCTCACACGTACGCTAAACCTTAAGCGTTGTCGTACCCTAAATTGTACCCTAATCCCTCCCCATTCCTTAACCCTAACCCTAACCCCATCCCTAAACGTGACCCACTTCCGATGCCCTACCCTAACCAATGCCCTAATCTTAACCAATACACAAACACTAACTCATGCCCTCAAACGTACGCTAACCCTTAAGCATTGTCGTACCCTATCCTGTACCCTAATCCCTCCCCATTTCCTAACCCTAACCCTAAGCGAATCCCTGAACGTGACCCTTTTCCGAGGCCTTACCCTCATCGGTGCCGTTGTCTTAACCAGTACACCAACACTAACTCGTGCCCTCACACTTACGCTAACCCTTAAGCATTGTCGTACCCTAACCTGTACCCTAATCCCTCTCCATTCCCTAACCCTAACCCTTACCCGAATCCTAACCCTGACCCTCACCCGAAGCCTTACCCTCACCCGTGCCCTAATCTTAATCAGGACACCAAGACTAACTCGTGCCCTCAAACGTACGCTAACACTAAACCGCAGCTGTACCCTAACCTGTACCCTAATCCCTCTCCATTCCCTAACCCTAGCCCTAACCCGAATCCTAACCCTGACCCTCACCCGAAGCCTTACCCTCACCCGTGCCCTAATCTTAACCAGTACATCAACACTAACCCATGCCCTCTAACGTACGCCAACCCTAAGCCATTGCCGTACCCTAACCTGTACCCTAATCAATCCCCATTCCCTAACCCTAACCCTAACTCTAACCCTTAACGTGACCCTCTTCCGAGGACTTACCCTCACCCGTGCCCTAATCGTAAGCAGTACACTAACACTAACTAGTGACCTCACACGTACGCTAAACCTTAAGCGTTGTGGTACCCTAAACTGTGCCCTAATATCTCCCCATTCCCTAACCCTAACCCTAACCCGAATTCTATCCCTGACCCTCACCCGAAACCTTACCCTCACCCGTGCCCTAATCTTAACCAGGACACCAACCCTAACTCGTGCCCTCACACGTACGCTAACCCTTAATCGTTGTCGTACCCTAAACTGTACCCTAAACCCTCCCCATTCCCTAACCCTAACCCTAACCCGAATCCTATCCCTGACCCTCACCTGAAGCGTTACCCTCACCCGTGCCCTAATCTTAACCAGGACACTAACACTAACCCTTGCCCTCAAACGAACGCTAACACTTAAGCACTGTCGTACCCTAAGCTGTACCCTAATCTCTCTGCATTCCTTAACCCTAACCCTAACCCGAATCCTAACCCTGACCCTCACCCGAAACCTTACCCTCACCCGTGCCCTAATCTTAACCAGGACACAAACACTAACTCGTGCCCTCACACGTACGCTAAACCTAAAGCGTTGTCGTACCCTAAATTGTACCCTAATCCCTCCCCATTCCTTAACCCTAACCCTAACCCCATCAATAAATCTGACCCACTTCCGATGCCGTACCCTAACCAATGCCCTAATCTTAACCAGTACACAAACACTAACTCATGCCCTCAAACGTACGCTAACCCTTAAGCATTGTCGTACCCTATCCTGTAACCTAATCCCTCCCCATTCCCTAACCCTAACCCTAAGCAAAACCCTGAACGTGACCCTTTTCCGAGGCCTTACCCTCATCGGTGCCGTTGTCTTAACCAGTACACCAACACTAATTCGTGCCCTCACACTTACGCTAACCCTTAAGCATTGTCGTACCCTAACCTGTACCCTAATCCCTCTCAATTCCCTAACCCTAACCCTAACCCGAATCCTAAACCTGACCCTCACCCGAAGCCTTACCCTCACCCGTGCCCTAATCTTAACCAGGACACCAAGACTAACTCGTGCCCTCAAACGTACGCTAACACTAAACCGCAGCGGTACCCTAACCTGTACCCTAATCCCTCTCCATTCCCTAACCCTAACCCTAACCTGAAACCTAACCATGACACTCACCCGAAACTTTACCCTCACCCGTGTCCTAATTTTAACCACTACATCAACACTAACCCATGCCCTCTAAGGTACGCCAACCCTAAGCCATTGCCGTACCCTAACCTGTACCATAATCAATCCCCATTCCCTAACCCTAACCCTAACCCTAACCCTTAATGTGACCCTCTTCCGAGGCCTTACCCTCACCCGTGTCCTAATCGTAAGCAGTACACTAACACTAACTAGTGACCTCACACGTACGCTAAACCTTAAGCGTTGTGGTACCCTAAACTGTGCCCTAATATCTCCCCATTCCCTAACCCTAACCCTAACCCGAATTCTATCCCTGACCCTCACCCGAAACCTTACCCTCACCCATGCCCTAATCTTAATCAGGACACCAACACTAACTCGTGCCCTCACACGTACGCTAACCCTTAATCGTTGTCGTACCCTAAACTGTACCCTAATCCCTCCCCATTCCATAACCCTAAACCTAACCCGAATCCTAACCCTGACCCTCACCTGAAGCCTTACCCTCACACGTGCCCTAATCTTAACCAGGACACTAACACTAACCCTTGCCCTCACACGAACGCTAACCCTTAAGCACTGTCGTACCCTAAGCTGTACCCTAATCCCTCTGCATTCCTTATCCCTAACCCTAACCCGAATCCTAACCCTGACCCTCACCCGAAGCCTTACCCTCACCCGTGCCCTAATCTTAACCAGGACACCAACACTAACTGGTGCCCTCACACGTACGCTAAACCTTAAGCGTTGTCGTACTCTAAATTGTACCCTAATCCCTCCCCATTCCTTAACCCTAACCCTAACCCCATCCCTAAACCTGACCCACTTCCGATGCCCTACCCTAACCAATGCCCTAATCTTAACCAGGACACAAACACTAACTCATGCCCTCAAACGTACGCTAACCCTTAAGCATTGTCGTACCCTATCCTGTACCCTAATCAATCCCCATTCCCTAAACCTAACCCTAACCCTAACCCTTAACGTGACCCTCTTCCGAGGCCTTACCCTCACCCGTGCCCTAATCGTAAGCAGTACACTAACACTAACTAGTGACCTCACACTTACGCTAAACCTTAAGCGTTGTGGTGCCCTAAACTGTGCCCTAATATCTCCCCATTCCCTAACCCTAACCCTAACCCGAATTCTATCCCTGACCCTCACCCGAAACCTTACCCTCACCCGTGCCTTAATCTTAACTAGGACACCAACACTAACTCGTGCCCTCACACGTACGCTAACCCTTTATCGTTGTCGTACCCTAAACTGTACCCTAATCCCTCCCCATTCCCTAACCCTAACCCTAACCCGAATCCTAACCCTGACCCTCACCTGAAGCGTTACCCTCACCCGTGCCCTAATCTTAACCAGGACACTAACACTAACCCTTGCCCTCAAACGAACGCTAACACTTAAGCACTGTCGTACCCTAAGCTGTACCCTACTCTCTCTGCATTCCTTAACCCTAACCCTAACCCGAATCCTAACCCTGACCCTCACCCGAAACCTTACCCTCACCCGTGCCCTAATCTTAACCAGGACACAAACACTAACTCGTGCCCTCACACGTACGCTAAACCTAAAGCGTTGTCATACCCTAAATTGTACCCTAATCCCTCCCCATTCCTTAACCCTAACCCTAACCCCATCAATAAATCTGACCCACTTCCGATGCCGTACCCTAACCAATGCCCTAATCTTAACCAGTACACAAACACTAACTCATGCCCTCAAACGTACGCTAACCCTTAAGCATTGTCGTACCCTATCCTGTAACCTAATCCCTCCCCATTCCCTAACCCTAACCCTAAGCGAAACCCTGAACGTGACCCTTTTCCGAGGCCTTACCCTCATCGGTGCCGTTGTCTTAACCAGTACACCAACACTAATTCGTGCCCTCACACTTACGCTAACCCTTAAGCATTGTCGTACCCTAACCTGTACCCTAATCCCTCTCAATTCCCTAACCCTAACCCTAACCCGAATCCTAAACCTGACCCTCACCCGAAGCCTTACCCTCACCCGTGCCCTAATCTTAACCAGGACACCAAGACTAACTCGTGCCCTCAAACGTACGCTAACACTAAACCGCAGCGGTACCCTAACCTGTACCCTAATCCCTCTCCATTCCCTAACCCTAACCCTAACCTGAAACCTAACCATGACACTCACCCGAAACTTTACCCTCACCCGTGTCCTAATTTTAACCACTACATCAACACTAACCCATGCCCTCTAACGTACGCCAACCCTAAGCCATTGCCGTACCCTAACCTGTACCCTAATCAATCCCCATTCCCTAACCCTAACCCTAACCCTAACCCTTAATGTGACCCTCTTCCGAGGCCTTACCCTCACCCGTGTCCTAATCGTAAGCAGTACACTAACACTAACTAGTGACCTCACACGTACGCTAAACCTTAAGCGTTGTGGTACCCTAAACTGTGCCCTAATATCTCCCCATTCCCTAACCCTAACCCTAACCCGAATTCTATCCCTGACCCTCACCCGAAACCTTACCCTCACCCATGCCCTAATCTTAATCAGGACACCAACACTAACTCGTGCCCTCACACGTACGCTAACCCTTAATCGTTGTCGTACCCTAAACTGTACCCTAATCCCTCCCCATTCCATAACCCTAACCCTAACCCGAATCCTAACCCTGACCCTCACCTGAAGCCTTACCCTCACACGTGCCCTAATCTTCACCAGGACACTAACACTAACCCTTGCCCTCACACGAACGCTAACCCTTAAGCACTGTCGTACCCTAAGCTGTACCCTAATCCCTCTGCATTCCTTATCCCTAACCCTAACCCGAATCCTAACCCTGACCCTCACCCGAAGCCTTACCCTCACCCGTGCCCTAATCTTAACCAGGACACCAACACTAACTCGTGCCCTCACACGTACGCTAAACCTTAAGCGTTGTCGTACCCTAAATTGTACCCTAATCCCTCCCCATTCCTTAACCCTAACCCTAACCCCATCCCTAAACCTGACCCACTTCCGATGCCCTACCCTAACCAATGCCCTAATCTTAACCAGGACACAAACACTAACTCATGCCCTCAAACGTACGCTAACCCTTAAGCATTGTCGTACCCTATCCTGTACCCTAATCAATCCCCATTCCCTAACCCTAACCCTAACCCTAACCCTTAACGTGACCCTCTTCCCAGGCCTTACCCTCACCCGTGCCCTAATCGTAAGCAGTACACTAACACTAACTAGTGACCTCACACGTACGCTAAACCTTAAGCGTTGTGGTGCCCTAAACTGTGCCCTAATATCTCCCCATTCCCTAACCCTAACCCTAACCCGAATTCTATCCCTGACCCTCACCCGAAACCTTACCCTCACCCGTGCCTTAATCTTAACTAGGACACCAACACTAACTCGTGCCCTCACACGTACGCTAACCCTTTATCGTTGTCGTACCCTAAACTGTACCCTAATCCCTCCCCATTTCCTAACCCTAACCCTAACCCGAATCCTAACCCTGACCCTCACCTGAAGCCTTACCCTCACCCGTGCCCTAATCTTAACCAAGACACTAACACTAAACCTTGCCCTCACACGAACGCTAACCCTTAAGCACTGTCGTACCCTAAGCTGTACCCTAATCCCTCTGCATTCCTTAACCCTAACCCTAACCCGAATCCTAACCCTGACCCTCACCCGAAGCCTTACCCTCACCCGTGCCCTAATCTTAACCAGGACACCAACACTAACTCGTGCCCTCACACGTACGATAAACCTTAAGCGTTGTCGTACCCTACATTTTACCCTAATCCCTCTGCATTCCTTAACCCTAACCCTAACCCCATCCCTAAACCTGACCCACTTCCGATGCCCTACCCTAACCAATGCCCTAATCTTAACCAGGACAGAAACACTAACTCATGCCCTCAAACGTACGCTAACCCTTAAGCATTGTCGTACCCTATCCTGTACCCTAATCCCTCCCCATTCCCTAACCCTAACCCTAAGCGAAACCCTGAACGTGACCCTTTTCCGAGGCCTTACCCTCATCGGTGCCGTTGTCTTAACCAGTACACCAACACTAACTCGTGCCCTCACACGTACGCTAACCCTTAATCGTTGTCGTACCCTAAACTGTACCCTAATCCCTCCCCATTCCCTAACCCTAACCCTAACCCGAATCCTAACCCTGACCCTCACCTGAAGCCTTACCCTCACCCGTGCCCTAATCTTAACCAGGACACTAACACTAACCCTTGCCCTCACACAAACGCTAACCCTTAAGCACTGTCGTACCCTAAGCTGTACCCTAATCCCTCTGCATTCCTTAACCCTAACCCTAACCCGAATCCTAACCCTGAATCTCACCCGAAGCCTTACCCTCACCCGTGCCCTAATCTTAACCAGGACACCAACACTAACTCGTGCCCTCACACGTACGCTAAACCTTAAGCGTTGTCGTACCCTAAATTGTACCCTAATCCCTCCCCATTCCTTAACCCTAACCCTAACCCCATCCCTAAACCTGACCCACTTCCGATGCCCTACCCTAACCAATGCCCTAATCTTAACCAGCACACAAACACTAACTCATTCCCTCAAACGTACGCTAACCCTTAAGCATTGTCGTACCCTATCCTGTACCCTAATCCCTCCCCATTCCCTAACCCTAACCCTAAGCGAAACCCTGAACGTGACCCTTTTCCGAGGCCTTACCCTCATCGGTGCCGTTGTCTTAACCAGTACACCAACACTAACTCGTGCCCTCACACTTACGCTAACCCTTAAGCATTGTCGTACCCTAATCTGTACCCTAATGCCTCTCCATTCCCTAACCCTAACCCTAACCCGAATCCTAACCCTGACCCTCACCCGAAGCCTTACCCTCACCCGTGCCCTAATCTTAACCAGGACACCAAGACTAAATCTTGCCCTCAAACGTACGCTAACACTAAACCGCAGCGGTACCCTAACCTGTACCCTAATCCCTCTCCATTCCCTAACCCTAACCCTAACCTGAAACCTAACCATGACACTCACCCGAAACTTTACCCTCACCCGTGTCCTAATATTAACCAGTACATCAACACTAACCCATGCCCTCTAACGTACGCCAACCCTAAGCCATTGCCGTACCCTAACCTGTACCCTAATCAATCCCCATTCCCTAACCCTAACCCTAACCCTAACCCTTAACGTGACCCTCTTCCGAGGCCTTACCCTCACCCGTGCCCTAATCGTAAGCAGTACATTAACAATAACTAGTGACCTCACACGTACGCTAAACCTTAAGCGTTGTGGTGCCCTAAACTGTGCCCTAATATCTCCCCATTCCCTAACCCTAACCCTAACCCGAATTCTATCCCTGACCCTCACCCGAAACCTTACCCTCACCCGTGCCTTAATCTTAACTAGGACACCAACACTAACTCGTGCCCTCACACGTACGCTAACCCTTTATCGTTGTCGTACCCTAAACTGTACCCTAATCCCTCCCCATTCCCTAACCCTAACCCTAACCCGAATCCTAACCCTGACCCTCACCTGAAGCCTTACCCTCACCCGTGCCCTAATCTTAACCAAGACACTAACACTAAACCTTGCCCTCACACGAACGCTAACCCTTAAGCACTGTCGTACCCTAAGCTGTACCCTAATCCCTCTGCATTCCTTAACCCTAACCCTAACCCGAATCCTAACCCTGACCCTCACCCGAAGCCTTACCCTCACCCGTGCCCTAATCTTAACCAGGACACCAACACTAACTCGTGCCCTCACACGTACGATAAACCTTAAGCGTTGTCGTACCCTACATTTTACCCTAATCCCTCTGCATTCCTTAACCCTAACCCTAACCCCATCCCTAAACCTGACCCACTTCCGATGCCCTACCCTAACCAATGCCCTAATCTTAACCAGGACAGAAACACTAACTCATGCCCTCAAACGTACGCTAACCCTTAAGCATTGTCGTACCCTATCCTGTACCCTAATCCCTCCCCATTCCCTAACCCTAACCCTAAGCGAAACCCTGAACGTGACCCTTTTCCGAGGCCTTACCCTCATCGGTGCCGTTGTCTTAACCAGTACACCAACACTAACTCGTGCCCTCACACGTACGCTAACCCTTAATCGTTGTCGTACCCTAAACTGTACCCTAATCCCTCCCCATTCCCTAACCCTAACCCTAACCCGAATCCTAACCCTGACCCTCACCTGAAGCCTTACCCTCACCCGTGCCCTAATCTTAACCAGGACACTAACACTAACCCTTGCCCTCACACAAACGCTAACCCTTAAGCACTGTCGTACCCTAAGCTGTACCCTAATCCCTCTGCATTCCTTAACCCTAACCCTAACCCGAATCCTAACCCTGAATCTAACCCGAAGCCTTACCCTCACCCGTGCCCTAATCTTAACCAGGACACCAACACTAACTCGTGCCCTCACACGTACGCTAAACCTTAAGCGTTGTCGTACCCTAAATTGTACCCTAATCCCTCCCCATTCCTTAACCCTAACCCTAACCCCATCCCTAAACCTGACCCACTTCCGATGCCCTACCCTAACCAATGCCCTAATCTTAACCAGCACACAAACACTAACTCATTCCCTCAAACGTACGCTAACCCTTAAGCATTGTCGTACCCTATCCTGTACCCTAATCCCTCCCCATTCCCTAACCCTAACCCTAAGCGAAACCCTGAACGTGACCCTTTTCCGAGGCCTTACCCTCATCGGTGCCGTTGTCTTAACCAGTACACCAACACTAACTCGTGCCCTCACACTTACGCTAACCCTTAAGCATTGTCGTACCCTAATCTGTACCCTAATGCCTCTCCATTCCCTAACCCTAACCCTAACCCGAATCCTAACCCTGACCCTCACCCGAAGCCTTACCCTCACCCGTGCCCTAATCTTAACCAGGACACCAAGACTAAATCTTGCCCTCAAACGTACGCTAACACTAAACCGCAGCGGTACCCTAACCTGTACCCTAATCCCTCTCCATTCCCTAACCCTAACCCTAACCTGAAACCTAACCATGACACTCACCCGAAACTTTACCCTCACCCGTGTCCTAATATTAACCAGTACATCAACACTAACCCATGCCCTCTAACGTACGCCAACCCTAAGCCATTGCCGTACCCTAACCTGTACCCTAATCAATCCCCATTCCCTAACCCTAACCCTAACCCTAACCCTTAACGTGACCCTCTTCCGAGGCCTTACCCTCACCCGTGCCCTAATCGTAAGCAGTACATTAACAATAACTAGTGACCTCACACGTACGCTAAACCTTAAGCGTTGTGGTGCCCTAAACTGTGCCCTAATATCTCCCCATTCCCTAACCCTAACCCTAACCCGAATTCTATCCCTGACCCTCACCCGAAACCTTACCCTCACCCGTGCCTTAATCTTAACCAGGAAACCAAGACTAACTCGTGCCCTCAAACGTACGCTAACAGTAAACCGCAGCGGTACCCTAACCTGTACCCTAATCCCTCTCCATTCCCTAACCCTAACCCTAACCTGAAACCTAACCATGACACTCACCCGAAACTTTACCCTCACCCGTGTCATAATTTTAACCAGTACATCAACACTAACCCATGCCCTCTAACGTACGCCAACCCTAAGCCATTGCCGTACCCTAACCTGTACACTAATCAATCCCCATTCCCTAACCCTAACCCTAACCCTAACCCTTAACGTGACCCTCTTCCGAGGCCTTACCCTCACTCGTGCCCTAATCGTAAGCAGTACACTAACACTAACTAGTGACCTCACACGTACGCTAAACCTTAAGCGTTTTGGTGCCCTAAACTGTGCCCTAATATCTCCCCATTCCCTAACCCTAACCCTAACCCGAATCCTATCCCTGACCCTCACCCGAAACCTTACCCTCACCCGTGACTTAACCTTAACTAGGACACCAACACTAACTCGTGCCCTCACACGTACGCTAACACTTTATCGTTGTCGTACCCTAAACTGTACCCTAATCCCTCCCCATTCCCTAACCCTAACCCTAACCCGAATCCTAACCCTGTCCCTCACCTGAAGCCTTACACTCACCCGTGCCCTAATTTTAACCAGGACACTAACACTAACGCTTGCCCTCACACGAACGCTAACCCTTAAGCACTGTCGTACCCTAAGCTGTACCCTAATCCCTCTGCATTCCTTAACCCTAACCCTAACCCGAATCCTAACCCTGAACCTCACCCGAAGCCTTACCCTCACCCGTGCCCTAATCTTAACCAGGACACCAACACTAACTCGTGCCCTCACACGTACGCTAAACCTTAAGCGTTGTCGTACCCTAAATTGTACCCTAATCCCTCCCCATTCCTTAACCCTAACCCTAACCCCATCCCTAAACCTGACCCACTTCCGATGCCCTACCCTAACCAATGCCCTAATCTTAACCAGGACACAAACACTAACTCATGCCCTCAAACGTACGCTAACCCTTAAGCATTGTCGTACCCTCTCCTGTACCCTAATCCCTCCCCATTCCCTAACCCTAACCCTAAGCGAAACCCTGAACGTGAGCCTTTTCCGAGGACTTACCCTCACCGGTGCCGTTGTCTTAACCAGTACACCAACACTAACTCGTGCCCTCACACTTACGCTAACCCTTAAGCATTGTCGTACCCTAACCTGTACCCTAATGCCTCTCCATTCCCTAACCCTAACCCTAACCCGAATCCTATCCCTGACCCTCACCCGAAGCCTTACCCTCACCCGTGCCCTAATCTTAACCAGGACACCAAGACTAACTCGTGCCCTCAAACGTACGCTAACACTAAACCGCAGCGGTACCCTAACCTGTACCCTAATCCATCTCCATTCCCTAACCCTAACCCTAACCTGAAACCTAACCATGACACTCACCCGAAACTTTACCCTCACCCGTGTCCTAATTTTAACCAGTACATCAACACTAACCCGTGCCCTCTAACGTACGCCAACCCTAAGCCATTGCCGTACCCTAACCTGTACCCTAATCAATCCCCATTCCCTAACCCTAACCCTAACCCTAACCCTTAACGTGACCCTCTTCCGAAGCCTTACCCTCACCCGTGCCCTAATCGTAAGCAGTACACTAACACTAACTAGTGACCTCACACGTACGCTAAACCTTAAGCGTTGTGGTGCCCTAAACTGTGCCCTAATATCTCCCCATTCCCTAACCCTAACCCTAACCCGAATTCTATCCCTGACCCTCACCCGAAACCTTACCCTCACCCGTGCCTTAATCTTAACTAGGACACCAACACTAACTCGTGCCCTCCCACGTACGCTAACCCTTTATCGTTGTCGTACCCTAAACTGTACCCTAATCCCTCCCCATTCCCTAACCCTAACCCTAACCCGAATCCTAACCCTGACCCTCACCTGAAGCCTTACCCTCACCCGTGCCCTAATCTTAACCAGGACACTAACACTAACCCTTGCCCTCACACGAACGCTAAGCCTTAAGCACTGTCGTACCCTAAGCTGTACCCTAATCCCTCTGCATTCCTTAACCCTAACCCTAACCCGAATCCTAACCCTGACCCTCACCCGAAGCCTTACCCTCACCCGTGCCCTAATCTTAACCAGGACACCAACACTAACTCGTGCCCTCACACGTATACTAAACCTTAAGCGTTGTCGTACCCTACATTGTACCCTAATCCCTCCGCATTCCTTAACCCTAACCCTAACCCCATCCCTAAACCTCACCCACTTCCGATGTCCTACCCTAACCAATGCCCTAATCTTAACCAGGACACAAACACTAACTCATGCCCTCAAACGTACGCTAACCCTTAAGCATTGTCGTACCCTATCCTGTACCCTAATCCCTCCCCATTCCCTAACCCTAACCCTAAGCGAAACCCTGAACGTGACCCTTTTCCGAGGCCTTACCCTCATCGGTGCCGTTGTCTTAACCAGTACACCAACACTTACTCGTGCCCTCACACGTACGCTAACCCTTAATCGTTGTCGTACCCTAAACTGTACCCTAATCCCTCCCCATTAGCTAACCCTAACCCTAACCCGAATCCTAACCCTGACCCTCACCTGAAGCCTTACCCTCACTTGTGCCCTAATCTTAACCAGGACACTAACACTAACCCTTGCCCTCACACGAACGCTAACCCTTAAGCACTGTCGTACCCTAAGCTGTACCCTAATCCCTCTGCATTCCTTAACCCTAACCCTAACCCGAATCCTAACCCTGACCCTCACCCGAAGCCTTACCCTCACCCGTGCCCTAATCTTAACCAGGACACCAACACTAACTCGTGCCCTCACAAGTACGCTAAACCTTAAGCGTTGTGGTGCCCTAAACTGTGCCCTAATATCTCATCATTCCCTAACCCTAACCCTTAACGTGACCCTCTTCCGAGGCCTTACCCTCACCCGTGCCCTAATCGTAAGCAGTACACTAACACTAACTAGTGACATCACACGTACGCTAAACCTTAAGCGTTGTGGTGCCCTAAACTGTGCCCTAATATCTCCCCATTCCCTAACCCTAACCCTAACCCGAATTCTATCCCTGACCCTCACCCGAAACCTTACCCTCACCCGTGCCTTAATCTTAACCAGGACACAAACACTAACTCGTGCCCTCACACGTACGCTAACCCTTTATCGTTGTCGTACCTTAAACTGTACCCTAATCCCTCCCCATTCCCTAACCCTAACCCTAACCCGAATCCTAACCCTGACCCTCACCTGAAGCCTTACCCTCACCCGTGCCCTAATCTTAACCAGGACACTAACACTAACCCTTGCCCTCACACGAACGCTAACCCTTAAGCACTGTCGTACCCTAAGCTCTACCCTAATCCCTCTGCATTCCTTAACCCTAACCCTAACCCGAATCCTAACCCTGAACCTCACCCGAAGCCTTACCCTCACGCGTGCCCTAATCTTAACCAGGACACCAAGATTAACTCGGGCCCTCAAACGTACTCTAACACTAAACCGCAGCTGTACCCTAACCTGTACCCTATTCCCTCTCCATTCCCTAACCCTAACCCTAACCTGAAACCTAACCATGACACTCACCCGAAAGTTTACCCTCACCCGTGTCCTAATTTTAACCAGTACATCAACACTAACCCATGCCCTCTAACGTACGCCAACCCTAAGATATTGCCGTACCCTAACCTGTACCCTAATCAATCCCCATTCCCTAACCCTAACCCTAACCCTAACCCTTAACCTGACCCTCTTCCGAGGACTTACCCTCACCCGTGCCCTAATCGTAAGCAGTACACTAACACTAACTAGTGACCTCACACGTACGCTAAACCTTAAGCGTTGTGGTACCCTAAACTGTGCCCTATTATCTCCCCATTCCCTAACCCTAAACCTAACCCGAATTCTATCCCTGACCCTCACCCGAAACCTTACCCTCACCCGTGCCCTAATCTTAACCAGGACACCAACACTAACTTGTGCCCTCACACGTACGCTAACCCTTAATCGTTGTTGTACCTTAAACTGTACCCTAATCCCTCCCCATTCCCTAACCCTAACCCTAACCCGAATCCTAACCCTGACCCTCACCTGAAGCCTTACCCTCACCCGTGCCCTAATCTTAACCAGGACACTAACACTAACCCTTGCCCTCACACGAACGCTAACCCTTAAGCACTGTCGTACCCTAAGCTGTACCCTAATCCCTCTGCATTCCTTAACCCTAACCCTAACCCGAATCCTAACCCTGACCCTCACCCGAAGCCTTACCCTCACCCGTGCCCTAATCTTAACCAGGACACCAACACTAACTCGTGCCCTCACACGTACGCTAAACCTAAAGCGTTGTCGTACCCTAAATTGTACCCTAATCGCTCCCCATTCCTTAACCCTAACCCTAACCCCATCCCTAAACCTGACCCACTTCCGATGCCCTACCCTAACCAATGTCCTAATCTTAACCAGTACACAAACACTAACTCGTGCCCTCAAACGTACGCTAACCCTTAAGCATTGTCGTACCCTATCCTGTACCCTAATCCCTCCCCATTCCCTAACCCTAACCCTAAGCGAAACCCTGAACATGACCCTTTTCCGAGGCCTTACCCTCATCGGTGCCGTTGTCTTAACCAGTACACCAACACTAACTCGTGCCCTCACACTTACGCTAACCCTTAAGCATTGTCGTACCCTAACCTGTACCCTAATCCCTCTCCATTCCCTAACCCTAACCATAACCCGAATCCTAACCCTGACCCTCATCCGAAACCTTACCCTCACCCGTGCCCTAATCTTAACCAGGACACCAACACTAACTTGTGCCCTCACACGTATGCTAACCCTTAATCGTGGTCGTACCCTAAACTGTACCCTAATCCCTCCCCATTCCCTAACCCTAACCCTAACCCGAATCCTAACCCTGACCCTCACCTGAAGCCTTACCCTCACCCGTGCCCTAATCTTAACCAGGACACTAACACTAACCCTTGCCCTCACCCGTACGCTAAACCTTAAGCGTTGTCGTACCCTAAATTGTACCCTAATCCCTCCCCATTCCTTAACCCTAACCCTAACCCCATCCCTAAACCTGACCCACTTCCGATGCCCTACCCTAACCAATGCCCTAATCTTAACCAGTACACAAACACTAACTCATACCCTCAAACGTACGCTAACCCTTAAGCATTGTTGTACCCTATCCTGTACCCTAATCCCTCCCCATTCCCTAACCCTAACCCTAAGCGAAACCCAGAACATGACCCTTTTCCAAGGCCTTACCCTCATCGGTGCCGTTGTCTTAACCAGTACACCAACACTAACTCGTGCCCTCACACTTACGCTAACCCTTAATCATTGTCGTACCCTAACCTGTACCCTAATCCCTCTCCATTCCCTAACCCTAACCATAACCCGAATCCTAACCCTGACCCTCATCCGAAACCTTACCCTCACCCGTGCCCTAAAATTAACCAGGACACCAAGAATAACTCGTGCCCTCAAACGTACGCTAACACTAAACCGCAGCGGTACCCTAACATGTACCCTAATCCCTCTCCATTCCCTAAACCTAACCCTAACCTGAAACCTAACCATGACACTCACCCGAAACTTTACCCTCACCCGTTTCCTAATTTTAACCAGTACATCAACACTAACCCATGCCCTCTAACGTACGACAACCCTAAGCCATTGCCGTACCCTAACCTGTACCCTAATCAATCCCCATTCCCTAACCCTAACCCTAACCCTAACCCTTAACGTGACCCTCTTCCGAGGCCTTACCCTCACCCGTGCCCTAATCGTAAGCAGTACACTAACACTAACTAGTGACCTCACACGTACGCTAAACCTTAAGCGTTGTGGAACCCTAAACTGTGCCCTAATATCTCCCCATTCCCTAACCCTAACCCTAACCCGAATTCTATCCCTGACCCTCACCCGAAACCTTACCCTCACCCGTGCCCTAATCTTAACCAGGACACCAACACTAACTTGTGCCCTCACACGTACGCTAAACCTTAAGCGTTGTCGTACCCTAAATTGTACCCTAATCCCTCCCCATTCCTTAACCCTAACCCTAACCCCATCCCTAAACCTGACCCACTTCCGATGCCCTACCCTAACCAATGCCCTAAACTTAACCAGTACACAAACACTAACTCATGCCCTCAAACGTACGCCAACCCTTAAACATTGTCGTACCATATCCTGTACTCTAATCCCTCCCCATTCCCTAACCCTAACCCTAAGCGAAACCCTGAACGTGACACTTTTCCGAGACCTTACCCTCATCGGTGCCGTTGTCTTAACCAGTACACCAACACTAACTCGTGCCCTCACACTTACGCTAATCCTTAAGCATTGTCGTACCCTATCCTGTACCCTAATCCCTCCCCATTCCCTAACTCTAACCCTAAGCGAAACCCTGAACGTGACCCTTTTCAGAGCCCTTACCCTCATCGGTGCCGTTGTCTTAACCACTACACCAACACTAACTCGTGCCCTCACACTTACGCTAACCCTTAAGCATTGTCGTACCCTAACCTGTACCCTAATCCCTCTCCATTCCCTAACCCTAACCCTAACCCGAATCCTAACCCTGACCCTCACCCGAAGCCTTACCCTCACCCGTGCCCTAATCTTAACCAGGACACAAAGACTAACTCGTGCCCTCAAACATACGCTAACACTAAACCGCAGCGTTACCCTAACCTGTACCCTAATCCCTCTCCATTCCCTAACCCTAACCCTAACCTGAAACCTAACCATGACACTCTCCCGAAACTTTACCCTCACCCGTGTCCTAATTTTAACCAGTACATCAACACTAACCCATGCCCTCTAACGTACGCCAACCCTAAGCCATTGCCGTACCCTAACCTGTACCCTAATCAATCCCCATTCCCTAACCCTAACCCTAACCCAAACCCTTAACGTGACCCTCTTCCGAGGCCTTAGCCTCATCCGTGCCCTAATCGTAAGCAGTACACTAACACTAACTAGTGACCTCACACGTACGCTAAACCTTAAGCGTTGTGGTACCCTAAACTCTGCCCTAATATCTCCCCATTCCCTAATCCTAACCCTAACCCGAATTCTATCCCTGACCCTCACCAGAAACCTTACACTCACCCGTGCCCTAATCTTAACCAGGACACCAACACTAACTCGTGCCCTCACACATACGCTAACCGTTAATCGCTTTCGTACCCTAAACTGTACCCTAATCCCTCCCCATTCCCTAACCCTAACCCTAACCCGAATCCTAACCCTGACCCTCACCTGAAGCCTTACCCTCACCCGTGCCCTAATCTTAACCAGGACACTAACACTAACACTTGCCCTCACACGAACGCTAACCCTTAAGCACTGTCGTACCCTAAGCTGTACCCTAATCCCTCTGCATTACTTAACCCTAACCCTAACCCGAATCCTAACCCTGACCCTCACCCGAAGCCTTACCCTCACCCGTGCCCTAATCTTAACCAGGACACCAACACTAACTCGTGCCCTCACACGTATACTAAACCTTAAGCGTTGTCGTACCCTACATTGTACCCTAATCCCTCCGCATTCCTTAACCCTAACCCTAACCCCATCCCTAAACCTCACCCACTTCCGATGTCCTACCCTAACCAATGCCCTAATCTTAACCAGGACACAAACACTAACTCATGCCCTCAAACGTACGCTAACCCTTAAGCATTGTCGTACCCTATCCTGTACCCTAATCCCTCCCCATTCCCTAACCCTAACCCTAAGCGAAACCCTGAACGTGACCCTTTTCCGAGGCCTTACCCTCATCGGTGCCGTTGTCTTAACCAGTACACCAACACTTACTCGTGCCCTCACACGTACGCTAACCCTTAATCGTTGTCGTACCCTAAACTGTACCCTAATCCCTCCCCATTAGCTAACCCTAACCCTAACCCGAATCCTAACCCTGACCCTCACCTGAAGCCTTACCCTCACCTGTGCCCTAATCTTAACCAGGACACTAACACTAACCCTTGCCCTCACACGAACGCTAACCCTTAAGCACTGTCGTACCCTAAGCTGTACCCTAATCCCTCTGCATTCCATAACCCTAACCCTAACCCGAATCCTAACCCTGACCCTCACCCGAAGCCTTACCCTCACCCGTGCCCTAATCTTAACCAGGACACCAACACTAACTCGTGCCCTCACAAGTACGCTAAACCTTAAGCGTTGTGGTGCCCTAAACTGTGCCCTAATATCTCACCATTCCCTAACCCTAACCCTTAACGTGACCCTCTTCCGAGGCCTTACCCTCACCCGTGCCCTAATCGTAAGCAGTACACTAACACTAACTAGTGACATCACACGTACGCTAAACCTTAAGCGTTGTGGTGCCCTAAACTGTGCCCTAATATCTCCCCATTCCCTAACCCTAACCCTAACCCGAATTCTATCCCTGACCCTCACCCGAAACCTTACCCTCACCCGTGCCTTAATCTTAACCAGGACACAAACACTAACGCGTGCCCTCACACGTACGCTAACCCTTTATCGTTGTCGTACCTTAAACTGTACCCTAATCCCTCCCCATTCCCTAACCCTAACCCTAACCCGAATCCTAACCCTGACCCTCACCTGAAGCCTTACCCTCACCCGTGCCCTAATCTTAACCAGGACACTAACACTAACCCTTGCCCTCACACGAACGCTAACCCTTAAGCACTGTCGTACCCTAAGCTCTACCCTAATCCCTCTGCATTCCTTAACCCTAACCCTAACCCGAATCCTAACCCTGAACCTCACCCGAAGCCTTACCCTCACCCGTGCCCTAATCTTAACCAGGACACCAACACTAACTCGTGCCCTCACACGTACGCTAAACCTTAAGCGTTGTCGTACCCTAAATTGTACCCTAATCCCTCCCCATTCCTTAACCCTAATCCTAACCCCATCCCTAAACCTGACCCACTTCCGATGCCCTACCCTAACCAATGCCCTAATCTTAACCAGGACACAAACACTAACTCATGCCCTCAAACGTACGCTAACCCTTAAGCATTGTCGTACCCTATCCTGTACCCTAATCCCTCCCCATTCCCTAACCCTAACCCTAAGCGAAACCCTGAACG
Source organism: Inia geoffrensis (assembly GCA_036417435.1). Classification (NCBI taxonomy): domain Eukaryota; kingdom Metazoa; phylum Chordata; class Mammalia; order Artiodactyla; family Iniidae; genus Inia; species Inia geoffrensis. The sequence continues at coordinate 190,949,717 of CM070899.1, read as the reverse complement.
TGACCCTTTTCCGAGGCCTTACCCTCATCGGTGCCGTTGTCTTAACCAGTACACCAACACTAACTCGTGCCCTCACACTTACGCTAACCCTTAAGCATTGTCGTACCCTAACCTGTACCCTAATCCCTCTCCATTCCCTAACCCTAACCCTAACCTGAATCCTAACCCTGACCCTCACCCGAAGCCTTACCCTCACGCGTGCCCTAATCTTAACCAGGACACCAAGATTAACTCGGGCCCTCAAACGTACGCTAACACTAAACCGCAGCTGTACCCTAACCTGTACCCTATTCCCTCTCCATTCCCTAACCCTAACCCTAACCTGAAACCTAACCATGACACTCACCCGAAAGTTTACCCTCACCCGTGTCCTAATTTTAACCAGTACATCAACACTAACCCATGCCCTCTAACGTACGCCAACCCTAAGATATTGCCGTACCCTAACCTGTACCCTAATCAATCCCCATTCCCTAACCCTAACCCTAACCCTAACCCTTAACCTGACCCTCTTCCGAGGACTTACCCTCACCCGTGCCCTAATCGTAAGCAGTACACTAACACTAACTAGTGACCTCACACGTACGCTAAACCTTAAGCGTTGTGGTACCCTAAACTGTGCCCTATTATCTCCCCATTCCCTAACCCTAAACCTAACCCGAATTCTATCCCTGACCCTCACCCGAAACCTTACCCTCACCCGTGCCCTAATCTTAACCAGGACACCAACACTAACTTGTGCCCTCACACGTACGCTAACCCTTAATCGTTGTTGTACCTTAAACTGTACCCTAATCCCTCCCCATTCCCTAACCCTAACCCTAACCCGAATCCTAACCCTGACCCTCACCTGAAGCCTTACCCTCACCCGTGCCCTAATCTTAACCAGGACACTAACACTAACCCTTGCCCTCACACGAACGCTAACCCTTAAGCACTGTCGTACCCTAAGCTGTACCCTAATCCCTCTGCATTCCTTAACCCTAACCCTAACCCGAATCCTAACCCTGACCCTCACCCGAAGCCTTACCCTCACCCGTGCCCTAATCTTAACCAGGACACCAACACTAACTCGTGCCCTCACACGTACGCTAAACCTAAAGCGTTGTCGTACCCTAAATTGTACCCTAATCCCTCCCCATTCCTTAACCCTAACCCTAACCCCATCCCTAAACCTGACCCACTTCCGATGCCCTACCCTAACCAATGCCCTAATCTTAACCAGTACACAAACACTAACTCGTGCCCTCAAACGTACGCTAACCCTTAAGCATTGTCGTACCCTATCCTGTACCCTAATCCCTCCCCATTCCCTAACCCTAACCCTAAGCGAAACCCTGAACATGACCCTTTTCCGAGGCCTTACCCTCATCGGTGCCGTTGTCTTAACCAGTACACCAACACTAACTCGTGCCCTCACACTTACGCTAACCCTTAAGCATTGTCGTACCCTAACCTGTACCCTAATCCCTCTCCATTCCCTAACCCTAACCATAACCCGAATCCTAACCCTGACCCTCATCCGAAACCTTACCCTCACCCGTGCCCTAATCTTAACCAGGACACCAACACTAACTTGTGCCCTCACACGTATGCTAACCCTTAATCGTGGTCGTACCCTAAACTGTACCCTAATCCCTCCCCATTCCCTAACCCTAACCCTAACCCGAATCCTAACCCTGACCCTCACCTGAAGCCTTACCCTCACCCGTGCCCTAATCTTAACCAGGACACTAACACTAACCCTTGCCCTCACCCGTACGCTAAACCTTAAGCGTTGTCGTACCCTAAATTGTACCCTAATCCCTCCCCATTCCTTAACCCTAACCCTAACCCCATCCCTAAACCTGACCCACTTCCGATGCCCTACCCTAACCAATGCCCTAATCTTAACCAGTACACAAACACTAACTCATACCCTCAAACGTACGCTAACCCTTAAGCATTGTTGTACCCTATCCTGTACCCTAATCCCTCCCCATTCCCTAACCCTAACCCTAAGCGAAACCCAGAACATGACCCTTTTCCAAGGCCTTACCCTCATCGGTGCCGTTGTCTTAACCAGTACACCAACACTAACTCGTGCCCTCACACTTACGCTAACCCTTAATCATTGTCGTACCCTAACCTGTACCCTAATCCCTCTCCATTCCCTAACCCTAACCATAACCCGAATCCTAACCCTGACCCTCATCCGAAACCTTACCCTCACCCGTGCCCTAAAATTAACCAGGACACCAAGAATAACTCGTGCCCTCAAACGTACGCTAACACTAAACCGCAGCGGTACCCTAACCTGTACCCTAATCCCTCTCCATTCCCTAAACCTAACCCTAACCTGAAACCTAACCATGACACTCACCCGAAACTTTACCCTCACCCGTTTCCTAATTTTAACCAGTACATCAACACTAACCCATGCCCTCTAACGTACGACAACCCTAAGCCATTGCCGTACCCTAACCTGTACCCTAATCAATCCCCATTCCCTAACCCTAACCCTAACCCTAACCCTTAACGTGACCCTCTTCCGAGGCCTTACCCTCACCCGTGCCCTAATCGTAAGCAGTACACTAACACTAACTAGTGACCTCACACGTACGCTAAACCTTAAGCGTTGTGGTACCCTAAACTGTGCCCTAATATCTCCCCATTCCCTAATCCTAACCCTAACCCGAATTCTATCCCTGACCCTCACCAGAAACCTTACACTCACCCGTGCCCTAATCTTAACCAGGACACCAACACTAACTCGTGCCCTCACACATACGCTAACCGTTAATCGCTTTCGTACCCTAAACTGTACCCTAATCCCTCCCCATTCCCTAACCCTAACCCTAACCCGAATCCTAACCCTGACCCTCACCTGAAGCCTTACCCTCACCCGTGCCCTAATCTTAACCAGGACACTAACACTAACCCTTGCCCTCACACGAACGCTAACCCTTAAGCACTGTCGTACCCTAAGCTGTACCCTAATCCCTCTGCATTACTTAACCCTAACCCTAACCCGAATCCTAACCCTGACCCTCACCCGAAGCCTTACCCTCACCCGTGCCCTAATCTTAACCAGGACACCAACACTAACCCGTGCCCTCACACGTACGCTAAACCTTAATCGTTGTCGTACCCTAAATTGCACCCTAATACCTCCCCATTCCTTAACCCTAACCCTAACCCCATCCCTAAACCTGACCCACTTCCGATGCCCTACCCTAACCAATGCCCTAATCTTAACCAGTACACAAACACTAACTCATGCCCTCAAACGTACGCTAACCCTTAAGCATTGTCGTACCCTATCCTGTACCCTAATCCCTCCCATTCCCTAACCCTAACCCTAAGCAAAACCCTGAACGTGACCCTTTTCCGAGGCCTTACCCTCATCGGTGCCGTTGTCTTAACCAGTACACCAACATTAACTCGTGCCCTCACACTTACGCTAACCCTTAAGCATTGTCGTACCCTAACCTGTACCCTAATCCCTCTCCATTCCCTAACCCTAACCCTAACCCGAATCTTAACCCTGACCCTCACCCGAAGCCTTACCCTCACCCGTGCCCTAATCTTTACCAGGACACCAAGACTAACTCGTGCCCTCAAACGTACGCTAACAGTAAACCGCAGCGGAACCCTAACCTGTACCCTAATCCCTGTCCATTCCCTAACCCTAACACTAACCTGAAACCTAACCATGACACTCACCCGAAACTTTACCCTCACCCGTGTCCTAATTTTAACCAGTACATCAACACTAACCCATGCCCTCTAACGTACGCCAACCCTAAGCCATTGCCGTACCCTAACCTGTACCCTAATCAATCCCCATTCCCTAACCCTAACCCTAACCTTAACCCTTAACGTGACCCTCTTCCGAGGCCTTACCCTCACCCGTGCCCTAATCGTAAGCAGTACACTAACACTAACTAGTGACCTCACACATACGCTAAACCTTAAGCGTTGTGGTACCCTAAACTGTGCCCTAATATCTCCCCATTCCCTAACCCTATCCCTAACCCGAATTCTATCCCTGACCCTCACCCGAAACCTTACCCTCACCCGTGCCCTAATCTTAACCAGGACACCAACACTAACTTGTGCCCTCACACGTACGCTAACCCTTAATCATTGTCGTACCCTAAACTGTACCCTAATCCCTCCCCATTCCCTAACCCTAACCCTAACCCGAATCCTAACCCTGACTCTCACCTGAAGCCTTACGCTCACCCGTGCCCTAATCTTAACCAGGACACTAACACTAAACCTTGCCCTCACACGAACGCTAACCCTTAAGCACTGTCGTACCCTAAGCTGTACCCTAATCCCTCTGCATTCCTTAACCCTAACCCTAACCCGAATCCTAACCCTGACCCTCACCCGAAGCCTTACCCTCACCCGTGCCCTAATCTTAACCAGGACACCAAGACTAACTCGTGCCCTCAAACGTACGCTAACATTAAACCGCAGCGGTACCCTAACCTGTACCTTAATCCCTCTCCATTCCCTAACCGTAACCCTAACCTGAAACCTAACCATGACACTCACCCGAAACTTTACCCTCATCCGTGTCCTAATTTTAACCAGTACATCAACACTAACCCATGCCCTCTAACGTACGCCAACCCTAAGCCATTGCCGTACCCTAACCTGTACCCTAATCAATCCCCATTCCCTAACCCTAACCCTAACCCTAACCCTTAACGTGACCCTCTTCCGAGGCCTTACCCTCACCCGTGCCCTAAACGTAAGCAGTACACTAACACTAACTAGTGACCTCACACGTATGCTAAACCTTAAGCGTTGAGGTACCCTAAACTGTGCCCTAATATCTCCCCATTCCCTAACCCTAACCCTAACACGAATTCTATCCCTGACCCTCACCCGAAACCTTACCCTCACCCGTGCCCTAATCTTAACCAGGACACCAACACTAACTCGTGCCCTCACACGTACCCTAAACCTTAAGCGTTGTCGTACCCTAAATTGTACCCTAATCCCTCCCCATTCCTTAACCCTAACCCTAACCCCATCCCTAAACCTGACCCACTTCCGATGCCCTACCCTAACCAATGCCCTAATCTTAACCAGTACACAAACACTAACTCATGCCCTCAAACGTACGCTAACACTTAAGCATTGTCGTACCCTATCCTGTACCCTAATCCCTCCCCATTCCCTAACCCTAACCCTAAGCAAAACCCTGAACGTGAGCCTTTTCCGAGGCCTTACCCTCATCGGTGCCGTTTTCTTAACCAGTACACCAACACTAACTCGTGCCCTCACACTTACGATAAACCTTAAGCATTGTCGTACCCTAACCTGTACCCTAACCCCTCTCCATTTCCTAACCCTAACCCTAACCCTAACCCCAACCCGAATCCTAACCCTGACCCTCACCCGAAGCCTTACCCTCACCCGTGCCCTAAACTTAACCAGGACACCAAGATTAACTCGTGCCCTCAAACGTACGCTAACAGTAAACCGCAGCGGTACCCTAACCTGTACCCTAATCCCTCTCCATTCCCTAACCCTAACACTAACCTGAAACCTAACCATGACACTCACCCGAAACTTTACCCTCACCCGTGTCCTAATTTTAACCAGTACATCAACACTAACCCATGCCCTCTAACGTACGCCAACCCTAAGCCATTGCCGTACCCTAACCTGTACCCTAATCAATCCCCATTCCCTAACCCTAACCCTTAACGTGACCCTCTTCCGAGGCCTTACCCTCACCCGTGCCCTAATCGTAAGCAGTACACTAACACTAACTAGTGACCTCACACGTACGCTAAACCTTAAGCGTTGTGGTACCCTAAACTGTGCCCTAATATCTCCACATTCCCTAACCCTAACCCTAACCCGAATTCTATCCCTGACCCTCACCCGAAACCTTACCCTCACCCGTGCCCTAATCTTAATCAGGACACCAACACTAACTTGATCCCTCATACGTACGCTAACCCTTAATCGTTGTCGTACCCTAAACTGTACCCTAATCCCTCCCCATTCCCTAACCCTAACCCGAATCCTAACCCTGACCCTCACCTGAAGCCTTACCCTCACCCGTGCCCTAATCTTAACCAGGACACCAACACTAACTTGTGCCCTCACACGTACGCAAAGCCTTAAGCACTGTCGTACCCTAAGCTGTACCCTAATCCCTCTGCGTTCCTTAACCCTAACCCTAACCCGAATCCTAACCCTGACCCTCACCCGAAGACTTACCCTCACCCGTGCCCTAATCTTAACCAGGACACCAACACTTACTCGTGCCCTCACACATACGCTAAACCTAAAGCGTTCTCGTACCCTAAATTGTACCCTAATCCCTCCCCATTCCTTAACCCTAACCCTAACCCCATCCTTAAACCTGACCCACTTCCGATGCCCTACCCTAACCAATGCCCTAATCTTAACCAGTACACAAACACTAACTCATGCCCTCAAACGTACGCTAACCCTTAAGCATTGTCGTATCCTATCCTGTACCCTAATCCCTCCCCATTCCCTAACACTAACCCTAAGCGAAACCCTGAACGTGACCCTTTTCCGAGGCCTTACCCTCATCGGTGCCGTTGTCTTAACCAGTACAACAACACTAACTCGTGCCCTCACACTTACGCTAACCCTTAAGCATTGTCGTACCCTAACCTGTACCCTAATCCCTCTCCATTCCCTAACCCTAACCCTAACCCGAATCCTAACCCTGACACTCACCCGAAGCCTTACCCTCACCCGTGCCCTAATCTTAACCAGGACACCAAGACTAACTCGTGCCCTCAAACGTACGCTAACACTAAACCGCAGCTGTACCCTAACCTGTACCCTAATCCCTCTCCATTCCCTAACCCTAACCCTAACCTGAAACCTAACCATGACACTCACCCGAAACTTTACCCTCACCCGTGTCCTAATTTTAACCAGTACATCAACACTAACCCATGCCCTCTAACGTACGCCAACCCTAAGCCATTGCCGTACCCTAACCTGTACCCTAATCAATCCCCATTCCCTAACCCTAACCCTAACCCTTAACCTTAACGTGACCCTCTTCCGAGGCCTTACCCTCACCCGTGCCCTAATCGTAAGCAGTACACTAACACTAACTAGTGACCTCACACGTACGCTAAACCTTAAGCGTTGTGGTGCCCTAAAGTGTGCCCTAATATCTCCCCATTCCCTAACCCTAACCCTAACCCGAATTCTATCCCTGAACCTCACCCGAAACCTTACCCTCACCCGTGCCTTTATCTTAACTAGGACACCAACACTAACTCGTGCCCTCACACGTACGCTAACCCTTTATCGTTGTCGTACCCTAAACTGTACCCTAATCCCTCCCCATTCCCTAACCCTAACCCTAACCCGAATCCTAACCCTGACCCTCACCTGAAGCCTTACCCTCACCCGTGCCCTAATCTTAACCAGGACACTAACACTAACCCTTGCCCTCACACGAACGCTAACCCTTAAGCACTGTCGTACCCTAAGCTGTACCCTAATCCCTCTGCATTCCTTAACCCTAACCCTTACCCGAATCCTAACCCTGACCCTCACCCGAAGCCTTACCCTCACCCGTGCCCTAATCTTAACCAGGACACCAACACTAACTCGTGCCCTCACACGTACGCTAAACCTTAAGCGTTGTCGTACCCTACATTGTACCCTAATCCCTCCGCATTCCTTAACCCTAACCCTAACCCCATCCCTAAACCTGACCCACTTCCGATGCCCTACCCTAACCAATGCCCTAATCTTAACCAGGACACAAACACTAACTCATGCCCTCAAACGTACGCTAACCTTTAAGCATTGTCGTACCCTATCCTGTACCCTAATCCCTCCCCATTCCCTAACCCTAACCCTAAGCGAAACCCTGAACGTGACTCTTTTCCGAGGCCTTACCCTCATCGAGCCGTTGTCTTAACTAGTACACCAACACTAACTCGTGCCCTCACACGTACGCTAACCCTTAATCGTTGTCGTACCCTAAACTGTACCCTAATCCCTCCCCATTCCCTAACCCTAACCCTAACCCGAATCCTAACCCTGACCCTGACCTGAAGCCTTACCCTCACCCGTGCCCTAATCTTAACCAGGACACTAACACTAACCCTTGCCTTCACACGAACGCTAACCCTTAAGCACTGTCGTACCCTAAGCTGTACCCTAATCCCTCTGCATTCCTTAACCCTAACCCTAACCCGAATCCTAACCCTGACCCTCACCCGAAGACTTACCCTCACCCGTGCCCTAATCTTAACCAGGACACCGACACTAACTCGTGCCCTCACACGTACGCTAAACCTTAAGCGTTGTCGTACACTAAATTGTACCCTAATCCCTCCCCATTCCTTAACCCTAACCCGAACCCCATCCCTAAACCTGACCCACTTCCGATGCCCTACCCTAACCAATGCCCTAATCTTAACCAGGACACAAACACTAACTCATGCCCTCAAACGTACGCTAACCCTTAAGCATTGTCGTACCCTATCCTGTACCCTAATCCCTCCCCATTCCCTAACCCTAACCCTAAGCGAAACCCTGTACGTGAGCCTTTTCCGAGGCCTTACCCTCATCGGTGCCGTTGTCTTAACCAGTACACCAACACTAACTCGTGCCCTCACACTTACGCTAACCCTTAAGCATTGTCGTACCCTAACCTGTACCCTAATCCCTCTCCATTCCCTAACCCTAACCCTAACCCGAATCCTAACCCTGACCCTCACCCGAAGCCTTACCCTCACCCGAGCCCTAATCTTAACCAGGACACCAAGACTAACTCGTGCCCACAAACGTACGCTAACACTAAACCGCAGCGGTACCCTAACCTGTACCCTAGTCCCTCTCCTTTCCCTAACCCTAACCCTACCCTGACACCTAACCATGACACTCACCCGAAACTTTACCCTCACCCGTGTCCTAATTTTAACCAGTACATCAACACTAACCCATGCCCTCTAACGTACGCCAACCCTAAGCCATTGCCGTACACTAACCTGTACCCTAATCAATCCCCATTCCCTAACCCTAACCCTAACCCTAACCCTTAACGTGATCTTCTTCCGAGGCCTTACCCTCACCCGTGCCCTAATCGTAAGCAGTACACTAACACTAACTAGTGACCTCACACGTACGCTAAACCTTAAGCGTTGTGGTACCCTAAACTGTGCCCTAATATCTCCCCATTCCCTAACCCTAACCCTAACCCGAATTCTATCCCTGACCCTCACCCGAAACCTTACCCTCACCCGAACCCTAATCTTAACCAGGACACCAACACTAACTTGTGCCCTCACACGTATGCTAACCCTTAATCGTTGTCGTACCCTAAACTGTACCCTAATCCCTCCCCATTCCCTAACCCTAACCCTAACCCGAATTCTATCCCTGACCCTCACCCGAAACCTTACCCTCACCCGAGCCCTAATCTTAACCAGGACACCAACACTAACTCGTGCCCTCACACGTACGCTAAACCTTAAGCGTTGTCGTACCCTAAACTGTACCCTAATCCCTCCCCATTCCCTAACCCTAACCCTAACCCGAATCCTAACCCTGACCCTCACCTGAAGCCTTACCCTCACCCGTGCCCTAATCTTAACCAGGACACTAACACTAACCCTTGACCTCACACGAACGCTAACCCTTAAGCACTGTCGTACCCTAAGCTGTACCCTAATCCCTCTGCATTCCTTAACCCTAACCCTAACCCGAATCCTAACCCTGACCCTCACCCGAAGCCTTACCCTCACCCGTGCCCTAATCTTAACCAGGACACCAACACTAACTCGTGCCCTCACACGTACGCTAAACCTTAAGCGTTGTCGTACCCTACATTGTACCCTAATCCCTCCGCATTCCTTAACCCTAACCCTAACCCCATCCCTAAACCTGACCCACTTCCGATGCCCTACCCTAACCAATGCCCTAATCTTAACCAGGACACAAACACTAACTCATGCCCTCAAACGTACGCTAACCCTTAAGCATTGTCGTACCCTATCCTGTACCCTAATCCCTCCCCATTCCCTAAACCTAACCCTAAGCGAAACCCTGAACGTGACTCTTTTCCGAGGCCTTACCCTCATCGGTGCCGTTGTCTTAACTAGTACACCAACACTAACTCGTGCCCTCACACGTACGCTAACCCTTAATCGTTGTCGTACCCTAAACTGTACCCTAATCCCTCCCCATTCCCTAACCCTAACCCTAACCCGAATCCTAACCCTGACCCTCACCCGAAGCCTTACCCTCACCCGTGCCCTAATCTTAACCAGGACACCAAGACTAACTCGTGCCCTCAAACGTACGCTAACACTAAACCGCGGCGGTACCCTAACCTGTACCCTAATCCCTCTCCATTCCCTAACCCTAACACTAACCTGAAACCTAACCATGACACTCACCCGATACTTTACCCTCACCCGTGTCCTAATTTTAACCAGTACATCAACACTAAGCCATGCCCTCTAACGTACGCCAACCCTAAGCCATTGCCGTACCCTAACCTGTACCCTAATCAATCCCCATTCCCTAACCCTAACCCTAACCCTAACCCTTAACGTGACCCTCTTCCGAGGCCTTACCCTCACCCGTGCCCTAATCGTAAGCAGTACACTAACACTAACTAGTGACCTCACACGTACGCTAAACCTTAAGCGTTGTGGTGCCCTAAAGTGTGCCCTAATATCTCCCCATTCCCTAACCCTAACCCTAACCCGAATTCTATCCCTGACCCTCACCCGAAACCTTACCCTCACCCGTGCCTTTATCTTAACTAGGACACCAACACTAACTCGTGCCCTCACACGTACGCTAACCCTTTATCGTTGTCGTACCCTAAACTGTACCCTAATCCCTCCCCATTCCCTAACCCTAACCCTAACCCGAATCCTAACCCTGACCCTCACCTGAAGCCTTACCCTCACCCGTGCCCTAATCTTAACCAGGACACTAACACTAACCCTTGCCCTCACACGAACGCTAACCCTTAAGCACTGTCGTACCCTAAGCTGTACCCTAATCCCTCTGCATTCCTTAACCCTAACCCTAACCCGAATCCTAACCCTGACCCTCACCCGAAGCCTTACCCTCACCCGTGCCCTAATCTTAACCAGGACACCAACACTAACTCGTGCCCTCACCCGTACGCTAAACCTTAAGCGTTGTCGTACCCTACATTGTACCCTAATCCCTCCGCATTCCTTAACCCTAACCCTAACCCCATCCCTAAACCTGACCCACTTCCGATGCCCTACCCTAACCAATGCCCTAATCTTAACCAGGACACAAACACTAACTCATGCCCTCAAACGTACGCTAACCCTTAAGCATTGTCGTACCCTATCCTGTACCCTAATCCCTCCCCATTCCCTAACCCTAACCCTAAGCGAAACCCTGAACGTGACTCTTTTCCGAGGCCTTACCCTCATCGGTGCCGTTGTCTTAACTAGTACACCAACACTAACTCGTGCCCTCACACGTACGCTAACCCTTAATCGTTGTCGTACCCTAAACTGTACCCTAATCCCTCCCCATTCCCTAACCCTAACCCTAACCCGAATCCTAACCCTGACCCTGACCTGAAGCCTTACCCTCACCCGTGCCCTAATCTTAACCAGGACACTAACACTAACCCTTGCCTTCACACGAACGCTAACCCTTAAGCACTGTCGTACCCTAAGCTGTACCCTAATCCCTCTGCATTCCTTAACCCTAACCCTAACCCGAATCCTAACCCTGAATCTCACCCGAAGACTTACCCTCACCCGTGCCCTAATCTTAACCAGGACACCGACACTAACTCGTGCCCTCACACGTACGCTAAACCTTAAGCGTTGTCGTACACTAAATTGTACCCTAATCCCTCCCCATTCCTTAACACTAACCCGAACCCCATCCCTAAACCTGACCCACTTCCGATGCCCTACCCTAACCAATGCCCTAATCTTAACCAGGACACAAACACTAACTCATGCCCTCAAACGTACTCTAACCCTTAAGCATTGTCGTACCCTATCCTGTACCCTAATCCCTCCCCATTCCCTAACCCTAACCCTAAGCGAAACCCTGTACGTGAGCCTTTTCCGAGGCCTTACCCTCATCGGTGCCGTTGTCTTAACCAGTACACCAACACTAACTCGTGCCCTCACACTTACGCTAACCCTTAAGCATTGTCGTACCTTAACCTGTACCCTAATCCCTCTCCATTCCCTAACCCTAACCCTAACCCGAATCCTAACCCTGACCCTCACCCGAAGCCTTACCCTCACCCGTGCCCTAATCTTAACCAGGACACCAAGACTAACTCGTGCCCTCAAACGTACGCTAACACTAAACCGCAGCGGTACCCTAACCTGTACCCTAATCCACCTCCATTCCCTAACCCTAACCCTAACCTGAAACCTAACCATGACACTCACCCGAAACTTTACCCTCAACCGTGTCCTAATTTTAACCAGTACATCAACACTAACCCATGCCCTCTAACGTACGCCAACCCTAAGCCATTGCCGTACCCTAACCTGTACCCTAATCAATCCCCATTCCCTAACCCTAACCCTAACCCTAACCCTTAACGTGACCCTCTTCCGAGGCCTTACCCTCACCCGTGCCCTAATCGTAAGCAGTACACTAACACTAACTAGTGACCTCACACGTACGCTAAACCTTAAGCGTTGTGGTGCCCTAAACTGTGCCCTAATATCTCACCATTCCCTAACCCTAACCCTAACCCGAATTCTATCCCTGACCCTCACCCGAAGCCTTACCCTCACCCGTGCCCTAATCTTAACCAGGATACCAAGACTAACTCGTGCCCTCAAACGTACGCTAACACTAAACCGCAGCGGTACCCTAACCTGTACCCTAATCCCTCTAAATTCCCTAACCCTAACCCTAACCTGAAACCTAACCATGACACTCACCCGAAACTTTACCCTCACCCGTGTCCTAATTTTAACCAGTACATCAACACTAACCCATGCCCTCTAACGTACGCCAACCCTAAGCCATTGCCGTACCCTAACCTGTACCCTAATCAATCCCCATTCCCTAACCCTAACCCTAACCCTAACCCTTAACGTGACCCTCTTCCGAGGCCTTACCCTCACCCGTGCCCTAATCGTAAGCAGTACATTAACACTAACTAGTGACCTCACAAGTACGTTAAACCTTAAGCGTTGTGGTACCCTAAACTGTGCCCTACTATCTCCCCATTCCCTAACCCTAACCCTAACCCGAATTCTATCCCTGACCCTCACCCGAAACCTTACCCTCACCCGTGCCCTAATCTTAACCAGGACACCAACACTAACTCGTGCCCTCACATGTACGCTAACCCTTAATCGTTGTCGTACCCCAAACTGTACCCTAATCCCTCCCCATTCCATAACCCTAACCCTAACCCGAATCCTAACCCTGACCCTCACCCGAAGCCTTACCCTCACCCGTGCCCTAATCTTAACCAGGACACCAAGACTAACTCGTGCCCTCAAACGTACGCTAACACTAAACCGCAGCGGTACCCTAACCTGTACCCTAATCCCTCTCCATTCCCTAACCCTAACCCTAACCTGAAACCTAACCATGACACTCACCCGAAACTTTACCCTCACCCGTGTCCTAATTTTAACCAGTACATCAACACTAAGCCATGCCCTCTAACGTACGCCAACCCTAAGCCATTGCCGTACCCTAACCTGTACCCTAATCAATCCCCATTCCCTAACCCTAACCCTAACCCTAACCCTTAACGTGACCCTCTTCCGAGGCCTTACCCTCACCCGTGCCCTAATCGTAAGCAGTACACTAACACTAACTAGTGACCTCACACGTACGCTAAACCTTAAGCGTTGTGGTGCCCTAAAGTGTGCCCTAATATCTCCCCATTCCCTAACCCTAACCCTAACCCGAATTCTATCCCTGAACCTCACCCGAAACCTTACCCTCACCCGTGCCTTTATCTTAACTAGGACACCAACACTAACTCGTGCCCTCACACGTACGCTAACCCTTTATCGTTGTCGTACCCTAAACTGTACCCTAATCCCTCCCCATTCCCTAACCCTAACCCTAACCCGAATCCTAACCCTGACCCTCACCTGAAGCCTTACCCTCACCCGTGCCCTAATCTTAACCAGGACACTAACACTAACCCTTGCCCTCACACGAACGCTAACCCTTAAGCACTGTCGTACCCTAAGCTGTACCCTAATCCCTCTGCATTCCTTAACCCTAACCCTTACCCGAATCCTAACCCTGACCCTCACCCGAAGCCTTACCCTCACCCGTGCCCTAATCTTAACCAGGACACCAACACTAACTCGTGCCCTCACACGTACGCTAAACCTTAAGCGTTGTCGTACCCTACATTGTACCCTAATCCCTCCGCATTCCTTAACCCTAACCCTAACCCCATCCCTAAACCTGACCCACTTCCGATGCCCTACCCTAACCAATGCCCTAATCTTAACCAGGACACAAACACTAACTCATGCCCTCAAACGTACGCTAACCCTTAAGCATTGTCGTACCCTATCCTGTACCCTAATCCCTCCCCATTCCCTAACCCTAACCCTAAGCGAAACCCTGAACGTGACTCTTTTCCGAGGCCTTACCCTCATCGAGCCGTTGTCTTAACTAATACACCAACACTAACTCGTGCCCTCACACGTACGCTAACCCTTAATCGTTGTCGTACCCTAAACTGTACCCTAATCCCTCCCCATTCCCTAACCCTAACCCTAACCCGAATCCTAACCCTGACCCTGACCTGAAGCCTTACCCTCACCCGTGCCCTAATCTTAACCAGGACACTAACACTAACCCTTGCCTTCACACGAACGCTAACCCTTAAGCACTGTCGTACCCTAAGCTGTACCCTAATCCCTCTGCATTCCTTAACCCTAACCCTAACCCGAATCCTAACCCTGACCCTCACCCGAAGACTTACCCTCACCCGTGCCCTAATCTTAACCAGGACACCGACACTAACTCGTGCCCTCACACGTGCGCTAAACCTTAAGCGTTGTCGTACACTAAATTGTACCCTAATCCCTCCCCATTCCTTAACCCTAACCCGAACCCCATCCCTAAACCTGACCCACTTCCGATGCCCTACCCTAACCAATGCCCTAATCTTAACCAGGACACAAACACTAACTCATGCCCTCAAACGTACGCTAACCCTTAAGCATTCTCGTACCCTATCCTGTACCCTAATCCCTCCCCATTCCCTAACCCTAACCCTAAGCGAAACCCTGTACGTGAGCCTTTTCCGAGGCCTTACCCTCATCGGTGCCGTTGTCTTAACCAGTACACCAACACTAACTCGTGCCCTCACACTTACGCTAACCCTTAAGCATTGTCGTACCCTAACCTGTACTCTAATCCCTCTCCATTCCCTAACCCTAACCCTAACCCGAATCCTAACCCTGACCCTCACCCGAAGCCTTACCCTCACCCGAGCCCTAATCTTAACCAGGACACCAAGACTAACTCGTGCCCACAAACGTACGCTAACACTAAACCGCAGCGGTACCCTAACCTGTACCCTAATCCCTCTCCTTTCCCTAACCCTAACCCTACCCTGACACCTAACCATGACACTCACCCGAAACTTTACCCTCACCCGTGTCCTAATTTTAACCAGTACATCAACACTAACCCATGCCCTCTAACGTACGCCAACCCTAAGCCATTGCCGTACACTAACCTGTACCCTAATCAATCCCCATTCCCTAACCCTAACCCTAACCCTAACCCTTAACGTGATCTTCTTCCGAGGCCTTACCCTCACCCGTGCCCTAATCGTAAGCAGTACACTAACACTAACTAGTGACCTCACACGTACGCTAAACCTTAAGCGTTGTGGTACCCTAAACTGTGCCCTAATATCTCCCCATTCCCTAACCCTAACCCTAACCCGAATTCTATCCCTGACCCTCACCCGAAACCTTACCCTCACCCGAGCCCTAATCTTAACCAGGACACCAACACTAACTTGTGCCCTCACACGTATGCTAACCCTTAATCGTTGTCGTACCCTAAACTGTACCCTAATCCCTCCCCATTCCCTAACCCTAACCCTAACCCGAATTCTATCCCTGACCCTCACCCGAAACCTTACCCTCACCCGAGCCCTAATCTTAACCAGGACACCAACACTAACTCGTGCCCTCACACGTACGCTAAACCTTAAGCGTTGTCGTACCCTAAATTGTACCCTAATCCCTCCCCACTCCTTAACCCTAAACCTAACCCCATCCCTAAAATTGACCCACTTCCGATGCCTTACCCTAACCAATGCCCTAATCTTAACCAGTACACAAACACTAACTCATGCCCTCAAACGTACGCCAACCCTTAAGCATTGTCGTACCATATCCTGTACTCTAATCACTCCCCATTCCCTAACCCTAACCCTAATCGAAACCCTGAACGTGACCCTTTTCCGAGGCCTTACCCTCATCGGTGCCGTTGTCTTAACCACTACACCAACACTAACTCGTGCCCTCACACTTACGCTAACCCTTAAGCATTGTCGTACCCTAACCTGTACCCTAATCCCTCTCCATTCCCTAACCCTAACCCTAACCCGAATCCTAACCCTGACCCTCACCCGAAGCCTTACCCTCACCCGTGCCCTAATCTTAACCAGGACACCAAGACTAACTCGTGCCCTCAAACGTACGCTAACACTAAACCGCAGCGGTACCCTAACCTGTACCCTAATCCCTCTCCATTCCCTAACCCTAACCCTAACCTGAAACCTAACCATGACACTCACCCGAAACTTTACCCTCACCCGTGTCCTAATTTTAACCAGTACATCAACACTAAGCCATGCCCTCTAACGTACGCCAACCCTAAGCCATTGCCGTACCCTAACCTGTACCCTAATCAATCCCCATTCCCTAACCCTAACCCTAACCCTAACCCTTAACGTGACCCTCTTCCGAGGCCTTACCCTCACCCGTGCCCTAATCGTAAGCAGTACACTAACACTAACTAGTGACCTCACACGTACGCTAAACCTTAAGCGTTGTGGTGCCCTAAAGTGTGCCCTAATATCTCCCCATTCCCTAACCCTAACCCTAACCCGAATTCTATCCCTGACCCTCACCCGAAACCTTACCCTCACCCGTGCCTTTATCTTAACTAGGACACCAACACTAACTCGTGCCCTCACACGTACGCTAACCCTTTATCGTTGTCGTACCCTAAACTGTACCCTAATCCCTCCCCATTCCCTAACCCTAACCCTAACCCGAATCCTAACCCTGACCCTCACCTGAAGCCTTACCCTCACCCGTGCCCTAATCTTAACCAGGACACTAACACTAACCCTTGACCTCACACGAACGCTAACCCTTAAGCACTGTCGTACCCTAAGCTGTACCCTAATCCCTCTGCATTCCTTAACCCTAACCCTAACCCGAATCCTAACCCTGACCCTCACCCGAAGCCTTACCCTCACCCGTGCCCTAATCTTAACCAGGACACCAACACTAACTCGTGCCCTCACACGTACGCTAAACCTTAAGCGTTGTCGTACCCTACATTGTACCCTAATCCCTCCGCATTCCTTAACCCTAACCCTAACCCCATCCCTAAACCTGACCCACTTCCGATGCCCTACCCTAACCAATGCCCTAATCTTAACCAGGACACAAACACTAACTCATGCCCTCAAACGTACGCTAACCCTTAAGCATTGTCGTACCCTATCCTGTACCCTAATCCCTCCCCATTCCCTAACCCTAACCCTAAGCGAAACCCTGAACGTGACTCTTTTCCGAGGCCTTACCCTCATCGGTGCCGTTGTCTTAACTAGTACACCAACACTAACTCGTGCCCTCACACGTACGCTAACCCTTAATCGTTGTCGTACCCTAAACTGTACCCTAATCCCTCCCCATTCCCTAACCCTAATCCTAACCCGAATCCTAACCCTGACCCTGACCTGAAGCCTTACCCTCACCCGTGCCCTAATCTTAACCAGGACACTAACACTAACCCTTGCCTTCACACGAACGCTAACCCTTAAGCACTGTCGTACCCTAAGCTGTACCCTAATCCCTCTGCATTCCTTAACCCTAACCCTAACCCGAATCCTAACCCTGACCCTCACCCGAAGACTTACCCTCACCCGTGCCCTAATCTTAACCAGGACACCGACACTAACTCGTGCCCTCACACGTACGCTAAACCTTAAGCGTTGTCGTACACTAAATTGTACCCTAATCCCTCCCCATTCCTTAACACTAACCCGAACCCCATCCCTAAACCTGACCCACTTCCGATGCCCTACCCTAACCAATGCCCTAATCTTAACCAGGACACAAACACTAACTCATGCCCTCAAACGTACGCTAACCCTTAAGCATTGTCGTACCCTATCCTGTACCCTAATCCCTCCCCATTCCCTAACCCTAACCCTAAGCGAAACCCTGTACGTGAGCCTTTTCCGAGGCCTTACCCTCATCGGTGCCGTTGTCTTAACCAGTACACCAACACTAACTCGTGCCCTCACACTTACGCTAACCCTTAAGCATTGTCGTACCCTAACCTGTACCCTAATCCCTCTCCATTCCCTAACCCTAACCCTAACCCGAATCCTAACCCTGACCCTCACCCGAAGCCTTACCCTCACCCGTGCCCTAATCTTAACCAGGACACCAAGACTAACTCGTGCCCTCAAACGTACGCTAACACTAAACCGCAGCGGTACCCTAACCTGTACCCTAATCCCTCTCCATTCCCTAACTCTAACCCTAACCTGAAACCTAACCATGACACTCACCCGAAACTTTACCCTCACCCGTGTCCTAATTTTAACCAGTACATCAACACTAACCCATGCCCTCTAACGTACGCCAACCCTAAGCCATTGCCGTACCCTAACCTGTACCCTAATCAATCCCCATTCCCTAACCCTAACCCTAACCCTAACCCTTAACGTGACCCTCTTCCGAGGCCTTACCCTCACCCGTGCCCTAATCGTAAGCAGTACATTAACACTAACTAGTGACCTCACAAGTACGTTAAACCTTAAGCGTTGTGGTACCCTAAACTGTGCCCTACTATCTCCCCATTCCCTAACCCTAACCCTAACCCGAATTCTATCCCTGACCCTCACCCGAAACCTTACCCTCACCCGTGCCCTAATCTTAACCAGGACACCAAGACTAACTCGTGCCCTCACATGTACGCTAACCCTTAATCGTTGTCGTACCCCAAACTGTACCCTAATCCCTCCCCATTCCATAACCCTAACCCTAACCCGAATCCTAACCCTGACCCTCACCTGAAGCCTTACCCTCACCCGTGCCCTAATCTTAACCAGGACACTAACACTAACCCTTGCCCTCACACGAACGCTAACCCTTAAGCACTGTCGTACCCTAAGCTTTACCCTAATCCCTCTGCATTCCTTAACCCTAACCCTAACCCGAATCCTAACCCTGACCCTCACCCGATGCCTTACCCTCACCCGTGCCCTAATCTTAACCAGGACACCAACACTAACACGTGCCCTCACAAGTACGCTAAACCTTAAGCGTTGTCGTACACTAAATTGTACCCTAATCCCTCCCCATTCCTTAACCCTAACCCTAACCCCATCCCTAAACCTGACCCACTTCCGATGCCCTACCCTAACCAATGCCCTAATCTTAACCAGGACACAAACACTAACTCATTCCCTCAAACGTACGCTAACCCTTAAGCATTGTCGTACCCTATCCTGTACCCTAATCCCTCCCCATTCCCTAACCCTAACCCTAAGCGAAACCCTGAACGTGACCCTTTTCCGAGGCCTTACCCTCATCCGTGCCGTTGTCTTACCCAGTACACCAACACTAACTCGTGCCCTCACACTTACGCTAACACTTAAGCATTGTCGTACCCTAACCTGTACCCTAATCCCTCTCCATTCCCTAACCCTAACCCTAACCCGAATCCTAACCCTGACCCTCACCCGAAGCCTTACCCTCACCCGTGCCCTAATCTTAACCAGGACACCAAGACTAACTCGTGCCCTCAAACGTACGCTAACACTAAACCGCAGCGGTACCCTAACCTGTACCCTAATCCCTCTCCATTCCCTAACCCTAACCCTAACCTGAAACCTAACCATGACACTCACCCGAAACTTTACCCTCACCCGTGTCCTAATTTTAACCAGTACATCAACACTAACCCATGCCCTCTAACGTACGCCAACCCTAAGCCATTGCCGTACCCTAACCTGTACCCTAATCAATCTCCTTTCCCTAACCCTAACCCTAACCCTAACCCTTAACGTGACCCTCTTCCGAGGCCTTACCCTCACCCGTGCCCTAATCGTAAGCAGTACATTAACACTAACTAGTGACCTCACACGTACGCTAAACCTTAACCGTTGTGGTGCCCTAAACTGTGCCCTAATATCTGCCCATTCCCTAACCCTAACCCTAACCCGAATTCTATCCCTGACCCTCACCCGAAACCTTACCCTCACCCGTGCCCTAATCTTAACCAGGACACCAACACTAACTTGTGCCCTCACACGTACGCTAACCCTTAATCGTTGTTGTACCCTAAACTATACCCTAATCCCTCCCCATTCCCTAACCCTAACCCTAACCCGAATCCTAACCCTGACCCTCACCTGAAGCCTTACCCTCACCCGTGCCCTAATCTTAACCAGGACACTAACACTAACCCTTGCCCTCACACGAACGCTAACCCTTAAGCACTGTCGTACCCTAAGCTGTACCCTAATCCCTCTGCATTCCTTAACCCTAACCCTAACCCGAATCCTAACCCTGACCCTCACCCGAAGCCTTACCCTCACCCGTGCCCTAATCTTAACCAGGACACCAACACTAACTCGTGCCCTCAAACGTACGCTAAACCTTAAGCGTTGTGGTACCCTAAATTGTACCATAAAACCTCCCCATTCCTTAACCCTAACCCTAACCCCATCCCTAAACCTGACCCACTTCCGATGCCCTACCCTAACCAATGCCCTAATCTTAACCAATACACAAACACTAACTCATGCCCTCAAACGTACGCTAACCCTTAAGCATTGTCGTACCCTATCCTGTACCCTAATCCCTCCATATTTCCTAACCCTAACCCTAAGCGAATCCCTGAACGTGACCCTTTTCCGAGGCCTTACCCTCATCGGTGCCGTTGTCTTAACCAGTACACCAACACTAACTCGTGCCCTCACACTTACGCTAACCCTTAAGCATTGTCGTACCCTAACCTGTACCCTAATCCCTCTCCATTCCCTAACCCTAACCCTAACCCGAATCCTAACCCTGACCCTCACCCGAAGACTTACCCTCACCCGTGCCCTAATCTTATTCAGGACACCAAGACTAACTCGTGCCCTCAAACGTACGCTAACACTAAACCGCAGCTGTACCCTAACCTGTACCCTAATCCCTCTCCATTCCCTAACCCTAACCCTAACCTGAAACCTAACCATGACACTCACCCGAAACTTTACCCTCACCCGTGTCCTAATTTTAACCAGTACATGAACACTAACCCATGCCCTTTAACGTACGCCAGCCCTAAGCCATTGCCGTACCCTAACCTGTACCCTAATCATTCCCCATTCCCTAACCCTAACCCTAACCCTAACCCTTAACGTGACCCTCTTCCGAGGCCTTACCCTCACCCGTGCCCTAATCGTAAGCAGTACACTAACACTAACTAGTGACCTCACACGTACGCTAAACCTTAAGCGTTGTGGTGCCCTAAACTGTGCCCTAATATCTCCCCATTCCCTAACCCTAACCCTAACCCGAATTCTATCCCTGACCCTCACCCGTAACCTTACCCTCACCCGTGCCTTAATCTTAACCAGGACACCAACACTAACTCGTGCCCTCACACGTACGCTAACCCTTTATCGTTGTCGTACCCTAAACTGTACCCTAATCCCTCCCCATTCCCTAACCCTAATCCTAACCCGAATCCTAACCCTGACCCTCACCTGAAGCCTTACCCTCACCCGTGCCCTAATATTAACCAGGACACTAACACTAACCCTTGCCTTCACACGAACGCTAACCCTTAAGCACTGGCGTACGCTAAGCTGTACCCTAATCCCTCTGCATTCCTTAACCCTAACCCTAACCCGAATCCTAACCCTGACCCTCACCCGAAGCCTTACCCTCACCCGTGCCCTAATCTTAACCAGGACACCAACACTAACTCGTGCCCTCACACGTACGCTAAACCTAAAGCGTTGTCGTACCCTAAATTGTACCCTAATCCCTCCCCATTCCTTAACCCTAACCCTAACCCCATCACTAAATCTGACCCACTTCCGATGCCCTACCCTAACCAATGCCCTAATCTTAACCAGTACACAAACACTAACTCGTGGCCTCAAACGTACGCTAACCCTTAAGCATTGTCGTACCCTATCCTGTACCCTAATCCCTCCCCATTCCCTAACCCTAACCCTAAGCGAAACCCTGAACGTGACCCTTTTCCGAGGCCTTACCCTCATCGGTGCCGTTGTCTTAACCAGTACACCAACACTAACTCGTGCCCTCACACTTACGCTAACCCTTAAGCGTTGTCGTACTCTAACCTGTACCCTAATCCCTCTTCATTCCCTAACCCTAACCCTAACCCGAATCCTAACCCTGACCCTCACCCGAAGCCTTACCCTCACCCGAGCCCTAATCTTAACCAGGACACCAAGACTAACTCGTGCCCTCAAACGTACGCTAACACTAAACCGCAGCGGTACCCTAACCTGTACCCTAATCCCTCTCCATTCCCTAACCCTAACCCTAACCTGAAAACTAACCATGACACTCACCCGAAACTTTACCCTCACCCGTGTCCTAATTTTAACCAGTACATCAAAAGTAACCCATGCCCTCTAACGCACGTCAACCCTAAGCCATTGCCGTACACTAACCTGTACCCTAATCAATCCCCATTCCCTAACCCTAACCCTAACCCTAACCCTTAACGTGATCTTCTTCCGAGGCCTTACCCTCACCCGTGCCCTAATCGTAAGCAGTACACTAACACTAACTAGTGACCTCACACGTACGCTAAACCTTAAGCGTTGTGGTACCCTAAACTGTGCCCTATTATCTCCCCATTCCCTAACCCTAACACTAACCCGAATTCTATCCCTGACCCTCACCCGAAACCTTACCCTCACCCGTGCCCTAATCTTAACCAGGACACTAACACTAACCCTTGCCATCACACGAACGCTAACCCTTAAGCACTGTCGTACCCTAAGCTGTACCCTAATCCCTCTGCATTCCTTAACCCTAAGCCTAACCCGAATCCTAACCCTGACCCTCACCCGAAGCCTTACCCTCACCCGTGCCCTAATCTTAACCAGGACACCAACACTAACTCGTGCCCTCAAACGTACGCTAAACCTTAAGCGTTGTCGTACCCTAAATTGTACCATAATCCCTCCCCATTCCTTAACCCTAACCCTAACCCCATCCCTAAACCTGACCCACTTCCGATGCCCTACCCTAACCAATGCCCTAATCTTAACCAATACACAAACACTAACTCATGCCCTCAAACGTACGCTAACCCTTAAGCATTGTCGTACCCTATCCTGTACCCTAATCCCTCCCCATTTCCTAACCCTAACCCTAAGCGAATCCCTGAACGTGACCCTTTTCCGAGGCCTTACCCTCATCGGTGCCGTTGTCTTAACCAGTACACCAACACTAACTCGTGCCCTCACACTTACGCTAACCCTTAAGCATTGTCGTACCCTAACCTGTACCCTAATCCCTCTCCATTCCCTAACCCTAACCCTTACCCGAATCCTAACCCTGACCCTCACCCGAAGCCTTACCCTCACCCGTGCCCTAATCTTAATCAGGACACCAAGACTAACTCGTGCCCTCAAACGTACGCTAACACTAAACCGCAGCGGTACCCTAACCTGTACCCTAATCCCTCTCCATTCCCTAACCCTAACCCTAACCTGAAACCTAACCATGACACTCACCCGAAACTTTACCCTCACCCGTGTCCTAATTTTAACCAGTACATCAAAAGTAACCCATGCCCTCTAACGCACGCCAACCCTAAGCCATTGCCGTACACTAACCTGTACCCTAATCAATCCCCATTCCCTAACCCTAACCCTAACCCTAACCCTTAACGTGATCTTCTTCCGAGGCCTTACCCTCACCCGTGCCCTAATCGTAAGCAGTACACTAACACTAACTAGTGACCTCACACGTACGCTAAACCTTAAGCGTTGTGGTATCCTAAACTGTGCCCTATTATCTCCCCATTCCCTAACCCTAACACTAACCCGAATTCTATCCCTGACCCTCACCCGAAACCTTACCCTCACCCGTGCCCTAATCTTAACCAGGACACTAACACTAACCCTTGCCCTCACAGGAACGCTAACACTTAAGCACTGTCGTACCCTAAGCTGTACCCTAATCCCTCTGCATTCCTTAACCCTAACCCTAACCCGAATCCTAACCCTGACCCTCACCCGAAGCCTTACCCTCACCCGTGCCCTAATCTTAACCAGGACACCAACACTAACTCGTGCCCTCAAACGTACGCTAAACCTTAAGCGTTGTCGTACCCTAAATTGTACCATAATCCCTCCCCATTCCTTAACCCTAACCCTAACCCCATCCCTAAACCTGACCCACTTCCGATGCCCTACCCTAACCAATGCCCTAATCTTAACCAATACACAAACACTAACTCATGCCCTCAAACGTACGCTAACCCTTAAGCATTGTCGTACCCTATCCTGTACCCTAATCCCTCCCCATTTCCTAACCCTAACCCTAAGCGAATCCCTGAACGTGACCCTTTTCCGAGGCCTTACCCTCATCGGTGCCGTTGTCTTAACCAGTACACCAACACTAACTCGTGCCCTCACACTTACGCTAACCCTTAAGCATTGTCGTACCCTAACCTGTACCCTAATCCCTCTCCATTCCCTAACCCTAACCCTTACCCGAATCCTAACCCTGACCCTCACCCGAAGCCTTACCCTCACCCGTGCCCTAATCTTAATCAGGACACCAAGACTAACTCGTGCCCTCAAACGTACGCTAACACTAAACCGCAGCTGTACCCTAACCTGTACCCTAATCCCTCTCCATTCCCTAACCCTAACCCTAACCTGAAACCTAACCATGACACTCACCCGAAACTTTACCCTCACCCGTGTCCTAATTTTAACCAGTACATGAACACTAACCCATGCCCTTTAACGTACGCGAACCCTAAGCCATTGCCGTACCCTAACCTGTACCCTAATCATTCCCCATTCCCTAACCCTAACCCTAACCCTAACCCTTAACGTGACCCTCTTCCGAGGCCTTACCCTCACCCGTGCCCTAATCGTAAGCAGTACACTAACACTAACTAGTGACCTCACACGTACGCTAAACCTTAAGCGTTGTGGTACCCTAAACTGTGCCCTAATATCTCCCCATTCCCTAAACCTAACCCTAACCGGAGTTCTATCCCTGACCCTCACCCGAAACCATACCCTCACCCGGGCCCTAATCTTAACCAGGACACCAACACTAACTCGTGCCCTCACACGTACGCTAACCCTTAATCGTTGTCGTACCCTAAACTGTACCCTAATCCCTCCCCATTCCCTAACCCTAATCCTAACCCAAATCCTACCCCTGACCCTCACCTGAAGCCTTACCCTCACCCGTGCCCTAATATTAACCAGGACACTAACACTAACCCTTGCCCTCACACGAACGCTAACCCTTAAGCAGTGGCGTACCCTAAGCTGTACCCTAATCCCTCTCCATTCCCTAACCCTAACCCTAACCCGAATCCTAACCCTGACCCTCACCCGAAGCCTTACCCTCACCCGAGCCCTAATCTTAATCAGGACACCAAGACTAACTCGTGCCCACAAACGTACGCTAACACTAAACCGCAGCGGTACCCTAACCTGTACCCTAATCCCTCTCCATTCCCTAACCCTAACCTTAACCTGAAACCTAACCATGACACTCACCCGAAACTTTACCCTCACCCGTGTCCTAATTTTAACCAGTACATCAACACTAACCCATGCCCTCTAACGTACGCCAACCCTAAGCCATTGCCGTACACTAACCTGTACCCTAATCAATCCCCATTCCCTAACCCTAACCCTAACCCTAACCCTTAACGTGATCTTCTTCCGAGGCCTTACCCTCAAACGTGCCCTAATCGTAAGCAGTACACTAACACTAACTAGTGACCTCACACGTACGCTAAACCTTAAGCGTTTTGGTGCCCTAAACTGTGCCCTAATATCTCCCCATTCCCTAACCCTAACCCTAACCCGAATTCTATCCCTGACCCTCACCCGAAACCTTACCCTCACCCGTGCCTTAATCTTAACTAGGACACCAACACTAACTCGTGCCCTCACACGTACGCTAACCCTTTATCGTTGTCGTACCCTAAACTGTACCCTAATCCCTCCCCATTCCCTAACCCTAACCCTAACCCGAATCCTAACCCTGACCCTCACCTGAAGCCTTACCCTCACCCGTGCCCTAATCTTAACCAAGACACTAACACTAAACCTTGCCCTCACACGAACGCTAACCCTTAAGCACTGTCGTACCCTAAGCTGTACCCTAATCCCTCTGCATTCCTTAACCCTAACCCTAACCCGAATCCTAACCCTGACCCTCACCCGAAGCCTTACCCTCACCCGTGCCCTAATCTTAACCAGGACACCAACACTAACTCGTGCCCTCACACCTACGCTAACCCTTAATCGTTGTCGTACCCTAAACTGTACCCTAATCCCTCCCCATTCCCTAACCCTAACCCTAACCCGAATCCTAACCCTGACCCTCACCTGAAGCCTTACCCTCACCCGTGCCCTAATCTTAACCAGGACACTAACACTAACCCTTGCCCTCACACGAACGCTAACCCTTAAGCACTGTCGTACCCTAAGCTGTACCCTAATCCCTCTGCATTCCTTAACCCTAACCCTAACCCGAATCCTAACCCTGACCCTCACCCGAAGCCTTACCCTCACCCGTGCCCTAATCTTAACCAGGACACCAACACTAACTCGTGCCCTCACACGTACGCTACACCTTAAGCGTTGTCGTACCCTAAATTGTACCCTAATCCCTCCCCATTCCTTAACCCTAACCCTAACCCCATCCCTAAACCTGACCCACTTCCGATGCCCTACCCTAACCAATGCCCTAATCTTAACCAGGACACAAACACTAACTCATGCCCTCAAACGTACGCTAACCCTTAAGCATTGTCGTACCCTATCCTGTACCCTAATCCCTCCCCATTCCCTAACCCTAACCCTAAGCGAAACCCTGAACGTGACCCTTTTCCGAGGCCTTACCCTCATCGGTGCCGTTGTCTTAACCAGTACACCAACACTAACTCGTGCCCTCACACTTACGCTAACCCTTAAGCATTGTCGTACACTAACCTGTACCTTAATCCCTCTCCATTCCCTAACCCTAACCCTAACCCGAATCCTAACCCTGACCCTCACCCGAAGCCTTACCCTCACCGGTGCCCTAATCTTAACCAGGACACCAAGACTAACTCGTGCCCTCAAACGTACGCTAACACTAAACCGCAGCGGTACCCTAACCTGTACCCTAATCCCTCTCCATTCCCTAACCCTAACCCTAACCTGAAACCTAACCATGACACTCACCCGAAACTTTACCCTCACCCGTGTCCTAATTTTAACCAGTACATCAACACTAACCCATGCAATCTAACGTACGCCAACCCTAAGCCATTGCCGTACCCTAACCTGTACCCTAATCAATCCCCATTCCCTAACCCTAACCCTATCCCTAACCCTTAACGTGACCCTCTTCCGAGGCCTTACCCTCACCCGTGCCCTAATCGTAAGCAGTACACTAACACTAACTTGTGACCTCACAAGTACGCTAAACCTTAAGCGTTGTGGTACCCTAAACTGTGCCCTAATATCTCCCCATTCCCTAACCCTAACCCTAACCCGAATTCTATCCCTGACCCTCACCCGAAACCTTACCCTCACCCGTGCCCTAATCTTAACCAGGACACCAACACTAACTTGTGCCCTCACACGTACGCTAACCCTTAATCGTTGTCGTACCCTAAACTGTACCCTAATCCCTCCCCATTCCCTAACCCTAACCCTAACCCGAATCCTAACCCTGACCCTCACCTAAAGCCTTACCCTCACCCGTGCCCTAATCTTAACCAGGACACTAACACTAACCCTTGCCCTCACACGAACGCTAACCCTTAAGCACAGTCGTACCCTAAGCTGTACCCTAATCCCTCTGCATTCCTTAAACCTAACCCTAACCCGAATCCTAACCCTGACCCTCACCCGAAGCCTTACCCTCACCCGTGCCCTAATCTTAACCAGGACACCAACACTAACTCGTGCCCTCACACGTACGCTAAACCTTAAGCGTTGTCGTAACCTAAATTGTACCCTAATCCCTCCCCATTCCTTAACCCTAACCCTAACCCCATCCCTAAACCTGACCCACTTCCGATGCCCTACACTAACCAATGCCCTAATCTTAACCAGTACACAAACACTAACTCATACCCTCAAACGTACGCTAACCCTTAAGCATTGATGTACCCTATCCTGTACCCTAATCCCTCCCCATTCCCTAACCCTAACCCTAAGCGAAACCCTGAACATGACCCTTTTCCGAGGCCTTACCCTCATCGGTGCCGTTGTCTTAACCAGTACACCAACACTAACTCGTGCCCTCACACTTACGCTAACCCTTAAGCATTGTCGTACCCTAACCTGTACCCTAATCCCTCTCCATTCCCTAACCCTAACCATAACCCGATTCCTAACCCTGACCCTCATCCCAAACCTTACCCTCACCCGTGCCCTAATCTTAACCAGGACACCAAGAATAACTCGTGCCCTCAAACGTACGCTAACACTAAACCGCAGCGGTACCCTAACCTGTACCCTAATCCCTCTCCATTCCCTAAACCTAACCCTAACCTGAAACCTAACCATGACACTCACCCGAAACTTTACCCTCACCCGTTTCCTAATTTTAACCAGTACATCAACACTAACCCATGCCCTCTAACGTACGACAACCCTAAGCCATTGCCGTACCCTAACCTGTACCCTAATCAATCCCCATTCCCTAACCCTAACCCTAACCCTAACCCTTAACGTGACCCTCTTCCGAGGCCTTACCCTCACCCTTGCCCTAATCGTAAGCAGTACACTAACAATAACTAGTGACCTCACACGTACGCTAAACCTTAAGCGTTGTGGTACCCTAAACTGTGCCCTAATATCTCCCCATTCCCTAACCCTAACCCTAACCCGAATTCTATCCCTGACCCTCACCCGAAACCTTACCCTCACCCGTGCCCTAATCTTAACCAGGACACCAACACTAACTCGTGCCCTCACACGTACGCTAAACCTTAAGCGTTGTCGTACCCTAAATTGTACCCTAATCCCTCCCCATTCTTTAACCCTAACCCTAATCCCATCCCTAAACCTGACCCACTTCCGATGCCCTACCCTAACCAATGCCCTAATCTTAACCAGTACACAAACACTAACTCATACCCACAAACGTACGCTAACCCTTAAGCATTCTTGTACCCTATCCTGTACCCTAATCCCTCCCCATTCCCTAACCCTAACCCTAAGCGAAACCCTGAACATGACCCTTTTCCAAGGCCTTACCCTCATCGGTGCCGTTGTCTGAACCAGTACACCAACACTAACTCGTGCCCTCACACTTACGCTAACCCTTAATCATTGTCGTACCCTAACCTGTACTCTAATCCCTCTCCATTCCCTAACCCTAAACATAACCCGAATCCTAACCCTGACCCTCATCCGAAACCTTACCCTCACCCGTGCCCTAATCTTAACCAGGACACTAACACTAACCCTTGCCCTCACACGAACGCTAACCCTTAAGCACTGTCGTACCCTAAGCTGTACCCTAATCCCTCCGCTTTCCTTAACCCTAACCCTAACCCGAATCCTAACCCTGACCCTCACCCGAAGCCTTACCTTCACCCGTGCCCTAATCTTAACCAGGACACCAACACTAACTCGTGCCCTCACACGTACGCTAAACCTTAAGCGTTATTGTACCCTAAATTGTACCCTAATCCCTCCCCATTCCTTAACCCTAACCCTAACCCCATCCCTAAACCTGACCCACTTCCGATGCCTTACCCTAACCAATGCCCTAATCTTAACCAGTACACAAACACTAACTCATGCCCTCAAACGTACGCTAACCCTTAAGCATTGTCGTACCCTATCCTGTACCCTAATCCCTCCCCATTCCCTAACCCTAACCCTAAGCGAAACCCTGAACGTGACCCTTTTTCGAGGCCTTACCCTCATCGGTGCCGTTGTCTTAACCAGTACACCAACACTAACTCGTGCCCTCACACTTACGCTAACCCTTAAGCATTGTCGTACCCTAACCTGTACCCTAATCCCTCTCCATTCCCTAACCCTAACCCTGACCCGAATCCTAACCCTGACCCTCACCCGAAGCCTTACCCTCACCCGTGCCCTAATCTTAACCAGGACACCAAGACTAAATCGTGCCCTCAAACGTACGCTAACACTAAACCGCAGCAGTACCCTAACCTGTACCCTAATCCCTCTCCATTCCCTAACCCTAACCCTAACCTGAAACCTAACCATGACACTCACCCGAAACTTTACCCTCACCCGTGTCCTAATTTTAACCAGTACATCAACACTAACCCATGCCCTCTAACGTACGCCAACCCTAAGCCATTGTCGTACCCTAACCTGTACCCTAATCAATCCCCATTCCCTAACCCTAACCTTAACCCTAACCCTTAACGTGACCCTCTTCCGAGGCCTTACCCTCACCCGTGCCCTAATCGTAAGCAGTACATTAACACTAACTAGTGACCTCACACGTACGCTAAGACTTAAGCGTTGTGGTACCCTAAACTGTGCCCTAATATCTCCCCATTCCCTAACCCTAACCCTAACCCGAATTCTATCCCTGACCCTCACCCGAAACCTTACCCTCACCCGTGCCCTAATCTTAACCAGGACACCAACACTAACTCGTGCCCTCACACCTACGCTAACCCTTAATCGTTGTCGTACCCTAAACTGTACCCTAATCCCTCCCCATTCCCTAACCCTAACCCTAACCCGAATCCTAACCCTGACCCTCACCTGAAGCCTTACCCTCACCCGTGCCCTAATCTTAACCAGGACACTAACACTAACCCTTGCCCTCACACGAACGCTAACCCTTAAGCACTGTCGTACCCTAAGCTGTACCCTAATCCCTCTGCATTCCTTAACCCTAACCCTAACCCGAATCCTAACCCTGACCCTCACCCGAAGCCTTACCCTCACCCGTGCCCTAATCTTAACCAGGACACCAACACTAACTCGTGCCCTCACACGTACGCTACACCTTAAGCGTTGTCGTACCCTAAATTGTACCCTAATCCCTCCCCATTCCTTAACCCTAACCCTAACCCCATCCCTAAACCTGACCCACTTCCGATGCCCTACCCTAACCAATGCCCTAATCTTAACCAGGACACAAACACTAACTCATGCCCTCAAACGTACGCTAACCCTTAAGCATTGTCGTACCCTATCCTGTACCCTAATCCCTCCCCATTCCCTAACCCTAACCCTAAGCGAAACCCTGAACGTGACCATTTTCCGAGGCCTTACCCTCATCGGTGCCGTTGTCTTAACCAGTACACCAACACTAACTCGTGCCCTAACACTTACGCTAACCCTTAAGCATTGTCGTACACTAACCTGTACCTTAATCCCTCTCCATTCCCTAACCCTAACCCTAACCCGAATCCTAACCCTGACCCTCACCCGAAGCCTTACCCTCACCGGTGCCCTAATCTTAACCAGGACACCAAGACTAACTCGTGCCCTCACACGTACGCTAACACTAAACCGCAGCGGTACCCTAACCTGTACCCTAATCCCTCTCCATTCCCTAACCCTAACCCTAACCTGAAACCTAACCATGACACTCACCCGAAACTTTACCCTCACCCGTGTCCTAATTTTAACCAGTACATCAACACTAACCCATGCCCTCTAACGTACGCCAACCCTAAGCCATTGCCGTACCCTAACCTGTACCCTAATCAATCCCCATTCCCTAACCCTAACCCTATCCCTAACCCTTAACGTGACCCTCTTCCGAGGCCTTACCCTCACCCGTGCCCTAATCGTAAGCAGTACACTAACACTAACTTGTGACCTCACAAGTACGCTAAACCTTAAGCGTTGTGGTACCCTAAACTGTGCCCTAATATCTCCCCATTCCCTAACCCTAACCCTAACCCGAATTCTATCCCTGACCCTCACCCGAAACCTTACCCTCACCCGTGCCCTAATCTTAACCAGGACACCAACACTAACTTGTGCCCTCACACGTACGCTAACCCTTAATCGTTGTCGTACCCTAAACTGTACCCTAATCCCTCCCCATTCCCTAACCCTAACCCTAACCCGAATCCTAACACTGACCCTCACCTAAAGCCTTACCCTCACCCGTGCCCTAATCTTAACCAGGACACTAACACTAACCCTTGCCCTCACACGAACGCTAACCCTTAAGCACAGTCGTACCCTAAGCTGTACCCTAATCCCTCTGCATTCCTTAAACCTAACCCTAACCCGAATCCTAACCCTGACCCTCACCCGAAGCCTTACCCTCACCCGTGCCCTAATCTTAACCAGGACACCAACACTAACTCGTGCCCTCACACGTACGCTAAACCTTAAGCGTTGTCGTACCCTAAATTGTTCCCTAATCCCTCCCGATTCCTTAACCCTAACCCTAACCCCATCCCTAAACCTGACCCACTTCCGATGCCCTACCCTAACCAATGCCCTAATCTTAACCAGGACACAAACACTAACTCATGCCCTCAAACGTACGCTAACCCTTAAGCATTGTCGTACCCTATCCTGTACCCTAATCCCTCCCCATTCCCTAACCCTAACCCTAAGCGAAACCCTGAACGTGACCCTTTTCCGAGGCCTTACCCTCATCGGTGCCGTTGTCTTAACCAGTACACCAACACTAACTCGTGCCCTCACACTTACGCTAACCCTTAAGCATTGTCGTACCCTAACCTGTACCCTAATCCCTCTCCATTCCCTAACCCTAACCCTAACCTGAAACCTAACCATGACACTCACCCGAAACTTTACCCTCACCCGTGTCCTAATTTTAACCAGTACATCAACACTAACCCATGCCCCCTAACGTACGCCAACCCTAAGTCATTGCCGTACCCTAACCTGTCCCCTAATCAATCCCCATTCCCTAACCCTTACCCTAACCCTAACCCTTAACGTGACCCTCTTCCGAGGCCTTACCCTCACCCGTGCCCTAATCGTAAGCAGTACACTAACACTAACTAGTGACCTCACACGTACGCTAAACCTTAAGCGTTGTGGTACCCTAAACTGTGCCCTAATATCTCCAAATTCCCTAACCCTAACCCTAACCCGAATTCTATCCCTGACCCTCACCCGAAACCTTACCCTCACCCGTGCCCTAATCTTAACCAGGACACCAACACTAACTTGTGCCCTCACACGTACGTTAACCCTTAATCGTTGTCGTACCCTAAACTGTACCCTAATCCCTACCCATTCCCTAACCCTAACCCTAACCCGAATCCTAACCCTGACCCTCACCCGAAGCCTTACCCTCACCGGTGCCCTAATCTTAACAAGGACACCAAGACTAACTCGTGCCCTCACACGTACGCTAACACTAAACCGCAGCGGTACCCTAACCTGTACCCTAATCCTTCTCCATTCCCTAACCCTAACCCTAACCTGAAACCTAATCATGACACTCACCCGAAACTTTACCCTCACCCGTGTCCTAATTTTAACCAGTACATCAACACTAACCCATGCCCTCTAACGTACGCCAACCCTAAGCCATTGCCGTACCCTAACCTGTACCCTAATCAATCCCCATTCCCTAACCCTAACCCTAACCCTAACCCTTAACTTGACCCTCTTCCGAGGCCTTACCCTCACCCGTGCCCTAATCGTAAGCAGTACACTAACACTAACTAGTGACCTCACACGTACGCTAAACCTTAAGCGTTGTGGTACCCTAAACTGTGCCCTAATATCTCCCCATTCCCTAACCCTAACCCTAACCCGAATTCTATCCCTGACCCTCACCCGAAACCTTACCCTCACCCGTGCCCTAATCTTAACCAGGACACCAACACTAACTTGTGCCCTCACACGTACGCTAACCCTTAATCGTTGTCGTACCCTAAACTGTACCCTAATCCCTCCCCATTCCCTAACCCTAACCCTAAACCGAATCCTATCCCTGACCCTCACCTGAAGCCTTACCCTCACCCGTGCCCTAATCTTAACCAGGACACTAACACTAACCCTTGCCCTCACACGAACGCTAACACTTAAGCACTGTCGTACCCTAAGCTGTACCCTAATCCCTCTGCATTCCTTAACCCTAACCCTAACCCAAATCCTAACCCTGACCCTCACCCGAAACCTTACCCTCACCCGTGCCCTAATCTTAACCAGGACACCAACACTAACTCGTGCCCTCACACGTACGCTAAACCTAAAGCGTTGTCGTACACTAAATTGTACCCTAATCCCTCCCCATTCCTTAACCCTAACCCTAACCCCATCCCTAAATCTGACCCACTTCCGATGCCCTACCCTAACCAATGCCCTAATCTTAACCAGTACACAAACACTAACTCATGCCCTCAAACGTACGCTAACCCTTAAGCATTGTCGTACCCTAACCTGTACCCTAATCCCTCTCCATTCCTTAACCCTAACCCTAACAAGAATCCTAAACCTGACCCTCACCCGAAGCCTTACCCTCACCCGTGCCCTAATCTTAACCAGGACACCAAGACTAACTCGTGCCCTCAAACGTACGCTAACACTAAACCGCAGCGGTACCCTAACCTGTACCCTAATCCCTCTCCATTCCCTAACCCTAACCCTAACCTGAAACCTAAACATGACACTCACCCGAAACTTTACCCTCACCCGTGTCCTAATTTTAACCAGTACATCAACACTAACTTGTGCCCTCACACGTACGTTAACCCTTAATCGTTGTCGTACCCTAAACTGTACCCTAATCCCTCCCCATTCCCTAACGCTAACCCTAACCCGAATCCTAACCCTGACCCTCACCTGAAGCCTTACCCTCACCCGTGCCCTAATCTTAACCAGGACACTAACACTAACCCTTGCCCTCACACGAACGCTAACCCTTAAGCACTGTCGTACCCTAAGCTGTACCCTAATCCCTCTGCATTCCTTAACCCTAACCCTAACCCGAATCCTAACCCTGACCCTCACCCGAAGCCTTACCCTCACCCGTGCCCTAATCTTAACCAGGACACCAACACTAACTCGTGCCCTCACACGTACGCTAAACCTTAAGCGTTGTCGTACCGTAAATTGTACCCTAATCCCTCCCGATTCCTTAACCCTAACCCTAACCCCATCCCTAAACCTGACCCACTTCCGATGCCCTACCCTAACCAATGCCCTAATCTTAACCAGGACACAAACACTAACTCATGCCCTCAAACGTACGCTAACCCTTAAGCATTGTCGTACCCTATCCTGTACCCTAATCCCTCCCCATTCCCTAACCCTAACCCTAAGCGAAACCCTGAACGTGACCCTTTTCCGAGGCCTTACCCTCATCGGTGCCGTTGTCTTAACCAGTACACCAACACTAACTCGTGCCCTCACACTTACGCTAACCCTTAAGCATTGTCGTACCCTAACCTGTACCCTTATCCCTCTCCATTCCCTAACCCTAACCCTAACCCGAATCCTAACCCTGACCCTCACCCGAAGCCTTACCCTCACCCGTACCCTAATCTTAACCAGGACACCAAGACTAACTCGTGCCCTCACACGTACGCTAACACTAAACCGCAGCGGTACCCTAACCTGTACCCTAATCCCTCTCCATTCCCTAACCCTAACCCTAACCTGAAACCTAACCATGACACTCACCCGAAACTTTACCCTCAGCCGTGTCCTAATTTTAACCAGTACATCAACACTAACCTATGCCCTCTAACGTACGCCAACCCTAAGCCATTGCCGTACCCTAAGCTGTACCCTAATCAATCCCCATTCCCTAACCCTAACCCTTA
Organism: Inia geoffrensis; assembly: GCA_036417435.1. Lineage (NCBI taxonomy): Eukaryota > Metazoa > Chordata > Mammalia > Artiodactyla > Iniidae > Inia > Inia geoffrensis. The sequence goes on along the minus strand of CM070899.1, from coordinate 190,913,453 downwards.
ACGTGACCCTCTTCCGAGGCCTTACCATCACCCGTGCCCTAATCGTAAGCAGTACACTAACACTAACTAGTGACCTCACACGTACGCTAAACCTTAAGCGTTGTGGTACCCTAAACTGTGCCCTAATATCTCCCCATTCCCTAACCCTAACCCTAACCCGAATTCCATCCCTGACCCTCACCCGAAACCTTACCCTCACCCGTGCCCTAATCTTAACCAGGACACCAACACTAACTCGTGCCCTCACACGTACGCTAACCCTTAATCGTTGTCGTACCCTAAACTGTACCCTAATCCCTCCCCATTCCCTAACCCTAACCCTAAACAGAATCCTATCCCTGACCCTCACCTGAAGCCTTACCCTCACCCGTACCCTAATCTTAACCAGGACACTAACACTAACCCTTGCCCTCACACGAACGCTAACACTTAAGCACTGTCGTACCCTAAGCTGTACCCTAATCCCTCTGCATTCCTTAACCCTAACCCTAACCCAAATCCTAACCCTGACCCTCACCCGAAACCTTACCCTCACCCGTGCCCTAATCTTAACCAGGACACCAACACTAACTCGTGCCCTCACACGTACGCTAAACCTAAAGCGTTGTTGTACACTAAATTGTACCCTAATCCCTCCCCATTCCTTAACCCTAACCCTAACCCCATCCCTAAATCTGACCCACTTCCGATGCCCTACCCTAACCAATGCCCTAATCTTAACCAGTACACAAACACTAACTCATGCCCTCAAACGTACGCTAACCCTTAAGCATTGTCGTACCCTAACCTGTACCCTAATCCCTCTCCATTCCCTAACCCTAACCCTAACAAGAATCCTAAACCTGACCCTCACCCGAAGCCTTACCCTCACCCGTGCCCTAATCTTAACCAGGACACCAAGGCTAACTCGTGCCCTCAAACGTACGCTAACACTAAACCGCAGCGGTACCCTAACCTGTACCCTAATCCCTCTCCATTCCCTAACCCTAACCCTAACCTGAAACCTAAACATGACACTCACCCGAAACTTTACCCTCACCCGTGTCCTAATTTTAACCAGTACATCAACACTAACTTGTGCCCTCCCACGTACGTTAACCCTTAATCGTTGTCGTACCCTAAACTGTACCCTAATCCCTCCCCATTCCCTAACGCTAACCCTAACCCGAATCCTAACCCTGACCCTCACCTGAAGCCTTACCCTCACCCGTGCCCTAATCTTAACCAGGACACTAACACTAACCCTTGCCCTCACACGAACGCTAACCCTTAAGCACTGTCGTACCCTAAGCTGTACCCTAATCCCTCTGCATTCCTTAACCCTAACCCTAACCCGAATCCTAACCCTGACCCTCACCCGAAGCCTTACCCTCACCCGTGCCCTAATCTTAACCAGGACACCAACACTAACTCGTGCCCTCACACGTACGCTAAACCTTAAGCGTTGTCGTACCCTAAATTGTACCCTAATCCCTCCCCATTCCTTAACCCTAACCCTAACCCCATCCCTAAACCTGACCCACTTCCGATGCCCTACCCTAACCAATGCCCTAATCTTAACCAGGACACAAACACTAACTCATGCCCTCAAACGTACGCTAACCCTTAAGCATTGTCGTACCCTATCCTGTACCCTAATCCCTCCCCATTCCCTAAACCTAACCCTAAGCGAAACCCTGAACGTGACCCTTTTCCGAGGCCTTACCCTCATCGGTGCCGTTGTCTTAACCAGTACACCAACACTAACTCGTGCCCTCACACTTACGCTAACCCTTAAGCATTGTCGTACACTAACCTTTACCCTAATCCCTCTCCATTCCCTAACCCTAAACCTAACCTGAAACCTAACCATGACACTCACCCGAAACTTTACCCTCACCCGTGTCCTAATTTTACCCAGTACATCAACACTAACCCATGCCCTCTAACGTACGGCAACCCTAAGTCATTGCCGTACCCTAACCTGTACCCTAATCAATCCCCATTCCCTAACCCTTACCCTAACCCTAACCCTTAACGTGACCCTCTCCCGAGGCCTTACCCTCATCGGTGCCGTTGTCTTAACCAGTACACCAACACTAACCCATGCCCTCTAACTTACGCCAACCCTAAGCCATTGCCGTACCCTAACCTGTACCCTAATCAATCCCCATTCCCTAACCCTAACCCTAACCCTAACCCTTAACGTGACCCTCTTCCGAGGCCTTACCCTCCCCCGTGCCCTAATCGTAAGCAGTACACTAACACTAACTAGTGACCTCACAGGTACGCTAAACCTTAAGCGTTGTGGTACCCTAAACTGTGCCCTAATATCTCCCCATTCCCTAACCCTAACCCTAACCCGAATTCTATCCCTGACCCTCACCCGAAACCTTACCCTCACCCGTGCCCTAATCTTAACCAGGACACCAACACTAACTCGTGCCCTCACACCTACGCTAACCCTTAATCGTTGTCGTACCCTAAACTGTACCCTAATCCCTCCCCATTCCCTAACCCTAACCCTAACCCGAATCCTAACCCTGACCCTCACCTGAAGCCTTACCCTCACCCGTGCCCTAAACTTAACCAGGACACTAACACTAACCCTTGCCCTCACACGAACGCTAACCCTTCAGCACTGTCGTACCCTAAGCTGTACCCTAATCCCTCTGCATTCCTTAACCCTAACCCTAACCCGAATCCTAACCCTGAACCTCACCCAAAGCCTTACCCTCACCCGTGCCCTAATCTTAACCAGGACACCAACACTAACTCGTGCCCTCACACGTACGCTAAACCTTAAGCGTTGTCGTACCCTAAATTGTACCCTAATCCCTCCCCATTCCTTAACCCTAACCCTAACCCCATCCCTAAACCTTACCCACTTCCGATGCCATACCCTAACCAATGCCCTAATCTTAACCAGGAAACAAACACTAACTCATGCCCTCAAACGTACGCTAACCCTTAAGCATTGTCGTACCCTATCCTGTACCCTAATCCCTCCCCATTCCCTAACCCTAACCCTAAGCGAAACCCTGAACGTGAGCCTTTTCCGAGGCCTTACCCTCATCGGTGCCGTTGTCTTAACCAGTACACCAACACTAACTCGTGCCCTCACACTTACGCTAACCCTTAAGCATTGTCGTACCCTAACCTGTACCCTAATCCCTTTCCATTCCCTAACCCTAACCCTAACCCGAATCCTAACCCTGACCCTCACCCGAAGCCTTACCCTCACCCGTGCCCTAATCTTAACCAGGACACCAAGACTAACTCGTGCCCTCAAACGTACGCTAACACTAAACCGCAGCGGTACCCTAACCTGTACCCTAATCCCTCTCCATTCCCTAACCCTAACCCTAACCTGAAACCTAACCATGACACTCACCCGAAACTTTACCCTCACCCGTGTCCTAATTTTAACCAGTACATCAACACTAACCCGTGCCCTCTAACGTACGCCAACCCTAAGCCATTGCCGTACCCTAACCTGTACCCTAATCAATCCCCATTCCCTAACCCTAACCCTAACCCTTAACGTGACCCTCTTCCGAGGCCTTACCCTCACCCGTGACCTAATCGTAAGCAGTACACTAACACTAACTAGTGACCTCACACGTACGCTAAACCTTAAGCGTTGTGGTGCCCTAAACTGTGCCCTAATATCTCCCCATTCCCTAACCCTAACCCTAACCCGAATTCTATCCCTGACCCTCACCCGTAACCTTACCCTCACCCGTGCCTTAATCTTAACTAGGACACCAACACTAACTCGTGCCCTCACACGTACGCTAACCCTTTATCGTTGTCGTACCCTAAACTGTACCCTAATCCCTCCCCATTCCCTAACCCTAACCCTAACCCGAATCCTAACCCTGACCCTCACCTGAAGCCTTACCCTCACCCGTGCCCTAATCTTAACCAGGACACTAACAGTAACCCTTGCCCTCACACGAACGCTAACCCTTAAGCACTGTCGTACCCTAAGCTGTACCCTAATCCCTCTGCATTCCTTAACCCTAACCCTAACCCGAATCCTAACCCTGACCCTCACCCGAAGCCTTACCCTCACCCGTGCCCTAATCTTAACCAGGACACCAACACTAACTCGTGCCCTCACACGTACGCTAAACCTTAAGCGTTGTCGTACCCTAAATTGAACCCTAATCCTTCCCCATTCCTTAACCCTAACCCTAACCCCATCCCTATACCTGACCCACTTCCGATGCCCTACCCTAACCAATGCCCTAATCTTAACCAGGACACAAACACTAACTCATGCCCTCAAACGTACGCTAACCCTTAAGCATTGTCGTACCCTATCCTGTACCCTAATCCCTCCCCATTCCCTAACCCTAACCCTAAGCGAAACCCTGAACGTGAGCCTTTTCCGAGGCCTTACCCTCATCGGTGCCGTTGTCTTAACCAGTACACCAACACTAACTCGTGCCCTCACACGTACGCTAACCCTTAATCGTTGTCGTACCCTAAACTGTACCCTAATCCCTCCCCATTAGCTAACCCTAACCCTAACCCGAATCCTAACCCTGACCCTCACCTGAAGCCTTACCCTCACCCGTGCCCTAATCTTAACCAGGACACTAACACTAACCCTTGCCCTCACACGAACGCTAAACCTTAAGCACTGTCGTACCCTAAGCTGTACCCTAATCCCTCTGCATTCCTTAACCCTAACCCTAACCCGAATCCTAACCCTGACCCTCACCCGAAGCCTTACCCTCACCCGTGCCCTAATCTTAACCAGGACACCAACACTAACTCGTGCCCTCACACGTACGCTAAACCTTAAGCATTATCGTACCCTAAATTGTACCCTAATCCCTCCCCATTCCTTAACCCTAAGCCTAACCCCATCCCTAAATCAGACCCACTTCCGATGCCCTACCCTAACCAATGCCCTAATCTTAACCAGGACACAAACACTAACTCATTACCTCAAACGTACGCTAACCCTTAAGCATTGTCGTACCCTATCCTGTACCCTAATCCCTCCCCATTCCCTAACCCTAACCCTAAGCGAAACCCTGAACGTGACCCTTTTCCGAGGCCTTACCCTCATCGGTGCCGTTGTCTTAACCAGTACACCAACACTAACTCGTGCCCTCACACTTACGCTAACCCTTAAGCATTGTCGTCCCCTAACCTGTACCCTAATCCCTCTCCATTCCCTAACCCTAACCCTAACCCGAATCCTAACCCTGACCCTCACCCGAAGCCTTACCCTCACCCGTGCCCTAATCTTAACCAGGAAACCAAGACTAACTCGTGCCCTCAAACGTACGCTAACACTAAACCGCAGCGGTACCCTAACCTGTACCCTAATCCCTCTCCATTCCCTAACCCTAACCCTAACCTGAAACCTAACCATGACACTCACCCGAAACTTTACCCTCACCCGTGTCTTAATTTTAACCAGTACATCAACACTAACCCATGCCCTCTAACGTACGCCAACCCTAAGCCATTGCCGTACCCTAACCTGTACACTAATCAATACCCATTCCCTAACCCTAACCCTAACACTAACCCTTAACGTGACCCTCTTCCGAGGCCTTACCCTCACCCGTGCCCTAATCGTAAGCAGTACACTAACACTAACTAGTGACCTCACACGTACGCTAAACCTTAAGCGTTGTGGTGCCCTAAACTGTGCCCTAATATCTCCCCATTCCCTAACCCTAACCCTAACCCGAATCCTATCCCTGACCCTCACCCGAAACCTTACCCTCACCCGTGACTTAATCTTAACTAGGACACCAACACTAACTCGTGCCCTCCCACGTACGCTAACCCTTTATCGTTGTCGTACCCTAAACTGTACCCTAATCCCTCCCCATTCCCTAACCCTAACCCTAACCCGAATCCTAACCCTGACCCTCACCTGAAGCCTTACCCTCACCCGTGCCCTAATCTTAACCAGGACACTAACACTAACCCTTGCCTTCACACGAACGCTAACCCTTAAGCACTGTCGTACCCTAAGCTGTACCCTAATCCCTCTGCATTCCTTAACCCTAACCCTAACCCGAATCCTAACCCTGACCCTCACCCGAAGCCTTACCCTCACCCGTGCCCTAATCTTAACCAGGACACCAACACTAACTCGTGCCGTCACACGTACGCTAAACCTTAAGCGTTGTCGTAACCTAAATTGTACCCTAATCCCTCCCCATTTCTTAACCCTAACCCTAACCCCATCCCTAAACCTGACCCACTTCCGATGCCCTACCCTAACCAATGCCCTAATCTTAACCAGGACACAAACACTAACTCATGCACTCAAACGTACGCTAACCCTTAAGCATTGTCGTACCCTATCCTGTACCCTAATCCCTCCCCATTCCCTAACCCTAACCCTAAGCGAAACCCTGAACGTGAGCCTTTTCCGAGGCCTTACCCTCATCGGTGCCCTTGTTTTAACCAGTACACCAACACTAACTCGTGCCCTCACACTTACGCTAACCCTTAAGCATTGTCGTACCCTAACCTGTACCCTAATCCCTCCCCATTCCCTAACCCCAACCCTAACCCGAATCCTAACCCTGACCCTCACCTGAAGCCTTACCCTCACCCGTGCCCTAATCTTAACCAGGACACTAACACTAACCCTTGCCCTCACACGAACGCTAACCCTTAAGCACTGTCGTACCCTAAGCTGTACCCTAATCCCTCTGCATTCCTTAACCCTAACCCTAACCCGAATCCTAACCCTGACCCTCACCCGAAGCCTTACCCTCACCCGTGCCCTAATCTTAACCAGGACACCAACACTAACTCGTGCCCTCACACGTACGCTAAACCTTAAGCGTTGTCGTACCCTAAATTGTACCCTAATCCCTCCCCATTCCTTAACCCTAACCCTAACCCCATCCCTAAACCTGATCCACTTCCGATGCCCTACCCTAACCAATTCCCTAATCTTAACCAGGACACAAACACTAACTCATTCCCTCAAACGTACGCTAACCCTTAAGCATTGTCGTACCCTATCCTGTACCCTAATCCCTCCCCATTCCCTAACCCTAACCCTAAGCGAAACCCTGAACGTGAGCCTTTTCCGAGGCCTTACCCTCATCGGTGCCGTTGTCTTAACCAGTACACCAACACTAACTCGTGCCCTCACACTTACGCTAACCCTTAAGCATTGTCGTACCCTAACCTGTACCCTAATCCCTCTCCATTCCCTAACCCTAACCCTAACCCGAATCCTAACCCTGACCCTCACCCGAAGCCTTACCATCACCCGTGCCCTAATATTAACCAGGACACCAAGACTAACTCGTGCCCTCAAACGTACGCTAACACTAAACCGCAGCGGTACCCTAACCTGTACCCTAATCCCTCTCCATTCCCTAACCCTAACCCTAACCTGAAACCTAACCATGACACTCACCCGAAACTTTACCCTCACCCGTGTCCTAATTTTAACCAGTACATCAACACTAACCCATGCCCTCTAACGTACGCCAACCCTAAGCCATTGCCGTACCCTAACCTGTACCCTAATCAATCCCCATTCCCTAACCCTAACCCTAACCCTAACCCTTAACGTGACCCTCTTCCGAGGCCTTACCCTCACCCGTGCCCTAATCGTAAGCAGTACACTAACACTAACTAGTGACCTCACACATACGCTAAACCTTAAGCGTTGTGGTGCCCTAAACTGTGCCCTAATATCTCCCCATTCCCTAACCCTAACCCTAACCCGAATCCTATCCCTGACCCTCACCCGTAACCTTACCCTCACCCGTGACTTAATCTTAACTAGGACACCAACACTAACTCGTGCCCTCACACGTACGCTAACCCTTTATCGTTGTCGTACCCTAAACTGTACCCTAATCCCTCCCCATTCCCTAACCCTAACCCTAAGCGAAACCCTGAACGTGACCCTTTTCCGAGGCCTTACCCTCATCGGTGCCGTTGTCTTAACCAGTACACCAACCTTAACTCGTGCCCTCACACTTACGTTAACCCTTAAGCATTGTCGTACCCTAACCTGTACCCTAATCCCTCTCCATTCCCTAACCCTAACCCTAACCCGAATCCTAACCCTGACCCTCACCCGAAGCCTTACCCTCACCCGTGCCCTAATCTTAACCAGGACCCCAAGACTAACTCGTGGCCTCAAACGTACGCTAACACTAAACCGCAGCGGTACCCTAACCTGTACCCTAATCCCTCTCCATTCCCTAACCCTAACCCTAACCTGAAACCTAACCATGACACTCACCGGAAACTTTACCCTCACCCGTGTCCTAATTTTAACCAGTACATCAACACTAACCCATGCCCTCTAACGTACGCCAACCCTAAGCCATTGCCGTACCCTAACCTGTACCCTAATCAATCCCCATTCCCTAACCCTAACCCGAACCCTAACCCTTAACGTGACCATCTTCCGAGGCCTTACCCTCACCCGTGCCCTAATCGTAAGCAGTACACTAACACTAACTAGTGACCTCACACGTACTCTAAACCTTAAGCGTTGTGGTGCCCTAAACTGTGCCCTAATATCTCCCCATTCCCTAACCCTAACCCTAACCCGAATTCTATCCCTGACCCTCACCCGAAACCTTACCCTCACCCGTGCCTTAATCTTAACTAGGACACCAACACTAACTCGTGCCCTCACACGTACGCTAACCCTTTATCGTTGTCGTACCCTAAACTGTACCCTAATCCCTCCCCATTCCCTAACCCTAACCCTAACCCGAATCCTAACCCTGACCCTCACCTGAAGCCTTACCCTCACCAGTGCCCTAATCTTAACCAGGACACTAACACTAACCCTTGCCCTCACACGAACGCTAACCCTTAAGCACTGTCGTACCCTAAGCTGTACCCCAATCCCTCTGCATTCCTTAACCCTAACCTTAACCCGAATCCTAACCCTGACCCTCACCCGAAGCCTTACCCTCACCCGTGCCCTAATCTTAACCAGGACACCAACACTAACTCGTGCCCTCACACGTACGCTAAACCTTAAGCATTGTCGTACCCTAAATTGTACCCTAATCCCTCCGCATTCCTTAACCCTAACCCTAACCCCATCCCTAAACCTGACCCACTTCCGATGCCCTACCCTAACCAATGCCCTAATCTTAACAAGGACAGAAACACTAACTCATGCCCTCAAACGTACGCTAACCCTTAAGCATTGTCGTACCCTATCCTGTACCCTAATCCCTCCCCATTCCCTAACCCTAACCCTAAGCGAAACCCTGAACGTGACCCTTTTCCGAGGCCTTACCCTCATCGGTGCCGTTGTCTTAACCAGTACACCAACACTAACTCGTGCCCTCACACGTACGCTAACCCTTAATCGTTGTCGTACCCTAAACTGTACCCTAATCCCTCCCCATTCCCTAACCCTAACCCTAACCCGAATCCTAACCCTGAAACTCACCTGAAGCCTTACCCTCACCCGTGCCCTAATCTTAACCAGGACACTAACACTAACCCTTGCCCTCACACGAACGCTAACCCTTAAGCACTGTCGTACCCTAAGCTGTACCCTAATGCCTCTGCATTCCTTAACCCTAACCCTAACCCGAATCCTAACCCTGACCCTCACCCGAAGCCTTACCCTCACCCGTGCCCTAATCTTAACCAGGACACCAACACTAACTCGTGCCCACACACGTACGCTAAACCTTAAGCGTTGTCGTACCCTACATTGTACCCTAATCCCTCCCCATTCCTTAACCCTAACCCTAACCCCATCCCTAAACGTGACCCACTTCCGATGCCCTACCCTAACCAATGCCCTAATCTTAACCAGGACACAAACACTAACTCATTCCCTCAAACGTACGCTAACCCTTAAGCATTGTCGTACCCTATCCTGTACCCTAATCCCTCTCCATTCCCTAACCCTATCCCTAAGCGAATCCCTGAACGTGACCCTTTTCCGAGGCCTTACCCTCATCGGTGCCGTTGTCTTAACCAGTACACCAACACTAACTCGTGCCCTCACACTTACGCTAACCCTTAAGCATTGTCGTACCCTAACCTGTACCCTAATCCGTCTCCATTCCCTAACCCTAACCCTAACCCGAATCCTAACCCTGACCCTCACCCGAAGCCTTACCCTCACCCGTGCCCTAATCTTAACCAGGACACCAAGACTAACTCGTGCCCTGAAACGTACGCTAACACTAAACCGCAGCGGTACCCTAACCTGTACCCTAATCTCTCTCCATTCCCTAACCCTAACCCTAACCTGAAACCTAACCATGAAACTCACCCGAAACTTTACCCTCACCCGTGTCCTAATTTTAACCAGTACATCAACACTAACCCATGCCCTCTAACGTACGTCAACCCTAAGCCATTGCCTTCCCCTAACCTGTACCCTAATCAATCCCCATTCCCTAACCCTAACCCTTAACGTGACCCTCTTCCGAGGCCTTACCCTCACCCGTGCCCTAATCGTAAGCAGTACACTAACACTAACTAGTGACCTCACACATACGCTAAAACTTAAGCGTTGGGGTACCCTAAACTGTGCACTAATATCTCCCCATTCCCTAACCCTAACCCTAACCCGAATTCTATCAATGACCCTCACCCGAAACCTTACCCACACCCGTGCCCTAATCTTAACCAGGACACCAACACTAACTTGTGCCCTCACACGTACGCTAACCCTTAATCGTTGTCGTACCCTAAACTGTACCCTAATCCCTCCCCATTCCCTAACCCTAACCCTAACCCGAATCCTAACCCTGACCCTCAACTGAAGCCTTACCCTCACCCGTGCCCTAATCTTAACCAGGACACTAACACTAACCCTTGCCCTCACACGAACGCTAACCCTTAAGCACAGTCGTACCCTAAGCTGTACCCTAATCCCTCTGCATTCCTTAAACCTAACCCTAACCCGAATCCTAACCCTGACCCTCACCCGAAGCCTTACCCTCACCCGTGCCCTAATCTTAACCAGGACACCAACACTAACTCGTGCCCTCACACGTACGCTAAACCTTAAGCGTTGTCGTACTCTAAATTGTACCCTAATCCCTCCCCATTCCTTAACCCTAACCCTAACCCCATCCCTAAACCTGACCCACTTCCGATGCCCTACCCTAACCAATTCCCTAATCTTAACCAGGACACAAACACTAACTCATGCCCTCAAACGTACGCTAACCCTTAAGCATTGTCGTACCCTATCCTTTACCCTAATCCCTCCCCATTCCCTAACCCTAACCCTAAGCGAAACCCTGAACGTGACCCTTTTCCGAGGCCTTACCCTCATCGGTGCCGTTGTCTTAACCAGTACACCAACACTAACTCGTGGCCTCACACTTACGCTAACCCTTAAGCATTGTCGTACCCTAACCTGTACCCTAATCCCTCTCCATTCCCTAACCCTAACCCTAACCCGAATCCCAGCCCTGACCCTCACCGAAAGCCTTACCCTCACCCGTGCCCTAATCTTAACCAGGACACCAAGACTAAATCGTGCCCTCAGACGTACGCTAACACTAAACCGCAGCGGTACCCTAACCTGTACCCTAATCCCTCTCCATTCCCTAACCCTAACCCTAACCTGAAACCTAACCATGACACTCACCCGAAACTTTACCCTCACACGTGTCCTCATTTTAACCAGTACATCAACACTAACCCATGCCTTCTAACGTACGCAAACCCTAAGCCATTGCCGTACCCTAACCTGTACCCTAATCAATCCCCATTCCCTAACCCTAACCCTAACGCTAACCCTTAACGTGACCCTCTTCCGAGGCCTTACCCTCACCCGTGCCCTAATCGTAGGCAGTACACTAACACTAACTAGTGACCTCACACGTACGCTAAACCTTAAGTGTTGTGGTACCCTAAACTGTGCCCTAATATCTCCCCATTCCCTAACCCTAACCCTAACCCGAATTCTATCCCTGACCCTCACCCGAAACCTTACCCTCACCCGTGCCTTAATCTTAACCAGGACACCAACACTAACTTGTGCCCTCACACGTACGCTAACCCTTAATCATTGTCGTACCCTAAACTGTACCCTAATCCCTCCCCATTCCCTAACCCTAACCCTAACCCGAATCCTAACCCTGACCCTTACCTGAAGCCTTACCCTCACCCGTGCCCTAATCTTAACCAGGACACTAACACTAACACTTGCGCTCACACGAACGCTAACCCTTAAGCACTGTCGTACCCTAAGCTGTACCCTAATCCCTCTGCATTCCTTAACCTTAACCCTAACACGAATCCTAACCCTGACCCTCACCCGAAGCCTTACCCTCACCCGTGCCCTAATCTTAACCAGGACACCAACACTAACTCGTGCCCTCACACGTACGCTAAACCTTAAGCGTTGTCGTACCCTAAATTGTACCCTAATCCCTCCCCATTCCTTAACCCTAACCCTAACCCCATCCCTAAACCTGACCCACTTCCGATGCCCTACCCTAACCAATGCCCTAATCTTAACCAGGACACAAACACTAACTCATGCCCTCAAACGTACGCTAACCCTTAAGCATTATCGTACCCTATCCTGTACCCTAATCCCTCCCCATTCCCTAACCCTAACCCTAAGCGAAACCCTGAACGTGACCCTTTTCCGAGGCCTTACCCTCATCGGTGCCGTTGTCTTAACCAGTACACCAACACTAACTCGTGCCCTCACAATTACGCTAACCCTTAAGCATTGTCGTACCCTAACCTGTACCTTAATCCCTCTCCATTCCCTAACCCTAACCCTAACCCGAATCCTAACCCTGACCCTCACCCGAAGCCTTACCCTCACCGGTGCCCTAATCTTAACCAGGACACCAAGACTAACTCGTGCCCTCACACGTACGCTAACACTAAACCGCATCGGTACCCTAACCTGTACCCTAATCCCTCTCCATTCCCTAACCCTAACCCTAACCTGAAACCTAACCATGACACTCACCCGAAACTTTACCCTCACCCGTGTCCTAATTTTAACCAGTACATCAACACTAACCCATGCCCTCTAACGTACGCCAACCCTAAGCCATTGCCGTACCCTAACCTGTACCCTAATCAATTCCCATTCCCTAACCCTAACCCTAACCCTAACCCTTAACGTGACCCTCTTCCGAGGCCTTACCCTCACCCGTGCCCTAATCGTAAGCAGTACACTAACACTAACTAGTGACCTCACACGTACGCTAAACCTTAAGCGTTGTGGTACCCTAAACTGTGCCCTAATATCTCCCCATTCCCTAACACTAACCCTAACCCGAATTCTATCCCTGACCCTCACCCGAAACCTTACCCTCACCCGTGCCCTAATCTTAACCAGGACACCAAAACTAACTTGTGCCCTCACACGTACGCTAACCCTTAATCGTTGTCGTACCCTAAACTGTACCCTAATCCCTCCCCATTCCCTAACCCTAACCCTAACCCGAATCCTAACCCTGACCCTCACCTGAAGCCTTACCCTCACCCGTGCCCTAATCTTAACCAGGACACTAACACTAACCCTTGCCCTCACACGAACGCTAACCCTTAAGCACAGTCGTACCCTAAGCTGTACCCTAATCCCTCTGCATTCCTTAACCCTAACCCTAACCCGAATCCTAACCCTGACCCTCACCCGAAGCCTTACTCTCACCCGTGCCCTAATCTTAACCAGGACACCAACACTAACTCGTGCCCTCACACGTACGCTAAACCTTAAGCGTTGTCGTACCCTAAATTGTACCCTAATCCCTCCCCATTCCTTAACCCTAACCCTAACCCCATCCCTAAACCTGACCCACTTCCGATGCCCTACCCTAACCAATGCCCTAATCTTAACCAGGACACAAACACTAACTCATGCCCTCAAACGTACGCTAACCCTTAAGCATTGTCGTACCCTATCCTGTACCCTAATCCCTCCCCATTCCCTAACCCTAACCCTAAGCGAAACCCTGAACGTGACCCTTTTCCGAGGCCTTACCCTCATCGGTGCCGTTGTCTTAACCAGTACACCAACACTAACTCGTGCCCTCACACTTACGCTAACCCTTAAGCATTGTCGTACCCTAACCTGTACCCTAATCCCTCTCCATTCCCTAACCCTAACCCTAACCCGAATCCTAACCCTGACCCTCACCCGAAGCCTTACCCTCACCCGTGCCCTAATCTTAACCAGGACACCAAGACTAACTCGTGCCCTCAAACGTACGCTAACACTAAACCGCAGCGGTACCCTAACCTGTACCCTAATCCCTCTCCATTCCCTAACCCTAACCCTAACCTGAAACCTAACCATGACACTCACCCGAAACTTTACCCTCACCCGTGTACTAATTTTAACCAGTACATCAACACTAACCCATGCCCTATAACGTACGCCAACCCTAAGCCATTGCCGTACCCTAACCTGTGCCCTAATCAATCCCCATTCCCTAACCTTAACCCTAATCCTAACCCTTAACGTGACCCTCTTCCGAGGCCTTAACCTCACCCGTGCCCTAATCGTAAGCAGTACACTAACACTAACTTGTGACCTCACACGTACGCTAAACCTTAAGCGTTGTGGTACCCTAAACTGTGCCCTAATATCTCCCCATTCCCTAACCCTAACCCTAACCCGAATTCTATCCCTGACCCTCACCCGAAACCTTGCCCTCACACGTGCCCTAATCTTAACCAGGACACCAACACTAACTTGTGCCCTCACACGTACACTAACCCTTAATCGTTGTCGTACCCTAAACTGTACCCTAATCCCTCCCCATTCCCTAACCCTAACCCTAACCCGAATCCTAACCCTGACCCTCACCTGAAGCCTTACCCTAACCCGTGCCCTAAACTTAACCAGGACACTAACACTAACCCTTGCCCTCACACGAACGCTAACCCTTAAGCACTGTCATACCCTAAGCTGTACCCTAATCCCTCTGCATTCCTTAACCCTAACCCTAACCCGAATCCTAACCCTGACCCTCACCCGAAGCCTTACCCTCACCCGTGCCCTAATCTTAACCAGGACACCAACACTAACTCGTGCCCTCACACGTACGCTAAACCTTAAGTGTTGTCGTACCCTAAATTGTACCCTAATCCCTCCCCATTCCTTAACCCTAACCCTAACCCCATCCCTAAACCTGACCCACTTCCGATGCCCTACCCTAACCAATGCCCTAATCTTAACCAGGACACAAACACTAACTCATGCCCTCAAACGTACGCTAACCCTTAAGCATTGTCGTACCCTATCCTGTACCCTAATCCCTCCCCATTCCCTAACCCTAACCCTAAGCGAAACCCTGAACGTGACCCTTTTCCGAGGCCTTACCCTCATCGGTGCCGTTGTCTTAACCAGTACACCAACACTAACTCGTGCCCTCACACTTACGCTAACCCTTAAGCATTGTCGTACCCTAACCTGTACCCTAATCCCTCTCCATTCCCTAACCCTAACCCTAACCCGAATCCTAACCCTGACCCTCACCCGAAGCCTTACCCTCACCCGTGCCCTAATCTTAACCAGGACACCAAGACTAACTCGTGCCCTCAAACGTACGCTAACACTAAACCGCAGCGGTACCCTAACCTGTACCCTAATCCCTCTCCATTCCCTAACCCTAACCCTAACCTGAAACCTAACCATGACACTCACCGGAAACTTTACCCTCACCCGTGTCCTAATTTTAACCAGTACATGAACACTAACCCATGCCCTCTAACGTACGCCAACCCTAAGCCATTGCCGTACCCTAACCTGTACCCTAATCAATCCCCATTCCCTAACCCTTACCCTAAACCTAACCCTTAACGTGACCCTCTTCCGAGGCCTAACCCTCACCCGTGCCCTAATCGTAAGCAGTACACTAACACTAACTAGTGACCTCACACGTAGGCTAAACCTTAAGCGTTGTGGTACCCTAAACTGTGCCCTAATATCTCCCCATTCCCTAACCCTAACCCTAACCAGAATTCTATCCCT
This sequence comes from Inia geoffrensis, assembly GCA_036417435.1. Classification (NCBI taxonomy): domain Eukaryota; kingdom Metazoa; phylum Chordata; class Mammalia; order Artiodactyla; family Iniidae; genus Inia; species Inia geoffrensis. The sequence goes on along the minus strand of CM070899.1, from coordinate 190,897,507 downwards.
GACCCTCACCCAAAACCTTACCCTCACCCGAGCCCTAATCTTAACCAGGACACCAACACTAATTTGTGCCCTCACACGTACGCTAACCCTTAATCGTTGTCGTATCCTAAACTGTACCCTAATCCCTCCCCATTCCCTAACCCTAACCCTAACCCGAATCCTAACCCTGACCCTCACCTGAAGCCTTACCCTCACCCGTGCCCTAATCTTAACCAGGACACTAACACTAACCCTTGCCATCACACGAACGCTAACCCTTAAGCACTGTCGTACCCTAAGCTGTACCCTAATCCCTCTGCATTCCTTAACCCTAAACCTAACCCGAATCCTAACCCTGACCCTCACCCGAAGCCTTACCCTCACCCGCGCACTAATCTTAACCAGGACACCAACACTAACTCGTGCCCTCACACGTACGCTAAACCTTAAGCGTTGTCGTACCCTAAATTGTACCCTAATCCCTCCCCATTCCTTAACCCTAACCCTAACCCCATCCCTAAACCTGACCCACTTCCGATGCCCTACCCTAACCAATGCCCTAATCTTAACCAGGACACAAACACTAACTCATGCCCTCAAACGTACGCTAACCCTTAAGCATTGTCGTACCCTAACCTGTACCTTAATCCCTCTCCATTCCCTAACCCTAACCCTAACCCGAATCCTAACCCTGACCCTCACCCGAAGCCTTACCCTCACCGGTGCCCTAATCTTAACCAGGACACCAAGACTAACTCGTGCCCTCACACGTACGCTAACACTAAACCGCATCGGTACCCTAACCTGTACCCTAATCCCTCTCCATTCCCTAACCCTAACCCTAACCTGAAACCTAACCATGACACTCACCCGAAACTTTACCCTCACCCGTGTCCTAATTTTAACCAGTACATCAACACTAACCCATGCCCTCTAACGTACGCCAACCCTAAGCCATTGCCGTACCCTAACCTGTACCCTAATCAATTCCCATTCCCTAACCCTAACCCTAACCCTAACCCTTAACGTGACCCTCTTCCGAGGCCTTACCCTCACCCGTGCCCTAATCGTAAGCAGTACACTAACACTAACTAGTGACCTCACACGTACGCTAAACCTTAAGCGTTGTGGTACCCTAAACTGTGCCCTAATATCTCCCCATTCCCTAACACTAACCCTAACCCGAATTCTATCCCTGAACCTCACCCGAAACCTTACCCTCACCCGTGCCCTAATCTTAACCAGGACACCAAAACTAACTTGTGCCCTCACACGTACGCTAACCCTTAATCGTTGTCGTACCCTAAACTGTACCCTAATCCCTCCCCATTCCCTAACCCTAACCCTAACCCGAATCCTAACCCTGACCCTCACCTGAAGCCTTACCCTCACCCGTGCCCTAATCTTAAACAGGACACTAACACTAACCCTTGCCCTCACACGAACGCTAACCCTTAAGCACAGTCGTACCCTAAGCTGTACCCTAATCCCTCTGCATTCCTTAACCCTAACCCTAACCCGAATCCTAACCCTGACCCTCACCCGAAGCCTTACTCTCACCCGTGCCCTAATCTTAACCAGGACACCAACACTAACTCGTGCCCTCACACGTACGCTAAACCTTAAGCGTTGTCGTACCCTAAATTGTACCCTAATCCCTCCCCATTCCTTAACCCTAACCCTAACCCCATCCCTAAACCTGACCCACTTCCGATGCCCTACCCTAACCAATGCCCTAATCTTAACCAGGACACAAACACTAACTCATGCCCTCAAACGTACGCTAACCCTTAAGCATTGTCGTACCCTATCCTGTACCCTAATCCCTCCCCATTCCCTAACCCTAACCCTAAGCGAAACCCTGAACGTTACCCTTTTCCGAGGCCTTACCCTCATCGGTGCCGTTGTCTTAACCAGTACACCAACACTAACTCGTGCCCTCACACTTACGCTAACCCTTAAGCATTGTCGTACCCTAACCTGTACCCTAATCCCTCTCCATTCCCTAACCCTAACCCTAACCCGAATCCTAACCCTGACCCTCACCCGAAGCCTTACCCTCACCCGTGCCCTAATCTTAACCAGGACACCAAGACTAACTCGTGCCCTCAAACGTACGCTAACACTAAACCGCAGCGGTACCCTAACCTGTACCCTAATCCCTCTCCATTCCCTAACCCTAACCCTAACCTGAAACCTAACCATGACACTCACCCGAAACTTTACCCTCACCCGTGTACTAATTTTAACCAGTACATCAACACTAACCCATGCCCTATAACGTACGCCAACCCTAAGCCATTGCCGTACCCTAACCTGTGCCCTAATCAATCCCCATTCCCTAACCTTAACCCTAATCCTAACCCTTAACGTGACCCTCTTCCGAGGCCTTAACCTCACCCGTGCCCTAATCGTAAGCAGTACACTAACACTAACTTGTGACCTCACACGTACGCTAAACCTTAAGCGTTGTGGTACCCTAAACTGTGCCCTAATATCTCCCCATTCCCTAACCCTAACCCTAACCCGAATTCTATCCCTGACCCTCACCCGAAACCTTGCCCTCACACGTGCCCTAATCTTAACCAGGACACCAACACTAACTTGTGCCCTCACACGTACGCTAACCCTTAATCGTTGTCGTACCCTAAACTGTACCCTAATCCCTCCCCATTCCCTAACCCTAACCCTAACCCGAATCCTAACCCTGACCCTCACCTGAAGCCTTACCCTAACCCGTGCCCTAAACTTAACCAGGACACTAACACTAACCCTTGCCCTCACACGAACGCTAACCCTTAAGCACTGTCATACCCTAAGCTGTACCCTAATCCCTCTGCATTCCTTAACCCTAACCCTAACCCGAATCCTAACCCTGACCCTCACCCGAAGCCTTACCCTCACCCGTGCCCTAATCTTAACCAGGACACCAACACTAACTCGTGCCCTCACACGTACGCTAAACCTTAAGTGTTGTCGTACCCTAAATTGTACCCTAATCCCTCCCCATTCCTTAACCCTAACCCTAACCCCATCCCTAAACCTGACCCACTTCCGATGCCCTACCCTAACCAATGCCCTAATCTTAACCAGGACACAAACACTAACTCATGCCCTCAAACGTACGCTAACCCTTAAGCATTGTCGTACCCTATCCTGTACCCTAATCCCTCCCCATTCCCTAACCCTAACCCTAAGCGAAACCCTGAACGTGACCCTTTTCCGAGGCCTTACCCTCATCGGTGCCGTTGTCTTAACCAGTACACCAACACTAACTCGTGCCCTCACACTTACGCTAACCCTTAAGCATTGTCGTACCCTAACCTGTACCCTAATCCCTCTCCATTCCCTAACCCTAACCCTAACCCGAATCCTAACCCTGACCCTCACCCGAAGCCTTACCCTCACCCGTGCCCTAATCTTAACCAGGACACCAAGACTAACTCGTGCCCTCAAACGTACGCTAACACTAAACCGCAGCGGTACCCTAACCTGTACCCTAATCCCTCTCCATTCCCTAACCCTAACCCTAACCTGAAACCTAACCATGACACTCACCCGAAACTTTACCCTCACCCGTGTCCTAATTTTAACCAGTACATGAACACTAACCCATGCCCTCTAACGTACGCCAACCCTAAGCCATTGCCGTACCCTAACCTGTACCCTAATCAATCCCCATTCCCTAACCCTTACCCTAAACCTAACCCTTAACGTGACCCTCTTCCGAGGCCTAACCCTCACCCGTGCCCTAATCGTAAGCAGTACACTAACACTAACTAGTGACCTCACACGTAGGCTAAACCTTAAGCGTTGTGGTACCCTAAACTGTGCCCTAATATCTCCCCATTCCCTAACCCTAACCCTAACCAGAATTCTATCCCTGACCCTCACCCAAAACCTTACCCTCACCCGAGCCCTAATCTTAACCAGGACACCAACACTAATTTGTGCCCTCACACGTACGCTAACCCTTAATCGTTGTCGTATCCTAAACTGTACCCTAATCCCTCCCCATTCCCTAACCCTAACCCTAACCCGAATCCTAACCCTGACCCTCACCTGAAGCCTTACCCTCACCCGTGCCCTAATCTTAACCAGGACACTAACACTAACCCTTGCCATCACACGAACGCTAACCCTTAAGCACTGTCGTACCCTAAGCTGTACCCTAATCCCTCTGCATTCCTTAACCCTAAACCTAACCCGAATCCTAACCCTGACCCTCACCCGAAGCCTTACCCTCACCCGCGCACTAATCTTAACCAGGACACCAACACTAACTCGTGCCCTCACACGTACGCTAAACCTTAAGCGTTGTCGTACCCTAAATTGTACCCTAATCCCTCCCCATTCCTTAACCCTAACCCTAACCCCATCCCTAAACCTGACCCACTTCCGATGCCCTACCCTAACCAATGCCCTAATCTTAACCAGGACACAAACACTAACTCATGCCCTCAAACGTACGCTAACCCTTAAGCATTGTCGTACCCTATCCTGTACCCTAATCCCTCCCCATTCCCTAACGCTAACCCTAAGCGAAACCCTGAACGTGACCCTTTTCCGAGGCCTTACCCTCATAGGTGCCGTTGAATTAACCAGTACACCAACACTAACTCGTGCCCTCACACTTACGCTAACCCTTAAGCATTGTCGTACCCTAACCTGTACCTTAATCCCTCTCCATTCCCTAACCCTAACCCTAACCCGAATCCTAACAATGACCCTCACCCGAAGCCTTACCCTCACCGGTGCCCTAATCTTAACCAGGACACCAAGACTAACTCGTGCCCTCACACGTACGCTAACACTAAACCACAGCGGTACCCTAACCTGTACCCTAATCCCTCTCCATTCCCTAACCCTAACCCTAACCTGAAACCTAACCATGACACTCACCCGAAACTTTACCCTCACCCGTGTACTAATTTTAACCAGTACATCAACACTAACCCATGCCCTCTAACGTACGCCAACCCTAACCCATTGCCGTACCCTAACCTGTACCCTAATCAATCCCCATTCCCTAACCTTAACCCTAACCCTAACCCGTAACGTGACCCTCTTCCGAGGCCTTACCCTCACCCTTCCCCTAATCGTAAGCAGTACACTAACACTAACTAGTGACCTCACACGTACGCTAAACCTTAAGCGTTGTGGTACCCTAAACTGTGCCCTAATATCTCTCCATTCCCAAACCCTAACCCTAACACGAATTCTATCCCTGACCCTCACCCGAAACCTTACCCTCACCCGTGCCCTAATCTTAACCAGGACACCCACACTAACTCGTGCCCTCACACGTACGCTAACCCTTAATCGTTGTCGTACCCTAAACTGTACCCTAATCCCTCCCCATTCCCTAACCCTAACCCTAACCCGAATCCTAACCCTGACCCTCACCTGAAGCCTTACCCTAACCCGTGCCCTAATCTTAACCAGGACACTAACACTAACACTTGCCCTCACACGAACGCTAACCCTTAAGCACTGTCGTACCCTAAGCTGTACCCTAATCCCTCTGCATTCCTTAACCCTAACCCTAATCCGAATCCTAACCCTGACCCTCAACCGAAGCCTTACCCTCACCCGTGCCCTAATCTTAACAAGGACACCAACACTAACTCGTGCCCTCACACGTACGCTAAACCTTAAGCGTTGTCGTACCCTAAATTTTACCCTAATCACTCCGCATTCCTTAACACTAACCCTAACCCCATCCCTAAACCTGACCCACTTCCGATGCCCTACCCTAACCAATGCCCTAATCTTAACCAGGACACAAACACTAACTCATGCCCTCAAACGTACGCTAACCCTTAAGCATTGTCGTACCCTATCCTGTACCCTAATCCCTCCCCATTCCCTAACCCTAATCTTAAGCGAAACCCTGAACGTGACCCTTTTCCGACGCCTTACCCTCATCGATGCCGTTGTCTTAACCAGAACACCAACACTAACTCGTGCCCTCACACTTACGCTAACCCTTAAGCATTGTCGTACCCTAACCTGTACCCTAATCCCTCTCCATTCCCTAACCCGAATCCTAACCCTGACCCTCCCCCGTAGCCTTACCCTCACCCGTGCCCTAATCTTAACCAGGACACCAAGACTAACTCGTGCCCTCACACGTACGCTAACACTAAACCGCAGCGGTACCCTAACCTGTACCCTAATCCCTCTCCATTCCCTAACCCTAACCCTAACCTGAAACCTAACCATGACACTCACCCGAAACTTTACCCTCACCCGTGTCCTAATTTTAACCAGTACATCAACACTAACCCATGCCCTCTAACGTACGCCAACCCTAAACCATTGCCGCACCCTAACCTGTACCCTAATCAATCCCCATTCCCTAACCCTAACCCTAACCCTAACCCTTAACGTGACCCTCTTTCGAGGCCTTACCCTCACCCGTGCCCTAATCGTAAGCAGTACACTAACACTAACTAGTGACCTCACACGTACGCTAAACCTTAAGCGTTGTGGTACCCTAAACTGTGCCGTAATATCTCCCCATTCCCTAACCCTAACCCTAACCCGAATTCTATCCCTGACCCTCACCCGAAACCTTACCCTCACCCGTGACCTAATCTTAACCAGGACACCAACACTAACTTGTGCCCTCACACGTACGCTAACCCTTAATCGTTGTCATACCCTAAACTGTACCCTAAACCCTCCCCATTCCCTTACCCTAACCCTAACCCGAATCCTAACCCTGACCCTCACCTGAAGCCTTACCCTCACCCGTGCCCTAATCTTAACCAGGACACTAACACTAACCCTTGCCTTCACACGAACGCTAACCCTTAAGCACTGTCATACCCTAAGCTGTACCCTATTCCCTCTGCATTCCTTAACCCTAACCCTAACCCGAATCCTAACCCTGACCCTCACCCGAAGCCTTGCCCTCACCCGTGCCCTAATCTTAACCAGGACATCAACACTAACTCGTGCCCTCACACGTACGCTAAACCTTAAGCGTTGTCGTACCCTAAATTGTACCCTAAACCCTCCCCATTCCTTAACCCGAACCCTAACCCCATCCCTAAACCTGACCCACTTCCGATGCCCTACACTAACCAATGCCCTAATCTTAACCAGGACACAAACACTAACTCATGCCCTGAAACGTACGCTAACCCTTAAGCATTGTCATACCCTATCCTGTACCCTAATCCCTCCCCATTCCCTAACCCTAACCCTAAGCGAAACCCTGAACGTGACCCTTTTCCGAGGCCTTACCCTCATCGGTGCCGTTGTCTTAACCAGTACACCAACACTAACTCGTGCCCTCACACTTATGCTAACCCTTAAGCATTGTCGTACCCTAACCTGTACCCTAATCCCTCTCCATTCCCTAACCCTAACCCTAACCCGAATCCTAACCCTGACCCTCACCCGAAGCCTTACCCTCACCTGTGCCCTAATCATAACCAGGACACCAACACTAACTCGTGCCCTCACACGTACGCTAAACCTTAAGCGTTGTCGTACCCTAAATTGTACCCTAATCCCTCCGCATTCCTTAACCCTAACCCTAACCCCATCCCTAAACCTGACCCACTTCCGATGCCCTACCCTAACCAATGCCCTAATCTTAACCAGGACACAAACACTAACTCATGCACTCAAACGTACGCTAACCCTTAAGCATTGTCGTACCCTATCCTTTACCCTAATCCCTCCCCATTCCCTAACCCTAATCTTAAGCCAAACCCTGAACGTGACCCTTTTCCGACGCCTTACCCTCATCGGTGCCGTTGTCTTAACCAGTACACCAACACTAATTCGTGCCCTCATACTTACGCTAACCCTTAAGCATTGTCGTACCCTAACCTGTACCCTAATCCCTCTCCATTCCCTAAACCTAACCCTAACCCGAATCCTAACCCTGACCCTCACCCGAAGCCTTACCCACACCCGTGCCCTAATCTTAACCAGGACACCAAGACTAACTCGTGCCCTCAAACGTACGCTAACACTAAACCGCAGCGGTACCCTAACCTGTACCCTAATCCCTCTCCATTCCCTAACCCTAACCCTAACCTGAAACCTAACCATGACACTCACCCGAAACTTTACCCTCACCCGTGTCCTAATTTTAACCAGTACATCAACACTAACCCATGCCCTCTAACGTACGCCAACCCTAAACCATTGCCGCACCCTAACCTGTACCCTAATCAATCCCCATTCCCTAACCTTAACCCTAACCCTAACCCTTAACGTGACCCTCTTCCGAGGCCTTACCCTCACCCGTGCCCTAATCGTAAGCAGTACACTAACACTAACTTGTGACCTCACACGTACGCTAAACCTTAAGCGTTGTGGTACCCTAAACTGTGCCCTAATGTCTCCCCATTCCCTAACCCTAACCCTAACCCGAATTCTATCCCTGACCCTCACCCGAAACCTTACCCTCACCCGTGCCCTAATCTTAACCAGGACACCAACACTAACTTGTGCCCTCACACGTACGCTAACCCTTAATCGTTGTCGTACCCTAAACTGTACCCTAATCCCTCCCCATTCCCTAACCCTAACCCTAACCCGAATCCTAACCCTGACCCTCACCTGAAGCCTTACCCTAACCCGTGCCCTAATCTTAACCAGGACACTAACACTACCCCTTGCCCTCACACGAACGCTAACCCTTAAGCACTGTCATACCCTAAGCTGTACCCTAATCCCTCTGCATTCCTTAACCCTATCCCTAACCCGAATCCTAACCCTGACCCTCACCCGAAGCCTTACCCTCACCCGTGCCCTAATCTTAACCAGGACACCAACACTAACTCGTGCCCTCACACATACGCTAAACCTTAAGCGTTGTCGTACCCTAAATTGTACCGTAATCCCTCCCCATTCCTTAACCCTAACCCTAACCCCATCCCTAAACCTGACCCACTTCCGATGCCCTACCCTAACCAATGCCCTAATCTTAACCAGGACATAAACACTAACTCATGCCCTCAAACGTACGCTAACCCTTAAGCATTGTCGTACCCTATCCTGTACCCTAATCCCTCCCCATTCCCTAACCCTAACCCTAAGCGAAACCCTGAACGTGACCCTATTCCGAGGCCTTACCCTCATCGGTGCCGTTGTCTTAACCAGTACACCAGCACTAACTCGTGCCCCCACACTTAAGCTAACCCTTAAGCATTGTCGTACCCTAACCTTTACCCTAATCCCTCTCCATTCCCTAACCCGAACCCTAACCTGAAACCTAACCCTGACCCTCACCCGAAGCCTTACCCTCACCGGTGCCCTAATCTTAACCAGGACACCAAGACTAACTCGTGCCCTCACACGTACGCTAACACTAAACCGCAGCGGTACCCTAACCTGTACCCTAATCCCTCTCCATTCCCTAACCCTAACCCTAACCTGAAACCTAACCATGACACTCACCCGAAACTTTACCCTCACCCGTGTCCTAATTTTAACCAGTACATCAACACTAACCCATGCCCTCTAACGTACGCCAACCCTAAGCCATTGCCGTACCCTAACCTGTACCCTAATCAATCCCCATTCCCTAACCCTAACCCTAACCCTAACCCTTAACGTGACCCTCTTCCGAGGCCTTACCCTCACCCGTGCCCTAATCGTAAGCAGTACACTAACACTAACTAGTGACCTCACACGTACGCTAAACTTTAAGCGTTGTGGTACCCTAAACTGTGCCCTAATATCTCCCCATTCCCTAACCCTAACCCTTACCCGAATTCTATCCCTGACCCTCACCCGAAACCTTACCCTCACCCGTGCCCTAAACTTAACCAGGACACCAACACTAACTTGTGCCCTCACACGTACGCTAACACTTAATCGTTGTCATACCCTAAACTGTACCCTAAACCCTCCCCATTCCCTAACCCTAACCCTAACCCGAATCCCAAACCTGACCCTCACCTGAAGCCTTACCCTCACCCGTGCCCTAATCTTAACCAGGACACTAACACTAACACTTGCCTTCACACGAACGCTAACCCTTAAGCACTGTCGTACCCTAAGCTGTACCCTAATCCCTCTGCATTCCTTAACCCTAACCCTAACCCGAATCCTAACCCTGACACTCACCCGAAGCCTTGCCCTCACACGTGCCCTAATCTTAACCAGGACACCAACACTAACTCGTGCCCTCACACGTACGCTAAACCTTAAGCGTTGTCGCACCCTAAATTGTACCCTAATCCCTCCCCATTCCTTAACCCTAACCCTAAACCCATCCCTAAACCTGACCCACTTCCGATGCCCTACCCTAACCAATGCCCTAATCTTAACCAGGACACAAACACTAACTCATGCCCTCAAACGTAAGCTAACCCTTAAGCATTGTCATACCCTATCCTGTACCCTAATCCCTCCCCATTCCCTAACCCTAACCCTAAGCGAAACCCTGAACGTGACCCTTTTCCGAGGCCTTACCCTCATCGGTGCCGTTGTCTTAACCAGTACACCAACACTAACTCGTGCCCTCACACTTACGCTAACCCTTAAGCATTGTCGTACCCTAACCTGTACCCTAATCCCTCTCCATTCCCTAACCCTAACCCTAACCCGAATCCTAACCCTGACCCTCACCCGAAGCCTTACCCTCACCCGTGCCCTAATCTTAACCAGGACACCAAGACTAACTCGTGCCCTCAAACGTACGCTAACACTAAACCGCAGCGGTACCCTAACCTGTACCCTAATCCCTCTCCATTCCCTAACCCTAACCCTAACCTGAAACCTAACCATGACACTCACCCGAAACTTTACCCTCACCCGTGTCCTAATTTTAACCAGTACATCAACACTAACCCATGCCCTCTAACGTACGCCAACCCTAAGCCATTGCCGTACCCTAACCTGTACCCTAATCAATCCCCATTCCCTAACCCTAACCCTAACCCTAACCCTTAACGTGACCCTCTTCCGAGGCCTTACCCTCACCCGGGCCCTACTCGTAAGCAGTACACTAACACTAACTAGTGACCTCACACGTACGCTAAACCTTAAGCGTTGTGGTACCCTAAACTGTGCCCTAATATGTCCCCATTCCCTAACCCTAACCCTAACCCGAATTCTATCCCTGACCCTCACCCGAAACCTTACCCTCACCCATGCCCTAATCTTAAACAGGACACCAACACTAACTTGTGCCCTCACACGTACGCTAACCCTTAATCGTTGTCGTACCCTAAACTGTACCCTAATCCCTCCCCATTCCCTAACCCTAACCCTAACCCGAATCCTAACCCTGACCCTCACCTGAAGCCTTACCCTCACCCGTGCCCTAATCTTAACCAGGACACTAACACTAACCCTTGCCCTCACACGAACGCTAACCCTTAAGCACTGTCGTACCCTAAGCTGTACCCTAATCCCTCTGCATTCCTTAACCCTAACCCTAACCCGAATCCTAACCCTGACCCTCACCCGAAGCCTTACCCTCACCCGTGCCCTAATCTTAACCAGTACACCAACACTAACTCGTGCCCTCACACTTACGCTAACCCTTAAGCATTGAAGTACCCTATCCTGTACCCTAATCCCTCTCCATTCCCTAACCCTAACCCTAACCCGAATCCTAACCCTGACCCTCACCCGAAGCCTTACCCTCACCCGTGCCCTAATCTTAACCAGGACACCAAGACTAACTCGTGCCCTCACACGTACGCTAACACTAAACCGCAGCGGTACCCTAACCTGTACCCTAATCCCTCACCATTCCCTAACCCTAACCCTAACCTGAAACCTAACCATGACACTCACCCGAAACTTTACCCTCACCCGTGTCCTAATTTTAACCAGTACATCAACACTAACCAATGCCCTCTAACGTACGCCAACCCTAAGCCATTGCCGTACCCTAACCTGTACCCTAATCAATCCCCATTCCCTAACCCTAACCCTAAACCTAACCCTTAACGTGAACCTGTTCCGAGGCCTTACCCTCACCCGTGCCTTAATCGTAAGCAGTACAATAACACTAACTAGTGACCTCACACGTACGCTAAACCTTAAGCGTTGTGGTACCCTAAACTGTGCCCTAATATCTCCCCATTCCATAACCCTAACCCTAACCCGAATTCTATCCCTGACCCTCACCCGAAACCTTACCCTCACCCGTGCCCTAATCTTAACCAGGACACCAACACTAACTTGTGCCCTCACACGTACGCTAACCCTTAATCGTTGTCGTACCCTAAACTGTACCCTAATCCCTCCCCATTCCCTAACCCTAACCCTAACCCGAATCCTAACCCTGACCCTCACCTGAAGCCTTACCCTCACCCGTGCCCTAATCTTAACCAGCACACTAACACTAACCCTTGCCCTCACACGCACGCTAACCCTTAAGCACTGTCGTACCCTAAGCTGTACCCTAATCCCTCTGCATTCCTTAACCCTAACCCTAACCCGAATCCTAACCCTGACCCTCACCCGAAGCCTTACCCTCACCCGTGCCCTTATCTTAACCAGGACACCAACACTAACTCGTGCCCTCACACGTACGCTAAACCTTAAGCGTTGTCGTACCCTAAATTGTACCCTAATCCCTCCCCATTCCTTAACCCTAACCCTAACCCCATCCCTAAACCTGACCCACTTCCGATGCCCTACCCTAACCAATGCCCTAATCTTAACCAGGACACAAACACTAACTCATGCCCTCAAACGTACGCTAACCCTTAAGCATTGTCGTACCCTATCCTGTACCCTAATCCCTCCCCATTCCCTAACCCTAACCCTAAGCGAAACCCTGAACGTGACCCTTTTCCGAGGCCTTACCCTCATCGGTGCCGTTGTCTTAACCAGTACACCAACACTAATTCGTGCCCTCATACTTACGCTAACCCTTAAGCATTGTCGTACCCTAACCTGTACCCTAATCCCTCTCCATTCCCTAAACCTAACCCTAACCCGAATCCTAACCCTGACCCTCACCCGAAGCCTTACCCTCACCCGTGCCCTAATCTTAACCAGGACACCAAGACTAACTCGTGCCCTCAAACGTACGCTAACACTAAACCGCAGCGGTACCCTAACCTGTACCCTAATCCCTCTCCATTCCCTAACCCTAACCCTAACCTGAAACCTAACCATGACACTCACCCGAAACTTTACCCTCACCCGTGTCCTAATTTTAACCAGTACATCAACACTAACCCCTGCCCTCTAACGTACGCCAACCCTAAGCCATTGCTGTACCCTAACCTGTACCCTAATCAATCCCCATTCCCTAACCCTAACCCTAACCCTAACCCTTAACGTGACCCTCTTCCGAGGCCTTACCCTCACCCGTGCCCTAATCGTAAGCAGTACACTAACACTAACTAGTGACCTCACACGCACGCTAAACCTTAAGCGTTGTGGCACTCTAAACTGTGCCCTAATATCTCCCCATTCCCTAACCCTAACCCTAACCCGAATTCTATCCCTGACCCTTACCCGAAACCTTACCCTCACCCGTGCCCTAATCTTAACCAGGACACCAACACTAACTTGTGCCCTCACACGTACGCTAACCCTTAATCGTTGTCGTACCCTAAACTGTACTCTAATCCCTCTCCATTCCCTAACCCTAACCCTAACCCGAATCCTAACCCTGACCCTCACCTGAAGCCTTACCCTCACCCGTGCCCTAATCTTAACCAGGACACTAACACTAACCCTTGCCCTCACACGAACGCTAACCCTTAAGCACTGTCGTACCCTAAGCTGTACCCTAATCCCTCTGCATTCCTTAACACTAACCCTAACCCGAATCCTAACCCTGACCCTCACCCGAAGCCTTACCCTCACCCGTGCCCTAATCTTAACCAGGACACCAACACTAACTCGTGCCCTCACACGTACGCTAAACCTTAAGCGTTGTTGTACCCTAAATTGTACCCTAATCCCTCCCCATTCCTTAACCCTAACCCTAACCCCATCCCTAAACCTGACCCACTTCCGATGCCCTACCCTAACCAATGCCCTAATCTTAACCAGTACACAAACACTAACTCATGCCCTCAAACGTACGCTAACCCTTAAGCATTGTCGTAGCCTATCCTGTACCCTAATCCCTCCCCATTCCCTAACCCTAACCCTAAGCGAAACCCTGAACGTGACCCTTTTCCGAGGCCTTACCCTCATCGGTGCCGTTGTCTTAACCAGTACACCAACACTATCTCGTGCCCTCACACTTACGCTAACCCTTAAGCATTGAAGTACCCTAACCTGTACCCTAATCCCTCTCCATTCCCTAACCCTAACCCTAACCCGAATCCTAACCCTGACCCTCACCCGAAGCCTTACCCTCACCCGTGCCCTAATCTTAACCAGGACACCAAGACTGATTCGTGCCCTCACACGTACGCTAACACTAAACCGCAGCGGTACCCTAACGTGTACCCTAATCCCTCTCCATTCCCTAACCCTAACCCTAACCTGAAACCTAACCATGACACTCACCCGAAACTTTACCCTCACCCGTGTCCTAATTTTAACCAGTACATCAACACTAACCCATGCCCTCTAACGTACGCCAACCCTAAGATATTGCCGTACCCTAACCTGTACCCTAATCAATCCCCATTCCCTAACCCTAACCCTAACCCTAACCCTCAACGTGACCCTCTTCCGAGGCCTTACCCTCACCCGTGCCCTAATCGTAAGCAGTACACTAACACTAACTAGTGACCTCACACGTACGCCAAACCTTAAGCGTTGTGGTACCCTAAACTGTGCCCTAATATCTCCCCATTCCCTAACCCTAACCCGAATTCTATCCCTGACCCTCACCCGAAACCTTACCCTCACCCATGCCCTAATCTTAACCAGGACACCAACACTAACTTGTGCCCTCACACGTACGCTAACCCTTAATCGTTGTCGTACCCTAAACTGTACCCTAATCCCTCCCCATTCCCTAACCCTAACCCTAACCCGAATCCTAACCCTGACCCTCACCTGAAGCCTTACCCTCACCCGTGCCCTAATCTTAACCAGGACACTAACACTAACCCTTGCCCTCACACGAACGCTAACCCTTAAGCACTGTCGTACCCTAAGCTGTACCCTAATCCCTCTGCATTCCTTAACACTAACCCTAACCCGAATCCTAACCCTGACCCTCACCCGAAGCCTTACCCTCACCCGTGCCCTAATCTTAACCAGGACACCAACACTAACTCGTGCCCTCACACGTACGCTAAACCTTAAGCGTTGTCGTACCCTAAATTGTACCCTAATCCCTCCCCATTACTTAACCCTAACCCTAACCCCATTCCTAAACGTGACCCACTTCCGATGCCCTACCCTAACCAATGCCCTAATCTTAACCAGTACACAAACACTAACTCATGCCCTCAAACGTACGCTAACCCTTAAGCATTGTCGTACCCTATCCTGTACCCTAATCCCTCCCCATTCCCTAACCCTAACCCTAAGCGAAACCCTGAACGTGACCCTTTTCCGAGGCCTTACCCTCATCGGTGCCGTTGTCTTAACCAGTACACCAACACTATCTCGTGCCCTCACACTTACGCTAACCCTTAAGCATTGAAGTACCCTAACCTGTACCCTAATCCCTCTCCATTCCCTAACCCTAACCCTAACCCGAATTCTATCCCTGACCCTCACCCGAAACCTTACCCTCACCCATGCCCTAATCTTAAACAGGACACCAACACTAACTTGTGCCCTCACACGTACGCTAACCCTTAATCGTTGTCGTACCCTAAACTGTACCCTAATCCCTCCCCATTCCCTAACCCTAACCCTAACCCGAATCCTAACCCTGACCCTCACCTGAAGCCTTACCCTCACCCGTGCCCTAATCTTAACCAGGACACTAACACTAACCCTTGCCCTCACACGAACGCTAACCCTTAAGCACTGTCGTACCCTAAGCTGTACCCTAATCCCTCTGCATTCCTTAACCCTAACCCTAACCCGAATCCTAACCCTGACCCTCACCCGAAGCCTTACCCTCACCCGTGCCCTAATCTTAACCAGTACACCAACACTAACTCGTGCCCTCACACTTAAGCTAACCCTTAAGCATTGAAGTACCCTATCCTGTACCCTAATCCCTCTCCATTCCCTAACCCTAACCCTAACCCGAATCCTAACCCTGACCCTCACCCGAAGCCTTACCCTCACCCGTGCCCTAATCTTAACCAGGACACCAAGACTAACTCGTGCCCTCACACGTACGCTAACACTAAACCGCAGCGGTACCCTAACCTGTACCCTAATCCCTCTCCATTCCCTAACCCTAACCCTAACCTGAAACCTAACCATGACACTCACCCGAAACTTTACCCTCACCCGTGTCCTAATTTTAACCAGTACATCAACACTAACCCATGCCCTCTAACGTACGCCAACCCTAAGCCATTGCCGTACCCTAACCTGTACCCTAATCAATCCCCATTCCCTAACCCTAACCCTAAACCTAACCCTTAACGTGAACCTGTTCCGAGGCCTTACCCTCACCCGTGCCTTAATCGTAAGCAGTACAATAACACTAACTAGTGACCTCACACGTACGCTAAACCTTAAGCGTTGTGGTACCCTAAACTGTGCCCTAATATCTCCCCATTCCATAACCCTAACCCTAACCCGAATTCTATCCCTGACCCTCACCCGAAACCTTACCCTCACCCGTGCCCTAATCTTAACCAGGACACCAACACTAACTTGTGCCCTCACACGTACGCTAACCCTTAATCGTTGTCGTACCCTAAACTGTACCCTAATCCCTCCCCATTCCCTAACCCTAACCCTAACCCGAATCCTAACCCTGACCCTCACCTGAAGCCTTACCCTCACCCGTGCCCTAATCTTAACCAGCACACTAACACTAACCCTTGCCCTCACCCGCACGCTAACCCTTAAGCACTGTCGTACCCTAAGCTGTACCCTAATCCCTCTGCATTCCTTAACCCTAACCCTAACCCGAATCCTAACCCTGACCCTCACCCGAAGCCTTACCCTCACCCGTGCCCTTATCTTAACCAGGACACCAACACTAACTCGTGCCCTCACACGTACGCTAAACCTTAAGCGTTGTCGTACCCTAAATTGTACCCTAATCCCTCCCCATTCCTTAACCCTAACCCTAACCCCATCCCTAAACCTGACCCACTTCCGATGCCCTACCCTAACCAATGCCCTAATCTTAACCAGGACACAAACACTAACTCATGCCCTCAAACGTACGCTAACCCTTAAGCATTGTCGTACCCTATCCTGTACCCTAATCCCTCCCCATTCCCTAACCCTAACCCTAAGCGAAACCCTGAACGTGACCCTTTTCCGAGGCCTTACCCTCATCGGTGCCGTTGTCTTAACCAGTACACCAACACTAATTCGTGCCCTCATACTTACGCTAACCCTTAAGCATTGTCGTACCCTAACCTGTACCCTAATCCCTCTCCATTCCCTAAACCTAACCCTAACCCGAATCCTAACCCTGACCCTCACCCGAAGCCTTACCCTCACCCGTGCCCTAATCTTAACCAGGACACCAAGACTAACTCGTGCCCTCAAACGTACGCTAACACTAAACCGCAGCGGTACCCTAACCTGTACCCTAATCCCTCTCCATTCCCTAACCCTAACCCTAACCTGAAACCTAACCATGACACTCACCCGAAACTTTACCCTCACCCGTGTCCTAATTTTAACCAGTACATCAACACTAACCCCTGCCCTCTAACGTACGCCAACCCTAAGCCATTGCTGTACCCTAACCTGTACCCTAATCAATCCCCATTCCCTAACCCTAACCCTAACCCTAACCCTTAACGTGACCCTCTTCCGAGGCCTTACCCTCACCCGTGCCCTAATCGTAAGCAGTACACTAACACTAACTAGTGACCTCACACGCACGCTAAACCTTAAGCGTTGTGGCACTCTAAACTGTGCCCTAATATCTCCCCATTCCCTAACCCTAACCCTAACCCGAATTCTATCCCTGACCCTTACCCGAAACCTTACCCTCACCCGTGCCCTAATCTTAACCAGGACACCAACACTAACTTGTGCCCTCACACGTACGCTAACCCTTAATCGTTGTCGTACCCTAAACTGTACTCTAATCCCTCTCCATTCCCTAACCCTAACCCTAACCCGAATCCTAACCCTGACCCTCACCTGAAGCCTTACCCTCACCCGTGCCCTAATCTTAACCAGGACACTAACACTAACCCTTGCCCTCACACGAACGCTAACCCTTAAGCACTGTCGTACCCTAAGCTGTACCCTAATCCCTCTGCATTCCTTAACACTAACCCTAACCCGAATCCTAACCCTGACCCTCACCCGAAGCCTTACCCTCACCCGTGCCCTAATCTTAACCAGGACACCAACACTAACTCGTGCCCTCACACGTACGCTAAACCTTAAGCGTTGTTGTACCCTAAATTGTACCCTAATCCCTCCCCATTCCTTAACCCTAACCCTAACCCCATCCCTAAACCTGACCCACTTCCGATGCCCTACCCTAACCAATGCCCTAATCTTAACCAGTACACAAACACTAACTCATGCCCTCAAACGTACGCTAACCCTTAAGCATTGTCGTAGCCTATCCTGTACCCTAATCCCTCCCCATTCCCTAACCCTAACCCTAAGCGAAACCCTGAACGTGACCCTTTTCCGAGGCCTTACCCTCATCGGTGCCGTTGTCTTAACCAGTACACCAACACTATCTCGTGCCCTCACACTTACGCTAACCCTTAAGCATTGAAGTACCCTAACCTGTACCCTAATCCCTCTCCATTCCCTAACCCTAACCCTAACCCGAATTCTATCCCTGACCCTCACCCGAAACCTTACCCTCACCCATGCCCTAATCTTAAACAGGACACCAACACTAACTTGTGCCCTCACACGTACGCTAACCCTTAATCGTTGTCGTACCCTAAACTGTACCCTAATCCCTCCCCATTCCCTAACCCTAACCCTAACCCGAATCCTAACCCTGACCCTCACCTGAAGCCTTACCCTCACCCGTGCCCTAATCTTAACCAGGACACTAACACTAACCCTTGCCCTCACACGAACGCTAACCCTTAAGCACTGTCGTACCCTAAGCTGTACCCTAATCCCTCTGCATTCCTTAACCCTAACCCTAACCCGAATCCTAACCCTGACCCTCACCCGAAGCCTTACCCTCACCCGTGCCCTAATCTTAACCAGTACACCAACACTAACTCGTGCCCTCACACTTAAGCTAACCCTTAAGCATTGAAGTACCCTATCCTGTACCCTAATCCCTCTCCATTCCCTAACCCTAACCCTAACCCGAATCCTAACCCTGACCCTCACCCGAAGCCTTACCCTCACCCGTGCCCTAATCTTAACCAGGACACCAAGACTAACTCGTGCCCTCACACGTACGCTAACACTAAACCGCAGCGGTACCCTAACCTGTACCCTAATCCCTCTCCATTCCCTAACCCTAACCCTAACCTGAAACCTAACCATGACACTCACCCGAAACTTTACCCTCACCCGTGTCCTAATTTTAACCAGTACATCAACACTAACCCATGCCCTCTAACGTACGCCAACCCTAAGCCATTGCCGTACCCTAACCTGTACCCTAATCAATCCCCATTCCCTAACCCTAACCCTAAACCTAACCCTTAACGTGAACCTGTTCCGAGGCCTTACCCTCACCCGTGCCTTAATCGTAAGCAGTACAATAACACTAACTAGTGACCTCACACGTACGCTAAACCTTAAGCGTTGTGGTACCCTAAACTGTGCCCTAATATCTCCCCATTCCATAACCCTAACCCTAACCCGAATTCTATCCCTGACCCTCACCCGAAACCTTACCCTCACCCGTGCCCTAATCTTAACCAGGACACCAACACTAACTTGTGCCCTCACACGTACGCTAACCCTTAATCGTTGTCGTACCCTAAACTGTACCCTAATCCCTCCCCATTCCCTAACCCTAACCCTAACCCGAATCCTAACCCTGACCCTCACCTGAAGCCTTACCCTCACCCGTGCCCTAATCTTAACCAGCACACTAACACTAACCCTTGCCCTCACCCGCACGCTAACCCTTAAGCACTGTCGTACCCTAAGCTGTACCCTAATCCCTCTGCATTCCTTAACCCTAACCCTAACCCGAATCCTAACCCTGACCCTCACCCGAAGCCTTACCCTCACCCGTGCCCTTATCTTAACCAGGACACCAACACTAACTCGTGCCCTCACACGTACGCTAAACCTTAAGCGTTGTCGTACCCTAAATTGTACCCTAATCCCTCCCCATTCCTTAACCCTAACCCTAACCCCATCCCTAAACCTGACCCACTTCCGATGCCCTACCCTAACCAATGCCCTAATCTTAACCAGGACACAAACACTAACTCATGCCCTCAAACGTACGCTAACCCTTAAGCATTGTCGTACCCTATCCTGTACCCTAATCCCTCCCCATTCCCTAACCCTAACCCTAAGCGAAACCCTGAACGTGACCCTTTTCCGAGGCCTTACCCTCATCGGTGCCGTTGTCTTAACCAGTACACCAACACTAATTCGTGCCCTCATACTTACGCTAACCCTTAAGCATTGTCGTACCCTAACCTGTACCCTAATCCCTCTCCATTCCCTAAACCTAACCCTAACCCGAATCCTAACCCTGACCCTCACCCGAAGCCTTACCCTCACCCGTGCCCTAATCTTAACCAGGACACCAAGACTAACTCGTGCCCTCAAACGTACGCTAACACTAAACCGCAGCGGTACCCTAACCTGTACCCTAATCCCTCTCCATTCCCTAACCCTAACCCTAACCTGAAACCTAACCATGACACTCACCCGAAACTTTACCCTCACCCGTGTCCTAATTTTAACCAGTACATCAACACTAACCCCTGCCCTCTAACGTACGCCAACCCTAAGCCATTGCTGTACCCTAACCTGTACCCTAATCAATCCCCATTCCCTAACCCTAACCCTAACCCTAACCCTTAACGTGACCCTCTTCCGAGGCCTTACCCTCACCCGTGCCCTAATCGTAAGCAGTACACTAACACTAACTAGTGACCTCACACGCACGCTAAACCTTAAGCGTTGTGGCACTCTAAACTGTGCCCTAATATCTCCCCATTCCCTAACCCTAACCCTAACCCGAATTCTATCCCTGACCCTTACCCGAAACCTTACCCTCACCCGTGCCCTAATCTTAACCAGGACACCAACACTAACTTGTGCCCTCACACGTACGCTAACCCTTAATCGTTGTCGTACCCTAAACTGTACTCTAATCCCTCTCCATTCCCTAACCCTAACCCTAACCCGAATCCTAACCCTGACCCTCACCTGAAGCCTTACCCTCACCCGTGCCCTAATCTTAACCAGGACACTAACACTAACCCTTGCCCTCACACGAACGCTAACCCTTAAGCACTGTCGTACCCTAAGCTGTACCCTAATCCCTCTGCATTCCTTAACACTAACCCTAACCCGAATCCTAACCCTGACCCTCACCCGAAGCCTTACCCTCACCCGTGCCCTAATCTTAACCAGGACACCAACACTAACTCGTGCCCTCACACGTACGCTAAACCTTAAGCGTTGTTGTACCCTAAATTGTACCCTAATCCCTCCCCATTCCTTAACCCTAACCCTAACCCCATCCCTAAACCTGACCCACTTCCGATGCCCTACCCTAACCAATGCCCTAATCTTAACCAGTACACAAACACTAACTCATGCCCTCAAACGTACGCTAACCCTTAAGCATTGTCGTAGCCTATCCTGTACCCTAATCCCTCCCCATTCCCTAACCCTAACCCTAAGCGAAACCCTGAACGTGACCCTTTTCCGAGGCCTTACCCTCATCGGTGCCGTTGTCTTAACCAGTACACCAACACTATCTCGTGCCCTCACACTTACGCTAACCCTTAAGCATTGAAGTACCCTAACCTGTACCCTAATCCCTCTCCATTCCCTAACCCTAACCCTAACCCGAATCCTAACCCTGACCCTCACCCGAAGCCTTACCCTCACCCGTGCCCTAATCTTAACCAGGACACCAAGACTGATTCGTGCCCTCACACGTACGCTAACACTAAACCGCAGCGGTACCCTAACGTGTACCCTAATCCCTCTCCATTCCCTAACCCTAACCCTAACCTGAAACCTAACCATGACACTCACCCGAAACTTTACCCTCACCCGTGTCCTAATTTTAACCAGTACATCAACACTAACCCATGCCCTCTAACGTACGCCAACCCTAAGATATTGCCGTACCCTAACCTGTACCCTAATCAATCCCCATTCCCTAACCCTAACCCTAACCCTAACCCTCAACGTGACCCTCTTCCGAGGCCTTACCCTCACCCGTGCCCTAATCGTAAGCAGTACACTAACACTAACTAGTGACCTCACACGTACGCCAAACCTTAAGCGTTGTGGTACCCTAAACTGTGCCCTAATATCTCCCCATTCCCTAACCCTAACCCGAATTCTATCCCTGACCCTCACCCGAAACCTTACCCTCACCCATGCCCTAATCTTAACCAGGACACCAACACTAACTTGTGCCCTCACACGTACGCTAACCCTTAATCGTTGTCGTACCCTAAACTGTACCCTAATCCCTCCCCATTCCCTAACCCTAACCCTAACCCGAATCCTAACCCTGACCCTCACCTGAAGCCTTACCCTCACCCGTGCCCTAATCTTAACCAGGACACTAACACTAACCCTTGCCCTCACACGAACGCTAACCCTTAAGCACTGTCGTACCCTAAGCTGTACCCTAATCCCTCTGCATTCCTTAACACTAACCCTAACCCGAATCCTAACCCTGACCCTCACCCGAAGCCTTACCCTCACCCGTGCCCTAATCTTAACCAGGACACCAACACTAACTCGTGCCCTCACACGTACGCTAAACCTTAAGCGTTGTCGTACCCTAAATTGTACCCTAATCCCTCCCCATTACTTAACCCTAACCCTAACCCCATTCCTAAACGTGACCCACTTCCGATGCCCTACCCTAACCAATGCCCTAATCTTAACCAGTACACAAACACTAACTCATGCCCTCAAACGTACGCTAACCCTTAAGCATTGTCGTACCCTATCCTGTACCCTAATCCCTCCCCATTCCCTAACCCTAACCCTAAGCGAAACCCTGAACGTGACCCTTTTCCGAGGCCTTACCCTCATCGGTGCCGTTGTCTTAACCAGTACACCAACACTATCTCGTGCCCTCACACTTACGCTAACCCTTAAGCATTGAAGTACCCTAACCTGTACCCTAATCCCTCTCCATTCCCTAACACTAACCCTAACCCGAATTCTATCCCTGACCCTCACCCGAAACCTTACCCTCACCCATGCCCTAATCTTAAACAGGACACCAACACTAACTTGTGCCCTCACACGTACGCTAACCCTTAATCGTTGTCGTACCCTAAACTGTACCCTAATCCCTCCCCATTCCCTAACCCTAACCCTAACCCGAATCCTAACCCTGACCCTCACCTGAAGCCTTACCCTCACCCGTGCCCTAATCTTAACCAGGACACTAACACTAACCCTTGCCCTCACACGAACGCTAACCCTTAAGCACTGTCGTACCCTAAGCTGTACCCTAATCCCTCTGCATTCCTTAACCCTAACCCTAACCCGAATCCTAACCCTGACCCTCACCCGAAGCCTTACCCTCACCCGTGCCCTAATCTTAACCAGTACACCAACACTAACTCGTGCCCTCACACTTAAGCTAACCCTTAAGCATTGAAGTACCCTATCCTGTACCCTAATCCCTCTCCATTCCCTAACCCTAACCCTAACCCGAATCCTAACCCTGACCCTCACCCGAAGCCTTACCCTCACCCGTGCCCTAATCTTAACCAGGACACCAAGACTAACTCGTGCCCTCACACGTACGCTAACACTAAACCGCAGCGGTACCCTAACCTGTACCCTAATCCCTCTCCATTCCCTAACCCTAACCCTAACCTGAAACCTAACCATGACACTCACCCGAAACTTTACCCTCACCCGTGTCCTAATTTTAACCAGTACATCAACACTAACCCATGCCCTCTAACGTACGCCAACCCTAAGCCATTGCCGTACCCTAACCTGTACCCTAATCAATCCCCATTCCCTAACCCTAACCCTAAACCTAACCCTTAACGTGAACCTGTTCCGAGGCCTTACCCTCACCCGTGCCTTAATCGTAAGCAGTACAATAACACTAACTAGTGACCTCACACGTACGCTAAACCTTAAGCGTTGTGGTACCCTAAACTGTGCCCTAATATCTCCCCATTCCATAACCCTAACCCTAACCCGAATTCTATCCCTGACCCTCACCCGAAACCTTACCCTCACCCGTGCCCTAATCTTAACCAGGACACCAACACTAACTTGTGCCCTCACACGTACGCTAACCCTTAATCGTTGTCGTACCCTAAACTGTACCCTAATCCCTCCCCATTCCCTAACCCTAACCCTAACCCGAATCCTAACCCTGACCCTCACCTGAAGCCTTACCCTCACCCGTGCCCTAATCTTAACCAGCACACTAACACTAACCCTTGCCCTCACACGCACGCTAACCCTTAAGCACTGTCGTACCCTAAGCTGTACCCTAATCCCTCTGCATTCCTTAACCCTAACCCTAACCCGAATCCTAACCCTGACCCTCACCCGAAGCCTTACCCTCACCCGTGCCCTTATCTTAACCAGGACACCAACACTAACTCGTGCCCTCACACGTACGCTAAACCTTAAGCGTTGTCGTACCCTAAATTGTACCCTAATCCCTCCCCATTACTTAACCCTAACCCTAACCCCATCCCTAAACGTGACCCACTTCCGATGCCCTACCCTAACCAATGCCCTAATCTTAACCAGTACACAAACACTAACTCATGCCCTCAAACGTACGCTAACCCTTAAGCATTGTCGTACCCTATCCTGTACCCTAATCCCTCCCCATTCCCTAACCCTAACCCTAAGCGAAACCCTGAACGTGACCCTTTTCCGAGGCCTTACCCTCATCGGTGCCGTTGTCTTAACCAGTACACCAACACTATCTCGTGCCCTCACACTTACGCTAACCCTTAAGCATTGAAGTACCCTAACCTGTACCCTAATCCCTCTCCATTCCCTAACCCTAACCCTAACCCGAATCCTAACCCTGACCCTCACCCGAAGCCTTACCCTCACCCGTGCCCTAATCTTAACCAGGACACCAAGACTAACTCGTGCCCTCACACGTACGCTAACACTAAACCGCAGCGGTACCCTAACGTGTACCCTAATCCCTCTCCATTCCCTAACCCTAACCCTAACCTGAAACCTAACCATGACACTCACCCGAAACTTTACCCTCACCCGTGTCCTAATTTTAACCAGTACATCAACACTAACCCATGCCCTCTAACGTACGCCAACCCTAAGCCATTGCCGTACCCTAACCTGTACCCTAATCAATCCCCATTCCCTAACCCTAACCCTAACCCTAACCCTTAACATGACCCTCTTCCGAGGCCTTACCCTCACCCGTGCCCTAATCGTAAGCAGTACACTAACACTAACTAGTGACCTCACACGTACGCTAAACCTTAAGCGTTGTGGTACCCTAAACTGTGCCCTAATATCTCCCCATTCCCTAACCCTAACCCGAATTCTATCCCTGACCCTCACCCGAAACCTTACCCTCACCCATGCCCTAATCTTAACCAGGACACCAACACTAACTTGTGCCCTCACACGTACGCTAACCCTTAATCGTTGTCGTACCCTAAACTGTACCCTAATCCCTCCCCATTCCCTAACCCTAACCCTAACCCGAATCCTAACCCTGACCCTCACCTGAAGCCTTACCCTCACCCGTGCCCTAATCTTAACCAGGACACTAACACTAACCCTTGCCCTCACACGAACGCTGACCCTTAAGCACTGTCGTACCCTAAGCTGTACCCTAATCCCTCTGCATTCCTTAACACTAACCCTAACCCGAATCCTAACCCTGACCCTCACCCGAAGCCTTACCCTCACCCGTGCCCTAATCTTAACCAGGACACCAACACTAACTCGTGCCCTCACAGGTACGCTAAACCTTAAGCGTTGTCGTACCCTAAATTGTACCCTAATCCCTCCCCATTACTTAACCCTAACCCTAACCCCATCCCTAAACCTGACCCACTTCCGATGCCCTACCCTAACCAATGCCCTAATCTTAACCAGTACACAAACACTAACTCATGCCCTCAAACGTACGCTAACCCTTAAGCATTGTCGTAGCCTATCCTGTACCCTAATCCGTCCCCATTCCCTAACCCTAACCCTAAGCGAAACCCTGAACGTGACCCTTTTCCGAGGCCTTACCCTCATCGGTGCCGTTGTCTTAACCAGTACACCAACACTATCTCGTGCCCTCACACTTACGCTAACCCTTAAGCATTGAAGTACCCTAACCTGTACCCTAATCCCTCTCCATTCCCTAAACCTAACCCTAACCCGAATCCTAACCCTGACCCTCACCCGAAGCCTTACCCTCACCCGTGCCCTAATCTTAATCAGGACACCAAGACTAACTCGTGCCCTCACACGTACGCTAACACTAAACCGCAGCGGTACCCTAACGTGTACCCTAATCCCTCTCCATTCCCTAACCCTAAACCTAACCTGAAACCTAACCATGACACTCACCCGAAACTTTACCCTCACCCGTGTCCTAATTTTAACCAGTACATCAACACTAACCCATGCCCTCTAACGTACGCCAACCCTAAGCCATTGCCGTACCCTAACCTGTACCCTAATCAATCCCCATTCCCTAACCCTAACCCTAACCCTAACCCTTAACGGGACCCTCTTCCGAGGCCTTACCCTCACCCGTGCCCTAATCGTAAGCAGTACACTAACACTAACAAGTGACCTCACACGTACGCTAAACCTTAAGCGTTGTGGTACCCTAAACTGTGCCCTAATATCTCCCCATTCCCTAACCCTAACCCGAATTCTATCCCTGACCCTCACCCGAAACCTTACCCTCACCCATGCCCTAATCTTAACCAGGACACCAACACTAACTTGTGCCCTCACACGTACGCTAACCCTTAATCGTTGTCGTACCCTAAACTGTACCCTAATCCCTCCCCATTCCCTAACCCTAACCCTAATCCGAATCCTAAACCTGACCCTCACCTGAAGCCTTACCCGCACCCGTGCCCTAATCTTAACCAGGACACTAACACTAACCCTTGCCCTCACACGAACGCTAACCCTTAAGCACTGTCGTACCCTAAGCTGTACCCTAATCCCTCTGCATTCCTTAACACTAACCCTAACCCGAATCCTAACCCTGACCCTCACCCGAAGCCTTACCCTCACCCGTGCCCTAATCTTAACCAGGACACCAACACTAACTCGTGCCCTCACACGTACGCTAAACCTTAAGCGCTGTCGTACCCTAAATTGTACCCTAATCCCTCCCCATTCCTTAACCCTAACCCTAACCCCATCCCTAAACCTGACCCACTTCCGATGCCCTACCCTAACCAATGCCCTAATCTTAACCAGTACACAAACACTAACTCATGCCCTCAAACGTACGCTAACCCTTAAGCATTGTCGTACCCTATCCTGTACCCTAATCCCTCCCCATTCCCTAACCCTAACCCTAAGCGAAACCCTGAACGTGACCCTTTTCCGAGGCCTTACCCTCATCGGTGCCTTTGTCTTAACCAGTACACCAACACTAACTCGTGCCCTCAAACTTACGCTAACCCTTAAGCATTGTCGTACCCTAACCTGTACCCTAATTCCTCTCCATTCCCTAACCCTAACCCTAACCCGAATCCTAACCCTGACCCTCACCCGAAGCCTTACCCTCACCCGTACCCTAATCTTAACCAGGACACCAAAACTAACTCGTGCCCTCACACGTACGCTAACACTAAACCGCAACGGTACCCTAACCTGTACCCTAATCCCTCTCCATTCCCTAACCCTAACCCTAACCTGAAACCTAACCATGACACTCACCCGAAACTTTACCCTCACCCGTGTCCTAATTTTAACCAGTACATCAACACTAACCCATGCCCTCTAACGTACGCCAACCCTAAGATATTGCGGTACCCTAACCTGTACCCTAAGCAATCCCCATTCCCTAACCCTAACCCTAACCCTAACCCTCAACGTGACCCTCTTCCGAGGCCTTACCCTCACCCGTGCCCTAATCGTAAGCAGTACACTAACACTAACTAGTGACCTCACACGTACGCTAAACCTTAAGCGTTGTGGTACCCTAAACTGTGCCCTAATATCTCCCCATTCCCTAACCCTAACCCTAACCCGAATTCTATCCCTGAGCCTCACCCGAAACCTTACCCTCACCCGTGCCCTAACCTTAACCAGGACACCAACACTAACTTGTGCCCTCACACGTACGCTAACCCTTAATCGTTGTCGTACCCTAAACTGTACCCTAATCCCTCCCCATTCCCTAACCCTAACCCTAACCCGAATCCTAACCCGAACCCTCACTGGAAGCCTTACCCTCACCCGTGCCCTAATATTAACGAGGACACTAACACTAACACTTGCCCTCACACGAACGCTAACCCTTAAGCACTGTCGTACCCTAAGCTGTACCCTAATCCCTCTGCATTCCTTAACCCTAACCCGAATCCTAACCCTGACCCTCACCCAAAGCCTTACCCTCACCCGTGCCCTAATCTTAACCAGTACACCAACACTAACTCGTTCCCTCACACGTACGCTAAACCTTAAGCGTTGTCGTACCCTAAATTGTACCCTAATCCCTCCCCATTCCTTAACCCTAACCCTAAACCCATCCCTAAACCTGACCCACTTCCGATGCCCTACCCTAACCAATGCCCTAATTTAACCAGTACACAAACACTAACTCATGCCCTCAAACGTACGCTAACCCTTAAGCATTGTTCTACCCTATCCTGTACCCTAATCCCTCCCCATTCAATAACCCTAACCCTAAGCGAAACCCTGAAGGTGACCCTTTTCCGAGGCCTTACCCTCATCGGTGCCGTTGTCTTAACCAGTACACCAACACTAACTCGTGCCCTCACACTTACGCTAACCCTTAAGCATTGTCGTACCCTATCCTGTACCCTAATCCCTCCCCATTCCCTAACCTTAACCCTAAGCGAAACACTGAACGTGACCCTTTTTTGAGGCCTTACCCTCATCGGTGCCGTTGTCTTAACCAGTACACCAACACTAACTCGTGCCCTCACACTTACGCTAACCCTTAAGCATTGTCGTACCCTAACCTGTACCCTAATCCCTCTCCATTCCCTAAACCTAACCCTAACCCGAATCCTAACCCTGACACTCACCCGAAGCCTTACCCTCACCCGTGCCCTAATCTTAACCAGGACACCAAGACTAACTCGTGCCCTCAAACGAACGCTAACACTAAACCGCAGCGGTACACTAACCTGTACCCTAAACCCTCTCCATTCCCTAACCCTAACCCTAACCTGAAACCTAACCATGACTCTCACCCGAAACTTTAACCTCACCTGTGTCCTAATTTTAACCAGTACATCAACACTAACCCATGCCCTCTAACGTACGCCAACCTTAAGCCATTGCCGTACCCTAACCTGTACCCTAATCAATCCCCATTCCCTAACCCTAACCCTAACCCTAACCCTTAACGTGACGCTCTTCCGAGGCCTTACCCTCACCCGTGCCCTAATCGTAAGCAGTACACTAACACTAACAAGTGACCTCACACGTACGCTAAACCTTAAGCGTTGTGGTACCCTAAACTGTGCCCTAATATCTCCCCATTCCATAACCCTAACCCTAACCCGAATTCTATCCCTGACCCTCACCCGAAACCTTACCCTCACCCGTGCCCTAATCTTAACCAGGACACCAACACTAACTTGTACCCTCACACGTACGCTAACCCTTAATCGTTGTCGTACCCTAAACTGTACCCTAATCCCTCCCCATTCCCTAACCCTAACCCTAACCCGAATCCTAACCCTGACCATCACCTGAAGCCTTACCCTCACCCGTGCCCTAATCTTAACCAGGACACTAACACTAACCCTTGCCCTCACACGAACGCTAACCCTTAAGCACTGTCGTACCCTAAGCTGTACCCTAATCCCTCTGCATTCCTTAACCCTAACCCTAACCCGAATCCTAACCCTGACCCTCACCCGAAGCCTGACCCTCACCCGTGCCCTAATATTAACCAGGACACCAACACTAACTCGTGCCCTCACACGTACGCTAAACCTTAAGCGTTGTCGTACCCTAAATTGTACCCTAATCCCTCCACATTCCTTAACCCTAACCCTAACCCCATCCCTAAACCTGACCCACTTCCGATGCCCTACCGTAACCAATGCCCTAATCTTAACCAGTACACAAACAATAACTCATGCCCTCAAACGTACGCTAACCCTTAAGCATTGTCGTACCCTATCCTGTACCCTAATCCCTCCCCATTCCCTAACCCTAACCCTAAGCGAAACCCTGAACGTGACCCTTTTCCGAGGCCTTACCCTCATCGGTGCCGTTGTCTTAACCAGTACACCAACACTAACTCGTGCCCTCACACTTACGCTAACCCTTAAGCATTGTCGTACCCTAACCTGTACCCTAATCCCTCTCCATTCCCTAACCCTAACCCTAACCCGAATCCTAACCCTGACCCTCACCCGAAGCCTTACCCTCACCCGTGCCCTAATCTTAACCAGGACACCAAGACTAACTCGTGCCCTCAAACGTACGCTAGCACTAAACCGCAGCGGTACCCTAACCTGTACCCTAATCCCTCTCCATTCGCTAACCCTAACCCTAACCTGAAACCTAACCATGACACTCATCCGAAACTTTACCCTCACCCGTGTCCTAATTTTAACTAGTACATCATCACTAACCCATGCCCTCTAACGTACGTCAACCCTAAGCCATTGCCGTACCCTAACCTGTACCCTAATCAATCCCCATTCCCTAACCCTAACCCTAACCCTAACCCTTAACGTGACCCTCTTCCGAGGCCTTACCCTCACCCGTGCCCTAATCGTAAGCAGTACACTAACACTAACTAGTGACCTCACACGTACGCTAAACCTTAAGCGTTGTGGTACCCTAAACTGTGCCCTAATAGCTCCCCATTCCCTAACCCTAACCCTAACCCGAATTCTATCCCTGACCTTCACCCGAAACCTTACCCTCACCCGTGCCCTAATCTTAACCAGGACACCAACACTAACTTGTGCCCTCACACGTACGCTAACCCTTAATCGTTGTCTTACCCTAAACTGTACCCTAATCACTCCCCATTCCCTAACCCTAACACTAACCCGAATCCTAACCCTGACCCTCACCTGAAGCCTTACAATCACCCGTGCCCTAATCTTAACCAAGACACTAACACTAACCCTTTCCCTCACACGAACGCTAACCCTTAAGCACTGTCATACCCTAAGCTGTACCCTAATCCCTCTGCATTCCTTAACCCTAACCCTAACCCGAATCCTAACCCTGACGCTCACCCAAAGCCTTACCCTCACTCGTGCCCTAATCTTAACCAGGACACCAACACTAACTCGTGCCCTCACACGTACGCTAAACCTTAAGCGTTGTCGTACCCTAAATTGTACCCTAATCCCTCCCCATTCCTTAACCCTAACCCTAACCCCATCCCTAAACCTGACCCACTTCCGATGCCCTACCCTAACCAATGCCCTAATCTTAACCAGGACACAAACACTAACTCATGCCCTCAAACGTACGCTAACCCTTAAGCATTGTCGTACCCTATCCTGTACCCTAATCCCTCCCCATTCCCTAACCCTAACCCTAAGCAAAACCCTGAACGTGACCCTTTTCCGAGGCCTTACCCTCATCGGTGCCGTTGTCTTAACCAGTACACCAACACTAACTCGTGCCCTCACACTTACGCTAACCCTTAAGCATTGTCGTACCCTAACCTGTACCCTAATCCCTCTCCATTCCCTAACCCTAACCCTAACCCGAATCCTAACCCTGACCCTCACCCGAAGCCTTACCCTCACCCGTGCCCTAATCTTAACCAGGACACCAAGACTAACTCGTGCCCTCAAACGTACGCTAACACTAAACCGCAGCGGTACCCTAACCTGTACCCTAATCCCTCTCCATTCGCTAACCCTAACCCTAACCTGAAACCTAACAATGACACTCATCCGAAACTTTACCCTCACCCGTGTCCTAATTGTAACTAGTACATCAACACTAACCCATGCACTCTAACGTACGTCAACCCTAAGCCATTGCCGTACCCTAACCTGTACCCTAATAATTCCCCATTCCCTAACCATAACCCTAACCCTAACCCTTAACGTGACCCTCTTCCGAGGCCTTACCCTCACCCGTGCCCTAATCGTAAGCAGTACACTAACACTAACTAGTGGCCTCACACGTACGCTAAACCTTAAGCGTTGTGGTACCCTAAACTGTGCCCTAATAGCTCCCCATTCCCTAACCCTAACCCTAACCCGAATTCTATCCCTGACCTTCACCCGAAACCTTACCCTCACCCGTGCCC
This sequence comes from Inia geoffrensis, assembly GCA_036417435.1. Taxonomy (NCBI): domain Eukaryota; kingdom Metazoa; phylum Chordata; class Mammalia; order Artiodactyla; family Iniidae; genus Inia; species Inia geoffrensis. The sequence continues at coordinate 190,864,923 of CM070899.1, read as the reverse complement.
TAATCTTAACCAGGACACCAACACTAACTTGTGCCCTCACACGTACGCTAACCCTTAATCGTTGTCGTACCCTAAACTGTACCCTAATCACTCCCCATTCCCTAACCCTAACACTAACCCGAATCCTAACCCTGACCCTCACCTGAAGCCTTACCATCACCCGTGCCCTAATCTTAACCAGGACACTAACACTAAACCTTGCCCTCACACGAACGCTAACCCTTAAGCCCTGTCGTACCCTAAGCTGTACCCTAATCCCTCTGCATTCCTTAACCCTAACCCTAACCCGAATCCTAACCCTGACGCTCACCCAAAGCCTTACCCTCACTCGTGCCCTAATCTTAACCAGGACACCAACACTAACTCGTGCCCTCACACGTACGCTAAACCTTAAGCGTTGTCGTACCCTAAATTGTACCCTAATCCCTCCCCATTCCTTAACCCTAACCCTAACCCCATCCCTAAACCTGACCCACTTCCGATGCCCTACCCTAACCAATGCCCTAATCTTAACCAGGACACAAACACTAACTCATGCCCTCAAACGTACGCTAACCCTTAAGCATTGTCGTACCCTATCCTGTACCCTAATCCCTCCCCATTCCATAACCCTAACCCTAAGCGAAACCCTGAACGTGACCCTTTTCCGAGGCCTTACCCTCATCGGTGCCGTTGTCTTAACCAGTACACCAACACTAACTCGTGCCCTCACACTTACGCTAACCCTTAAGCATTGTCGTACCCTAACCTGTACCCTAATCCCTCTCCATTCCCTAACCCTAACCCTAACCCGAATCCTAACCCTGACCCTCACCCGAAGCCTTACCCTCACCCGTGCCCTAATCTTAACCAGGACACCAAGACTAACTCGTGCCCTCAAAGGTACGCTAACACTAAACCGCAGCGGTACCCTAACCTGTACCCTAATCCCTCTCCATTCGCTAACCCTAACCCTAACCTGAAACCTAACCATGACACTCATCCGAAACTTTACCCTCACCCGTGTCCTAATTTTAACTAGTACATCAACATTAACCCATGCCCTCTAACGTACGTCAACCCTAAGCCATTGCCGTACCCTAACCTGTACCCTAATGAATCCCCATTCCCTAACCCTAACCCTAAACCTAACCCTTAACGTGACCCTCTTCCGAGGCCTTACCCTCACCCGTGCCCTAATCGTAAGCAGTACACTAACACTAACTAGTGACCTCACACGTACGCTAAACCTTAAGCGTTGTGGTACCCTAAACTGTGCCCTAATATCTCCCCATTCCCTAACCCTAACCCTAACCCGAATTCTATCCCTGACCTTCACCCGAAACCTTACCCTCACCCGTGCCCTAATCTTAACCAGGACACCAACACTAACTTGTGCCCTCACACGTACGCTAACCCTTAATCGTTGTCGTACCCTAAACTGTACCCTAATCACTCCCCATTCCCTAACCCTAACACTAACCCGAATCCTAACCCTGACCCTCACCTGAAGCCTTACCATCACCCGTGCCCTAATCTTAACCAGGACACTAACACTAACCCTTGCCCTCAAACGAACGCTAACCCTTAAGCACTGTCGTACCCTAAGCTGTACCCTAATCCCTCTGCATTCCTTAACCCTAACCCTAACCCGAATCCTAACCCTGACGCTCACCCAAAGCCTTACCCTCACTCGTGCCCTAATCTTAACCAGGACACCAACACTAACTCATGCCCTCACACGTACGCTAAACCTTAAGCGTTGTCGTACCCTAAATTGTACCCTAATCCCTCCCCATTCCTTAACCCTAACCCTAACCCCATCCCTAAACCTGACCCACTTCCGATGCCCTACCCTAACCAATGCCCTAATCTTAACCAGGACACAAACACTAACTCATGCCCTCAAACGTACGCTAACCCTTAAGCATTGTCGTACCCTATCCTGTACCCTAATCCCTCCCCATTCCCTAACCCTAACCCTAAGCGAAACCCTTAACGTGACCCATTTCCGAGGCCTTACCCTCATCGGTGCCGTTGTCTTAACCAGTACACCAACACTAACTCGTGCCCTCACACTTACGCTAACCCTTAAGCATTGTCGTACACTAACCTGTACCCTAATCCCTCTCCATTCCCTAACCCTAACCCTAACCCGAATCCTAACCCTGACCCTCACCTGAAGCCTTACCCTCACCCGTGCCCTAATCTTAACCAGGACACCAAGACTAACTCGTGCCCTCAAACGTACGCTAACACTAAACCGCAGCGGTACCCTAACCTGTACCCTAATCCCTCTCCATTCGCTAACCCTAACCCTAACCTGAAACCTAACCATGACACTCATCCGAAACTTTACCCACACCCGTGTCCTAATTTTAACTAGTACATCAACACTAACCCATGCCCTCTAACGTACGTCAACCCTAAGCCATTGCCGTACCCTAACCTGTACCCTAATCAATCCCCATTCCCTAACCCTAACCCTAACCCTAACCCTTAACGTGACCCTCTTCCGAGGCCTTACCCTCACCCGTGCCCTAATCGTAAGCAGTACACTAACACTAACTAGTGACCTCACACGTACGCTAAACCTTAAGCGTTGTGGTACCCTAAACTGTGCCCTAATAGCTCCCCATTCCCTAACCCTAACCCTAACCCGAATTCTATCCCTGACCTTCACCCGAAACCTTACCCTCACCCGTGCCCTAATCTTAACCAGGACACCAACACTAACTTGTACCCTCACACGTACGCTAACATTTAATCGTTGTCGTACCCTAAACTGTACCCTAATCCCTCCCCATTCCCTAACCCTAACCCTAACCCGAATCCTAACCCTGACCATCACCTGAAGCCTTACCCTCACCCGTGCCAGAATCTTAACCAGGACACTAACACTAACCCTTGCCCTCAGACGAACGCTAACCCTTAAGCACTGTCGTACCCTAAGCTGTACCCTAATCCCTCTGCATTCCTTAACCCTAACCCTAACCCGAATCCTAACCCTGACCCTCACCCGAAGCCTTACCCTCACCCGTGCCCTAATCTTAACCAGGACACCAACACTAACTCGTGCCCTCACACGTACGCTAAACCTTAAGCGTTGTCGTACCCTAAATTGTACCCTAATCCCTCCCCATTCCTTAACCCTAACCCTAACCCCATCCCTAAACCTGACCCACTTCCGTTGCCCTACCCTAACCAATGCCCTAATCTTAACCAGTACACAAACACTAACTCATGCCCTCAAACGTACGCTAACCCTTAAGCATTGTCGTACCCTATCCTGTACCCTAATCCCTCCCCATTCCCTAACCCTAACCCTAAGCGAAACCCTGAACGTGACCCTTCTCCGTGGCCTTACCCTCCTCGGTGCCGTTGTCTTAACCAGTATACCAACACTAACTCGTGCCCTCACACTTACGCTAACCCTTAAGCATTGTCGTACCCTAACCTGTACCCTAATCCCTCTCAATTCCCTAACCCTAACCCTAACCCGAATCCTAACCCTGACCTTCCCCCGAAGCCTTACCCTCACCCGTGCCCTAATCTTAACCAGGAAACCAAACTAACTCGTGCCCTCAAACGTACGCTAACACTAAACCGCAGCGGTACCCTAACCTGTACCCGAATCCCTCTCCATTCCCTAACCCTAACCCTAACCTGAAACCTAACCATGACACTCACCCGAAACTTTACCCTCACCCGTGTCCTAATTTTAACCAGTACATCAACACTAACCCATTCCCTCTAATGTACGCCAACCCTAAGCCATTGCCGTACCCTAACCTGTACCCTAATCAATCCCCATTCCCTAACCCTAACCCTAACCCTAACCCTTAACGTGACCCTCTTCCGAGGCCTTACCCTAACCCGTGCCCAATCGTAAGCAGTACACTAACACTAACTAGTGACCTCACACGTACGCTAAACCTTAAGCGTTGTCGTACCCTAAATTGTACCCTAATCCCTCCCCATTCCTTAACACTAACCCTAACCCCATCCCTAAACCTGACCCACTTCCGATGCCCTACCCTAACCAATGCCCTAATCTTAACCAGTACACAAACACTAACTCATGCCCCCAAACGTACGCTAACCCTTAAACTTTGTCGTATCCTATACTGTACCCTAATCCCTCCCCATTCCCTAACCCTAACCCTAAGCAAAACCCTGAACGTTACCCTTTTCCGTGGCCTTACCCTCATCGGTGCCGTTGTCTTAACCAGTACACCAACACTAACTCGTGCCCTCACACTTACGCTAACCCTTAAGCATTGTCGTACCCTAAGCTGTACCCTAATCCCTCTCCATTCCCTAACCCTAACCCTATCCCGAATCCTAACCCTGACCCTCACCCGAAGCCTTACCCTCACCCGTGCCCTAATCTTAACCAGGACACCAAGACTAACTCGTGCCCTCAAACGTACGCTAACACTAAACCGCAGCGATACCCTAACCTGTACCCTAATCCCTCTCCATTCCCTAACCCTAACCCTAAGCGAAACCCTGAACGTGACCCTGTTCCGAGGCCTTACCCTCATCGGTGCCGTTGTCTTAACCAGTACACCAACACTAACTCGTGCCCTCACACTTACGCTAACACTTAAGCATTGTCGTACACTAACCTGTACCCTAATCGCTCTCCATTCCCTAACCCTAACCCTAACCCGAATCCCAGCCCTGACCCTCACCCGAAGCCTTACCCTCACCCGTGCCCTAATCTTAACCAGGACACCAAGACTAACTCGTGCCCTCAAACGTACGCTAACACTAAACTGCAGCGGTACCCTAACCTGTACCCTAATCCCTCTCCATTCCCTAACCCTAACCCTAACCTGAAACCTAACCATGACACTCACCCGAAACTTTACCCTCACCCGTGTCCTAATTTTAACCAGTACATCAACACTAACCCATGCCCTCTAACGTACGCCAACCCTAAGCCATTGCCGTACCCTAACCTGTACCCTAATCAATCCCCATTCCCTAACCCTAACACTAACCCTTAACGTGACCTTCTTCCGAGGCCTTACCCTCACCCGTGCCCTAATCGTAAGCAGTACACTAACACTAACTAGTGACCTCACACGTACGCTAAACCTTAAGCATTGTGGTACCCTAAACTGTGTCCTAATATCTCTCCATTCCCTAACCCTAACCCTAACCCGAATTCTATCCCTGACCCTCACCCGAAACCTTACCCTCACCCGTGCCCTAATCTTATCCAGGACACCAACACTAACTTGTGCCCTCACACGTACGATAACCCTTAATCGTTGTCGTACCCTAAACTGTACCCTAATCCCTCCCCATTCCCAAACCCTAACCCTAACCCGAATCCTATCCCTGACTCTCACCTGAAGCCTTACCCTCACCCGTGCCCTAATCTTAACCAGGACACTAACACTAACCCTTGCCCTCACACGAACGCTAACCCTTAATCGTTGTCGTACCCTAAGCTGTACCCTAATCCCTCTGCATTCCTTAACCCTAACCCTAACCTGAATCCTAACCCTGACCCTCACCCGAAGCCTTACCCTCACCCGTGCCCTAATCTTAACCAGGACACCAACACTAACTCGTGCCCTCACACGTATGCTAAACCTTAAGCGTTGTCGTACCCTAAATTGTACCCTAAACCCTCCCCATTCCTTAACCCTAACCCTAAACCCATCCCTAAACCTGACCCACTTCCGATGCCCTACCCTAAACAATGCCCTAATCTTAACCAGTACACAAACACTAACTCATGCCCCCAAACGTACGCTAACCCTTAAGCTTTGTCGTATCCTATCCTGTACCCTAATCCCTCCCCATTCCCTAACCCTAACCCTAAGCAAAACCCTGAACGTTACCCTTTTCCGTGGCCTTACCCTCATCGGTGCCGTTGTCTTAACCAGTACACCAACACTAAATCGTTCCCTCACACTTACGCTAACACTTAAGCATTGTCGTACCCTAACCTGTACCCTAATCCCTCTCCATTCCCTAACCCTAACCCTAACCCGAATCCTAACCCTGACCCTCACCCGAAGCCTTACCCTCACCCGTGTCCTAATCTTAACCAGGACACCAAGACTAACTCGTGCCCTCAAACGTACGCTAACACTAAACCGCAGCGGTACCCTAACCTGTACCCTAATCCCTCTCCATTCCCTAACCCTAACCCTAACCTGAAACCTAACCATGACACTCACCCGAAACTTTACCCTCACCCGTGTCCTAATCTTAACCAGTACATCAACACTAACCCATGCCCTCTAACGTACGCCAACCTTAAGCCATTGCCGTACACTAAACTGTACCCTAATCAATCGCCATTCCCTAACCCTAACCCTAACCCTAACCCTTAACGTGACCCTCTTCCGAGGCCTTACCCTCACCCGTGCCCTAATCGTAAGCAGTACACTAACACTAACTAGTGACCTCACACGTACGCTAAACCTTAAGCGTTGTTGTACCCTAAACTGTGCCCTAATATCTCCCCATTCCCTAACCCTAACCCTAACCCGAATTCTATCCCTGACCCTCACCCGAAACCTTACCCTCACCCGTGCCCTAATCTTAACCAGGACACCAACACTAACTTGTGCCCTCACACGTACGCTAACCCTTAAACGTTGTCGTACCCTAAGCTGTACCCTAATCCCTCTGCATTCCTTAACCCTAACCCTAACACGAATCCTAACCCTGACCCTCACCCGAAGCCTTACCCTCACCCGTGCCCTAATCTTAACCAGGACACCAACACTAACTCGTGCCCTCACACGTACGCTAAACCTTAAGCCTTGTCGTACCCTAAATTGTACCCTAATCCCTCCCCATTCCTTAACCCTAACCCTAACCCCATCCCTAAACCTGACCCACTTCCGATGCCCTACCCTAACCAATTCCCTAACCTCAACCAGTACACAAAGGCTAACTCATGCCCTCAAACGTACGCTAACCCTTAAGCATTGTCGTACCCTATCCTGTACCCTAATCCCTCCCCATTCCCTAACCCTAACCCTAAGCGAAACCCTGAACGTGACCCTTTTCCGAGGCCTTACCCTCATCGGTGCCCTTGTCTTAACCAGTACACCAACACTAACTCGTGCCCTCACACTTACGCTAACCCTTAAGCATTGTCGTACTCTAACCTGTACCCTAAACCCTCTCCATTCCCTAACCCTAACCCTAACCCGAATCCTAACCCTGACCCTCACCCGAAGCCTTACCCTCACCCGTGCCCTAATCTTAACCAGGACACCAAGACTAACTCGTGCCCTCAAACGTACGCTAACACTAAACCGCAGCAGTACACTAACCTGTACCCTAATCCCTCTCCATTCCCTAACCCTAACCCTAACCTGAAACCTAACCATGACACTCACCCGAAACTTTACCCTCACCCGTGTCCTAATTTTAACCAGTACATCAACACTAACCCATGCCCTCTAACGTACGCCAACCCTAAGCCATTGCCGTACCCTAACCTGTACCCTAATCAATCCCCATTCCCTAACCCTAACCCTAACCCTTAACGTGACCCTCTTCCGAGGCCTTACCCTCACCCGTGCCCTAATCGTAAGCAGTACACTAACACTAACTAGTGACCTCACATGCACGCTAAACCTTAAGCGTTGTGGTACTCTAAACTGTGCCCTAATATCTCCCCATTCCCTAACCCTAACCCTAACCCGAATTCTATCCCTGACCCTCACCCGAAACCTTACCCTCACCCGTGCCCTAATCTTAACCAGGACACCAACACTAACTTGTGCCCTCACACGTACGCAAACCCTTAATCGTTGTCGTACCCTAAAATGTACCCTAATCCCTCCCCATTCCCTAACCCTAACCCTAACCCGAATCCTAACCCTGACCCTCACCTGAAGCCTTACCCTCACCCGTGCCCTAATCTTAACCAGGACACTAACACTAACCCTTGCCCTCACACGAACGCTAACCCTAAAGCACTGTCGTACCCTAAGCTGTACCCTAATCCCTCTTCATTCCTTAACCCTAACCCTAACCCGAATCCTAACCCTGACCCTCACCCGAAGCCTTACCCTCACCCGTGCCCTAATCTTAACCAGGACACCAACACTAACTCGTGCCCTCACACGTACGCTAAACCTTAAGCGTTGTGGTACCCTAAACTGTGCCCTAATATCTCCCCATTCCTTAACCCTAACCCTAACCCGAATCCTAACCCTGACCCTCACCCGAAGCCTTACCCTCACCCGTGCCCTAATCTTAACCAGGACAACAACACTAACTCGTGCCCTCACACGTACGCTAATCCTTAAGCGTTGTCGTACCCTAAATTGTACCCTAATCCCTCCCCATTTCTTAACCCTAACCCTAACCCCATCCCTAAACCTGACACACTTCCGATGCCCTACTCTAACCAATGCCCTAATCTTAACCAGTACACAAACACAAACTCATGCCCTCAAACGTACGCTAACCCTTAAGCATTGTCGTACCCTATCCTGTACCCTAATCCCTCCCCATTCCCTAACCCTAACCCTAAGCGAAACCCTGAACTTGACCCTTTTCCGAGGCCTTACCCTCATCGGTGCCCTTTTCTTAACCAGTACACCAACACTAACTCGTGCCCTCACACTTACGCTAACCCTTAAGCATTGTCTTACCCTAACCTGTACACTAATCCCTCTCCATTCCCTAACCCTAACCCTAACCCGAATCCTAACCCTGACCCTCACCCGAAGACTTACCCTCACCCGTGCCCTAATCTTAACCAAGACACCAAGACTAACTCGTGCCCTCAAACGTACGCTAACACTAAACCGCAGCGGTACCCTAACCTGTACCCTAATCCCTCTTCATTCCCTAACCCTAACCCTAACCTGAAACCTAACCATGACACTCACCAGAAACTTTACCCTCACCCGTGTCCTAATTTTAACCAGTACATCAACACTAACCCATGCCCTCTAACGTACGCCAACCCTAAGCCATTGCCGTACCCTAACCTGTACCCTAATCAATCCCCATTTCCTAACCCTAACCCTAACCCTAACCCTTAACGTGACCCTCTTCCGAGGCCTTACCCTCACCCGTGCCCTAATCGTAAGCAGTACACTAACACTAACTAGTGACCTCACACGTACGCTAAACCTTAAGCGTTGTGGTACCCTAAACTGTGCCCTAATATCTCCCCATTCCCTAACCCTAACCCTAACCCGAATTCTATCCCTTACCCTCACCCGAAACCTTACCCTCACCCGTGCCCTAATCTTAACCAGGACACCAACACTAACTTGTGCCCTCACACGTACGCTAACCCTTAATCGTTGTCGTACCCTAAGCTGTACCCTAATCCCTCTGCATTCCTTAACCCTAACCCTAACCCGAATCCTAACCCTGACCCTCACCCGAAGCCTTACCCTCACCCGTGCCCTAATCTTAACCAGGACACCAACACTGACTCGTGCCCTCACACGTACGCTAAACCTTAAGCGTTCTCGTACCCTAAATTGTACCCTAATCCTTCCCCATTCCTTAACCCTAACCCTAACCCCATCCCTAAACCTGACCCACTTCCGATGCCCTACCCTAACCAATGCCCTAATCTTAACCAGTACACAAACACTAACTCATGCCCTCAAACGTACGCTAACCCTTAAGCATTGTCGTACCATATCCTGTACCCTAATCCCTCCCCATTCCCTAACCCTAACCCTAAGCGAAACCCTGAACGTGACCCTTTTCCGAGGCCTTACACTCATCGGTGCCCTTGTCTTAACCAGTACACCAACACTAACTCGTGCCCTCACACTTACGCTAACCCTTAAGCATTGTCGTACCTTAACCTGTACCCTAATCCCTCTCCATTCCCTAACCCTAACCCTAACCCGAATTCTATCCCTGACCCTCACCCGAAACCTTACCCTCACCCGTGCCCTAATCTTAACCAGGACACCAACACTAACTTGTGCCCTCACACGTATGCTAACCCTTAATCGTTGTCGTACCCTAAACTTTACCCTAATCCCTCCCCATTCCCTAACCCTAACCCTAACCCGAATCCTAACCCTGACCCTCACCTGAAGCCTTACCCTCACCCGTGCCCTAATCTTAACCAGGACACTAACACTAACCCTTGCCCTCACACGAACGCTAACCCTTAAGCACTGTCGTACCCAAAGCTGTACCCTAAACCCTCTGCATTCCTTAACCCTAACCCTAACCCGAATCCTAACCCTGACCCTCACCCAAAGCCTTACCCTCACCCGTGCCCTAATCTTAACCAGGACACCAACACTAACTCATGCCCTCACACGTACGCTAAACCTTAAGCGTTGTCGTACCCTAAATTGTACCCTAATCCCTCCCCATTCCTTAACCCTAACCCTAACCCCATCCCTAAACCTGACCCACTTCCGATGCCCTACCCTAACCAATGCCCTAATCTTAACCAGTACACAAACACTAACTCATGCCCTCAAACGTACGCTAACCCTTAAGCATTGTTGTACCCTATCCTGTACCCTAATCCCTCCCCATTCCCTAACCCTAACCCTAAGCGAAACCCTGAACGTGACCCTTTTCCGAGGCTTTACCCTCATCGGTGCCGTTGTCTTAACCAGTACACCAACACTAACTCGTGCCCTCACACTTACGCTAACCCTTAAGCATTGTCGTACCCTAACCTGTACCCTAATCCCTCTCCATTCCCTAACCCTAACCCTAACCCGAATCCTAACTCTGACCCTCACCGGAAGACTTACCCTCACCCGTGCCCTAATCTTAACAAGGACACCAAGACTAACTCGTGCCCTCAAACATACGCTAACACTAAACCGCAGCAGTACCCTAACCTGTACCCTAATCCCTCTCCATTCCCTAACCCTAACCCTAACCTGAAACCTAACCATGACACTCACCCGAAACTTTACCCTCACCCGTGTCCTAATTTTAACCAGTACTTCAACACTAACCCATGCCCTCTAACGTACGCCAACCCTAAGCCATTGCCGTACCCTAACCTGTACCCTAATCAATCGCCATTCCCTAACCCTAACCCTAACCCTAACCCTTAACGTGACCCTCTTCCGAGGCCTTACCCTCACCCGTGCCCTAATCGTAAGCAGTACACTAACACTAACTAGTGACCTCACACGTACGCTAAACCTTAAACGTTGTGGTACCCTAAACTGTGCCCTAATATCTCCCCATTCCTTAACCCTAACCCTAACCCGAATCCTAACCCTGACCCTCACCCGAAGCCTTACCCTCACCCGTACCCTAATCTTAACCAGGACACCAACACTAACTCGTGCCCTCACACTTACGCTAACACTTAAGCATTGTCGTACCCTAACCTGTACCCTAATCCCTCTCCATTCCCTAACCCTAACCCTAACCTGAATCCAAACCCTGACCCTCACCCGAAGCCTTACCCTCACCCGTGCCCTAATCTTAACCAGGACACTAACACTAACCCTTGCCCTCACACGAACGCTAACCCTTAAGCACTGTCATACCCTAAGCTGTACCCTAATCCCTCTGGATTCCTTAACCCTAACCCTAACCCGAATCCTAACCCTGACCCTCACCCGAAGCCTTACCCTCACCCGTGCCCTAATCTTAACCAGGACACCAACACTAACTCGTGCCCTCACACATACACTAAACCTTAAGCGTTGTTGTACCCTAAATTGTACCCTAATCCCTCCCCATTCCTTAACCCTAACCCTAACCCCATCCCTAAACCTGACCCCCTTCCGATACCCTACCCTAACCAATGCCCTAATCTTAACCAGTACACAAACACTCACTCATGCCCTCAAACGTACGCTAACCCTTAAGCATTGTCGTATCCTATCCTGTACCCTAATCCCTCCCCATTCCCTAACCCTAACCCTAAGCGAAACCCTGAACGTGACCCTTTTCCGAGGCCTTACCCTCATCGGTGCCCTTGTCTTAACCAGTACACCAACACTAACTCGTGCCCTCACACTTACGCTAACCCTTAAGCATTGTCGTACCCTAACCTGTTCCCTAATCCCTCTCCATTCCCTAACCCTAACCCTAACCCGAATCCTAACCCTGACCCTCAACCGAAGCCTTTCCGTCACCCGTGCCCTAATCTTAACCAGGACACCAAGACTAACTCGTGCCCTCAAACGTACGCTAACACTAAACCGGAGCGGTCCCTAACCTGTACCCTACTCTCTCTACATTCCTTAACCCTAAACCTAACCTGAAACCTAACCATGACACTCACCCGAAACTTTACCCTCACCCGTGTCCTAATTTTAACCAGTAAATCAACACTAACTCATGCCCTCTAACGTACGCCAACCCTAAGCCATTGCCGTACCCTAACCTGTACCCTAATCAATCCCCATTCCCTAACCCTAACCCTAACCCTAACCCTTAACGTGACCCTCTTCCGAGGCCTTACCCTCACCCGGGCCCTAATCGTAAGCAGTACACTAACACTAAGTAGTGACCTCACACGTACGCTAAACCTTAAGCGTTGTGGTACCCTAAACTGTGCCCTAATATCTCCCCATTCCCTAACCCTAACCCTAACCCGAATTCTATCCCTGACCCTCACCCGAAACCTTACCTTCACCCGTGCCCTAATCTTAACCAGGACACCAACACTAACTTGTGCCCTCACACGTACGCTAACCGTAATCGTTGTCGTACCCTAAACTGTACCCTAATCCCTCCCCATTCCCTAACCCTAACCCTAACCCGAATCCTAACCCTGACACTCACCTGAAGCCTTACCCTCACCCGTGCCCTAATCTTAACCAGGACACTAACACTAACCCTTGCCCTCACACGAACGCTAACCCTAAAGCACTGTCGTACCCTAAGCTGTACCCTAATCCTTCTGCATTCCTTAACCCTAACCCTAACCCTAATCCTAACCCTGACCCTCACCCGAAGCCTTACCCTCACCCGTGCCCTAATCTTAACCAGGACACCAACACTAACTCGTGCCCTCACACGTACGCTAAACCTTAAGCGTTGTCGTAACCTAAATTGTACCCTAATCCGTCCCCATTCCTTAACCCTAACCCTAACCCCATCCCTAAACCTGACCCACTTCCGATGCCCTACCCTAACCAATGCCCTAATCTTTACCAGTACACAAACACTAACTCATGCCCTCAAACGTACGCTAACCCTTAAGCATTGTCGTACCCTATCCTGTACCCTAATCCCTCCCCATTCCCTAACCCTAACCCTAAGCGAAACCCTGAACGTGACCCTTTTCCGAGGCCTTACCCTCATCGGTGCCGTTGTCTTAACCAGTACACCAACACTAACTCGTGCCCTCACACTTACGCTAACCCTTAAGCATTGTCGTACCCTAACCTGTACCCTAATCCCTCTCCATTCCCTAACCCTAACCCTAACCCGAATCCTAACCCTGACCCTCACCCGAAGCCTTACTCTCACCCGTGCCCTAATCTTAACCAGGACACCAACACTAACTCGTGCCCTCAAACGTATGCTAACACTAAACCGCAGCGGTACCCTAACCTGTACCCTAATCCCTCTCCATTCCCTAACCCTAACCCTAACCTGAAACCTAACCATGACACTCATCCGAAACTTTACCCTCACCCGTGTCCTAATTTTAACCAATACATCAACACTAACCCATGCCCTCTAACGTACGCCAACCCTAAGCCATTGCCGTACCCTAACCTGTACCCTAATCAATCCCCATTCCCTAACCCTAACCCTAACCCTAACCCTTAACGTGACCCTCTTCAGAGGCCTTACCCTCACCCGTGCCCTAATCGTAAGCAGTAGACTAACACTAACTAGTGACCTCACACGTACGCTAAATCTTAAGCGTTGTGGTACTCTAAACTGTGCCCTAATATCTCCCCATTCCCTAACCCTAACCCTAACCCGAATTCTATCCCTGACCCTCACCCGAAACCTTACCCTCACCCGTGCCCTAATCTTAACCAGGACACCAACACTAACTTGTGCCCTCACACGTACGCTAACCCTTAATCGTTGTCGTACCCTAAACTCTACCCTAATCCCTCCCCATTCCCTAACCCTAACCCTAACCCGAATCCTAACCCTGACCCTCACCCGAAGCCTTACCCTCACCCGTGCCCTAATCTTAACCAGGACACCAAGACTAACTCGTGCCCTCACACGTACGCTAAACCTTAAGCGTTGTCGTACCCTAAATTGTACCCTAATCCCTCCCCATTCCTTAACCCTAACCCTAACCCCATCCCTAAACCTGACCCACTTCCGAAGCCCTACCCTAACCAATGCCCTAATCTTAACCAGTACACAAACACTAACTCATGCCCTCAAACGTACGCTAACCCTTAAGCATTGTCGTACCCTATCCTGTACCCTAATCCCTCCCCATTCCCTAACCCTAACCCTAAGCGAAACCCTGAACGTGACCCTTTTCCGAGGCCTTACCCTCATCGGTGCCCTTGTCTTAACCAGTACACCAACACTAACTCGTGCCCTCACACTTACGCTAACCCTTAAGCATTGTCGTACCCTAACCTGTACCCTAATCCCTCTCCATTCCCGAACCCTAACCCTAACCTGAATCCTAACCCTGACCCTCACCCGAAGCCTTACCCTCACCCGTGCCCTAATCTTAACCAGGACACTAACACTAACCCTTGCCCTCACACGAACGCTAACCCTTAAGCACTGTCATACCCTAAGCTGTACCCTAATCCCTCTGCATTCCTTAACCCTAACCCTAACCCGAATCCTAACCCTTACCCTCACCCGAAGCCTTACCCTCACCTGTGCCCTAATCTTAACCAGGACACCAACACTAACTCGTGCCCTCACACGTACGCTAAACCTTAAGCGTTGTTGTACCCTAAATTGTACCCTAATCCCTCCCCATTCCTTAACCCTAACCCTAACCCCATCCCTAAACCTGACCCACTTCCGATACCCTACCCTAACCAATGCCCTAATCTTAACCAGTACACAAACACTAACTCATGCCTTCAAACGTACGTTAACCCTTAAGCATTGTCGTACCCTATCCTGTACCCTAATCCCTCCCCATTCCCTAACCCTAACCCTAAGCGAAACCCTGAACGTGACCCTTTTCCGAGGCCTTACCCTCATCGGTGCCCTTGTCTTAACCAGTACACCAACACTAACTCGTGCCCTCACACTTACGCTAACCCTTAAGCATTGTCGTACCCTAACCTGTACCCTAATCCCTCTCCATTCCCTAACCCTAACCCTAACCCGAATCCTAACCCTGACCCTCACCCGAAGCCTTTCCCTCACCCGTGCCCTAATCTTAACCAGGACACCAAGACTAACTCGTGCCCTCAAACGTACGCTAACACTAAACCGGAGCGGTACCCTAACCTGTACCCTACTCTCTCTCCATTCCCTAACCCTAAACCTAACCTGAAACCTAACCATGACACTCACCCGAAACTTTACCCTCACCCGTGTCCTAATTTTAACCAGTACATCAACACTAACTCATGCCCTCTAACGTACGCCAACCCTAAGCCATTGCCGTACCCTAACCTGTACCCTAATCAATCCCCATTCCCTAACCCTAACCCTAACCCTAACCCTTAACGTGACCCTCTTCCGAGGCCTTACCCTCACCCGGGCCATAATCATAAGCAGTACACTAACACTAACTATTGACCTCACACGTACGCTAAACCTTAAGCGTTGTGGTACCCTAAACTGGGCCCTAATATCTCCCCATTCCCTAACCCTAACCCTAACCCGAATTCTATCCCTGACCCTCACCCGAAACCTTACCTTCACCCGTGCCCTAATCTTAACCAGGACACCAACACTAACTTGTGCCCTCACACGTACGCTAACCGTAATCGTTGTCGTACCCTAAACTGTACCCTAATCCCTCCCCATTCCCTAACCCTAACCCTAACCCGAATCCTAACCCTGACCCTCACCTGAAGCCTTACCCTCACCCGTGCCCTAATCTTAACCAGGACACTAACACTAACCCTTGCCCTCACACGAACGCTAACCCTAAAGCACTGTCGTACCCTAAGCTGTACCCTAATCATTCTGCATTCCTTAACCCTAACCCTAACCCGAATCCTAACCCTGACCCTCACCCGAAGCCTTACCCTCACCCGTGCCCTAATCTTAACCAGGACACCAACACTAACTCGTGCCCTCACACGTACGCTAAACCTTAAGCGTTGTCGTACCCTAAATTGTACCCTAATCCCTCCCCATTCCTTAACCCTAACCCTAACCCCATCCCTAAACCTGACCCACTTCCGATGCCCTACCCTAACCAATGCCGTAATCTTAACCAGTACACAAACACTAACTCATGCCCTCAAACGTACGCTAACCCTTAAGCATTGTCGTACCCTATCCTGTACCCTAATCCCTCCCCATTCCCTAACCCTAACCCTAAGCGAAACCATGAACGTGACCCTTTTCCGAGGCCTTACCCTCATCGGTGCCGTTGTCTTAACCAGTACACCAACACTAACTCGTGCCCTCACACTTACGCTAACCCTTAAGCATTGTCGTACCCTAACCTGTACCCTAATCCCTCTCCATTCCCTAACACTAACCCTAACCCGAATCCTAACCCTGACCCTCACCCGTGCCCTAATCTTAACCAGGACACCAACACTAACTCGTGCCCTCAAACGTATGCTAACACTAAACCGCAGCGGTACCCTAACCTGTACCCTAATCCCTCTCCATTCCCTAACCCTAACCCTAACCTGAAACCTAACCATGACACTCATCCGAAACTTTACCCTCACCCGTGTCCTAATTTTAACCAATACATCAACACTAACCCATGCCCTCTAACGTACGCCAACCCTAAGCCATTGCCGTACCCTAACCTGTACCCTAATCAATCCCCATTCCCTAACCCTAACCCTAACCCTAACCCTTAACGTGACCCTCTTCAGAGGCCTTACCCTCACCCGTGCCCTAATCGTAAGCAGTAGACTAACACTAACTAGTGACCTCACACGTACGCTAAACCTAAAGCGTTGTGGTACTCTAAACTGTGCCCTAATATCTCCCCATTCCCTAACCCTAACCCTAACCCGAATTCTATCCCTGACCCTCACCCGAAACCTTACCCTCACCCGTGCCCTAATCTTAACCAGGACAACAACACTAACTTGTGCCCTCACACGTACGCTAACCCTTAATAGTTGTCGTACCCTAAACTCTACCCTAATCCCTCCCCATTCCCTAACCCTAACCCTAACCCGAATCCTAACCCTGACCCTCACCTGAAGCCTTACCCTCACCCGTGCCCTAATCTTAACCAGGACACTAACACTAGCCCTTGCCCTCACACGAACGCTAACCCTTAAGCACTGTCGTACCCTAAGCTGTACCCTAATCCCTCTGCATTCCTTAACCCTAACCCTAACCCGAATCCTAACCCTGACCGTCACCCGAAACCTTACCCTCACCCGTGCCCTAATCTTAACCAGGACACCAACACTAACTTGTGCCCTCACACGTACGCTAACCCTTAATCGTTGTCGTACCCTAAACTGTACCCTAATCCCTCCCCATTCCCTAACCCTAACCCTAACCCGAATCCTAACCCTGACCCTCACCTGAAGCCTTACCCTCACCCGTGCCCTAATCTTAACCAGGACACTAACACTAACCCTTGCCCTCACACGAACGCTAACCCTTAAGCACTGTCGTACCCTAAGCTGTAGCCTAATCCCTCTGCATTCCTTAACCCTAACCCTAACCCGAATCCTAACCCTGACCCTCACCCGAAGCTTTACCCTCACCCGTGCCCTAATCTTAACCAGGACAACAACACTAACTCGTGCCCTCACACGTACGCTAAACCTTAAGCGTTGTCGTACCCTAACTTGTACCCTAATCCCTCCCCATTCCTTAACCCTAACCCTAACCCCATCCCTAAACCTGACCCACTTCCGATGCCGTACCCTAACCAATGCCCTAATCTTAACCAGGACACAAACACTAACTCATGCCCTCAAACGTACGCTAACCCTTAAGCATTGTCGTACCCTATCCTGTACCCTAATCCCTCCCCATTCCCTAACCCTAACCCTAACCCGAATCCTAACCCTGACCCTCAACCGAAGCCTTTCCGTCACCCGTGCCCTAATCTTAACCAGGACACCAAGACTAACTCGTGCCCTCAAACGTACGCTAACACTAAACCGGAGCGGTCCCTAACCTGTACCCTACTCTCTCTACATTCCTTAACCCTAAACCTAACCTGAAACCTAACCATGACACTCACCCGAAACTTTACCCTCACCCGTGTCCTAATTTTAACCAGTAAATCAACACTAACTCATGCCCTCTAACGTACGCCAACCCTAAGCCATTGCCGTACCCTAACCTGTACCCTAATCAATCCCCATTCCCTAACCCTAACCCTAACCCTAACCCTTAACGTGACCCTCTTCCGAGGCCTTACCCTCACCCGGGCCCTAATCGTAAGCAGTACACTAACACTAAGTAGTGACCTCACACGTACGCTAAACCTTAAGCGTTGTGGTACCCTAAACTGTGCCCTAATATCTCCCCATTCCCTAACCCTAACCCTAACCCGAATTCTATCCCTGACCCTCACCCGAAACCTTACCTTCACCCGTGCCCTAATCTTAACCAGGACACCAACACTAACTTGTGCCCTCACACGTACGCTAACCGTAATCGTTGTCGTACCCTAAACTGTACCCTAATCCCTCCCCATTCCCTAACCCTAACCCTAACCCGAATCCTAACCCTGACACTCACCTGAAGCCTTACCCTCACCCGTGCCCTAATCTTAACCAGGACACTAACACTAACCCTTGCCCTCACACGAACGCTAACCCTAAAGCACTGTCGTACCCTAAGCTGTACCCTAATCCTTCTGCATTCCTTAACCCTAACCCTAACCCTAATCCTAACCCTGACCCTCACCCGAAGCCTTACCCTCACCCGTGCCCTAATCTTAACCAGGACACCAACACTAACTCGTGCCCTCACACGTACGCTAAACCTTAAGCGTTGTCGTAACCTAAATTGTACCCTAATCCGTCCCCATTCCTTAACCCTAACCCTAACCCCATCCCTAAACCTGACCCACTTCCGATGCCCTACCCTAACCAATGCCCTAATCTTTACCAGTACACAAACACTAACTCATGCCCTCAAACGTACGCTAACCCTTAAGCATTGTCGTACCCTATCCTGTACCCTAATCCCTCCCCATTCCCTAACCCTAACCCTAAGCGAAACCCTGAACGTGACCCTTTTCCGAGGCCTTACCCTCATCGGTGCCGTTGTCTTAACCAGTACACCAACACTAACTCGTGCCCTCACACTTACGCTAACCCTTAAGCATTGTCGTACCCTAACCTGTACCCTAATCCCTCTCCATTCCCTAACCCTAACCCTAACCCGAATCCTAACCCTGACCCTCACCCGAAGCCTTACTCTCACCCGTGCCCTAATCTTAACCAGGACACCAACACTAACTCGTGCCCTCAAACGTATGCTAACACTAAACCGCAGCGGTACCCTAACCTGTACCCTAATCCCTCTCCATTCCCTAACCCTAACCCTAACCTGAAACCTAACCATGACACTCATCCGAAACTTTACCCTCACCCGTGTCCTAATTTTAACCAATACATCAACACTAACCCATGCCCTCTAACGTACGCCAACCCTAAGCCATTGCCGTACCCTAACCTGTACCCTAATCAATCCCCATTCCCTAACCCTAACCCTAACCCTAACCCTTAACGTGACCCTCTTCAGAGGCCTTACCCTCACCCGTGCCCTAATCGTAAGCAGTAGACTAACACTAACTAGTGACCTCACACGTACGCTAAACCTTAAGCGTTGTGGTACTCTAAACTGTGCCCTAATATCTCCCCATTCCCTAACCCTAACCCTAACCCGAATTCTATCCCTGACCCTCACCCGAAACCTTACCCTCACCCGTGCCCTAATCTTAACCAGGACACCAACACTAACTTGTGCCCTCACACGTACGCTAACCCTTAATCGTTGTCGTACCCTAAACTCTACCCTAATCCCTCCCCATTCCCTAACCCTAACCCTAACCCGAATCCTAACCCTGACCCTCACCCGAAGCCTTACCCTCACCCGTGCCCTAATCTTAACCAGGACACCAAGACTAACTCGTGCCCTCACACGTACGCTAAACCTTAAGCGTTGTCGTACCCTAAATTGTACCCTAATCCCTCCCCATTCCTTAACCCTAACCCTAACCCCATCCCTAAACCTGACCCACTTCCGAAGCCCTACCCTAACCAATGCCCTAATCTTAACCAGTACACAAACACTAACTCATGCCCTCAAACGTACGCTAACCCTTAAGCATTGTCGTACCCTATCCTGTACCCTAATCCCTCCCCATTCCCTAACCCTAACCCTAAGCGAAACCCTGAACGTGACCCTTTTCCGAGGCCTTACCCTCATCGGTGCCCTTGTCTTAACCAGTACACCAACACTAACTCGTGCCCTCACACTTACGCTAACCCTTAAGCATTGTCGTACCCTAAACTGTACCCTAATCCCTCTCCATTCCCGAACCCTAACCCTAACCTGAATCCTAACCCTGACCCTCACCCGAAGCCTTACCCTCACCCGTGCCCTAATCTTAACCAGGACACTAACACTAACCCTTGCCCTCACACGAACGCTAACCCTTAAGCACTGTCATACCCTAAGCTGTACCCTAATCCCTCTGCATTCCTTAACCCTAACCCTAACCCGAATCCTAACCCTTACCCTCACCCGAAGCCTTACCCTCACCTGTGCCCTAATCTTAACCAGGACACCAACACTAACTCGTGCCCTCACACGTACGCTAAACCTTAAGCGTTGTTGTACCCTAAATTGTACCCTAATCCCTCCCCATTCCTTAACCCTAACCCTAACCCCATCCCTAAACCTGACCCACTTCCGATACCCTACCCTAACCAATGCCCTAATCTTAACCAGTACACAAACACTAACTCATGCCTTCAAACGTACGTTAACCCTTAAGCATTGTCGTACCCTATCCTGTACCCTAATCCCTCCCCATTCCCTAACCCTAACCCTAAGCGAAACCCTGAACGTGACCCTTTTCCGAGGCCTTACCCTCATCGGTGCCCTTGTCTTAACCAGTACACCAACACTAACTCGTGCCCTCACACTTACGCTAACCCTTAAGCATTGTCGTACCCTAACCTGTACCCTAATCCCTCTCCATTCCCTAACCCTAACCCTAACCCGAATCCTAACCCTGACCCTCACCCGAAGCCTTTCCCTCACCCGTGCCCTAATCTTAACCAGGACACCAAGACTAACTCGTGCCCTCAAACGTACGCTAACACTAAACCGGAGCGGTACCCTAACCTGTACCCTACTCTCTCTCCATTCCCTAACCCTAAACCTAACCTGAAACCTAACCATGACACTCACCCGAAACTTTACCCTCACCCGTGTCCTAATTTTAACCAGTACATCAACACTAACTCATGCCCTCTAACGTACGCCAACCCTAAGCCATTGCCGTACCCTAACCTGTACCCTAATCAATCCCCATTCCCTAACCCTAACCCTAACCCTAACCCTTAACGTGACCCTCTTCCGAGGCCTTACCCTCACCCGGGCCATAATCATAAGCAGTACACTAACACTAACTATTGACCTCACACGTACGCTAAACCTTAAGCGTTGTGGTACCCTAAACTGGGCCCTAATATCTCCCCATTCCCTAACCCTAACCCTAACCCGAATTCTATCCCTGACCCTCACCCGAAACCTTACCTTCACCCGTGCCCTAATCTTAACCAGGACACCAACACTAACTTGTGCCCTCACACGTACGCTAACCGTAATCGTTGTCGTACCCTAAACTGTACCCTAATCCCTCCCCATTCCCTAACCCTAACCCTAACCCGAATCCTAACCCTGACCCTCACCTGAAGCCTTACCCTCACCCGTGCCCTAATCTTAACCAGGACACTAACACTAACCCTTGCCCTCACACGAACGCTAACCCTAAAGCACTGTCGTACCCTAAGCTGTACCCTAATCATTCTGCATTCCTTAACCCTAACCCTAACCCGAATCCTAACCCTGACCCTCACCCGAAGCCTTACCCTCACCCGTGCCCTAATCTTAACCAGGACACCAACACTAACTCGTGCCCTCACACGTACGCTAAACCTTAAGCGTTGTCGTACCCTAAATTGTACCCTAATCCCTCCCCATTCCTTAACCCTAACCCTAACCCCATCCCTAAACCTGACCCACTTCCGATGCCCTACCCTAACCAATGCCGTAATCTTAACCAGTACACAAACACTAACTCATGCCCTCAAACGTACGCTAACCCTTAAGCATTGTCGTACCCTATCCTGTACCCTAATCCCTCCCCATTCCCTAACCCTAACCCTAAGCGAAACCATGAACGTGACCCTTTTCCGAGGCCTTACCCTCATCGGTGCCGTTGTCTTAACCAGTACACCAACACTAACTCGTGCCCTCACACTTACGCTAACCCTTAAGCATTGTCGTACCCTAACCTGTACCCTAATCCCTCTCCATTCCCTAACACTAACCCTAACCCGAATCCTAACCCTGACCCTCACCCGTGCCCTAATCTTAACCAGGACACCAACACTAACTCGTGCCCTCAAACGTATGCTAACACTAAACCGCAGCGGTACCCTAACCTGTACCCTAATCCCTCTCCATTCCCTAACCCTAACCCTAACCTGAAACCTAACCATGACACTCATCCGAAACTTTACCCTCACCCGTGTCCTAATTTTAACCAATACATCAACACTAACCCATGCCCTCTAACGTACGCCAACCCTAAGCCATTGCCGTACCCTAACCTGTACCCTAATCAATCCCCATTCCCTAACCCTAACCCTAACCCTAACCCTTAACGTGACCCTCTTCAGAGGCCTTACCCTCACCCGTGCCCTAATCGTAAGCAGTAGACTAACACTAACTAGTGACCTCACACGTACGCTAAACCTAAAGCGTTGTGGTACTCTAAACTGTGCCCTAATATCTCCCCATTCCCTAACCCTAACCCTAACCCGAATTCTATCCCTGACCCTCACCCGAAACCTTACCCTCACCCGTGCCGTAATCTTAACCAGGACAACAACACTAACTTGTGCCCTCACACGTACGCTAACCCTTAATAGTTGTCGTACCCTAAACTCTACCCTAATCCCTCCCCATTCCCTAACCCTAACCCTAACCCGAATCCTAACCCTGACCCTCACCTGAAGCCTTACCCTCACCCGTGCCCTAATCTTAACCAGGACACTAACACTAGCCCTTGCCCTCACACGAACGCTAACCCTTAAGCACTGTCGTACCCTAAGCTGTACCCTAATCCCTCTGCATTCCTTAACCCTAACCCTAACCCGAATCCTAACCCTGACCGTCACCCGAAACCTTACCCTCACCCGTGCCCTAATCTTAACCAGGACACCAACACTAACTTGTGCCCTCACACGTACGCTAACCCTTAATCGTTGTCGTACCCTAAACTGTACCCTAATCCCTCCCCATTCCCTAACCCTAACCCTAACCCGAATCCTAACCCTGACCCTCACCTGAAGCCTTACCCTCACCCGTGCCCTAATCTTAACCAGGACACTAACACTAACCCTTGCCCTCACACGAACGCTAACCCTTAAGCACTGTCGTACCCTAAGCTGTAGCCTAATCCCTCTGCATTCCTTAACCCTAACCCTAACCCGAATCCTAACCCTGACCCTCACCCGAAGCTTTACCCTCACCCGTGCCCTAATCTTAACCAGGACAACAACACTAACTCGTGCCCTCACACGTACGCTAAACCTTAAGCGTTGTCGTACCCTAACTTGTACCCTAATCCCTCCCCATTCCTTAACCCTAACCCTAACCCCATCCCTAAACCTGACCCACTTCCGATGCCGTACCCTAACCAATGCCCTAATCTTAACCAGGACACAAACACTAACTCATGCCCTCAAACGTACGCTAACCCTTAAGCATTGTCGTACCCTATCCTGTACCCTAATCCCTCCCCATTCCCTAACCCTAACCCTAAGCGAAACCCTGAACGTGACCCTTTTCCGAGGCCTTACCCTCATCGGTGCCGTTGTCTTAACCAGTACACCAACACTAACTCGTGCCCTCACACTTACGCTAACCCTTAAGCATTGTCGTACCCTAACCTGTACCCTAATCCCTCTCCATTCCCTAACCCTAACCCTAACCCGAATCCTAACCGTGAACCTCACCCGAAGCCTTACCCTCACCCGTGCCCTAATCTTAACCAGGACACCAAGACTAACTCGTGCGCTCAAACGTACGCTAACACTAAACCGCAGCGGTACCCTAACCTGTACCCTAATCCCTCTCCATTCCCTAACTCTAACCCTAACCTGAAACCTAACCATGACACTCACCCGAAACTTTACCCTCACCCGTGTCCTAATTTTAACCAGTACATCAACACTAACCCATGCCCTCTAACGTACGCCAACCCTAAGCCATTGCCGTACCCTAACCTGTACCCTAATCAATCCCCATTCCCTAACCCTAACCCTAACCCTAACCCTTAACGTGACCCTCTTCCGAGGCCTTACCCTCACCCGTGCCCTAATCGTAAGCAGTACACTAACACTAACTAGTGACCTCACACGTACGCTAAACCTTAAGCGTTGTGGTACCCTAAACTGTGCCCTAATATCTCCCCATTCCCTAACCCTAACCCTAACCCGAATTCTATCCCTGACCCTCACCCGAAACCTTACCCTCACCCGTGCCCTAATCTTAACCAGGACACCAACACTAACTTATGCCCTCACACGTACGCTAACACTTAATCGTTGTCGTACCCTAAACTGTACCCTAATCCCTCCCCATTCCCTAACCCTAAACCTAACCCGAATCCTAACCCTGACCCTCACCTGAAGCCTTACCCTCACCCGTGCCCTAATCTTAACCAGGACACTAACACTAACCCTTGCCCTCACACGAACGCTAACCCTTAAGCACTGTCGTACCATAAGCTGTAGCCTAATCCCTCCCCATTCCTTAACCCTAACCCTAACCCCATCCCTAAACCTGACCCACTTCCGATGCCCTACCCTAACCAATGCCCTAATCTTAACCAGTACACAAACACTAACTCATGCCCTCAAACGTACGCTAACCCTTAAGCATTGTCGTACCCTATCCTGTACCCTAATCCCTCCCCATTCCCTAACCCTAACCCTAAGCGAAACCCTGAACGTGACCCTTTTCCGAGGCCTTACCCTCATCGGTGCCCTTGTCTTAACCAGTACACCAACACTAACTCGTGCCCTCACACTTACGCTAACCCTTAAGCATTGTCGTACCCTAACCTGTACCCTAATCCCTCTCCATTCCCTAACCCTAACCCTAACCCGAATCCTAACCCTGACCCTCACCCGAAGCCTTACCCTCACCCGTGCCCTAATCTTAACCAGGACACCAAGACTAACTCGTGCCCTCAAACGTACGCTAACACTAAACCGCAGCGGTACCCTAACCTGTACCCTAATCCCTCTCCATTCCCTAACCCTAACCCTAACCTGAAACCTAACCATGACACTCACCCGAAACTTTACCCTCACCCGTGTCCTAATTTTAACCAGTACATCAACACTAACCCATGCCCTCTAACGTACGCCAACCCTAAGCCATTGCCGTACCCTAACCTGTACCCTAATCAATCCCCATTCCCTAACCCTAACCCTAAACCTTAACGTGACCCTCTTCCGAAGCCTTACCCTCACCTGTGCCCTAATCGTAAGCAGTACACTAACACTAACTAGTGACCTCACACGTACGCTAAACCTTAAGCGTTGTGGTACCCTAAACTGTGCCCTAATATCTCCCCATTCCCTAACCCTAACCCTAACCCGAATTCTATCCCTGAGCCTCACCCGAAACCTTACCCTCACCCGTGCCCTAATCTTAACCAGGACACCAACACTAACTTGTGCCCTCACACGTACGCTAACCCTTAATCGTTGTCGTACCCTAAACTGTACCCTAAACCCTCCCCATTCCCTAACCCTAACCCTAACCCGAATCCTAACCCTGACCCTCACATGAAGCCTTACCCTCACCCGTGCCCTAATCTTAACCAGGGCACTAACACTAACCCTTGCCCTCACACGAACGCTAACCCTTAAGCACTGTCGTACCCTAAGCTGTAGCCTAATCCCTCTGCATTCCTTAACCCTAACCCTAACCCGAATCCTAACCCTGACCCTCACCCGAAGCCTTACCCTCACCCGTGCCCTAATCTTAACCAGGACACCAACATTAACTCGTGCCCTCACACGTACGCTAAACCTTAAGCGTTATCGTACCCTAAATTGTACCCTAATCCCTCCGCATTCCTTAACCCTAACCCTAACCCCATCCCTAAACCTGACCCACTTCCGATGCCCTACCCTAACCAATGCCCTAATCTTAACCAGTACACAAACACTAACTCATGCCCTCAAACGTACGCTAACCCTTAAGCATTGTCGTACCCTATCCTGTACCCTAATCCCTCCCCATTCCCTAACCCTAACCCTAAGCGAAACCCTGAACGTGACCCTTTTCCGAGGCCTTACCCTCATCGGTGCCCTTGTCTTAACCAGTACACCAACACTAACTCGTGCCCTCACACTTACGCTAACCCTTAAGCATTGTCGTACCCTAACCTGTACCCTAATCCCTCTCCATTCCCTAACCCTAACCCTAACCCGAATCCTAACCCTGACCCTCACCCGAAGCCTTACCCTCACCCGTGCCCTAATCTTAACCAGGACACCAAGACTAACTCGTGCCCTCAAACGTACGCTAACACTAAACCGCAGAGGTACCCTAACCTGTACCCTAATCCCTCTCCATTCCCTAACCCTAACCCTAACCTGAAACCTAACCATGACACTCACCCGAAACTTTACCCTCACCCGTGTCCTAATTTTAACCAGTACATCAACACTAACCCATGCCCTCTAACGTACGCCAACCCTAAGCCATTGCCGTACCCTAACCTGTACCCTAATCAATCCCCATTCCCTAACCCTAACCCTAACCCTAACCCTTAACGTGACCCTCTTCCGAGGCCTTACCCTCACCCGTGCCCTAATCGTAAGCAGTACACTAACACTAACTAGTGACCTCACACGTACGCTAAACCTTAATCGTTGTGGTACCCTAAACTGTGCCCTAATATCTCCCCATTCCCTAACCCTAACCCTAACCCGAATTCTATCCCTGACCCTCACCCGAAACCTTACACTCACCCGTGCCCTAATCTTAACCAGGACACCAACACTAATTTGTGCCCTCACACGTATGCTAACCCTTAATCGTTGTCTTACCCTAAACTGTACCCTAATCCCTCCCCATTCCCTAACCCTAACCCTAACCCGAATCCTAACCCTGACCCTCACCTGAAGCCTTACCCTCACCCGTGCCCTAATCTTAACCAGGACACTAACACTAACCCTTGCCCTCACACGAACGCTAACCCTTAAGCACTGTCGTACCCTAAGCTGTACCCTAATCCCTCTGCATTCCTTAACCCTAACCCTAACCCGAATCCTAACCCTGACCCTCACCCGAAGCCTTACCCTCACCCGTGCCCTAATCTTAACCAGGACACCAACACTAACTCGTGCCCTCACACGTACGCTACACCTTAAGCGTTGTCGTACCCTAAATTGTACCCTAATCCCTCCCCATTCCTTAACCCTAACCCTAACCCCATCCCTAAACCTGACCCACTTCCGATGCCCTACCCTAACCAATGCCCTAATCTTAACCAGTACACAAACACTAACTCATGCCCTCAAACGTACGCTAACCCTTAAGCATTGTCGTACCCTATCCTGTACCCTAATCCCTCCCCATTCCCTAACCCTAACCCTAAGCGAAACCCTGAACGTGACCCTTTTCCGAGGCCTTACCCTCATCGGTGCCCTTGTCTTAACCAGTACACCAACACTAACTCGTGCCCTCACACTTACGCTAACCCTTAAGCATTGTCGTACCCTAACCTGTACCCTAATCCCTCTCCATTCCCTAACCCTAACCCTAACCCGAATCCTAACCCTGACCCTCACCCGAAGCCTTACCCTCACCCGTGCCCTAATCTTAACCAGGACACCAAGACTAACTCGTGCCCTCAAACGTACGCTAACACTAAACCGCAGCGGTACCCTAACCTGTACCCTAATCCCTCTCCATTCCCTAACCCTAACCCTAACCTGAAACCTAACCATGACACTCACCCGAAACTTTACCCTCACCCGTGTCCTAATTTTAACCAGTACTCAACACTAACCCATGCCCTCTAACGTACGCCAACCCTAAGCCATTGCCGTACCCTAACCTGTACCCTAATCAATCCCCATTCCCTAACCCTAACCCTAACCCTTAACGTGACCCTCTTCCGAAGCCTTACCCTCACCTGTGCCCTAATCGTAAGCAGTACACTAACACTAACTAGTGACCTCACACGTACGCTAAACCTTAAGCGTTGTGGTACCCTAAACTGTGCCCTAATATCTCCCCATTCCCTAACCCTAACCCTAACCCGAATTCTATCCCTGACCCTCAGCCGAAACCTTACCCTCACCCGTGCCCTAATCTTAACCAGGACACCAACACTAACTTGTGCCCTCACACGTACGCTAACCCTTAATCGTTGTCGTACCCTAAACTGTACCCTAATCCCTCCCCATTCCCTAACCCTAACCCTAACCCGAATCCTAACCCTGACCCTCACATGAAGCCTTACCCTCACCCGTGCCCTAATCTTAACCAGGGCACTAACACTAACCCTTGCCCTCACACGAACGCTAACCCTTAAGCACTGTCGTACCCTAAGCTGTAGCCTAATCCCTCTGCATTCCTTAACCCTAACCCTAACCCGAATCCTAACCCTGACCCTCACCCGAAGCCTTACCCTCACCCGTGCCCTAATCTTAACCAGGACACCAACACTAACTCGTGCCCTCAAACGTACGCTAAACCTTAAGCGTTGCCGTACCCTAAATTGTGCCCTAATCCCTCCCCATTCCTTAACCCTAAGCCTAACCCCATCCCTAAACCTGACCCACTTCCGATGCCCTACCCTAACCAATGCCCTAATCTTAACCAGTACACAAACACTAACTCATGCCCTCAAACGTACGCTAACCCTTAAGCATTGTCGTACCCTATCCTGTACCCTACTCCCTCCCCATTTCCTAACCCTAACCCTAAGCGAAACCCTGAACGTGACCCTTTTCCGAGGCCTAACCATCATCGGTGCCCTTGTCTTAACCAGTACACCAACACTAACTCGTGCCCTCACACTTACGCTAACCCTTAAGCATTGTCGTACCCTAACCTGTACCCTAAACCCTCTCCATTCCCTAACCCTAACCCTAACCCGAATCCTAACCCTGACCCTCACCCGAAGCCTTACCCTCACCCGTGCCCTAATCTTAACCAGGACACCAAGACTAACTCGTGCCCTCAAACGTACGCTAACACTAAACCGCAGAGGTACCCTAACCTGTACCCTAATCCCTCTCCATTCCCTAACCCTAACCCTTACCTGAAACCTAACCATGACACTCACCCGAAACTTTACCCTCACCCGTGTCCTAATTTTAACCAGTACATCAACACTAACCCATGCCCTCTAACGTACGCCAACCCTAAGCCATTGCCGTACCCTAACCTGTACCCTAATCAATCCCCATTCCCTAACCCTAACCCTAACACTAACCCTTAACGTGACCCTCTTCCGAGGCCTTACCCTCACCCGTGCCCTAATCGTAAGCAGTACACTAACACTAACTAGTGACCTCACACGTACGCTAAACCTTAAGCGTTGTGATACCCTAAACTGTGCCCTAATATCTCCCCATTCCCTAACCCTAACCCTAACCCGAATTCTATCCCTGACCCTCACCCGAAACCTTACACTCACCCGTGCCCTAATCTTAACCAGGACACCAACACTAATTTGTGCCCTCACACGTATGCTAACCCTTAATCGTTGTCTTACCCTAAACTGTACCCTAATCCCTCCCCATTCCCTAACCCTAACCCTAACCCGAATCCTAACCCTGACCCTCACCTGAAGCCTTACCCTCACCCGTGCCCTAATCTTAACCAGGACACTAACACTAACCCTTGCCCTCACACGAACGCTAACCCTTAAGCACTGTCGTACCCTAAGCTGTACCGTAATCCCTCTGCATTCCTTAACACTAACCCTAACCCGAATCCTAACCCTGACCCTCACCCGAAGCCTTACCCTCACCCGTGCCCTAATCTTAACCAGGACACCAACACTAACTCGTGCCCTCACACGTACGCTACACCTTAAGCGTTGTCGTACCCTAAATTGTACCCTAATCCCTCCCCATTCCTTAACCCTAACCCTAACCCCATCCCTAAACCTGACCCACTTCCGATGCCCTACCCTAACCAATGCCCTAATCTTAACCAGTACACAAACACTAACTCATGCCCTCAAACGTACGCTAACCCTTAAGCATTGTC
The DNA here is from genome assembly GCA_036417435.1 of Inia geoffrensis. NCBI lineage: Eukaryota > Metazoa > Chordata > Mammalia > Artiodactyla > Iniidae > Inia > Inia geoffrensis. The sequence goes on along the minus strand of CM070899.1, from coordinate 190,834,350 downwards.
GTACCCTATCCTGTACCCTAATCCCTCCCCATTCCCTAACCCTAACCCTAAGCGAAACCCTGAACGTGACCCTTTTCCGAGGCCTTAACCTCATCGGTGCCGTTGTCTTAACCAGTACACCAACACTAACTCGTGCCCTCACACTTATGCTAACCCTTAAGCATTGTCGTACCCTAACCTGTACCCTAATCCCTCTCCATTCCCTAACCCTAACCCTAACCCGAATCCTAACCCTGACCCTCACCCGAAGCCTTACCCTCACCCGTGCCCTAATCTTAACCAGGACACCAAGACTAACTCGTGCCCTCAAACGTACGCTAACACTAAACCGCAGCGGTACCCTAACCTGTACCCTAATCCCTCTCCATTCCCTAACTCTAACCCTAACCTGAAACCTAACCATGACACTCACCCGAAACTTTACCCTCACCCGTGTCCTAATTTTAACCAGTACATCAACACTAACCCATGCCCTCTAACGTACGCCAACCCTAAGCCATTGCCGTACCCTAACCTGTACCCTAATCAATCCCCATTCCCTAACCCTAACCCTAACCCTTAACGTGACCCCCTTCCAAAGCCTTACCCTCACCTGTGCCCTAATCGTAAGCAGTACACTAACAATAACTAGTGACCTCACACGTACGCTATACCTTAAGCATTGTGGTACCCTAAACTGTGCCCTAATATCTCCCCATTCCCTAACCCTAACCCTAACCCGAATTCTATCCCTGACCCTCACCCGAAACCTTACCCTCACCCGTGCCCTAATCTTAACCAGGACACCAACACTAACTTGTGCCCTCACACGTACGCTAACCCTTAATCGTTGTCGTACCCTAAACTGTACCCTAATCCCTCCCCATTCCCTAACCCTAACCCTAACCCGAATCCTAACCCTGACCCTCACATGAAGCCTTACCCTCACCCGTGCCCTAATCTTAACCAGGGCACTAACACTAACCCTTGCCCTCACACGAACGCTAACCCTTAAGCACTGTCGTACCCTAAGCTGTAGCCTAATCCCTCTGCATTCCTTAACCCTAACCCTAACCCGAATCCTAACCCTGACCCTCACCCGAAGCCTTACCCTCACCCGTGCCCTAATCTTAACCAGGACACCAACACTAACTCGTGCCCTCACAGGTACGCTAAACCTTAAGCGTTGCCGTACCCTAAATTGTACCCTAATCCCTCCCCATTCCTTAAAGCTAACCCTAACCCCATCCCTAAACCTGACCCACTTCCGATGCCCTACCCTAACCAATGCCCTAATCTTAACCAGTACACAAACACTAACTCATGCCCTCAAACGTACGCTAACCCTTAAGCATTTTCGTACCCTATCCTGTACCCTAATCCCTCCCCATTCCCTAACCCTAACCCTAAGCGAAACCCTGAACGTGACCCTTTTCCGAGGCCTTACCCTCATCGGTGCCGTTGTCTTAACCAGTACACCAACACTAACTCGTGCCCTCACACTTACGCTAACCCTTAAGCATTGTTGTACCCTAACCTGTACCCTAATCCCTCTCCATTCCCTAACCCTAACCCTAACCCGAATCCTAACCGTGACCCTCACCCGAAGCCTTACCCTCACCCGTGCCCTAATCTTAACCAGGACACCAAGACTAACTCGTGCCCTCAAACGTACGCTAACACTAAACCGCAGCGGTACCTTAACCTGTACCCTAAGCCCTCTCCATTCCCTAACTCTAACCCTAACCTGAAACCTAACCATGACACTCACCCGAAACTTTACCCTCACCCGTGTCCTAATTTTAACCAGTACATCAACACTAACCCATGCCCTCTAACGTACGCCAACGCTAAGCCATTGCCGTACCCTAACCTGTACCCTAATCAATCCCCATTCCCTAAACCTAACCCTAACCCTAACCCTTAACGTGACCCTCTTCCGAGGCCTTACCCTCACCTGTGCCCTAATCGTAAGCAGTACACTAACACTAACTAGTGACCTCACACGTACGCTAAACCTTAAGCGTTGTGGTACCCTAAACTGTGCCCTAATATCTCCCCATTCCCTAACCCTAACCCTAACCCGAATTCTATCCCTGACCCTCACCCGAAACCTTACACTCACCCATGCCCTAATCTTAACCAGGACACCAACACTAATTTGTGCCCTCACACGTACGCTAACCCTTAATCGTTGTCTTACCCTAAACTGTACCCTAATCCCTCCCCATTCCCTAAACCTAACCCTAACCCGAATCCTAACCCTGACCCTCACCTGAAGCCTTACCCTCACCCGTGCCCTAATCTTAACCAGGACACTAACACTAACCCTTGCCCTCACACGAACGCTAACCCTTAAGCACTGTCGTACCCTAAGCTGTACCCTACTCCCTCTGCATTCCTTAACCCTAACCCTAACCCGAATCCTAACCCTGACCCTCACCCGAAGCCTTACCCTCACCCGTGCCCTAATCTTAACCAGGACACCAACATTAACTCGTGCCCTCACACGTACGCTAAACCTTAAGCGTTGTCGTACCCTAAATTGTACCCTAATCCCTCCGCATTCCTTAACCCTAACCCTAACCCCATCCCTAAACCTGACCCACTTCCGATGCCCTACCCTAACCAATGCCCTAATCTTAACCAGTACACAAACACTAACTCATGCCCTCAAACGTACGCTAACCCTTAAGCATTGTCGTACCCTATCCTGTACCCTAATCCCTCCCCATTCCCTAACCCTAACCCAAAGCGAAACCCTGAACGTGACCCTTTTCCGAGGCCTTACCCTCATCGGTGCCGTTGTCTTAACCAGTACACCAACACTAACTCGTGCCCTCACACTTACGCTAACCCTTAAGCATTGTCGTACCCTAACCTGTACCCTAATCCCTCTCCATTCCCTAACCCTAACCCTAACCCGAAACCTAACCCTGACCCTCACCCGAAGCCTTACCCTCACCCGTGCCCTAATCTTAACCAGGACACCAAGACTAACTCGTGCCCTCAAACGTACGCTAACACTAAACCGCAGCGGTACCCTAACCTGTACCCTAATCCCTCTCCATTCCCTAACTCTAACCCTAACCTGAAACCTAACCATGACACTCACCCGAAACTTTACCCTCACCCGTGTCCTAATTTTAACCAGTACATCAACACTAACCCATGCCCTCTAACGTACGCCAACCCTAAGCCATTGCCGTACCCTAACCTGTACCCTAATCAATCCCCATTCCCTAACCCTAACCCTAACCCTTAACGTGACCCTCTTCCGAAGCCTTACCCTCACCTGTGCCCTAATCGTAAGCAGTACACTAACACTAACTAGTGACCTCACACGTACGCTAAACCTTAAGCGTTGTGGTACCCTAAACTGTGCCCTAATATCTCCCCATTCCCTAACCCTAACCCTAACCCGAATTCTATCCCTGACCCTCACCCGAAACCTTACCCTCACCCGTGCCCTAATCTTAACCAGGACACCAACACTAACTTGTGCCCTCACACGTACGCTAACCCTTAATCGTTGTCGTACCCTAAACTGTACCCTAATCCCTCCCCATTCCCTAACCCTAACCCTAACCCGAATCCTAACCCTGACCCTCACATGAAGCCTTACCCTCACCCGTGCCCTAATCTTAACCAGGGCACTAACACTAACCCTTGCCCTCACACGAACGCTAACCCTTAAGCACTGTCGTACCCTAAGCTGTAGCCTAATCCCTCTGCATTCCTTAACCCTAACCCTAACCCGAATCCTAACCCTGACCCTCACCCGAAGCCTTACCCTCACCCGTGCCCTAATCTTAACCAGGACACCAACACTAACTCGTGCCCTCAAACGTACGCTAAACCTTAAGCGTTGCCGTACCCTAAATTGTGCCCTAATCCCTCCCCATTCCTTAACCCTAAGCCTAACCCCATCCCTAAACCTGACCCACTTCCGATGCCCTACCCTAACCAATGCCCTAATCTTAACCAGTACACAAACACTAACTCATGCCCTCAAACGTACGCTAACCCTTAAGCATTGTCGTACCCTATCCTGTACCCTACTCCCTCCCCATTCCCTAACCCTAACCCTAAGCGAAACCCTGAACGTGACCCTTTTCCGAGGCCTTACCATCATCGGTGCCGTTGTCTTAACCAGTACACCAACACTAACTCGTGCCCTCACACTTACGCTAACCCTTAAGCATTGTCGTACCCTAACCTGTACCCTAATCCCTCTCCATTCCCTAACCCTAACCCTAACCCGAATCCTAACCCTGACCCTCACCCGAAGCCTTACCCTCACCCGTGCCCTAATCTTAACCAGGACACCAAGACTAACTCGTGCCCTCAAACGTACGCTAACACTAAACCGCAGAGGTACCCTAACCTGTACCCTAATCCCTCTCCATTCCCTAACCCTAACCCTTACCTGAAACCTAACCATGACACTCACCCGAAACTTTACCCTCACCCGTGTCCTAATTTTAACCAGTACATCAACACTAACCCATGCCCTCTAACGTACGCCAACCCTAAGCCATTGCCGTACCCTAACCTGTACCCTAATCAATCCCCATTCCCTAACCCTAACCCTAACCCTAACCCTTAACGTGACCCTCTTCCGAGGCCTTACCCTCACCCGTGCCCTAATCGTAAGCAGTACACTAACACTAACTAGTGACCTCACACGTACGCTAAACCTTAAGCGTTGTGATACCCTAAACTGTGCCCTAATATCTCCCCATTCCCTAACCCTAAACCTAACCCGAATTCTATCCCTGACCCTCACCCGAAACCTTACACTCACCCGTGCCCTAATCTTAACCAGGACACCAACACTAATTTGTGCCCTCACACGTATGCTAACCCTTAATCGTTGTCTTACCCTAAACTGTACCCTAATCCCTCCCCATTCCCTAACCCTAACCCTAACCCGAATCCTAACCCTGACCCTCACCTGAAGCCTTACCCTCACCCGTGCCCTAATCTTAACCAGGACACTAACACTAACCCTTGCCCTCACACGAACGCTAACCCTTAAGCACTGTCGTACCCTAAGCTGTACCCTAATCCCTCTGCATTCCTTAACCCTAACCCTAACCCGAATCCTAACCCTGACCCTCACCCGAAGCCTTACCCTCACCCATGCCCTAATCTTAACCAGGACACCAACACTAACTCGTGCCCTCACACGTACGCTACACCTTAAGCGTTGTCGTACCCTAAATTGTACCCTAATCCCTCCCCATTCCTTAACCCTAACCCTAACCCCATCCCTAAACCTGACCCACTTCCGATGCCCTACCCTAACCAATGCCCTAATCTTAACCAGTACACAAACACTAACTCATGCCCTCAAACGTACGCTAACCGTTAAGCATTGTCGTACCCTATCCTGTACCCTAATCCCTCCCCATTCCCTAACCCTAACCCTAAGCGAAACCCTGAACGTGACCCTTTTCCGAGGCCTTACCCTCATCGGTGCCGTTGTCTTAACCAGTACACCAACACTAACTCGTGCCCTCACACTTATGCTAACCCTTAAGCATTGTCGTACCCTAACCTGTACCCTAATCCCTCTCCATTCCCTAACCCTAACCCTAACCCGAATCCTAACCCTGACCCTCACCCGAAGCCTTACCCTCACCCGTGCCCTAATCTTAACCAGGACACCAAGACTAACTCGTGCCCTCAAACGTACGCTAACACTAAACCGCAGCGGTACCTTAACCTGTACCCTAAGCCCTCTCCATTCCCTAACTCTAACCCTAACCTGAAACCTAACCATGACACTCACCCGAAACTTTACCCTCACCCGTGTCCTAATTTTTACCAGTACATCAACACTAACCCATGCCCTCTAACGTACGCCAACGCTAAGCCATTGCCGTACCCTAACCTGTACCCTAATCAATCCCCATTCCCTAACCCTAACCCTAACCCTAACCCTTAACGTGACCCTCTTCCGAGGCCTTACCCTCACCTGTGCCCTAATCGTAAGCAGTACACTAACACTAACTAGTGACCTCACACGTACGCTAAACCTTAAGCGTTGTGGTACCCTAAACTGTGCCCTAATATCTCCCCATTCCCTAACCCTAACCCTAACCCGAATTCTATCCCTGACCCTCACCCGAAACCTTACACTCACCCATGCCCTAATCTTAACCAGGACACCAACACTAATTTGTGCCCTCACACGTACGCTAACCCTTAATCGTTGTCTTACCCTAAACTGTACCCTAATCCCTCCCCATTCCCTAAACCTAACCCTAACCCGAATCCTAACCCTGACCCTCACCTGAAGCCTTACCCTCACCCGTGCCCTAATCTTAACCAGGACACTAACACTAACCCTTGCCCTCACACGAACGCTAACCCTTAAGCACTGTCGTACCCTAAGCTGTACCCTACTCCCTCTGCATTCCTTAACCCTAACCCTAACCCGAATCCTAACCCTGACCCTCACCCGAAGCCTTACCCTCACCCGTGCCCTAATCTTAACCAGGACACCAACATTAACTCGTGCCCTCACACGTACGCTAAACCTTAAGCGTTGTCGTACCCTAAATTGTACCCTAATCCCTCCGCATTCCTTAACCCTAACCCTAACCCCATCCCTAAACCTGACCCACTTCCGATGCCCTACCCTAACCAATGCCCTAATCTTAACCAGTACACAAACACTAACTCATGCCCTCAAACGTACGCTAACCCTTAAGCATTGTCGTACCCTATCCTGTACCCTAATCCCTCCCCATTCCCTAACCCTAACCCTAAGCGAAACCCTGAACGTGACCCTTTTCCGAGGCCTTACCCTCATCGGTGCCGTTGTCTTAACCAGTACACCAACACTAACTCGTGCCCTCACACTTACGCTAACCCTTAAGCATTGTCGTACCCTAACCTGTACCCTAATCCCTCTCCATTCCCTAACCCTAACCCTAACCCGAAACCTAACCCTGACCCTCACCCGAAGCCTTACCCTCACCCGTGCCCTAATCTTAACCAGGACACCAAGACTAACTCGTGCCCTCAAACGTACGCTAACACTAAACCGCAGCGGTACCCTAACCTGTACCCTAATCCCTCTCCATTCCCTAACTCTAACCCTAACCTGAAACCTAACCATGACACTCACCCGAAACTTTACCCTCACCCGTGTCCTAATTTTAACCAGTACATCAACACTAACCCATGCCCTCTAACGTACGCCAACCCTAAGCCATTGCCGTACCCTAACCTGTACCCTAATCAATCCCCATTCCCTAACCCTAACCCTAACCCTTAACGTGACCCTCTTCCGAAGCCTTACCCTCACCTGTGCCCTAATCGTAAGCAGTACACTAACACTAACTAGTGACCTCACACGTACGCTAAACCTTAAGCGTTGTGGTACCCTAAACTGTGCCCTAATATCTCCCCATTCCCTAACCCTAACCCTAACCCGAATTCTATCCCTGACCCTCACCCGAAACCTTACCCTCACCCGTGCCCTAATCTTAACCAGGACACCAACACTAACTTGTGCCCTCACACGTACGCTAACCCTTAATCGTTGTCGTACCCTAAACTGTACCCTAATCCCTCCCCATTCCCTAACCCTAACCCTAACCCGAATCCTAACCCTGACCCTCACATGAAGCCTTACCCTCACCCGTGCCCTAATCTTAACCAGGGCACTAACACTAACCCTTGCCCTCACACGAACGCTAACCCTTAAGCACTGTCGTACCCTAAGCTGTAGCCTAATCCCTCTGCATTCCTTAACCCTAACCCTAACCCGAATCCTAACCCTGACCCTCACCCGAAGCCTTACCCTCACCCGTGCCCTAATCTTAACCAGGACACCAACACTAACTCGTGCCCTCAAACGTACGCTAAACCTTAAGCGTTGCCGTACCCTAAATTGTGCCCTAATCCCTCCCCATTCCTTAACCCTAAGCCTAACCCCATCCCTAAACCTGACCCACTTCCGATGCCCTACCCTAACCAATGCCCTAATCTTAACCAGTACACAAACACTAACTCATGCCCTCAAACGTACGCTAACCCTTAAGCATTGTCGTACCCTATCCTGTACCCTACTCCCTCCCCATTCCCTAACCCTAACCCTAAGCGAAACCCTGAACGTGACCCTTTTCCGAGGCCTTACCATCATCGGTGCCGTTGTCTTAACCAGTACACCAACACTAACTCGTGCCCTCACACTTACGCTAACCCTTAAGCATTGTCGTACCCTAACCTGTACCCTAATCCCTCTCCATTCCCTAACCCTAACCCTAACCCGAATCCTAACCCTGACCCTCACCCGAAGCCTTACCCTCACCCGTGCCCTAATCTTAACCAGGACACCAAGACTAACTCGTGCCCTCAAACGTACGCTAACACTAAACCGCAGAGGTACCCTAACCTGTACCCTAATCCCTCTCCATTCCCTAACCCTAACCCTTACCTGAAACCTAACCATGACACTCACCCGAAACTTTACCCTCACCCGTGTCCTAATTTTAACCAGTACATCAACACTAACCCATGCCCTCTAACGTACGCCAACCCTAAGCCATTGCCGTACCCTAACCTGTACCCTAATCAATCCCCATTCCCTAACCCTAACCCTAACCCTAACCCTTAACGTGACCCTCTTCCGAGGCCTTACCCTCACCCGTGCCCTAATCGTAAGCAGTACACTAACACTAACTAGTGACCTCACACGTACGCTAAACCTTAAGCGTTGTGATACCCTAAACTGTGCCCTAATATCTCCCCATTCCCTAACCCTAAACCTAACCCGAATTCTATCCCTGACCCTCACCCGAAACCTTACACTCACCCGTGCCCTAATCTTAACCAGGACACCAACACTAATTTGTGCCCTCACACGTATGCTAACCCTTAATCGTTGTCTTACCCTAAACTGTACCCTAATCCCTCCCCATTCCCTAACCCTAACCCTAACCCGAATCCTAACCCTGACCCTCACCTGAAGCCTTACCCTCACCCGTGCCCTAATCTTAACCAGGACACTAACACTAACCCTTGCCCTCACACGAACGCTAACCCTTAAGCACTGTCGTACCCTAAGCTGTACCCTAATCCCTCTGCATTCCTTAACCCTAACCCTAACCCGAATCCTAACCCTGACCCTCACCCGAAGCCTTACCCTCACCCGTGCCCTAATCTTAACCAGGACACCAACACTAACTCGTGCCCTCACACGTACGCTACACCTTAAGCGTTGTCGTACCCTAAATTGTACCCTAATCCCTCCCCATTCCTTAACCCTAACCCTAACCCCATCCCTAAACCTGACCCACTTCCGATGCCCTACCCTAACCAATGCCCTAATCTTAACCAGTACACAAACACTAACTCATGCCCTCAAACGTACGCTAACCGTTAAGCATTGTCGTACCCTATCCTGTACCCTAATCCCTCCCCATTCCCTAACCCTAACCCTAAGCGAAACCCTGAACGTGACCCTTTTCCGAGGCCTTACCCTCATCGGTGCCGTTGTCTTAACCAGTACACCAACACTAACTCGTGCCCTCACACTTATGCTAACCCTTAAGCATTGTCGTACCCTAACCTGTACCCTAATCCCTCTCCATTCCCTAACCCTAACCCTAACCCGAATCCTAACCCTGACCCTCACCCGAAGCCTTACCCTCACCCGTGCCCTAATCTTAACCAGGACACCAAGACTAACTCGTGCCCTCAAACGTACGCTAACACTAAACCGCAGCGGTACCCTAACCTGTACCCTAATCCCTCTCCATTCCCTAACTCTAACCCTAACCTGAAACCTAACCATGACACTCACCCGAAACTTTACCCTCACCCGTGTCCTAATTTTAACCAGTACATCAACACTAACCCATGCCCTCTAAAGTACGCCAACCCTAAGCCATTGCCGTACCCTAACCTGTACCCTAATCAATCCCCATTCCCTAACCCTAACCCTAACCCTTAACGTGACCCCCTTCCAAAGCCTTACCCTCACCTGTGCCCTAATCGTAAGCAGTACACTAACAATAACTAGTGACCTCACACGTACGCTAAACCTTAAGCATTGTGGTACCCTAAACTGTGCCCTAATATCTCCCCATTCCCTAACCCTAACCCTAACCCGAATTCTATCCCTGACCCTCACCCGAAACCTTACCCTCACCCGTGCCCTAATCTTAACCAGGACACCAACACTAACTTGTGCCCTCACACGTACGCTAACCCTTAATCGTTGTCGTACCCTAAACTGTACCCTAATCCCTCCCCATTCCCTAACCCTAACCCTAACCCGAATCCTAACCCTGACCCTCACATGAAGCCTTACCCTCACCCGTGCCCTAATCTTAACCAGGGCACTAACACTAACCCTTGCCCTCACACGAACGCTAACCCTTAAGCACTGTCGTACCCTAAGCTGTAGCCTAATCCCTCTGCATTCCTTAACCCTAACCCTAACCCGAATCCTAACCCTGACCCTCACCCGAAGCCTTACCCTCACCCGTGCCCTAATCTTAACCAGGACACCAACACTAACTCGTGCCCTCACACGTACGCTAAACCTTAAGCGTTGCCGTACCCTAAATTGTGCCCTAATCCCTCCCCATTCCTTAACCCTAACCCTAACCCCATCCCTAAACCTGACCCACTTCCGATGCCCTACCCTAACCAATGCCCTAATCTTAACCAGTACACAAACACTAACTCATGCCCTCAAACGTACGCTAACCCTTAAGCATTGTCGTACCCTATCCTGTACCCTAATCCCTCCCCATTCCCTAACCCTAACCCTAAGCGAAACCCTGAACGTGACCCTTTTCCGAGGCCTTACCCTCATCGGTGCCGTTGTCTTAACCAGTACACCAACACTAACTCGTGCCCTCACACTTACGCTAACCCTTAAGCATTGTCGTACCCTAACCTGTACCCTAATCCCTCTCCATTCCCTAACCCTAACCCTAACCCGAATCCTAACCCTGACCCTCACCCGAAGCCTTACCCTCACCCGTGCCCTAATCTTAACCAGGACACCAATACTAACTCGTGCCCTCAAACGTACGCTAACACTAAACCGCAGCGGTACCCTAACCTGTACCCTAATCCCTCTCCATTCCCTAACTCTAACCCTAACCTGAAACCTAACCATGACACTCACCCGAAACTTTACCCTCACCCGTGTCCTAATTTTAACCAGTACATCAACACTAACCCATGCCCTCTAACGTACGCCAACCCTAAGCCATTGCCGTACCCTAACCTGTACCCTAATCAATCCCCATTCCCTAACCCTAACCCTAACCCTAACCCTTAACGTGACCCTCTTCCGAGGCCTTACCCTCACCTGTGCCCTAATCGTAAGCAGTACACTAACACTAACTAGTGACCTCACACGTACGCTAAACCTTAAGCGTTGTGGTACCCTAAACTGTGCCCTAATATCTCCCCATTCCCTAACCCTAACCCTAACCCGAATTCTATCCCTGAACCTCACCCTAAACCTTACCCTCACCCGTGCCCTAATCTTAACCAGGACACCAACACTAACTTGTGCCCTCACACGTACGCTAACCCTTAATCGTTGTCGTACCCTAAACTGTACCCTAATCCCTCCCCATTCCCTAACCCTAACCCAACCCGAAATCTAATCCTGACCCTCACCTGAAGCCTTACCCTCACCCGTGCCCTAATCTTAACCATGACACTAACACTAACCCTTGCCCTCACACGAACGCTAACCCTTAACCACTGTCGTACCCTAAGCTGTAGCCTAATCCCTCTGCATTCCTTAACCCTAACCCTAACCCGAATCCTAACCCTGACCCTCACCCGAAGCCTTACCCTCACCCGTGCCCTAATCTTAACCAGGACACCAACACTAACTCGTGCCCTCACAGGTACGCTAAACCTTAAGCGTTGCCGTACCCTAAATTGTACCCTAATCCCTCCCCATTCCTTAAAGCTAACCCTAACCCCATCCCTAAACCTGACCCACTTCCGATGCCCTACCCTAACCAATGCCCTAATCTTAACCAGTACACAAACACTAACTCATGCCCTCAAACGTACGCTAACCCTTAAGCATTTTCGTACCCTATCCTGTACCCTAATCCCTCCCCATTCCCTAACCCTAACCCTAAGCGAAACCCTGAACGTGACCCTTTTCCGAGGCCTTACCCTCATCGGTGCCCTTGTCTTAACCAGTACACCAACACTAACTCGTGCCCTCACACTTACGCTAACACTTAAGCATTGTCGTACCCTAACCTGTACCCTAATCCCTCTCCATTCCCTAACCATAACCCTAACCCGAATCCTAACCCTGACCCTCACCCGAAGCCTTACCCTCACCCGTGCCCTAATCTTAACCAGGACACCAAGACTAACTCGTGCCCTCAAACGTACGCTAACACTAAACCGCAGCGGTACTCTAACCTGTACCCTAATCCCTCTCCATTCCCTAACTCTAACCCTAACCTGAAACCGAACCATGACACTCACCCGAAACTTTACCCTCACCCGTGTCCTAATTTTAACCAGTACATCAACACTAACCCATGCCCTCTAACGTACGCCAACCCTAAGCCATTGCCGTACCCTAACCTGTACCCTAATCAATCCCCATTCCCTAACCCTAACCCTAACCCTAACCCTTAACGTGACCCTCTTCCGAGGCCTTACCCTCACCTGTGCGCTAATCGTCAGCAGTACACTAACACTAACTAGTGACCTCACACGTACGCTAAACCTTAAGCGTTGTGGTACCCTAAACTGTGCCCTAATATCTCCCCATTCCCTAACCCTAACCCTAACCCGAATTCTATCCCTGACCCTCACCCGAAACCTTACCCTCACCCGTGCCCTAATCTTAACCAGGACACCAAGACTAACTCGTGCCCTCACACGTACGCTAACACTAAACCGCAGCGGTACCCTAACCTGTACCCTAATCCCTCTCCATTCCCTAACTCTAACCCTAACCTGAAACCTAACCATGACACTCACCCGAAACTTTACCCTCACCCGTGTCCTAATTTTAACCAGTACATCAACACTAACCCATGCCCTCTAACGTACGCCAACCCTAAGCCATTGCCGTACACTAACCTGTACCCTAATCAATCCCCATTCCCTAACCCTAACCCTAACCCTAACCCTTAACGTGACCCACTTCCGAGGCCTTACCCTCACCGTGCCCTAATCGTAAGCAGTACACTAACACTAACTAGTGACCTCACACGTACGCTAACCCTTAATCGTTGTCGTACCCTAAACTGTACCCTAATCCCTCCCCATTCCCTAACCCTAACCCTAACCCGAATCCTAACCCTGACCCTCACCTGAAGCCTTACTCTCACCCGAGCCCTAATCTTAACCAGGACACTAACACTAACCCTTGCCCTCACACGAACGCTAACCCTTAAGCACTGTCGTACCCTAAGCTGTAGCCTAATCCCTCTGCATTCCTTAACCCTAACCCTAACCCGAATCCTAACCCTGACCCTCACTCGAAGCCTTACCCTCACCCGTACCCTAATCTTAACCAGGACACCAACACTAACTCGTGCCCTCACACGTACGCTAAACCTTAAGCGTTGCCGTACCCTAAATTGTACCCTAATCCCTCCCCATTCCTTAACCCTAACCCTAACCCCATCCCTAAACCTGACCCACTTCCGATGCCCTACCCTAACCAATGCCCTAATCTTAACCAGTACACAAACACTAACTCATGCCCTCAAACGTACGCTAACCCTTAAGCATTGTCGTACCCTATCCTGTACCCTAATCCCTCCCCATTCCCTAACCCTAACCCTAAGCGAAACCCTGAACGTGACCCTTTTCCGAGGCCTTACCCTCATCGGTGCCCTTGTCTTAACCAGTACACCAACACTAACTCGTGCCCTCACACTTACGCTAACCCTTAAGCATTGTCGTACCCTAACCTGTACCCTAATCCCTCTCCATTCCCTAACCATAACCCTAACCCGAATCCTAACCCTGACCCTCACCCGAAGCCTTATCCTCACCCGTGCCCTAATCTTAACCAGGACACCAAGACTAACTCGTGCCCTCAAACGTACGCTAACACTAAACCGCAGTGGTACCCTAACCTGTACCCTAATCCCTTTCCATTCCCTAACTCTAACCCTAACCTGAAACCTAACCATGACACTCACCCGAAACTTTACCCTCACCCGTGTCCTAATTTTCACCAGTACATCAACACTAACCCATGCCCTCTAACGTACGCCAACCCTAAGCCATTGCCGTACCCTAATCTGTACCCTAATCAATCCCCATTCCCTAACCCTAACCCTAACCCTAACTCTTAACGTGACCCTCTTCCGAGGCCTTGCCCTCACCTGTGCCCTAATCGTAAGCAGTACACTAACACTAACTAGTGACCTCACACGTACGCTATACCTTAAGCGTTGTGGTACCCTAAACTGTGCCCTAATATCTCCCCATTCCCTAACCCTAACCCTAACCCGAATTGTATCCCTGACCCTCACCCGAAACCTTACACTCACCCGTGCCCTAATCTTAACCAGGACACCAACACTAACTTGTGCCCTCACACGTACGGTAACCCTTAATCGTTGTCGTACCCTAAACTGTACCCTAATCCCTCCCCATTCCCTAACCCTAACCCTAACCCGAATCCTAACCCTGACCCTCACCTGAAGCCTTACCCTCACCCGTGCCCTAATCTTAACCAGGACACTAACACTAACCCTTGCCCTCACACGAACGCTAACCCTTAAGCACTGTCGTACCCTAAGCTGTAGCCTAATCCCTCTGCATTCCTTAACCCTAACCCTAACCCGAATCCTAACCCTGACCCTCACCCGAAGCCTTACCTTCACCCGTGCCCTAATCTTAACCAGGACACCAACACTAACTCGTGCCCTCACACGTACGCTAAACCTTAAGCGTTGCCGTACCCTAAATTGTACCCTAATCCCTCCCCATTCCTTAACCCTAACCCTAACCCCATCCCTAAACCTGACCCACTTCCGATGCCCTACCCTAACCAATGCCCTAATCTTAACCAGTACACAAACACTAACTCATGCCCTCAAACGTACGCTAACCCTTAAGCATTGTCGTACCCTATCCTGTACCCTAATCCCTCCCCATTCCCTAACCCTAACCCTAAGCGAAACCCTGAACGTGACCATTTTCCGAGGCCTTACCCTCATCGGTGCCCTTGTCTTAACCAGTACACCAACACTAACTCGTGCCCTCACACTTACGCTAACCCTTAAGCATTGTCGTACCCTAACCTGTACCCTAATCCCTCTCTATTCCCTAACCCTAACCCTAACCCGAATCCTAACCCTGACCCTCACCCGAAGCCTTACCCTCACCCGTGCCCTAATCTTAACCAGGACACCAAGACTAACTCGTGCCCTCAAACGTAAGGTAACACTAAACCGCAGCGTTACCCTAACCTGTACCCTAATACCTCTCCATTCTCTAACTCGAACCCTAACCTGAAACCTAACCATGACACTCACCCGAAACTTTACCCTCACCCGTGTCCTAATTTTAACCAGTACATCAACACTAACCCATGCCCTCTAACGTACGCCAACCCTAAGCCATTGCCGTACCCTAACCTGTACCCTAATCAATCCCCATTCCCTAACCCTAACCCTAACCCTAACCCTTAACGGGACCCTCTTCCGAGGCCTTACCCTCACCTGTGCCCTAATCGTAAGCAGTACACTAACACTAACTAGTGACCTCACATGTACGCTAAACCTTAAGCGTTGTGGTACCCTAAACTGTGCCCTAATATCTCCCCATTCCCTAACCCTAACCCTAACCCGAATTCAATCCCTGACCCTCACCCGAAACCTTACACTCACCCGTGCCCTAATCTTAACCAGGACACCAACACTAATTTGTGCCCTCACACGTACGCTAACCCTTAATCGTTGTCTTACCCTAAACTGTACCCTAATCCCTCCCCATTCCCTAACCCTAACCCTAACCCGAATCCTAACCCTGACCCTCACCTGAAGCCTTACCCTCTCCCGTGCCCTAATCTTAACCAGGACACTAACACTAACCCTTGCCCTCACACGAACGCTAACCCTTAAGCACTGTCGTACCCTAAGCTGTACCCTAATCCCTCTGCATTCCTTAACCCTAACCCTAACCCGAATCCTAACCCTGACCCTCACCCGAAGCCTTACCCTCACCCGTGCCCTAATCTTAACCAGGACACCAACACTAACTCGTGCCCTCACAGGTACGCTAAACCTTAAGCGTTGCCGTACCCTAAATTGTACCCTAATCCCTCCCCATTCCTTAAAGCTAACCCTAACCCCATCCCTAAACCTGACCCACTTCCGATGCCCTACCCTAACCAATGCCCTAATCTTAACCAGTACACAAACACTAACTCATGCCCTCAAACGTACGCTAACCCTTAAGCATTTTCGTACCCTATCCTGTACCCTAATCCCTCCCCATTCCCTAACCCTAACCCTAAGCGAAACCCTGAACGTGACCCTTTTCCGAGGCCTTACCCTCATCGGTGCCCTTGTCTTAACCAGTACACCAACACTAACTCGTGCCCTCACACTTACGCTAACACTTAAGCATTGTCGTACCCTAACCTGTACCCTAATCCCTCTCCATTCCCTAACCATAACCCTAACCCGAATCCTAACCCTGACCCTCACCCGAAGCCTTACCCTCACCCGTGCCCTAATCTTAACCAGGACACCAAGACTAACTCGTGCCCTCAAACGTACGCTAACACTAAACCGCAGCGGTACCCTAACCTGTACCCTAATCCCTCTCCATTCCCTAACTCTAACCCTAACCTGAAACCGAACCATGACACTCACCCGAAACTTTACCCTCACCCGTGTCCTAATTTTAACCAGTACATCAACACTAACCCATGCCCTCTAACGTACGCCAACCCTAAGCCATTGCCGTACCCTAACCTGTACCCTAATCAATCCCCATTCCCTAACCCTAACCCTAACCCTAACCCTTAACGTGACCCTCTTCCGAGGCCTTACCCTCACCTGTGCGCTAATCGTCAGCAGTACACTAACACTAACTAGTGACCTCACACGTACGCTAAACCTTAAGCGTTGTGGTACCCTAAACTGTGCCCTAATATCTCCCCATTCCCTAACCCTAACCCTAACCCGAATTCTATCCCTGACCCTCACCCGAAACCTTACCCTCACCCGTGCCCTAATCTTAACCAGGACACCAAGACTAACTCGTGCCCTCACACGTACGCTAACACTAAACCGCAGCGGTACCCTAACCTGTACCCTAATCCCTCTCCATTCCCTAACTCTAACCCTAACCTGAAACCTAACCATGACACTCACCCGAAACTTTACCCTCACCCGTGTCCTAATTTTAACCAGTACATCAACACTAACCCATGCCCTCTAACGTACGCCAACCCTAAGCCATTGCCGTACACTAACCTGTACCCTAATCAATCCCCATTCCCTAACCCTAACCCTAACCCTAACCCTTAACGTGACCCACTTCCGAGGCCTTACCCTCACCGTGCCCTAATCGTAAGCAGTACACTAACACTAACTAGTGACCTCACACGTACGCTAAACCTTAAGCGTTGTGGTACCCTAAACTGTGCCCTAATATCTCCCCATTCCCTAACCCTAACCCTAACCCGAATTCTATCCCTGACCCTCACCCGAAACCTTACCCTCACCCGTGCCCTAATCTTAACCAGGACACCAACACTAACTTGTGCCCTCACACGTACGCTAACCCTTAATCGTTGTCGTACCCTAAACTGTACCCTAATCCCTCCCCATTCCCTAACCCTAACCCTAACCCGAATCCTAACCCTGACCCTCACCTGAAGCCTTACCCTCACCCGAGCCCTAATCTTAACCAGGACACTAACACTAACCCTTGCCCTCACACGAACGCTAACCCTTAAGCACTGTCGTACCCTAAGCTGTAGCCTAATCCCTCTGCATTCCTTAACCCTAACCCTAACCTGAATCCTAACCCTGACCCTCACCCGAAGCCTTACCCTCACCCGTACCCTAATCTTAACCAGGACACCAACACTAACTCGTGCCCTCACACGTACGCTAAACCTTAAGCGTTGCCGTACCCTAAATTGTACCCTAATCCCTCCCCATTCCTTAACCCTAACCCTAACCCCATCCCTAAACCTGACCCACTTCCGATGCCCTACCCTAACCAATGCCCTAATCTTAACCAGTACACAAACACTAACTCATACCCTCAAACGTACGCTAACCCTTAAGCATTGTCGTACCCTATCCTGTACCCTAATCCCTCCCCATTCCCTAACCCTAACCCTAAGCGAAACCCTGAACGTGACCCTTTTCCGAGGCCTTACCCTCATCGGTGCCCTTGTCTTAACCAGTACACCAACACTAACTCGTGCCCTCACACTTACGCTAACCCTTAAGCATTGTCGTACCCTAACCTGTACCCTAATCCCTCTCCATTCCCTAACCATAACCCTAACCCGAATCCTAACCCTGACCCTCACCCGAAGCCTTATCCTCACCCGTGCCCTAATCTTAACCAGGACACCAAGACTAACTCGTGCCCTCAAACGTACGCTAACACTAAACCGCAGCGGTACCCTAACCTGTACCCTAATCCCTTTCCATTCCCTAACTCTAACCCTAACCTGAAACCTAACCATGACACTCACCCGAAACTTTACCCTCACCCGTGTCCTAATTTTCACCAGTACATCAACACTAACCCATGCCCTCTAACGTACGCCAACCCTAAGCCATTGCCGTACCCTAATCTGTACCCTAATCAATCCCCATTCCCTAACCCTAACCCTAACCCTAACTCTTAACGTGACCCTCTTCCGAGGCCTTGCCCTCACCTGTGCCCTAATCGTAAGCAGTACACTAACACTAACTAGTGACCTCACACGTACGCTATACCTTAAGCGTTGTGGTACCCTAAACTGTGCCCTAATATCTCCCCATTCCCTAACCCTAACCCTAACCCGAATTGTATCCCTGACCCTCACCCGAAACCTTACACTCACCCGTGCCCTAATCTTAACCAGGACACCAACACTAACTTGTGCCCTCACACGTACGGTAACCCTTAATCGTTGTCGTACCCTAAACTGTACCCTAATCCCTCCCCATTCCCTAACCCTAACCCTAACCCGAATCCTAACCCTGACCCTCACCTGAAGCCTTACCCTCACCCGTGCCCTAATCTTAACCAGGACACTAACACTAACCCTTGCCCTCACACGAACGCTAACCCTTAAGCACTGTCGTACCCTAAGCTGTAGCCTAATCCCTCTGCATTCCTTAACCCTAACCCTAACCCGAATCCTAACCCTGACCCTCACCCGAAGCCTTACCTTCACCCGTGCCCTAATCTTAACCAGGACACCAACACTAACTCGTGCCCTCACACGTACGCTAAACCTTAAGCGTTGCCGTACCCTAAATTGTACCCTAATCCCTCCCCATTCCTTAACCCTAACCCTAACCCCATCCCTAAACCTGACCCACTTCCGATGCCCTACCCTAACCAATGCCCTAATCTTAACCAGTACACAAACACTAACTCATGCCCTCAAACGTACGCTAACCCTTAAGCATTGTCGTACCCTATCCTGTACCCTAATCCCTCCCCATTCCCTAACCCTAACCCTAAGCGAAACCCTGAACGTGACCATTTTCCGAGGCCTTACCCTCATCGGTGCCCTTGTCTTAACCAGTACACCAACACTAACTCGTGCCCTCACACTTACGCTAACCCTTAAGCATTGTCGTACCCTAACCTGTACCCTAATCCCTCTCTATTCCCTAACCCTAACCCTAACCCGAATCCTAACCCTGACCCTCACCCGAAGCCTTACCCTCACCCGTGCCCTAATCTTAACCAGGACACCAAGACTAACTCGTGCCCTCAAACGTAAGGTAACACTAAACCGCAGCGTTACCCTAACCTGTACCCTAATACCTCTCCATTCTCTAACTCGAACCCTAACCTGAAACCTAACCATGACACTCACCCGAAACTTTACCCTCACCCGTGTCCTAATTTTAACCAGTACATCAACACTAACCCATGCCCTCTAACGTACGCCAACCCTAAGCCATTGCCGTACCCTAACCTGTACCCTAATCAATCCCCATTCCCTAACCCTAACCCTAACCCTAACCCTTAACGGGACCCTCTTCCGAGGCCTTACCCTCACCTGTGCCCTAATCGTAAGCAGTACACTAACACTAACTAGTGACCTCACATGTACGCTAAACCTTAAGCGTTGTGGTACCCTAAACTGTGCCCTAATATCTCCCCATTCCCTAACCCTAACCCTAACCCGAATTCAATCCCTGACCCTCACCCGAAACCTTACACTCACCCGTGCCCTAATCTTAACCAGGACACCAACACTAATTTGTGCCCTCACACGTACGCTAACCCTTAATCGTTGTCTTACCCTAAACTGTACCCTAATCCCTCCCCATTCCCTAACCCTAACCCTAACCCGAATCCTAACCCTGACCCTCACCTGAAGCCTTACCCTCTCCCGTGCCCTAATCTTAACCAGGACACTAACACTAACCCTTGCCCTCACACGAACGCTAACCCTTAAGCACTGTCGTACCCTAAGCTGTACCCTAATCCCTCTGCATTCCTTAACCCTAACCCTAACCCGAATCCTAACCCTGACCCTCACCCGAAGCCTTACCCTCACCCGTGCCCTAATCTTAACCAGGACACCAACACTAACTCGTGCCCTCACATGTACGCTAAACCTTAAGCGTTGCCGTACCCTAAATTGTACCCTAATCCCTCCCCATTCCTTAACCCTAACCCTAACCCCATCCCTAAACCTGACCCACTTCCGATGCCCTACCCTAACCAATGCCCTAATCTTAACCAGTACACAAACACTAACTCATGCCCTCAAACGTACGCTAACCCTTAAGCATTGTCGTACCCTATCCTGTACCCTAATCCCTCCCCATTCCCTAACCCTAACCCTAAGCGAAACCCTGAACGTGACCCTTTTCCGAGGCCTTACCCTAATCGGTGCCGTTGTCTTAACCAATACACCAACACTAACTCGTGCCCTCACACTTACTCTAACCCTTAAGCATTGTCATACCCTAACCTGTACCCTAATCCCTCTCCATTCCCTAACCCTAACCCTAATCCGAATCCTAACCCTGACCCTCACCCGAAGCCTTACCCTCACCCGTGCCCTAATCTTAACCAGGACACCAAGACTAACTCGTGCCCTCAAACGTACGCTAACACTAAACCGCAGCGGTACCCTAACCTGTACCCTAATCCCTCTCCATTCCCTAACTCTAACCCTAACCTGAAACCTAACCATGACACTCACCCGAAACTTTACCCTCACCCGTGTCCTAATTTTAACCAGTACATCAACACTAACACATGCCCTCTAACGTACGCCAACCCTAAGCCATTGCCGTACCCTAACCTGTACCCTAATCAATCCCCATTCCCTAACCCTAACCCTAACCCTAACCCTTAACGTGACCCTCTTCCGAGGCCTTACCCTCACCCGTGCCCTAATCATAAGCAGTACACTAACACTAACTAGTGACCTCACACGTACGCTAAACCTTAAGCGTTGTGGTACCCTAAACTGTGCCCTAATATCTCCCCATTCCCTAACCCTAAACCTAACCCGAATTCTATACCTGACCCTCACCCGAAACCTTACCCTCACCCGTGCCCTAATCTTAACCAGGACACCAACACTAACTTGTGCCCTCACACGTACGCTAACCCTTAATCGTTGTCGTACCCTAAACTGTACCCTAATCCCTCCCCATTCCCTAACCCTAACCCTAACCCGAATCCTAACCCTGACCCTCACCTGAAGCCTTACCCTCACCCGTGCCCTAATCTTAACCAGGACACTAACACTAACCCTTGCCCTCACACGAACGCTAACCCTTAAGTACTGTCGTACCCTAAGCTGTAGCCTAATCCCTCTGCATTCCTTAACCCTAACCCTAACCCGAATCGTAACCCTGACCCTCACCCGAAGCCTTACCCTCACCCGTGCCCTAATCTTAACCAGGACACCAACACTAACTCGTGCCCTCACACGTACGCTAAACCTTAAGCGTTGCCGTACCCTAAATTGTACCCTAATCCCTCCCCATTCCTTAACCCTAACCCTAACCCCATCCCTAAACCTGACCCACTTCCGATGCCCTACCCTAAGCAATGCCCTAATCTTAACCAGTACACAAACACTAACTCATGCCCTCAAACGTACGCTAACCCTTAAGCATTGTCGTACCCTATCCTGTACCCTAATACCTCCCCATTCCCTAACCCTAACCCTAAGCGAAACCCTGAACGTGACCCTTTTCCGAGGCCTTACCCTCATCGGTGCCCTTGGCTTAACCAGTACACCAACACTAACTCGTGCCCTCACACTTTCGCTAACCCTTAAGCATTGTCGTACCCTAACCTGTACCCTAATCCCTCTCCATTCCCTAACCCTAACCCTAACCCGAATCCTAACCCTGACCCTCACCCGAAGCCTTACCCTCACCCGTGCCCTAATCTTAACCAGGACACCAAGACTAACTCGTGCCCTCAAACGTACGCTAACACTAAACCGCAGCGGTACCCTAACCTGTACCCTAATCCCTCTCCATTCCCTAACCCTAACCCTAACCTGAAACCTAACCATGACACTCACCCGAAACTTTACCCTCACCCGTGTCCTAATTTTAACCAGTACATCAACACTAACCCATGCCCTCTAACGTACGCCAACCCTAAGCCATTGCCGTACCCTAACCTGTACCCTAATCAATCCCCATTCCCTAACCCTAACCCTAACCCTAACCCTTAACGTGACCCTCTTCCGAGGCCTTACCCTCACCCGTGCCCTAATCGTAAGCAGTACACTAACACTAACTAGTGACCTCACACGTACGCTAAACCTTAAGCGTTGTGGTACCCTAAACTGTGCCCTAATATCTCCCCATTCCCTAACCCTAACCCTAACCCGAATTCTATCCCTGAACCTCACCCGAAACCTTACCCTCACCCGTGCCCTAATCTTAACCAGGACACCAACACTAACTTCTGCCCTCACACGTACGCTAACCCTTAATCGTTGTCGTACCCTAAACTGTACCCTAATCCCTCCCCATTCCCTAACCCTAACCCTAACCCGAATCCTAACCCTGACCCTCACCTGAAGCCTTACCCTCACCCGTGCCCTAATCTTAACCAGAACACTAACACTAACCCTTGCCCTCACACGAACGCTAACCCTTAAGCACTGTCGTACCCTAAGCTGTACCCTAATCCCTCTGCATTCCTTAACCCTAACCCTAACCCGAATCCTAACCCTGACCCTCACCCGAAGCCTTACCCTCACCCGTGCCCTAATCTTAACCAGGACACCAACACTAACTCGTGCCCTCACACGTACGCTAAACCTTAAGCGTTGTCGTACCCTAAATTGTACCCTAATCCCTCCCCATTCCTTAACCCTAACCCTAACCCCATCCCTAAACCTGACCCACTTCCGATGCCCTACCCTAACCAATGCCCTAATCTTAACCAGGACACAAACAGTAACTCATGCCCTCAAACGTACGCTAACCCTTAAGCGTTGTCGTACCCTATCCTGTACCCTAATCCCTCCCCATTCCCTAACCCTAACCCTAATCGAAACCCTGAACGTGACCCTTTTCCGAGGCCTTACCCTCATCGGTGCCGTTGTCTTAACCAGTACACCAACACTAACTCGTGCCCTCACACTTACGCTAACCCTTAAGCATTGTTGTACCCTAACCTGTACCCTAATCCCTCTCCATTCCCTAACCCTAACCCTAACCCGAATCCTAACCCTGACCCTCACCCGAAGCCTTACCCTCACCCGTGCCCTAATCTTAACCAGGACACCAAGACTAACTCGTGCCCTCAAACGTACGCTAACACTAAACCGCAGCGGTACCCTAACCTCTACCCTAATCCCTCTCAATTCCCTAACCCTAATCCTAACCTGAAACCTAACCATGACACTCACCCGAAACTTTACCCTCACCCGTGTCCTAATTTTAACCAGTACATCAACACTAACCCATGCCCTCTAACGTACGCCAACCCTAAGCCATTGCCGTACCCTAACCTGTACCCTAATCAATCCCCATTCCCTAACCCTAACCCTAACCCTAACCCTTAACGTGACCCTCTTCCGAGGCCTTACCCTCACCCGTGCCCTAATCGTAAGCAGTACACTAACACTAACTGCTGACCTCACACGTACGCTAAACCTTAAGCGTTGTGGTACCCTAAACTGTGCCCTAATATCTCCCCATTTCCTAACCCTAACCCTAACCCGAATTCTATCCCTGACCCTCACCCGAAACCTTACCCTCACCCTTGCCCTAATCTTAACTAGGACACCAACACTAACTTGTGCCCTCACACATACGCTAACCCTTAAACGTTGTCATACCCTAAACTGTACCCTAATCCCTCCCCATTCCCTAACCCTTACCCTAACCCGAATCCTAACCCTGACACTCACCTGAAGCCTTACCCTCACCCGTGCCCTAATCTTAACCAGGACACTAACACTAACCCTTGCCCTCACACGAACGCTAACCCTTAAGCACTGTCGTACCCTAAGCTGTACCCTAATCCCTCTGCATTCCTTAACCCTAACCCTAACCCGAATCCTAACCCTGACCCTCACCCGAAGCCTTACCCTCACCCGTGCCCTAATCTTAACCAGGACACCAACACTAACTCGTGCCCTCACACGTACGCTAAACCTTAAGCGTTGTCGTACCCTAAATTGTACCCTAATCCCTCCCCATTCCTTAACCCTAACCCTAACCCCATCCCTAAACCTGACCCACTTCCGATGCCCTACCCTAACCAATGCCCTAATCTTAACCAGTACACAAACACTAACTCATGCCCTCAAACGTACGCTAACCCTTAAGCATTGTAGTACCCTATCCTGTACCCTAATCCCTCCCCATTCCCTAACCATAACCCTACGCGAAACCCTGAACGTGACCCTTTTCCGAGGTCTTACCCTCATCGGTGCCCTTGTCTTAACCAGTACACCAACACTAACTCGTGCCCTCACACTTACGCTAACCCTTAAGCATTGTCGTACCCTAACCTGTACCCTAATCCCTCTCCATTCCCTAACCCTAACCCTAACCCGAATCCTAACCCTGACCCTCACCCGAAGCCTTACCCTCACCCGTGCCCTAATCTTAACCAGGACACCAAGACTAACTCGTGCCCTCAAACGTACGCTAACACTAAACCGCAGCGGTACCCTAACCTGTACCCTAATCCCTCTCCATTCCCTAACCCTAACCCTAACCTGAAACCTAACCATGACACTCACCCGAAACTTTACCCTCACCCGTGTCCTAATTTTAACCAGTACATCAACACTAACCCATGCCCTCTAACGTACGCCAACCCTAAGCCATTGCCGTACCCTAACCTGTACCCTAATCAATCCCCATTCCCTAACACTAACCCTAACCCTAACCCTTAACGTGACCCTCTTCCGAGGCCTTACCCTCACCTGTGCCCTAATCGTAAGCAGTACACTAACACTAACTAGTGACCTCACACGTACGCTAAACCTTAAGCGTTGTGGTACCCTAAACTGTGCCCTAATATCTCCCCATTCCCTAACCCTAACCCTAACCCGAATTCTATCCCTGACCCTCACCCGAAACCTTACCCTCACCCGTGCCCTAATCTTAACCAGGACACCAAGACTAACTCGTGCCCTCACACGTACGCTAACACTAAACCGCAGCGGTACCCTAACCTGTACCCTAATCCCTCTCCATTCCCTAACTCTAACCCTAACCTGAAACCTAAGCATGACACTCACCCGAAACTTTACCCTCACCCGTGCCCTAATCTTAACCAGGACACTAACACTAACCCTTGCCCTCACACGAACGCTAACCCTAAAGCACTGTCGTACCCTAAGCTGTACCCTAATCCTTCTGCATTCCTTAACCCTAACCCTAACCCTAATCCTAACCCTGACCCTCACCCGAAACCTTACCCTCACCCGTGCCCGAATCTTAACCAGGACACCAACACTAACTTGTGCCCTCACACGTACGCTAACCCTTAATCGTTGTCGTACCCTAAGCTGTACCCTAATCCCTCTGCATTCCTTAACCCTAACACTAACCCGAATCCTAACCCTGACCCTCACCCGAAACCTTACCCTCACCCGTGCCCTAATCTTAACCAGGACACCAACACTAACTCGTGCCCTCACACGTACACTAAACCTTAAGCGTTGTCGTACCCTAAATTGTACCCTAATCCCTCCCCATTCCTTAACCCTAACCCTAACCCCATCCCTAAACCTGACCCACTTCCGAATCCCTACCCTAACCAATGCCCTAATCTTAACCAGTACACAAACACTAACTCATGCCCTCAAACGTACGCTAACCCTTAAGCATTGTCGTACCCTATCCTGTACCCTAATCCCTCCCCATTCCCTAACCCTAACCCTAAGCGAAACCCTGAACGTCACCCTTTTCCGAGGCCTTACACTCATCTGTGCCCTTGTCTTAACCAGTACACCAACACTAACTCGTGCCCTCACACTTACGCTAACCCTTAAGCATTGTCGTACCCTAACCTGTACCCTAATCCCTCTCCATTCCCGAACCCTAACCCTAACCTGAATCCTAACCCTGACCCTCACCCGAAGCCTTACCCTCACCCGTGTCCTAATCTTAACCAGGACACTAACACTAACCCTTGCCCTCACACGAACGCTAACCCTTAAGCACTGTCATACCCTAAGCTGTACCCTAATCCCTCTGCATTCCTTAACCCTAACCCTAACCCGAATCCTAACCCTGACCCTCACCCGAAGCCTTACCCTCACCCGTGCCCTAATCTTAACCAGGACACCAACACTAACTCGTGCCCTCACACGTACGCTAAACCTTAAGCGTTGTTGTACCCTAAATTGTACCCTAATCCCTCCCCATTCCTTAACCCTAACCCTAACCCCATCCCTAAACCTGACCCACTTCCGATACCCTACCCTAACCAATGCCCTAATCTTAACCAGTACACAAACACTAACTCATGCCTTCAAACGTACGCTAACCCTTAAGCATTGTCGTACCCTATCCTGTACCCTAATCCCTCCCCATTCCCTAACCCTAACCCTAAGCGAAACCCTGAACGTGACCCTTTTCCGAGGCCTTACCCTCATCGGTGCCCTTGTCTTAACCAGTACACCAACACTAACTCGTGCCCTCACACTTACGCTAACCCTTAAGCATTGTCGTACCCTAACCTGTACCCTAATCCCTCTCCATTCCCTAACCCTAACCCTAACCCGAATCCTAACCCTGACCCTCACCCGAAGCCTTTCCCTCACCCGTGCCCTAATCTTAACCAGGACACCAAGACTAACTCGTGCCCTCAAACGTACGCTAACACTAAACCGGAGCGGTACCCTAACCTGTACCCTACTCTCTCTCCATTCCCTAACCCTAAACCTAACCTGAAACCTAACCATGACACTCACCCGAAACTTTACCCTCACCCGTGTCCTAATTTTAACCAGTACATCAACACTAACTCATGCCCTCTAACGTACGCCAACCCTAAGCCATTGCCGTACCCTAACCTGTACCCTAATCAATCCCCATTCCCTAACCCTAACCCTAACCCTAACCCTTAACGTGACCCTCTTCCGAGGCCTTACCCTCACCCGGGCCATAATCGTAAGCAGTACACTAACACTAACTATTGACCTCACACGTACGCTAAACCTTAAGCATTGTGGTACCCTAAACTGGGCCCTAATATCTCCCCATTCCCTAACCCTAAACCTAACCCGAATTCTATCCCTGACCCTCACCCGAAACCTTACCTTCACCCGTGCCCTAATCTTAACCAGGACACCAACACTAACTTGTGCCCTCACACGTACGCTAACCGTAATCGTTGTCGTACCCTAAACTGTACCCTAATCCCTCCCCATTCCCTAACCCTAACCCTAACCCGAATCCTAACCCTGACCCTCACCTGAAGCCTTACCCTCACCCGTGCCCTAATCTTAACCAGGACACTAACACTAACCCTTGCCCTCACACGAACGCTAACCCTAAAGCACTGTCGTACCCTAAGCTGTACCCTAATCCTTCTGCATTCCTTAACCCTAACCCTAACCCGAATCCTAACCCTGACCCTCACCCGAAGCCTTACCCTCACCCGTGCCCTAATCTTAACCAGGACACCAACACTAACTCGTGCCCTCACACGTACGCTAAACCTTAAGCGTTGTCGTACCCTAAATTGTACCCTAATCCCTCCCCATTCCTTAACCCTAACCCTAACCCCATCCCTAAACCTGACCCACTTCCGATGCCCTACCCTAACCAATGCCCTAATCTTAACCAGTACACAAACACTAACTCATGCCCTCAAACGTACGCTAACCCTTAAGCATTGTCGTACCCTATCCTGTACCCTAATCCCTCCCCATTCCCTAACCCTAACCCTAAGCGAAACCCTGAACGTGACCCTTTTCCGAGGCCTTACCCTCATCGGTGCCGTTGTCTTAACCAGTACACCAACACTAACTCGTGCCCTCACACTTACGCTAACCCTTAAGCATTTTCGTACCCTAACCTGTACCCTAATCCCTCTCCATTCCCTAACCCTAACCCTAACCCGAATCCTAACCCTGACCCTCACCCGTGCCCTAATCTTAACCAGGACACCAACACTAACTCGTGCCCTCAAACGTATGCTAACACTAAACCGCAGCGGTACCCTAACCTGTACCCTAATCCCTCTCCATTCCCTAACCCTAACCCTAACCTGAAACCTAACCATGACACTCATCCGAAACTTTACCCTCACCCGTGTCCTAATTTTTACCAATACATCAACACTAACCCATGCCCTCTAACGTACGCCAACCCTAAGCCATTGCCGTACCCTAACCTGTACCCTAATCAATCCCCATTCCCTAACCCTAACCCTAACCCTAACCCTTAACGTGACCCTCTTCAGAGGCCTTACCCTCACCCGTGCCCTAATCGTAAGCAGTAGACTAACACTAACTAGTGACCTCACACGTACGCTAAACCTTAAACGTTGTGGTACTCTAAACTGTGCCCTAATATCTCCCCATTCCCTAACCCTAACCCTAACCCGAATTCTATCCCTGACCCTCACCCGAAACCTTACCCTCACCCGTGCCCTAATCTTAACCAGGAAAACAACACTAACTTGTGCCCTCACACGTACGCCCACCCTTAATCGTTGTCATACCCTAAACTGTACCCTAATCCCTCCCCATTCCCTAACCCTAACCCTAACCCGAATCCTAACCCTGACCCACACCTGAAGCCTTACCCTCACCCGTGCCCTAATCTTAACCAGGACACTAACACTAACCCTTGCCCTCACACGAACGCTAACCCTTAAGCACTGTCGTACCCTAAGCTGTACCCTAATCCCTCTGCATTCCTTAACCCTAACCCTAACCCGAATCCTAACCCTGACCCTCACCCGAAGCCTTACCCTCACCCGTGCCCTAATCTTAACCAGGATACCAACACTAACTCGGGCCCTCACACGTACGCTAAACCTGAAGCGTTGTCGTACCCTAAATTGTACCCTAATCCCTCCCCATTCTTTAACCCTAACCGTAAACCCATCCCTAAACCTGACCCACTTCCGATGCCCTACCCTAACCAATGCCCTAATCTTAACCAGTACACAAACACTAACTCATGCCCTCAAACGTACGCTAACCCTTAAGCATTGTCGTACCCTATCCTGTACCCTAATCCCTCCCCATTCCCTACCCCTAACCCTAAGCGAAACCCTGAACGTGACCCTTTTCCGAGGCCTTACCCTCATCGGTGCCGTTGTCTTAACCAGTACACCAACACTAACTCGTGCCCTCACACTTACGCTAACCCTTAAGCATTGTCGTACCCTAACCTGTACCCTAATCCCTCTCCATTCCCTAACCCTAACCCGAACCCGAATCGTAACCCTGACCCTCACCCGAAGCCTTACCCTCACCTGTGCCCTAATCTTAACCAGGACACCAAGACTAACTCGTGCCCTCAAACGTACGCTAACACTAAACCTCAGCGGTACCCTAACCTGTACCCTAATCCCTCTCCATTCCCTAACTCGAACCCTAACCTGAAACCTAACCATGACACTCACCCGAAACTTTACCCTCACCCGTGTCCTAATTTTAACCAGTACATCAACACTAACCCATGCCCTCTAACGTACGCCAACGCTAAGCCATTGCCGTACCCTAACCTGTACCCTAATCAATCCCCATTCCCTAACCCCAACCCTAACCCTAACCCTTAACGTGACCCTCTTCCGAGGCCTTACCCTCACCTGTGCCCTAATCGTAAGCAGTACACTAACACTAACTAGTGACCTCACACGTACGCTAAACCTTAAGCGTTGTGGTACCCTAAACTGTGCCCTAATATCTCCCCATTCCCTAACCCTAACCCTAACCCGAATTCTATCCCTGACCCTCACCCGAAACCTTACCCTCACCCGTGCCCTAATCTTAACCAGGACACCAACACTAACTTGTGCCCTCACACGTACGCTAACCCTTAATCGTTGTCGTACCCTAAACTGTACCCTAATCCCTCCCCATTCCCTAACCCTAACCCTAACCCGAATCCTAACCCTGACCCTCACATGAAGCCTTACCCTCACCCGTGCCCTAATCTTAACCAGGGCACTAACACTAACCCTTGCCCTCACACGAACGCTAACCCTTAAGCACTGTCGTACCCTAAGCTGTAGCCTAATCCCTCTGCATTCCTTAACCCTAACCCTAACCCGAATCCTAACCCTGACCCTCACCCGAAGCCTTACCCTCACCCGTGCCCTAATCTTAACCAGGACACCAACACTAACTCGTGCCCTCACACGTACGCTAAACCTTAAGCGTTGCCGTACCTTAAATTGTGCCCTAATCCCTCCCCATTCCTTAACACTAACCCTAACCCCATCCCTAAACCTGACCCACTTCCGATGCCCTACCCTAACCAATGCCCTAATCTTAACCAGCACACAAACACTAACTCATGCCCTCAAACGTACGCTAACCCTTAAGCATTGTCGTACCCTATCCTGTACCCTAATCCCTCCCCATTCCCTAACCCTAACCCTAAGCGAAACCCTGAACGTGACCCTTTTCCGAGGCCTTACCCTCATCGGTGCCGTTGTCTTAACCAGTACACCAACACTAACTCGAGCCCTCACACTTACGCTAACCCTTAAGCATTGTCGTGCCCTAAACTGTACCCTAATCCCTCTCCATTCCCTAACCCTAACCCTAACCCGAATCCTAACCCTGACCCTCACCCGAAGCCTTACCCTCACCCGTGCCCTAATCTTAACCAGGACACCAAGACTAACTCGTGCCCTCAAACGTACGCTAACACTAAACCGCAGCGGTACCCTAACCTGTACCCTAATCCCTCTCCATTCCCTAACTCTAACCCTAACCTGAAACCTAACCATGACACTCACCCGAAACTTTACCCTCACCCGTGTCCTAATTTTAACCAGTACATCAACACTAACCCATGCCCTCTAACGTACGCCAACCCTAAGCCATTGCCGTACACTAACCTGTACCCTAATCAATCCCCATTCCCTAACCCTAACCCTAACCCTAACCCTTAACGTCACCCTCTTCCGAGGCCTTACCCTCACCCGTGCTCTAATCGTAAGCAGTACACTAACACTAACTAGTGACCTCACACGTACGCTAAACCTTAAGCGTTGTGGTACCCTAAACTGTGCCCTAATATCTCCCCATTCCCTAACCCTAACCCTAACCCAAATTCTATCCCTGACCCTCACCCGAAACCTTACACTCACCCGTGCCCTAATCTTAACCAGGACACAAACACTAATTTGTGCCCTCACACGTACGCTAACTCTTAATCGTTGTCTTACCCTAAACTGTACCCTAATCCCTCCCCATTCCCTAACCCTAACCCTAACCCGAATCCTAACCCTGACCCTCACCTGAAGCCTTACCCTCACCCGTGCCCTAATCTTAACCAGGACACTAACACTAACCCTTGCCCTCACACGAACGCTAACCCTTAAGCACTGTCGTACCCTAAGCTGTAGCCTAATCCCTCTTCATTCCTTAACCCTAAACCTAACCCGAATCCTAACCCTGACCCTCACCCGAAGCCTTACCCTCACCCGTGCCCTAATCTTAACCAGGACACCAACATTAACTCGTGCCCTCACACGTACGCTAAACCTTAAGCGTTGTCGTACCCTAAATTGTACCCTAATCCCTCCGCATTCCTTAACCCTAACCCTAACCCCATCCCTAAACCTGACCCACTTCCGATGCCCTACCCTAACCAATGCCCTAATCTTAACCAGTACACAAACACTAACTCATGCCCTCAAACGTACGCTAACCCTTAAGCATTGTCGTACCCTATCCGGTACCCTAAACCCTCCCCATTCCCTAACCCTAACCCTAAGCGAAACCCTGAACGTGACCCTTTTCCGAGGCCTTACCCTCATCGGTGCCCTTGTCTTAACCAGTACACCAACACTAACTCGTGCCCTCACACTTACGCTAACCCTTAAGCATTGTCGTACCCTAACCTGTACCCTAATCCCTCTCCATTCCCTAACCCTAACCCTAACCCGAATCCTAACCCTGACCCTCACCCGAAGCCTTACCCTCACCCGTGCCCTAATCTTAACCAGGACACCAAGACTAACTCGTGCCCTCAAACGTACGCTAACACTAAACCGCAGAGGTACCCTAACCTGTACCCTAATCCCTCTCCATTCCCTAACCCTAACCCTAACCTGAAACCTAACCATGACACTCACCCGAAACTTTACCCTCACCCGTGTCCTAATTTTAACCAGTACATCAACACTAACCCATGCCCTCTAACGTACGCCAACCCTAAGCCATTGCCGTACCCTAACCTGTACCCTAATCAATCCCCATTCCCTAACCCTAACCCTAACCCTAACCCTTAACGTGACCCTCTTCCGAGGCCTTACCCTCACCCGTGCCCTAATCGTAAGCAGTACACTAACACTAACTAGTGACCTCACACGTACGCTAAACCTTAAGCGTTGTGGTACCCTAAACTGTGCCCTAATATCTCCCCATTCCCTAACCCTAACCCTAACCCGAATTCTATCCCTGACCCTCACCCGAAACCTTACACTCACCCGTGCCCTAATCTTAAGCAGGACACCAACACTAATTTGTGCCCTCACACGTATGCTAACCCTTAATCGTTGTCTTACCCTAAACTGTACCCTAATCCCTCCCCATTCCCTAACCCTAACCCTAACCCGAATCCTAACCCTGACCCTCACCTGAAGCCTTACCCTCACCCGTGCCCTAATCTTAACCAGGACACTAACACTAACCCTTGCCTTCACACGAACGCTAACCCTTAAGCACTGTCGTACCCTAAGCTGTAGCCTAATCCCTCTGCATTCCTTAACCCTAACCCTAACCCGAATCCTAACCCTGACCCTCACCCGAAGCCTTACCCTTACCCGTGCCCTAATCTTAACCAGGACACCAACACTAACTCGTGCCCTCACACGTACGCTAAACCTTAAGCGTTGCCGTACCCTAAATTGTGCCCTAATCCCTCCCCATTCCTTAACCCTAACCCTAACCCCATCCCTAAACCTGACCCACTTCCGATGCCCTACCCTAACCAATGCCTTAATCTTAACCAGTACACAAACACTAACTCATGCCCTCAAACGTACGCTAACCCTTAAGCATTGTCGTACCCTATCCTGTACCCTAATCCCTCCCCATTCCCTAACCCTAACCCTAAGCGAAACCCTGAACGTGACCCTTTTCCGAGGCCTTACCCTCATCGGTGCCGTTGTCTTAACCAGTACACCAACACTAACTCGTGCCCTCACACTTACGCTAACCCTTAAGCATTGTCGTACCCTAACCTGTACCCTAATCCCTCTCCATTCCCTAACCCTAACCCTAACCCGAATCCTAACCCTGACCCTCACCCGAAGCCTTACCCTCACCCGTGCCCTAATCTTAACCAGGACACCAAGACTAACTCGTGCCCTCAAACGTACGCTAACACTAAACCGCAGCGGTACCCTAACCTGTACCCTAATCCCTCTCCATTCCCTAACTCTAACCCTAACGTGAAACCTAACCATGACACTCACCCGAAACTTTACCCTCACCCGTGTCCTAATTTTAACCAGTACATCAACACTAACCCATGCCCTCTAACGTACGCCAACCCTAAGCCATTGCCGTACCCTAACCTGTACCCTAATCAATCCCCATTCCCTAACCCTAACCCTAACCCTAACCCTTAACGTGACCCTCTTCCGAAGCCTTACCCTCACCTGTGCG
This sequence comes from Inia geoffrensis, assembly GCA_036417435.1. Classification (NCBI taxonomy): domain Eukaryota; kingdom Metazoa; phylum Chordata; class Mammalia; order Artiodactyla; family Iniidae; genus Inia; species Inia geoffrensis. The sequence goes on along the minus strand of CM070899.1, from coordinate 190,799,855 downwards.
CTAATCGTCAGCAGTACACTAACACTAACTAGTGACCTCACACGTACGCTAAACCTTAAGCGTTGTGGTACCCTAAACTGTGCCCTAATATCTCCCCATTCCCTAACCCTAACCCTAACCCGAATTCTATCCCTGACCCTCACCCGAAACCTTACCCTCACCCGTGCCCTAATCTTAACCAGGACACCAACACTAACTTGTGCCCTCACACGTACGCTAACCCTTAATCGTTGTCGTACCCTAAACTGTACCCTAATCCCTCCCCATTCCCTAACCCTAACCCTAACCCGAATCCTAACCCTGACCCTCACCTGAAGCCTTACCCTCACCCGTGCCCTAATCTTAACCAGGACACTAACACTAACCCTTGCCCTCACACGAACGCTAACCCTTAAGCACTGTCGTACCCTAAGCTGTAGCCTAATCCCTCTGCATTCCTTAACCCTAACCCTAACCCGAATCCTAACCCTGACCCTCACCCGAAGCCTTACCCTCACCCGTGCCCTAATCTTAACCAGGACACCAACACTAATTCGTGCCCTCACACGTACGCTAAACCTTAAGCGTTGCCATACCCTAAATTGTACCCTAATCCCTCCCCATTCCTTAACCCTAACCCTAACCCCATCCCTAAACCTGACCCACTTCCGATGCCCTACCCTAACCAATGCCCTAATCTTAACCAGTACACAAACACTAACTCATGCCCTCAAACGTACGCTAACCCTTAAGCATTGTCGTACCCTATCCTGTACCCTAATCCCTCCCCATTCCCTAACCCTAACCCTACGCGAAACCGTGAACGTGACCTTTTTCCGAGGCCTTACCATCATCGGTGCCCTTGTCTTAACCAGTACACCAACACTAACTCGTGCCCTCACACTTACGCTAACCCTTAAGCATTGTCGTACCCTAACCTGTACCCTAATCCCTCTCCATTCCCTAACCCTAACCCTAACCAGAATCCTAACCCTGACCCTCACCCGAAGCCTTACCCTCACCCGTGCCCTAATCTTAACCAGGACACCAAGACTAACTCGTGCCCTCAAACGTACGCTAACACTAAACCGCAGCGTTACCCTAACCTGTACCCTAATCCCTCTCCATTCCCTAACTCGAACCCTAACCTGAAACCTAACCATGACACTCACCCGAAACTTTACCCTCACCCGTGTCCTAATTTTAACCAGTACATCAACACTAACCCATGCCCTCTAACGTACGCCAACCCTAAGCCATTGCCGTACCCTAACCTGTACCCTAATCAATCCCCATTCCCTAACCCTAACCCTAACCCTAACCCTTAACGTGACCCTCTTCCGAGGCCTTACCCTCACCTGTGCCCTAATCGTAAGCAGTACACTAACACTAACTAGTGACCTCACATGTACGCTAAACCTTAAGCGTTGTGGTACCCTAAACTGTGCCCTAATATCTCCCCATTCCCTAACCCTAACCCTAACCCGAATTCTATCCCTGACCCTCACCCGAAACCTTACACTCACCCGTGCCCTAATCTTTACCAGGACACCAACACTAATTTGTGCCCTCACACGTACGCTAACCCTTAATCGTTGTCTTACCCTAAACTGTACCCTAATCCCTCCCCATTCCCTAACCCTAACCCTAACCCGAATCCTAACCCTGACCCTCACCTGAAGCCTTACCCTCACCCGTGCCCTAATCTTAACCAGGACACTAACACTAACCCTTGCCCTCACACGAACGCTAACCCTTAAGCACTGTCGTACCCTAAGCTGTACCCTAATCCCTCTGCATTCCTTAACCCTAACCCTAACCCGAATCCTAACCCTGACCCTCACCCGAAGCCTTACCCTCACCCGTGCTCTAATCTTAACCAGGACACCAACACTAACTCGTGCCCTCACATGTACGCTAAACCTTAAGCGTTGCCGTACCCTAAATTGTACCCTAATCCCTCCCCATTCCTTAACCCTAACCCTAACCCCATCCCTAAACCTGACCCACTTCCGATGCCCTACCCTAACCAATGCCCTAATCTTAACCAGTACACAAACACTAACTCATGCCCTCAAACGTACGCTAACCCTTAAGCATTGTCGTACCCTATCCTGTACCCTAATCCCTCCCCATTCCCTAACCCTAACCCTAAGCGAAACCCTGAACGTGACCCTTTTCCGAGGCCTTACCCTCATCGGTGCCGTTGTCTTAACCAATACACCAACACTAACTCGTGCCCTCACACTTACTCTAACCCTTAAGCATTGTCATACCCTAACCTGTACCCTAATCCCTCTCCATTCCCTAACCCTAACCCTAATCCGAATCCTAACCCTGACCCTCACCCGAAGCCTTACCCTCACCCGTGCCCTAATCTTAACCAGGACACCAAGACTAACTCGTGCCCTCAAACGTACGCTAACACTAAACCGCAGCGGTACCCTAACCTGTACCCTAATCCCTCTCCATTCCCTAACTCTAACCCTAACCTGAAACCTAACCATGACACTCACCCGAAACTTTACCCTCACCCGTGTCCTAATTTTAACCAGTACATCAACACTAACACATGCCCTCTAACGTACGCCAACCCTAAGCCATTGCCGTACCCTAACCTGTACCCTAATCAATCCCCCTTCCCTAACCCTAACCCTAACCCTAACCCTTAACGTGACCCTCTTCCGAGGCCTTACCCTCACCTGTGCCCTAATCGTAAGCAGTACACTAACACTAACTAGTGACCTCACACGTACGCTAAACCTTAAGCGTTGTGGTACCCTAAACTGTGCCCTAATATCTCCCCACTCCCTAACCCAAACCCTAACCCGAATTCTATCCCTGACCCTCACCCAAAACCTTACCCTCACCCGTGCCCTAATCTTAACCAGGACACCAACACTAACTTGAGCCCTCACACGTACGCTAACCCTTAATCGTTGTCGTACCCTAAACTGTACCCTAATCCCTCCCCATTCCCTAACCCTAACCCTAACTCGAATCCTAACCCTGACCCTCACCTGAAGCCTTACCCTCACCCGTGCCCTAATCTTAACCAGGACACTAACACTAACCCTTGCCCTCACACGAACGCTAACCCTTAAGCACTGTCGTACCCTAAGCTGTAGCCTAATCCCTCTGCATTCCTTAACCCTAACCCTAACCCGAATCCTAACCCTGACCCTCACCCGAAGCCTTACCCTCACCCGTGCCCTAATCTTAACCAGGACACCAACACTAACTCGTGCCCTCACACGTACGCTAAACCTTAAGCGTTGCCGTACCCTAAATTGTACCCTAATCCCTCCCCATTCCTTAACCCTAACCCTAACCCCATCCCTAAACCTGACCCACTTCCGATGCCCTACCCTAAGCAATGCCCTAATCTTAACCAGTACACAAACACTAACTCATGCCCTCAAACGTACGCTAACTCTTAAGCATTGTAGTACCCTATCCTGTACCCTAATACCTCCCCATTCCCTAACCCTAACCCTAAGCGAAACCCTGAACGTGACCCTTTTCCGAGGCCTTACCCTCATCGGTGCCCTTGTCTTAACCAGTACACCAACACTAACTCGTGCCCTCACACTTTCGCTAACCCTTAAGCATTGTCGTACCCTAACCTGTACCCTAATCCCTCTCCATTCCCTAACCCTAACCCTAACCCGAATCCTAACCCTGACCCTCACCCGAAGCCTTACCCTCACCCGTGCCCTAATCTTAACCAGGACACCAAGACTAAGTCGTGCCCTCACACGTATGCTAACACTAAACCGCAGCGGTACCCTAACCTGTACCCGAATCCCTCTCCATTCCCTAACCCTAACCCTAACCTGAAACCTAACCATGACACTCACCCGAAACTTTACCCTCACCCGTGTCCTAATTTTAACCAGTACATCAACACTAACCCATGCCCTCTAACGTACGCCAACCCTAAGCCATTGCCGTAGCCTAACCTGTACCCTAATCAATCCCCATTCCCTAACCCTAACCCTAACCCTAACCCTTAACGTGACCCTCTACCGAGGCCTTACCCTCACCCGTGCCCTAATCGTAAGCAGTAGACTAACACTAACTAGTGACCTCACACGTATGCTAAACCTTAAGCGTTGTGGTACCCTAAACTGTGCCCTAAAATCTCCCCATTCCCTAACCCTAACCCTAACCCGAATTCTATCCCTGACCCTCACCCGAAACCTTACCCTCACCCGTGCCCTAATCTTAACCAGGACACCAACACTAACTTGTGCCCTCACACGTACGCTAACCCTTAATTGTTGTCGTACCCTAAACTGTACCCTAATCCCTCCCCATTCCCTAACCCTAACCCTAACCCGAATCCTAACCCTGACCCTCACCTGAAGCCTTACCCTCACCCGTGCCCTAATCTTAACCAGGACACTAACACTAACCCTTGCCCTCACACGAACGCTAACCCTTAAGCACTGTCGTACCCTAAGCTGTAGCCTAATCCCTCTGCATTCCTTAACCCTAACCCTAACCCGAATCCTAACCCTGACCCTCACCCGAAGCCTTACCCTCACCCGTGCCCTAATCTTAACCAGGACACCAACACTAACACGTGCCCTCACACGTACGCTAAACCTTAAGCGTTGCCGTACCCTAAATTGTACCCTAATCCCTCCCCATTCCTTAACCCTAACCCTAACCCCATCCCTAAACCTGACCCACTTCCGATGCCCTACCCTAAGCAATGCCCTAATCTTAACCAGTACACAAACACTAACTCATGCCCTCAAACGTACGCTAACTCTTAAGCATTGTCGTACCCTATCCTGTACCCTAATACCTCCCCTTTCCCTAACCCTAACCCTAAGCGAAACCCTGAACGTGACCCTTTTCCGAGGCCTTACCCTCATCGGTGCCCTTGTCTTAACCAGTACACCAACACTAACTCGTGCCCTCACACTTTCGCTAACCCTTAAGCATTGTCGTACCCTAACCTGTACCCTAATCCCTCTCCATTCCCTAACCCTAACCCTAACCCGAATCCTAACCCTGACCCTCACCCGAAGCCTTACCCTCACCCGTGCCCTAATCTTAACCAGGACACCAAGACTAAGTCGTGCCCTCACACGTACGCTAACACTAAACCGCAGCGGTACCCTAACCTGTACCCGAATCCCTCTCCATTCCCTAACCCTAACCCTAACCTGAAACCTAACCATGACACTCACCCGAAACTTTACCCTCACCCGTGTCCTAATTTTAACCAGTACATCAACACTAACCCATGCCCTCTAACGTACGCCAACCCTAAGCCATTGCCGTAGCCTAACCTGTGCCCTAATCAATCCCCATTCCCTAACCCTAACCCTAACCCTAACCCTTAACGTGACCCTCTACCGAGGCCTTACCCTCACCCGTGCCCTAATCGTAAGCAGTAGACTAACACTAACTAGTGACCTCACACGTACGCTAAACCTTAAGCGTTGTGGTACCCTAAACTGTGCCCTAAAATCTCCCCATTCCCTAACCCTAACCCTAACCCGAATTCTATCCCTGACCCTCACCCGAAACCTTACCCTCACCCGTGCCCTAATCTTAACCAGGACACCAACAGTAACTTGTGCCCTCACACGTACGCTAACCCTTAATTGTTGTCGTACCCTAAACTGTACCCTAATCCCTCCCCATTCCCTAACCCTAACCCTAACCCGTATCCTAACCCTGACCCTCACCTGAAGCCTTACACTCACCCGTGCCCTAATCTTAACCAGGACACTAACACTAACCCTTGCCCTCACACGAACGCTAACCCTTGAGCACTGTCGTACCCTAAGCTGTATCCTAATCCCTCTGCATTCCTTAACCCTAACCGTAACCCGAATCCTAACCCTGACCCTCACCCGAAGCCTTACTCTCACCCGTGCCCTAATCTTAACCAGGACACCAACACTAACTCGTGCCCTCACACGTACGGTAAACCTTAAGCGTTGTCGTACACTAAATTGTACCCTAATCCCTCCCCATTCCTTAACCCTAACCCTAACCCCATCCCTAAACCTGACCCACTTCCGATGCCCTACCCTAACCAATGCCCTAATCTTAACCAGTACACAAACACTAACTCATGGCCTCAAACGTACGCTAACCCTTAAGCATTGTCGTACCCTATCCTGTACCCTAATCCCTCCCCATTCCCTAACCCTAACCCTAAGCGAAACCCTGAACGTGACCCTTTTCCGAGGCCTTACCCTCATCGGTGCCCTTGTCTTAACCAGTACACCAACACTAACTCGTGCCCTCACACTTACGCTAACCCTTAAGCATTGTCGTACCCTAACCTGTACCCTAATCCCTCTCCATTCCCTAACCCTAACCCTAACCCGAATCCTAACCCTGACCCTCACCCGAAGCCTTACCCTCACCCGTGCCCTAATCTTAACCAGGACACCAAGACTAACTCGTGCCCTCAAACGTACGCTAACACTAAACCGCAGCGGTACCCTAACCTGTACCCTAATCCCTCTCCATTCCCTACCCCTAACCCTAACCTGAAACCTAACCATGACACTCACCCGAAACTTTACCCTCACCCGTGTCCTAATTTTAACCAGTACATCAACACTAACCCATGCCCTCTAACGTACGCCAAACCTAAGCCATTGCCGTACCCTAACCTGTACCCTAATTAATCCCCATTCCCTAACCCTAACCCTAACCCTAACCCTTAACGTGACCCTCTTCCGAGGCCTTACCCTCACCCGTGCCCTAATCGTAAGCAGTACACTAACACTAACTAGTGACCTCACACGTACGCTAAACCTTAAGCGTTGTGGTACCCTAAACTGTGCCCTAATATCTCCCCATTCCCTAACCCTAACCCTAACCCGAATTCTATACCTGACCCTCACCCGAAACCTTACCCTCACCCGTGCCCTAATCTTAACCAGGACCCCAACACTAACTTGTGCCCTCACACGTACGCTAACCCTTAATCGTTGTCGTACCCTAAACTGTACCCTAATCCCTCCCCATTCCCTAACCCTAACCCTAACCCGAATCCTAACCCTGACCCTCACCTGAAGCCTTACCCTCACCCGTGCCCTAATCTTAACCAGGACACTAACACTAACCCTTGCCCTCACACGAACGCTAACCCTTAAGCACTGTCGTACCCTAAGCTGTATCCTAATCCCTCTGCATTCCTTAACCCTAACCCTAACCCGAATCCTAACCCTGACCCTCACTCGAAGCCTTACCCTCACCCGTGCCCTAATCTTAACCAGGACACCAACACTAACTCGTGCCCTCACACGTACGCTAAACCTTAAGCGTTGTCGTACCCTAAATTGTACCCTAATCCCTCCCCATTCCTTAACCTTAACCCTAACCCCATCCCTAAACCTGACCCACTTCCGATGCCCTACCCTAACCAATGCCCTAATCTTAACCAGGACACAAACACTAACTCATGCCCTCAAACGTACGCTAACCCTTAAGCATTGTCGTACCCTATCCTGTACCCTAATCCCTCCCCATTCCCTAACCCTAACCCTAAGCGAAACCCTGAACGTGACCCTTTTCCGAGGCCTTACCCTCATCGGTGCCGTTGTCTTAACCAGTACACAAACACTAACTCGTGCCCTCACACTTATGCTAACCCTTAAGCATTGTCGTACCTTAACCTGTACCCTAATCCCTCTCCATTCCCTAACCCTAACCCTAACCCGAATCCTAACCCTGACCCTCACCCGAAGCCTTACCCTCACCCGTGCCCTAATCTTAACCAGGACACCAAGACTAACTCGTGCCCTCAAACGTACGCTAACACTAAACCGCAGCGGTACCCTAACCTGTACCCTAATCCCTCTCCATTCCCTAACCCTAACCCTAACCTGAAACCTAACCATGACACTCACCCGAAACTTTACCCTCACCCGTGTCCTAATTTTAACCAGTATATCAACACTAACCCATGCCCTCTAACGTACGCCAACCCTAAGCCATTGCCGTACCCTAACCTGTACCCTAATCAATCCCCATTCCCTAACCCTAACCCTAACCCTAACCTTTAACGTGACCCTCTTCCGAGGCCTTACCCTCACCCCTGCCCTAATCGTAAGCAGTACACTAACACTAACTAGTGACCTCACACGTACGCTAAACCATAAGCGTTGTGGTACCCTAAACTGTGCCCTAATATCTCCCCATTCCCTAACCCTAACCCTAACCCGAATTCTATCCCTGAACCTCACCCGAAACCTTACCCTCACCCGTGCCCTAATCTTAACCAGGACACCAACACTAACTTCTGCCCTCACACGTACGCTAACCCTTAATCGTTGTCGTACCCTAAACTGTACCCTAATCCCTCCCCATTCCCTAACCCTAACCCTAACCCGAATCCTAACCCTGACCCTCACCTGAAGCCTTACCCTCACCCGTGCCCTAATCTTAACCAGAACACTAACACTAACCCTTGCCCTCACACGAACGCTAACCCTTAAGCACTGTCGTACCCTAAGCTGTACCCTAATCCCTCTGCATTCCTTAACCCTAACCCTAACCCGAATCCTAACCCTGACCCTCACCCGAAGCCTTACCCTCACCCGTGCCCTAATCTTAACCAGGACACCAACACTAACTCGTGCCCTCACACGTACGCTAAACCTTAAGCGTTGTCGTACCCTAAATTGTACCCTAATCCCTCCCCATTCCTTAACCCTAACCCTAACCCCATCCCTAAACCTGACCCACTTCCGATGCCCTACCCTAACCAATGCCCTAATCTTAACCAGGACACAAACACTAACTCATGCCCTCAAACGTACGCTAACCCTTAAGCGTTGTCGTACCCTATCCTGTACCCTAATCCCTCCCCATTCCCTAACCCTAACCCTAATCGAAACCCTGAACGTGACCCTTTTCCGAGGCCTTACCCTCATCGGTGCCGTTGTCTTAACCAGTACACCAACACTAACTCGTGCCCTCACACTTACGCTAACCCTTAAGCATTGTTGTACCCTAACCTGTACCCTAATCCCTCTCCATTCCCTAACCCTAACCCTAACCCGAATCCTAACCCTGACCCTCACCCGAAGCCTTACCCTCACCCGTGCCCTAATCTTAACCAGGACACCAAGACTAACTCGTGCCCTCAAACGTACGCTAACACTAAACCGCAGCGGTACCCTAACCTGTACCCTAATCCCTCTCCATTCCCTAACCCTAATCCTAACCTGAAACCTAACCATGACACTCACCCGAAACTTTACCCTCACCCGTGTCCTAATTTTAACCAGTACATCAACACTAACCCATGCCCTCTAACGTACGCCAACCCTAAGCCATTGCCGTACCCTAACCTGTACCCTAATCAATCCCCATTCCCTAACCCTAACCCTAACCCTAACCCTTAACGTGACCCTCTTCCGAGGCCTTACCCTCACCCGTGCCCTAATCGTAAGCAGTACACTAACACTAACTAGTGACCTCACACGTACGCTAAACCTTAAGCGTTGTGGTACCCTAAACTGTGCCCTAATATCTCCCCATTCCCTAACCCTAACCCTAACCCGAATTCTATCCCTGACCCTCACCCGAAACCTTACCCTCACCCTTGCCCTAATCTTAACCAGGACACCAACACTAACTTGTGCCCTCACACATACGCTAACCCTTAATCGTTGTCATACCCTAAACTGTACCCTAATCCCTCCCCATTCCCTAACCCTAACCCTAACCCGAATCCTAACCCTGACACTCACCTGAAGCCTTACCCTCACCCGTGCCCTAATCTTAACCAGGACACTAACACTAACCCTTGCCCTCACACGAACGCTAACCCTTAAGCACTGTCGTACCCTAAGCTGTACCCTAATCCCTCTGCATTCCTTAACCCTAACCCTAACCCGAATCCTAACCCTGACCCTCACCCGAAGCCTTACCCTCACCCGTGCCCTAATCTTAACCAGGACACCAACACTAACTCGTGCCCTCACACGTACGCTAAACCTTAAGCGTTGTCGTACCCTAAATTGTACCCTAATCCCTCCCCATTCCTTAACCCTAACCCTAACCCCATCCCTAAACCTGACCCACTTCCGATGCCCTACCCTAACCAATGCCCTAATCTTAACCAGTACACAAACACTAACTCATGCCCTCAAACGTACGCTAACCCTTAAGCATTGTCGTACCCTATCCTGTACCCTAATCCCTCACCATTCCCTAACCCTAACCCTACGCGAAACCCTGAACGTGACCCTTTTCCGAGGCCTTACCCTCATCGGTGCCCTTGTCTTAACCAGTACACCAACACTAACTCGTGCCCTCACACTTACGCTAACCCTTAAGCATTGTCGTACCCTAACCTGTACCCTAATCCCTCTCCATTCCCTAACCCTAACCCTAACCCGAATCCTAACCCTGACCCTCACCCGAAGCCTTACCCTCACCCGTGCCCTAATCTTAACCAGGACACCAAGACTAACTCGTGCCCTCAAACGTACGCTAACACTAAACCGCAGCGGTACCCTAACCTGTACCCTAATCCCTCTCCATTCCCTAACCCTAACCCTAACCTGAAACCTAACCATGACACTCACCCGAAACTTTACCCTCACCCGTGTCCTAATTTTAACCAGTACATCAACACTAACCCATGCCCTCTAACGTACGCCAACCCTAAGCCATTGCCGTACCCTAACCTGTACCCTAATCAATCCCCATTCCCTAACCCTAACCCTAACCCTAACCCTTAACGTGACCCTCTTCCGAGGCCTTACCCTCACCTGTGCCCTAATCGTAAGCAGTACACTAACACTAACTTGTGACCTCACACGTACGCTAAACCTTAAGCGTTGTGGTACCCTAAACTGTGCCCTAATATCTCCCCATTCCCTAACCCTAACCCTAACCCGAATTCTATCCCTGACCCTCACCCGAAACCTTACCCTCACCCGTGCCCTAATCTTAACCAGGACACCAAGACTAACTCGTGCCCTCACACGTACGCTAACACTAAACCGCAGCGGTACCCTAACCTGTACCCTAATCCCTCTCCATTCCCTAACTATAACCCTAACCTGAAACCTAACCATGACACTCACCCGAAACTTTACCCTCACCCGTGTCCTAATTTTAACCAGTACATCAACACTAACCCATGCCCTCTAACGTACGCCAACCCTAAGCCATTGCCGTACACTAACCTGTACCCTAATCAATCCCCATTCCCTAACCCTAACCCTAACCCGAATTCTATCCCTGACCCTCACCCGAAACCTTACACTCACCCGTGCCCTAATCTTAACCAGGACACCAACACTAATTTGTGCCCTCACACGTACGCTAACCCTTAATCGTTGTCTTACCCTAAACTGTACCCTAATCCCTCCCCATTCCCTAACCCTAACCCTAACCCGAATCCTAACCCTGACCCTCACCTGAAGCCTTACCCTCACCCGTGCCCTAATCTTAACCAGGACACTAACACTAACCCTTGCCCTCACACGAACGCTAACCCTTAAGCACTGTCGTACCCTAAGCTGTAGCCTAATCCCTCTGCATTCCTTAACCCTAACCCTAACCCGAATCCTAACCCTGACCCTCACCCGAAGCCTTACCCTCACCCGTGCCCTAATCTTAACCAGGACACCAACACTAACTCGTGCCCTCACACGTACACTAAACCTTAAGCGTTGCCGTACCCTAAATTGTATCCTAATCCCTCCCCATTCCTTAACCCTAACCCTAACCCCATCCCTAAACCTGACCCACTTCCGATGCCCTACCCTAACCAATGCCCTAATCTTAACCAGTACACAAACACTAACTCATGCCCTCAAACGTACGCTAACCCTTAAGCATTGTCGTACCCTATCCTGTACCCTAATCCCTCCCCATTCCCTAACCCTAACCCTAAGCGAAACCCTGAACGTGACCCTTTTCCGAGGCCTTACCCTCATCGGTGCCCTTGTCTTAACCAGTACACCAACACTAACTCGTGCCCTCACACTTACGCTAACCCTTAAGCATTGTCGTACCCTAACCTGTACCCTAATCCCTCTCCATTCCCTAACCATAACCCTAACCCGAATCCTAACCCTGACCCTCACCCGAATCCTTACCCTCACCCGTGCCCTAATCTTAACCAGGACACCAAGACTAACTCGTGCCCTCAAACGTACGCTAACACTAAACCGCAGCGGTACCCTAACCTGTACCCTAATACCTCTCCATTCCCTAACTCTAACCCTAACCTGAAACCTAACCATGACACTCACCCGAAACTTTACCCTCACCCGTGTCCTAATTTTAACCAGTACATCAACACTAACCCATGTCCTCTAACGTACGCCAACCCTAAGCCACTGCCGTACCCTAACCTGTACCCTAATCAATCCCCATTCCCTAACCCTAACCCTAAACCTAACCCTTAACGTGACCCTCTTCCGAGGCCTTACCCTCACCTGTGCCCTAATCGTAAGCAGTACACTAACACTAACTAGTGACCTCACATGTACGCTAAACCTTAAGCGTTGTGGTACCCTAAACTGTGCCCTAATATCTCCCCATTCCCTAACCCTAACCCTAACCCGAATTCTATCCCTGACCCTCACCCGAAACCTTACACTCACCCGTGCCCTAATCTTAACCAGGACACCAACACTAATTTGTGCCCTCACACGTACGCTAACCCTTAATCGTTGTCTTACCCTAAACTGTACCCTAATCCCTCCCCATTCCCTAACCCTAACCCTAACCCGAATCCTAACCCTGACCCTCACCTGAAGCCTTACCCTCACCCGTGCCCTAATCTTAACCAGGACACTAACACTAACCCTTGCCCTCACACGAACGCTAACCCTTAAGCACTGTCGTACCCTAAGCTGTAGCCTAATCCCTCTGCATTCCTTAACCCTAACCCTAACCCGAATCCTAACCCTGACCCTCACCCGAAGCCTTACCCTCACCCGTGCCCTAATCTTAACCAGGACACCAACACTAACTCGTGCCCTCACACGTACGCTAAACCTTAAGCGTTGCCGTACCCTAAATTGTATCCTAATCCCTCCCCATTCCTTAACCCTAACCCTAACCCCATCCCTAAACCTGACCCACTTCCGATGCCCTACCCTAACCAATGCCCTAATCTTAACCAGTACACAAACACTAACTCATGCCCTCAAACGTACGCTAACCCTTAAGCATTGTCGTACCCTATCCTGTACCCTAATCCCTCCCCATTCCCTAACCCTAACCCTAAGCGAAACCCTGAACGTGACCCTTTTCCGAGGCCTTACCCTCATCGGTGCCCTTGTCTTAACCAGTACACCAACACTAACTTGTGCCCTCACACTTACGCTAACCCTTAAGCATAGTCGTACCCTAACCTGTACCCTAATCCCTCTCCATTCCCTAACCATAACCCTAACCCGAATCCTAACCCTGACCCTCACCCGAATCCTTACCCTCACCCGTGCCCTAATCTTAACCAGGACACCAAGACTAACTCGTGCCCTCAAACGTACGCTAACACTAAACCGCAGCGGTACCCTAACCTGTACCCTAATACCTCTCCATTCCCTAACTCTAACCCTAACCTGAAACCTAACCATGACACTCACCCGAAACTTTACCCTCACCCGTGTCCTAATTTTAACCAGTACATCAACACTAACCCATGTCCTCTAACGTACGCCAACCCTAAGCCACTGCCGTACCCTAACCTGTACCCTAATCAATCCCCATTCCCTAACCCTAACCCTAAACCTAACCCTTAACGTGACCCTCTTCCGAGGCCTTACCCTCACCTGTGCCCTAATCGTAAGCAGTACACTAACACTAACTAGTGACCTCACATGTACGCTAAACCTTAAGCGTTGTGGTACCCTAAACTGTGCCCTAATATCTCCCCATTCCCTAAACCTAACCCTAACCCGAATTCTATCCCTGACCCTCACCCGAAACCTTACACTCACCCGTGCCCTAATCTTAACCAGGACACCAACACTAATTTGTGCCCTCACACGTACGCTAACCCTTAATCGTTGTCTTACCCTAAACTGTACCCTAATCCCTCCCCATTCCCTAACCCTAACCCTAACCCGAATCCTAACCCTGACCCTCACCTGAAGCCTTACCCTCACCCGTGCCCTAATCTTAACCAGGACACTAACACTAACCCTTGCCCTCACACGAACGCTAACCCTTAAGCACTGTCGTACCTTAAGCTGTACCCTAATCCCTCTGCATTCCTTAACCCTAACCCTAACCCGAATCCTAACCCTGACCCTCACCCGAAGCCTTACCCTCACCCGTGCCCTAATCTTAACCAGGACACCAACACTAACTCGTGCCCTCACATGTACGCTAAACCTTAAGCGTTGCCGTACCCTAAATTGTACCCTAATCCCTCCCCATTCCTTAACCCTAACCCTAACCCCATCCCTAAACCTGACCCACTTCCGATGCCCTACCCTAACCAATGCCCTAATCTTAACCAGTACACAAACACTAACTCATGCCCTCAAACGTACGCTAACCCTTAAGCATTGTCGTACCCTATCCTGTACCCTAATCCCTCCCCATTCCCTAACCCTAACCCTAAGCGAAACCATGAACGTGACCCTTTTCCGAGGCCTTACCCTCATCAGTGCCCTTGTCTTAACCAGTACACCAACACTAACTCGTGCCCTAACCCTTACGCTAACCCTTAAGCATTGTCGTACCCTAACCTGTACCCTAATCCCTCTCCATTCCCTAACCATAACCCTAACCCGAATCCTAACCCTGACCCTCACCCGAAGCCTTACCCTCACCCGTGCCCTAATCTTAACCAGGACACCAAGACTAACTCGTGCCCTCAAACGTACGCTAACACTAAACCGCAGCGGTACCCTAACCTGTACCCTAATCCCTCTCCATTCCCTAACTCTAACCCTAACCTGAAACCTAACCATGACACTCACCCGAAACTTTACCCTCATCCGTGTCCTAATTTTAACCAGTACATCAACACTAACCCATGCCCTCTAACGTACGCCAACCCTAAGCCATTGCCGTACCCTAACCTGTACCCTAATCAATCCCCATTCCCTAACCCTAACCCTAACCCTAACCCTTAACGTGACCCTCTTCCGAGGCCTTACCCTCACCCGTGCCCTAATCGTAAGCAGTACACTAACACTAACTAGTGACCTCACACGTACGCTAAACCTTAAGCGTTGTGGTACCCTAAACTGTGCCCTAATATCTCCCCATTCCCTAACCCTAACCCTAACCCGAATTCTATCCCTGACCCTCACCCGAAATCTTACCCTCACCCGTGCCCTAATCTTAACCAGGACACCAACACTAACTTGTGCCCTCACACGTACGCTAACCCTTAATCGTTGTCGTACCCTAAACTGTACCCTAATCCCTCCCCATTCCCTAACCCTAACCCTAACCCGAATCCTAACCCTGACCCTCACCTGAAGCCTTACCCTCACCCGTGCCCTAATCTTAACCAGGACACTAACACTAACCCTTGCCCTCACACGAACGCTAACCCTTAAGCACTGTCGTACCCTAAGCTGTAGCCTAATCCCTCTGCATTCCTTAACACTAACCCTAACCCGAATCCTAACCCTGACCCTCACCCGAAGCCTTACCCTCACCCGTGCCCTAATCTTAACCAGGACACCAACACTAACTCGTGCCCTCACACGTACGCTAAACCTTAAGCGTTGCCGTACCCTAAATTGTACCCTAATCCCTCCCCATTCCTTAACCCTAACCCTAACCCCATCCCTAAACCTGACCCACTTCCGATGCCCTACCCTACCCAATGCCCTAATCTTAACCAGTACACAAACACTAACTCATGCCCTCAAACGTACGCTAACCCTTAAGCATTGTCGTACCCTATCCTGTACCCTAATCCCTCCCCATTCCCTAACCCTAACCCTAAGCGAAACCCTGAACGTGACCCTTTTCCGAGGCCTTACCCTCATCGGTGCCCTTGTCTTAACCAGTACACCAACACTAACTCGTGCCCTCACACTTTCGCTAACCCTTAAGCATTGTCGTACCCTAACCTGTACCCTAATCCCTCTCCATTCCCTAACCCTAACCCTAACCCGAATCCTAACCCTGACCCTCACCCGAAGCCTTACCCTCACCCGTGCCCTAATCTTAACCAGGACACCAAGACTAACTCGTGCCCTCACACGTACGCTAACACTAAACCGCAGCGGTACCCTAACCTGCACCCGAATCCCTCTCCATTCCCTAACCCTACCCCTAACCTGAAACCTAACCATGACACTCACCCGAAACTTTACCCTCACCCGTGTCCTAATTTTAACCAGTACATCAACACTAACCCATGCCCTCTAACGTACGCCAACCCTAAGCCATTGCCGTACCCTAACCTGTACCCTAATTAATCCCCATTCCCTAACCCTAACCCTAACCTTAACCCTTAACGTGACCCTTTTCCGAGGCCTTACCCTCACCCGTGCCCTAATCGTAAGCAGTACACTAACACTAACTAGTGACCTCACACGTACGCTAAACCTTAAGCGTTGTGGTACCCTAAACTGTGCCCTAATATCTCCCCATTCCCTAACCCTAACCCTAACCCGAATTCTATCCCTGACCCTCACCCGAAACCTTACCCTCACCCGTGCCCTAATCTTAACCAGGACCCCAACACTAACTTGTGCCCTCACACGTACGCTAACCCTTAATCGTTGTCGTACCCTAAACTGTACCCTAATCCCTCCCCATTCCCTAACCCTAACCCTAACCCGAATCCTAACCCTGACACTCACCTGAAGCCTTACCTTCACCCATGCTGTAATCTTAACCAGGACACTAACACTAACCCTTGCCCTCACACGAATGCTAACCCTTAAGCACTGTCGTACCCTAAGCTGTATCCTAATCCCTCTGCATTCCTTAACCCTAACCCTAACCCGAATCCTAACCCTGACCCTCACCCGAAGCCTTACCCTCACCCGTGCCCTAATCTTAA
Source organism: Inia geoffrensis (assembly GCA_036417435.1). Taxonomy (NCBI): domain Eukaryota; kingdom Metazoa; phylum Chordata; class Mammalia; order Artiodactyla; family Iniidae; genus Inia; species Inia geoffrensis. The sequence continues at coordinate 190,782,877 of CM070899.1, read as the reverse complement.
CCAGGACACCAACACTAACTCGTGCCCTCACACGTACGCTAAACCTTAAGCGTTGTCGTACCCTAAATTGTACCCTAATCTCTCCCCATTCCTTAACCTTAACCCTAACCCCATCCCTAAACCTGACCCACTTCCGATGCCCTACCCTAACCAATGCCCTAATCTTAACCAGGACACAAACACTAACTCATGCCCTCAAACGTACGCTAACCCTTAAGCATTGTTGTACCCTATCCTGTACCCTAATCCCTCCCCATTCCCTAACCCTAACCCTAAGCGAAACCCTGAACGTGACCCTTTTCCGAGGCCTTACCCTCATCGGTGCCGTTGTCTTAACCAGTACACAAACACTAACTCGTGCCCTCACACTTACGCTAACCCTTAAGCATTGTCGTACCCTAACCTGTACCCTAATCCCTCTCCATTCCCTAACCCTAACCCTAACCCGAATCCTAACCCTGACCCTCACCCGAAGCCTTACCCTCACCCGTGCCCTAATCTTAACCAGGACACCAAGACTAACTCGTGCCCTCAAACGTACGCTAACACTAAACCGCAGCGGTACCCTAACCTGTACCCTAATCCCTCTCCATTCCCTAACCCTAATCCTAACCTGAAACCTAACCATGACACTCACCCGTAACTTTACCCTCACCCGTGTCCTAATTTTAACCAGTACATCAACACTAACCCATGCCCTCTAACGTACGCCAACCCTAAGCCATTGCCGTACCCTAACCTGTACCCTAATCAATCCCCATTCCCTAACCCTAACCCTAACCCTAACCCTTAACGTGACCCTCTTCCGAGGCCTTACCCTCACCCGTGCCCTAATCGTAAGGAGTACACTAACACTAAATAGTGACCTCACACATACGCTAAACCTTAAGCGTTGTGGTACCCTAAACTGTGCCCTAATATCTCCCCATTCCCTAACCCTAACCCTAACCCGAATTCTATCCCTGACCCTCACCCGAAACCTTACTCTCAACCGTGCCCTAATCTTAACCAGGACACCAACACTAACTTGTGCCCTCACACATACGCTAACCCTTAATCGTTGTCATACCCTAAACTGTACCCTAATCCCTCCCCATTCCCTAACCCTTACCCTAACCCGAATCCTAACCCTGACCCTCACCTGAAGCCTTACCCTCACCCGTGCCCTAATCTTAACCAGGACACTAACACTAACCCTTGCCCTCACACGAACGGTAACCCTTAAGCACTGTCGTACCCTAAGCTGTACCGTAATCCCTCTGCATTCCTTAACCCTAACCCTAACCCGAATCCTAACCCTGACCCTCACCCGAAGCCTTACCCTCACCCGTGCCCTAATCTTAACCAGGACACCAACACTAACTCGTGCCCTCACACGTACGCTAAACCTTAAGCGTTGTCGTACCCTAAATTGTACCCTAATCCCTCCCCATTCCTTAACCCTAACCCTAACCCCATCCCTAAACCTGACCCACTTCCTATGCCCTACCCTAACCAATGCCCTAATCTTAACCAGGACACAAACACTAACTCATGCCCTCAAACGTACGCTAACCCTTAAGCATTGTCGTACCCTATCCTGTACCCTAATCCCTCCCCAATCCCTAACCCTAACCCTAAGCGAAACCCTGAACGTGACCCTTTTCCGAGGCCTTACCCTCATTGGTGCCGTTGTCTTAACCAGTACACCAACACTAACTCGTGCCCTCACACTTACGCTAACCCTTTAGCATTGTCGTACCCTAACCTGTACCCTAATCCCTCTCCATTCCCTAACCCTAACCCTAACCCGAATCCTAACCCTGACCCTCACCCGAAGCCTTACCCTCACCCGTGCCCTAATCTTAACCAGGACACCAAGACTAACTCGTGCCCTCAAACGTACGCTAACACTAAACCGCAGCGGTACCCTAACCTGTACCCTAATCAATCCCCATTCCCTAACCCTAACCCTAACCCTAACCCTTAACGTGACCCTCTTCCGAGGCCTTACCCTCACCCGTACCCTAATCGTAAGCAGTACACTAACACTAACTAGTGACCTCACACGTATGCTAAACCTTAAGCGTTGTGGTACCCTAAACTGTGCCCTAATATCTCGCCATTCCCTAACCCTAAACCTAACCCGAATTCTATCCCTGACCCTCACCCGAAACCTTACCCTCACCCGTGCCCTAATCTTAACCAGGACACCAACACTAACTTGTGCCCTCACACGTACGCTAACCCTTAATCGTTGTCGTACACTAAACTGTACCCTAATCCCTCCCCATTCCCTAACCCTAACCCTAACACGAATCCTAACCCTGACCCTCACCTGAAGCCTTACCCTCACCCATGCCCTAATCTTAACCAGGACACTAACACTAACTCTTGCCCTCACACGAACGCTAACCCTTAAGCACTGTCGTACCCTAAGCTGTACCCTAATCCCTCTGCATTCCTTAACCCTAACCCTAACCCGAATCCTAACCCTGACCCTCACCCGAAGCCTTACCCTCACCCGTGCCCTAAACTTAACCAGGACAACAACACTAACTCGTGCCCTCACACGTACGCTAAACCTTAAGCGTTGTCGTACCCTAAATTGTACCCTAATCCCTCCCCATTCCTTAACCTTAACCCTAACCCCATCCCTAAACCTGACCCACTTCCGATGCCCTACCCTAACCAATGCCCTAATCTTAACCAGGACACAAACACTAACTCATGCCCTCAAACATACGCTAACCCTTAAGCATTGTCGTACCCTATCCTGTACCCTAATCCCTCCCCATTCCCTAACCCTAACCCTAAGCGAAACCCTGAACGTGACCCTTTTCCGAGGCCTTACCCTCATCGGTGCCCTTGTCTTAACCAGTACACCAACACTAACTCGTGCCCTCACACTTACGCTAACCCTTAAGCATTGTCGTACCCTAACCTGTACCCTAATCCCTCTCCATTCCCTAACCCTAACCCTAACCCGAATCCTAACCCTGACCCTCACCCGAAGCCTTACCCTCACCCGTGCCCTAATCTTAACCAGGACACCAAGACTAACTCGTGCCCTCACACGTACGCTAACACTAAACCGCAGCGGTACCCTAACCTGTACCCTAATCCCTCTCCATTCCCTACCCCTAACCCTAACCTGAAACCTAACCATGACACTCACCCGAAACTTTACCCTCACCCGTGTCCTAATTTTAACCAGTACATCAACACTAACCCATGCCCTCTAACGTACGCCAAACCTAAGCCATTGCCGTACCCTAACCTGTACCCTAATTAATCCCCATTCCCTAACCCTAACCCTAACCCTAACCCTAACCCTTAACGTGACCCTCTTCCGAGGCCTTACCCTCACCCGTGCCCTAATCGTAAGCAGTACACTAACACTAACTAGTGACCTCACACGTACGCTAAACCTTAAGCATTGTGGTACCCTAAACTGTGCCCTAATATTTCCCCATTCCCTAACCCTAACCCTAACCCGAATTCTATCCCTGACCCTCACCCGAAACCTTACCCTCACCCGTGCCCTAATCTTAACCAGGACCCCAACACTAACTTGTGCCCTCACACGTACGCTAACCCTTAATCGTTGTCGTACCCTAAACTGTACCCTAATCCCTCCCCATTCCCTAACCCTAACCCTAACCCGAATCCTAACCCTGACACTCACCTGAAGCCTTACCTTCACCCATGCCCTAATCTTAACCAGGACACTAACACTAACCCTTGCCCTCACACGAATGCTAACCCTTAAGCACTGTCGTACCCTAAGCTGTATCCTAATCCCTCTGCATTCCTTAACCCTAACCCTAACCCGAATCCTAACCCTGACCCTCACCCGAAGCCTTACCCTCACCCGTGCCCTAATCTTAACCAGGACACCAACACTAACTCGTGCCCTCACACGTACGCTAAACCTTAAGCGTTGTCGTACCCTAAATTGTACCCTAATCCCTCCCCATTCCTTAACCTTAACCCTAACCCCATCCCTAAACCTGACCCACTTCCGATGCCCTACCCTAACCAATGCCCTAATCTTAACCAGGACACAAACACTAACTCATGCCCTCAAACGTACGCTAACCCTTAAGCATTGTTGTACCCTATCCTGTACCCTAATCCCTCCCCATTCCCTAACCCTAACCCTAAGCGAAACCCTGAACGTGACCCTTTTCCGAGGCCTTACCCTCATCGGTGCCGTTGTCTTAACCAGTACACAAACACTAACTCGTGCCCTCACACTTACGCTAACCCTTAAGCATTGTCGTACCCTAACCTGTACCCTAATCCCTCTCCATTCCCTAACCCTAACCCTAACCCGAATCCTAACCCTGACCCTCACCCGAAGCCTTACCCTCACCCGTGCCCTAATCTTAACCAGGACACCAAGACTAACTCGTGCCCTCAAACGTACGCTAACACTAAACCGCAGCGGTACCCTAACCTGTACCCTAATCCCTCTCCATTCCCTAACCCTAATCCTAACCTGAAACCTAACCATGACACTCACCCGAAACTTTACCCTCACCCGTGTCCTAATTTTAACCAGTACATCAACACTAACCCATGCCCTCTAACGTACGCCAACCCTAAGCCATTGCCGTACCCTAACCTGTACCCTAATCAATCCCCATTCCCTAACCCTAACCCTAACCCTAACCCTTAACGTGACCCTCTTCCGAGGCCTTACCCTCACCCGTACCCTAATCGTAAGCAGTACACTAACACTAACTAGTGACCTCACACGTATGCTAAACCTTAAGCGTTGTGGTACCCTAAACTGTGCCCTAATATCTCCCCATTCCCTAACGCTAACCCTAACCCGAATTCTATCCCTGACCCTCACCCGAAACCTTACCCTCACCCGTGCCCTAATCTTAACCAGGACACCAACACTAACTTGTGCCCTCACACGTACGCTAACCCTTAATCGTTGTCGTACACTAAACTGTACCCTAATCCCTCCCCATTCCCTAACCCTAACCCTAACACGAATCCTAACCCTGACCCTCACCTGAAGCCTTACACTCACCCATGCCCTAATCTTAACCAGGACACTAACACTAACTCTTGCCCTCACATGAACGCTAACCCTTAAGCACTGTCGTACCCTAAGCTGTACCCTAATCCCTCTGCATTCCTTAACCCTAACCCTAACCCGAATCCTAACCCTGACCCTCACCCGAAGCCTTACCCTCACCCGTGCCCTAATCTTAACCAGGACACCAACACTAACTCGTGCCCTCACACGTACGCTAAACCTTAAGCGTTGTCGTACCCTAAATTGTACCCTAATCCCTCCCCATTCCTTAACCCTAACCCTAACCCCATCCCTAAACCTGACCCACTTCCGATGCCCTACCCTAACCAATGCCCTAATCTTAACCAGGACACAAACACTAACTCATGCCCTCAAACGTACGCTAACCCTTAAGCATTGTCGTTCCCTATCCTGTACCCTAATCCCTCCCCATTCCCTAACCCTAACCCTAAGCGAAACCCTGAACGTGACCCTTTTCCGAGGCCTTACCCTCATCGGTGCCGTTGTCTTAACCAGTACACCAACACTAACTCGTGCCCTCACACTTACGCTAACCCTTAAGCATTGTCGTACCCTAACCTGTACCCTAATCCCTCTCCATTCCCTAACCCTAACCCTAACCCGAATCCTAACCCTGACCCTCACCTGAAGCCTTACCCTCACCCGTGCCCTAATCTTAACCAGGACACCAAGACTAACTCGTGCCCTCAAACATACGCTAACACTAAACCGCAGCGGTACCCTAACCTGTACCCTAATCCCTCTCCATTCCCTAACCCTAACCCTAACCTGAAACCTAAGCATGACACTCACCCGAAACTTTACCCTCACCCGTGTCCTAATTTTAACCAGTACATCAACACTAACCCATGCCCTCTAACGTACGCCAACCCTAAGCCATTGCCGTACCCTAACCTGTACCCTAATCAATCCCCATTCCCTAATCCTAACCCTAACCCTAACCCTTAACGTAACCCTCTTCCGAGGCCTTACCCTCACCCGTGCCCTAATCGTAAGCAGTACACTAACACTAACTAGTGACCTCACACGTACGCTAAACCTTAAGCGTTGTGGTACCCTAAACTGTGCCCTAATATCTCCCCATTCCCTAACCCTAACCCTAACCCGAATTCTATCCCTGACCCTCACCCGAAACCTTACCCGCACCCGTGCCCTAATCTTAACCAGGACACCAACACTAACTTGTGCCCTCACACGTACGCTAACCCTTAATCGTTGTCGTACCCTAAACTGTACCCTAATCCCTCCCCATTCCCTAACCCTAACCCTAACCCGAATCCTAACCCTGACCCTCACCTGAAGCCTTACCCTCACCCGTGCCCTAATCTTAACCAGGACACTAACACTAACCCTTGCCCTCACACGAACGCTAACCCTTAAGCACTGTCGTACCCTAAGCTGTACCCTAATCCCTCTGCATTCCTTAACCCTCACCCTAACCCGAATCCTAACCCTGACCCTCACCCGAAGCCTTACCCTCACCCGTGGCCTAATCTTAACCAGGACACCAACACTAACTCGTGCCCTCACACGTACGCTAAACCTTAAGCGTTGTCATACCCTAAATTGTACCCTAATCCCTCCCCATTCCTTAACCCTATCCCTAACCCCATCCCTAAACCTGACCCACTTCCGATGCCCTACCCTAACCAATGCCCTAATCTTAACCAGTACACAAACACTAACTCATGGCCTCAAACGTACGCTAACCCTTAAGCATTGTCGTACCCTATCCTGTACCCTAATCCCTCCCTATTCCCTAACCCTAACCCTAAGCGAAACCCTGAACGTGACCCTTTTCCGAGGCCTTACCCTCATCGGTGACCTTGTCTTAACCAGTACACCAACACTAACTCGTGCCCTCACACTTACGCTAAGCCTTAAGCATTGTCGTACCCTAACCTCTACCCTAATCCCTCTCCATTCCCTAACCCTAACCCTAACCCGAATCCTAACCCTGACCCTCACCCGAAGCCTTACCCTCACCCGTGCCCTAATCTTAACCAGGACACCAAGACTAACTCGTGCCCTCAAACGTACGCTAACACTAAACCGCAGCGGTACCCTAACCTGTACCCTAATCCCTCTCCATTCCCTAACCCTAACCCTAACCTGAAACATAACCATGACACTCACCCGAAACTTTACCCTCACCCGTGTCCTAATTTTAACCAGTACATCAACACTAACCCATGCCCTCTAACGTACGCCAACCCTAAGCCATTGCCGTACCCTAACCTGTACCCTAATCAATCCCCATTCCCTAACCCTAACCCTAACCCTAACCCTTAACGTGACCCTCTTCCGAGGCCTTACCCTCACCCGTGCCCTAATCGTAAGCAGTACACTAACACTAACTAGTGACCTCACACGTACGCTAAACCTTAAGCGTTGTGGTACCCTAAACTGTGCCCTAATATCTCCCCATTCCCTAACCCTAACCCTAACCCGAATTCTATCCCTGACCCTCACCCGAAACCTTACCCGCACCCGTGCCCTAATCTTAACCAGGACACCAACACTAACTTGTGCCCTCACACGTACGCTAACCCTTAATCGTTGTCGTACCCTAAACTGTACCCTAATCCCTCCCCATTCCCTAACCCTAACCCTAACCCGAATCCTAACCCTGACCCTCACCTGAAGCCTTACACTCACCCGTGCCCTAATCTTAACCAGGACACCAACACTAACTTGTGCCCTCACACGTACGCTAACCCTTAATCGTTGTCGTACCCTAAACTGTACCCTAATCCCTCTGCATTTCTTAACCCTAACCATAACCCGAATCCTAACCGTGACCCTCACCCGAAGCCTTACCCTCACCCGTGCCCTAATCTTAACCAGGACACCAACACTAACTCGTGCCCTCACACGTACGCTAAACCTTAAGCGTTGTCGTACCCTAAATTGTACCCTAATCCCTCCCCATTCCTTAACCCTAACCCTAACCCCATCCCTAAACCTGACCCACTTCCGATGCCCTACCCTAAACAATGCCCTAATCTTAACCAGTACACAAACACTAACTCATGGCCTCAAACGTACGCTAACCCTTAAGCATTGTCGTACCCTATCCTGTACCCTAATCCCTCCCCATTCCCTAACCCTAACCCTAAGCGAAACCCTGAACGTGACCCTTTTCCGAGGCCTTACCCTCATCGGTGCCCTTGTCTTAACCAGTACACCAACACTAACTCGTGCCCTCACACTTACGCTAACCCTTAAGCATTGTCGTACCCTAACCTGTATCCTAATCCCTCTCCATTCCCTAACCCTAACCCTAACCCGAATCCTAACCCTGACCCTCACCCGAAGCCTTACACTCACCCGTGCCCTAATCTTAACCAGGACACCAAGACTAACTCGTGCCATCAAACGTACGCTAACACTAAACCGCAGCGGTACCCTAACCTGTACCCTAATCCCTCTCCATTCTCTAACTCTAACCCTAACCTGAAACCTGACCATGACACTCACCCGAAACTTTACCCTCACCCGTGTCCTAATTTTAACCAGTACATCAACACTTACCCATGCCCTCTAACGTACGCCAACCCTAAGCCATTGCCGTACCCTAACCTGTACCCTAATCAATCCCCATTCCCTAACCCTAACCCTAACGCTAACCCTTAACGTGACACTCTTCCGAGGCCTTACCCTCACCCGTGCCCTAATCGTAAGCAGTAGACTAACACTAACTAGTGACCTCACACGTACGCTAAACCTTAAGCGTTGTGGTACCCTAAACTGTGCCCTAATATCTCCCCGTTCCCTAACCCTAACCCTTACCAGAATTCTATCCCTGACCCTCACCCGAAACCTTACCCTCACCCGTGCCCTAATCTTAACCAGGACACCAACACTAACTTGTGCCCTCACACGTACGCTAACCCTTAATCGTTGTCGTACCCTAAACTGTACCCAAATCCCTCCCCATTCCCTAACACTAACCCTAACCCGAATCCTAACCCTGACCCTCACCTGGAGCCTTACCCTCACCTGTGCCCTAATCTTAACCAGGACACTAACACTAACCCTTGCCCTCACACGAACGCTAACCCTTAAGCACTGTCGTACCCTAAGCTTTACCCTAATCCCTCTGCATTCCTTAACCCTAACCCTAACACTAATCGTAACCCTGACCCTCACCCGAAGCCTTACCCTAACCCGTGCCGTAATCTTAACCAGGACACCAAGACTAACTCGTGCCCTCAAACGTACGCTAACACTAAACCGCAGCGGTACCCTAACCTGTACCCTAATCCCTCTCCATTCCCTAACCCTAACCCTAACCTGAAACCTAACCATGACACTCACCCGAAACTTTACCCTCACCCGTGTCCTAATTTTAACCAGTACATCTACACTAACCCATGCCCTCTAACGTACGACAACCCTAAGCCATTGCCGTACCCTAACCTGTACCCTAATCAATCCCCATTCCCTAACCCTAACCCTAACCCTAACCCTTAACGTGACCCTCTTCCGAGGCCTTACCCTCACCCGTGCCCTAATCGTAAGCAGTACACTAACACTAACTAGTGACCTCACACGTACGCTAAACCTTAAGCGTTGTGGTACCCTAAACTGTGCCCTAATATCTCCCCATTCCCTAACCCTGACCCTCATCCGAAACCTTACACTCACCCGTGCCCTAATCTTAACCAAGACACCAACACTAACTTGTGCCCTCACACGTACGCTAACCCTTAATCGTTGTCGTACCCTAAGCTGTACCCTAATCCCTCTTTATTCCTTAACCCTAACCCTAACCCGAATCCTAACCCTGACCCTCACCCGAAGCCTTACCCTCACCCGTGCCCTAATCTTAACCAGGACACCAACACTAACTCGTGCCCTCACACGTACGCTAAACCTTAAGCGTTTTCGTACCCTAAATTGTACCCTAATCCCTCCCCATTCCTTAACCCTAACCCTAACCCCATCCCTAAACCTGACCCACTTCCGATGCCCTACCCTAACCAATGCCCTAATCTTAACCAGTACACAAACACTAACTCATGCCCTCAAACGTACGCTAACCCTTAAGCATTGTCGTACTCTATCCTGTACCCTAATCCCTCCCCATTCCCTAACCCTAACCCTAAGCGAAACCCTGAACGTGACCCTTTTCCGAGGCCTTACCTACATCGGTGCCGTTGTCTTAACCAGTACACCAACACTAACTCGTGCCCTCACACTTACGCTAACCCTTAAGCATTGTCGTACCCTAACCTGTACCCTAATCCCTCTCCATTCCCTAACCCTAACCCTAACCCGAATCCTAACCCTGACCCTCACCTGAAGCCTTACCCTCACCCGTGCCCTAATCTTAACCAGGACACCAAGACTAACTCGTGCCCTCAAACGTACGCTAACACTAAACCGCAGCGGTACCCTAACCTGTACCCTAATCCCTCTCCATTCCCTAACTCTAACCCTAACCTGAAACCTAAGCATGACACTCACCCGAAACTTTACCCTCACCCGTGTCCTAATTTTAACCAGTACATCAACACTAACCCATGCCCTTTAACGTACGCCAACCCTAAGCCATTGCCGTACCCTAACATGTACCCTAATCAATCCCCATTCCCTAACCCTAACCCTAACCCTAACCCTTAACGTGACCCTCTTCCGAGGCCTTACCCTCACCCGTGCCCTAATCGTAAGCAGTAGACTAACACTAACTAGTGACCTCACACGTACGCTAAACCTTAAGCGTTGTGGTACCCTAAACTGTGCCCTAATATCTCCCAATTCCCTAACCCTAACCCTAACCCGAATTCTATCCCTGACCCTCACCCGAAACCTTACCCTCACCCGTGCCCTAATCTTAAGCAGGACACCACCAATAACTTGTGCCCTCACACGTACGCTAACCCTTAATCGTTGTCGTACCCTAAGCTGTACCCTAATCCCTCCCCATTCCCTAACCCTAACCCTAAGCGAAACCCTGAACGTGACCCTTTTCCGAGGCCTTACCCTCATCGGTGCCGTTGTCTTAACCAGTACACCAACACTAACTCGTGCCCTCACACTTACGCTAACCCTTAAGCATTGTCGTACCCTAACCTGTACCCTAATCCCTGTCCATTCCCTAACCCTAACCCTAACCCGAATCCTAACCCTGACCCTCACCCGAAGCCTTACCCTCACCCGTCCCCTAATCTTAACCAGGACACCAAGACTAACTCATGCCCTCAAACGTACGCTAACACTAAACCGCAGCGGTACCCTAACCTGTACCCTAATCCCTCTCCATTCCCTAACCCTAATCCTAACCTGAAACCTAACCATGACACTCACCCGAAACTTTACCCTCACCCGTGTCCTAATTTTAACCAGTACATCAACACTAACCCATGCCCTCTAACGTACGCCAACCCTAAGCCATTGCCGTACCCTAACCTGTACCCTAATCAATCCCCATTCCCTAACCCTAACCCTAACCCTAACCCTTAACGTGACCCTCTTCCGAGGCCTTACCCTCACCCGTACCCTAATCGTAAGCAGTACACTAACACTAACTAGTGACCTCACACGTATGCTAAACCTTAAGCGTTGTGGTACCCTAAACTGTGCCCTAATATCTCCCCATTCCCTAACGCTAACCCTAACCCGAATTCTATCCCTGACCCTCACCCGAAACCTTACCCTCACCCGTGCCCTAATCTTAACCAGGACACCAACACTAACTTGTGCCCTCACACGTACGCTAACCCTTAATCGTTGTCGTACACTAAACTGTACCCTAATCCCTCCCCATTCCCTAACCCTAACCCTAACACGAATCCTAACCCTGACCCTCACCTGAAGCCTTACCCTCACCCATGCCCTAATCTTAACCAGGACACTAACACTAACTCTTGCCCTCACATGAACGCTAACCCTTAAGCACTGTCGTACCCTAAGCTGTACCCTAATCCCTCTGCATTCCTTAACCCTAACCCTAACCCGAATCCTAACCCTGACCCTCACCCGAAGCCTTACCCTCACCCGTGCCCTAATCTTAACCAGGACACCAACACTAACTCGTGCCCTCACACGTACGCTAAACCTTAAGCGTTGTCGTACCCTAAATTGTACCCTAATCCCTCCCCATTCCTTAACCCTAACCCTAACCCCATCCCTAAACCTGACCCACTTCCGATGCCCTACCCTAACCAATGCCCTAATCTTAACCAGGACACAAACACTAACTCATGCCCTCAAACGTACGCTAACCCTTAAGCATTGTCGTTCCCTATCCTGTACCCTAATCCCTCCCCATTCCCTAACCCTAACCCTAAGCGAAACCCTGAACGTGACCCTTTTCCGAGGCCTTACCCTCATCGGTGCCGTTGTCTTAACCAGTACACCAACACTAACTCGTGCCCTCACACTTACGCTAACCCTTAAGCATTGTCGTACCCTAACCTGTACCCTAATCCCTCTCCATTCCCTAACCCTAACCCTAACCCGAATCCTAACCCTGACCCTCACCTGAAGCCTTACCCTCACCCGTGCCCTAATCTTAACCAGGACACCAAGACTAACTCGTGCCCTCAAACATACGCTAACACTAAACCGCAGCGGTACCCTAACCTGTACCCTAATCCCTCTCCATTCCCTAACCCTAACCCTAACCTGAAACCTAAGCATGACACTCACCCGAAACTTTACCCTCACCCGTGTCCTAATTTTAACCAGTACATCAACACTAACCCATGCCCTCTAACGTACGCCAACCCTAAGCCATTGCCGTACCCTAACCTGTACCCTAATCAATCCCCATTCCCTAATCCTAACCCTAACCCTAACCCTTAACGTAACCCTCTTCCGAGGCCTTACCCTCACCCGTGCCCTAATCGTAAGCAGTACACTAACACTAACTAGTGACCTCACACGTACGCTAAACCTTAAGCGTTGTGGTACCCTAAACTGTGCCCTAATATCTCCCCATTCCCTAACCCTAACCCTAACCCGAATTCTATCCCTGACCCTCACCCGAAACCTTACCCGCACCCGTGCCCTAATCTTAACCAGGACACCAACACTAACTTGTGCCCTCACACGTACGCTAACCCTTAATCGTTGTCGTACCCTAAACTGTACCCTAATCCCTCCCCATTCCCTAACCCTAACCCTAACCCGAATCCTAACCCTGACCCTCACCTGAAGCCTTACCCTCACCCGTGCCCTAATCTTAACCAGGACACTAACACTAACCCTTGCCCTCACACGAACGCTAACCCTTAAGCACTGTCGTACCCTAAGCTGTACCCTAATCCCTCTGCATTCCTTAACCCTCACCCTAACCCGAATCCTAACCCTGACCCTCACCCGAAGCCTTACCCTCACCCGTGGCCTAATCTTAACCAGGACACCAACACTAACTCGTGCCCTCACACGAACGCTAAACCTTAAGCGTTGTCATACCCTAAATTGTACCCTAATCCCTCCCCATTCCTTAACCCTATCCCTAACCCCATCCCTAAACCTGACCCACTTCCGATGCCCTACCCTAACCAATGCCCTAATCTTAACCAGTACACAAACACTAACTCATGGCCTCAAACGTACGCTAACCCTTAAGCATTGTCGTACCCTATCCTGTACCCTAATCCCTCCCTATTCCCTAACCCTAACCCTAAGCGAAACCCTGAACGTGACCCTTTTCCGAGGCCTTACCCTCATCGGTGCCCTTGTCTTAACCAGTACACCAACACTAACTCGTGCCCTCACACTTACGCTAAGCCTTAAGCATTGTCGTACCCTAACCTCTACCCTAATCCCTCTCCATTCCCTAACCCTAACCCTAACCCGAATCCTAACCCTGACCCTCACCCGAAGCCTTACCCTCACCCGTGCCCTAATCTTAACCAGGACACCAAGACTAACTCGTGCCCTCAAACGTACGCTAACACTAAACCGCAGCGGTACCCTAACCTGTACCCTAATCCCTCTCCATTCCCTAACCCTAACCCTAACCTGAAACATAACCATGACACTCTCCCGAAACTTTACCCTCACCCGTGTCCTAATTTTAACCAGTACATCAACACTAACCCATGCCCTCTAACGTACGCCAACCCTAAGCCATTGCCGTACCCTAACCTGTACCCTAATCAATCCCCATTCCCTAACCCTAACCCTAACCCTAACCCTTAACGTGACCCTCTTCCGAGGCCTTACCCTCACCCGTGCCCTAATCGTAAGCAGTACACTAACACTAACTAGTGACCTCACACGTACGCTAAACCTTAAGCGTTGTGGTACCCTAAACTGTGCTCTAATATCTCCCCATTCCCTAACCCTAACCCTAACCCGAATTCTATCCCTGACCCTCACCCGAAACCTTACCCGCACCCGTGCCCTAATCTTAACCAGGACACCAACACTAACTTGTGCCCTCACACGTACGCTAACCCTTAATCGTTGTCGTACCCTAAACTGTACCCTAATCCCTCCCCATTCCCTAACCCTAACCCTAACCCGAATCCTAACCCTGACCCTCACCTGAAGCCTTACACTCACCCGTGCCCTAATCTTAACTAGGACACTAACACTAACACTTGCCCTCACACGAACGCTAACCCTTAAGCACTGTCGTACCCTAAGCTGTACCCTAATCCCTCTGCATTTCTTAACCCTAACCATAACCCGAATCCTAACCGTGACCCTCACCCGAAGCCTTACCCTCACCCGTGCCCTAATCTTAACCAGGACACCAACACTAACTCGTGCCCTCACACGTACGCTAAACCTTAAGCGTTGTCGTACCCTAAATTGTACCCTAATCCCTCCCCATTCCTTAACCCTAACCCTAACCCCATCCCTAAACCTGACCCACTTCCGATGCCCTACCCTAAACAATGCCCTAATCTTAACCAGTACACAAACACTAACTCATGGCCTCAAACGTACGCTAACCCTTAAGCATTGTCGTACCCTATCCTGTACCCTAATCCCTCCCCATTCCCTAACCCTAACCCTAAGCGAAACCCTGAACGTGACCCTTTTCCGAGGCCTTACCCTCATCGGTGCCCTTGTCTTAACCAGTACACCAACACTAACTCGTGCCCTCACACTTACGCTAACCCTTAAGCATTGTCGTACCCTAACCTGTATCCTAATCCCTCTCCATTCCCTAACCCTAACCCTAACCCGAATCCTAACCCTGACCCTCACCCGAAGCCTTACACTCACCCGTGCCCTAATCTTAACCAGGACACCAAGACTAACTCGTGCCATCAAACGTACGCTAACACTAAACCGCAGCGGTACCCTAACCTGTACCCTAATCCCTCTCCATTCTCTAACTCTAACCCTAACCTGAAACCTGACCATGACACTCACCCAAAACTTTACCCTCACCCGTGTCCTAATTTTAACCAGTACATCAACACTTACCCATGCCCTCTAACGTACGCCAACCCTAAGCCATTGCCGTACCCTAACCTGTACCCTAATCAATCCCCATTCCCTAACCCTAACCCTAACGCTAACCCTTAACGTGACACTCTTCCGAGGCCTTACCCTCACCCGTGCCCTAATCGTAAGCAGTAGACTAACACTAACTAGTGACCTCACACGTACGCTAAACCTTAAGCGTTGTGGTACCCTAAACTGTGCCCTAATATCTCCCCGTTCCCTAACCCTAACCCTTACCAGAATTCTATCCCTGACCCTCACCCGAAACCTTACCCTCACCCGTGCCCTAATCTTAACCAGGACACCAACACTAACTTGTGCCCTCACACGTACGCTAACCCTTAATCGTTGTCGTACCCTAAACTGTACCCAAATCCCTCCCCATTCCCTAACACTAACCCTAACCCGAATCCTAACCCTGACCCTCACCTGGAGCCTTACCCTCACCTGTGCCCTAATCTTAACCAGGACACTAACACTAACCCTTGCCCTCACACGAACGCTAACCCTTAAGCACTGTCGTACCCTAAGCTTTACCCTAATCCCTCTGCATTCCTTAACCCTAACCCTAACACTAATCGTAACCTTGACCCTCACCCGAAGCCTTACCCTAACCCGTGCCGTAATCTTAACCAGGACACCAAGACTAACTCGTGCCCTCAAACGTACGCTAACACTAAACCGCAGCGGTACCCTAACCTGTACCCTAATCCCTCTCCATTCCCTAACCCTAACCCTAACCTGAAACCTAACCATGACACTCACCCGAAACTTTACCCTCACCCGTGTCCTAATTTTAACCAGTACATCTACACTAACCCATGCCCTCTAACGTACGACAACCCTAAGCCATTGCCGTACCCTAACCTGTACCCTAATCAATCCCCATTCCCTAACCCTAACCCTAACCCTAACCCTTAACGTGACCCTCTTCCGAGGCCTTACCCTCACCCGTGCCCTAATCGTAAGCAGTACACTAACACTAACTAGTGACCTCACACGTACGCTAAACCTTAAGCGTTGTGGTACCCTAAACTGTGCCCTAATATCTCCCCATTCCCTAACCCTGACCCTCATCCGAAACCTTACACTCACCCGTGCCCTAATCTTAACCAAGACACCAACACTAACTTGTGCCCTCACACGTACACTAACCCTTAATCGTTGTCGTACCCTAAGCTGTACCCTAATCCCTCTTTATTCCTTAACCCTAACCCTAACCCGAATCCTAACCCTGACCCTCACCCGAAGCCTTACCCTCACCCGTGCCCTAATCTTAACCAGGACACCAACACTAACTCGTGCCCTCACACGTACGCTAAACCTTAAGCGTTTTCGTACCCTAAATTGTACCCTAATCCCTCCCCATTCCTTAACCCTAACCCTAACCCCATCCCTAAACCTGACCCACTTCCGATGCCCTACCCTAACCAATGCCCTAATCTTAACCAGTACACAAACACTAACTCATGCCCTCAAACGTACGCTAACCCTTAAGCATTGTCGTACTCTATCCTGTACCCTAATCCCTCCCCATTCCCTAACCCTAACCCTAAGCGAAACCCTGAACATGACCCTTTTCCGAGGCCTTACCTACATCGGTGCCGTTGTCTTAACCAGTACACCAACACTAACTCGTGCCCTCACACTTACGCTAACCCTTAAGCATTGTCGTACCCTAACCTGTACCCTAATCCCTCTCCATTCCCTAACCCTAACCCTAACCCGAATCCTAACCCTGACCCTCACCTGAAGCCTTACCCTCACCCGTGCCCTAATCTTAACCAGGACACCAAGACTAACTCGTGCCCTCAAACGTACGCTAACACTAAACCGCAGCGGTACCCTAACCTGTACCCTAATCCCTCTCCATTCCCTAACTCTAACCCTAACCTGAAACCTAAGCATGACACTCACCCGAAACTTTACCCTCACCCGTGTCCTAATTTTAACCAGTACATCAACACTAACCCATGCCCTTTAACGTACGCCAACCCTAAGCCATTGCCGTACCCTAACCTGTACCCTAATCAATCCCCATTCCCTAACCCTAACCCTAACCCTAACACTTAACGTGACCCTCTTCCGAGGCCTTACCCTCACCCGTGCCCTAATCGTAAGCAGTAGACTAACACTAACTAGTGACCTCACACGTACGCTAAACCTTAAGCGTTGTGGTACCCTAAACTGTGCCCTAATATCTCCCAATTCCCTAACCCTAACCCTAACCCGAATTCTATCCCTGACCCTCACCCGAAACCTTACCCTCACCCGTGCCCTAATCTTAAGCAGGACACCACCACTAACTTGTGCCCTCACACGTACGCTAACACTTAATCGTTGTCGTACCCTAAGCTGTACCCTAATCCCTCCCCATTCCCTAACCCTAACCCTAAGCGAAACCCTGAACGTGACCCTTTTCCGAGGCCTTACCCTCATCGGTGCCGTTGTCTTAACCAGTACACCAACACTAACTCGTGCCCTCACACTTACGCTAACCCTTAAGCATTGTCGTACCCTAACCTGTACCCTAATCCCTGTCCATTCCCTAACCCTAACCCTAACCCGAATCCTAACCCTGACCCTCACCCGAAGCCTTACCCTCACCCGTCCCCTAATCTTAACCAGGACACCAAGACTAACTTGTGCCATCAAACGTACGCTAAAACTAAACTGCAGCGGTACCCTAACCTGTACCCTAATCCCTCTCCATTCCCTAACCCTAACCCTAACCTGAAACCTAACCATGACACTCACCCGAAACTTTACCCTCACCCGTGTCCTAATTTTAACCAGTACATCAACACTAACCCATGCCCTCTAACGTACGCCAACCCTAAGCCATTGCCGTACCCTAACCTGTACCCTAATCAATCCCCATTCCCTAACCCTAACCCTAACCCTAACCCTTAACGTGACCCTCTTCCGAGGCCTTACCCTCACCCGTGCCCTAATCGTAAGCAGTACACTAACAATAAGTAGTGACCTCACACGTACGCTAAACCTTAAGCGTTGTGGTACCCTAAACTGTGCCCTAAAATCTCCCCATTCCCTAACCCTAACCCTAACCCGAATTCTATCCCTGACCCTCACCCGAAACCTCACCCTCACCCGTGCCCTAATCTTAAGGAGGACACCAACACTAACTTGTGCCCTCACACGTACGCTAACCCTTAATCGTTGTCGTACCCTAAGCTGTACCCTAATCCCTCCACATTCCTTAACCCTAACCCTAACCCCATCCCTAAACGTGACCCACTTCCGATGCCCTACCCTAACCAATGCCCTAATCTTAACCAGTACACAAACACTAACTCATGCCCTCAAACGTATGCTAACCCTTAAGCATTGTCGTACCCTATCCTGTACCCTACTCCCTCCCCATTCCCTAACCCTAACCCTAACCCGAATCCTAACCCTGACCCTCACCTGGAGCCTTACCCTCACCTGTGCCCTAATCTTAACCAGGACACTAACACTAACCCTTGCCCTCACACGAACGCTAACCCTTAAGCACTGTCGTACCCTAAGCTGTACCATAATCCCTCTGCATTCCTTAACCCTAACCCTAACACTAATCGTAACCCTGACCCTCACCCGAAGCCTTACCCTAACCCGTGCCGTAATCTTAACCAGGACACCAAGACTAACTCATGCCCTCAAACGTACGCTAACACTAAACCGCAGCGGTACCCTAACTTGTACCCTAATCCCTCTCCATTCCCTAACCCTAACCCTAACCTGAAACCTAACCATGACACTCACCCGAAACTTTACCCTCACCCGTGTCCTAATTTTAACCAGTACATCAACACTAACCCATGCCCTCTAACGTACGACAACCCTAAGCCATTGCCGTACACTAACCTGTACCCTAATCAATCCCCATTCCCTAACCCTAACCCTAACCCTAACCCATAACGTGACCCTCTTCCGAGGCCTTACCCTCACCCGTGCCCTAATCGTAAGCAGTACACTAACACTAACTAGTGACCTCACACGTACGCTAAACCTTAAGCGTTCTGGTACCCTAAACTGTGCCCTAATATCTCCCCATTCCCTAACCCTGACCCTCATCCGAAACCTTACCCTCACCCGTGCCCTAATCTTAACCAAGACACCAACACTAACTTGTGCCCTCACACGTACGCTAACCCTTAATCGTTGTCTTACCCTAAGCTGTACCCTAATCCCTCTGCATTCCTTAACCCTAACCCTAACCCGAATCCTAACCCTGACCCTCACCCGAAGCCTTACCCTCACCCGTGCCCTAATCTTAACCAGGACACCAACACTAACTCGTGCCCTCACACGTACGCTAAACCTTAAGCGTTTTCGTACCCTAAATTGTACCCTAATCCCTCCCCATTCCTTAACCCTAACCCTAACCCCATCCCTAAACCTGACCCACTTCCGATGCCCTACCCTAACCAATGCCCTAATCTTAACCAGTACACAAACACTAACTCATGCCCTCAAACGTACGCTAACCCTTAAGCATTGTCGTACCCTATCCTGTACCCTAATCCCTCCCCATTCCCTAACACTAACCCTAAGCGAAACCCTGAACGTGACCCTTTTCCGAGGCCTTACCCTCATCGGTGCCGTTGTCTTAACCAGTACACCAACACTAACTCGTGCCCTCACACTTACGCTAACCCTTAAGCATTGTCGTACCCTAACCTGTACCCTAATCCCTCTCCATTCCCTAACCCTAACCCTAACCCGAATCCTAACCCTGACCCTCACCCAAAGCCTTACCCTCACCCGTGCCCTAATCTTAACCAGGACACCAAGACTAACTCGTGCCCTCAAACGTACGCTAACACTAAACCGCAGCGGTACCCTAACCTGTACCCTAATACCTCTCCATTCCCTAACTCTAACCCTAACCTGAAACCTAACCATGACACTCACCCGAAACTTTACCCTCACCAGTGTCCTAATTTTAACCAGTACATCAACACTAACCCATGCCCTCTAACGTACGCCAACCCTAAGCCATTGCCGTACCCTAACCTGTACCCTAATCAATCCCCATTCCCTAACCCTAACCCTAACCCTAACCCTTAACGTGACCCTCTTCCGAGGCCTTACCCTCACCCGTGCCCTAATCGTAAGCAGTAGACTAACACTAACTAGTGACCTCACACGTACGCTAAACCTTAATCGTTATGGTACCCTAAACTGTGCCCTAATATCTCCCCATTCCCTAACCCTAACCCTAACCCGAATTCTATCCCTGACCCGCACCAGAAACCTTACCCTCACCCGTGCCCTAATCTTAACCAGGACACCAACACTAACTTGTGCCCTCACACGTACGCTAACCCTTAAACGTTGTCGTACCGTAAACTGTACCCTAATCCCTCCCTATTCCCTAACCCTAACCCTAAACCGAATCCTAACCCTGACCCTCACCTGAAGCCTTACCCTCACCCGTGCCCTAATCTTAACCAGGACACTAACACTAACCCTTGCCCTCACACGAACGATAACCCTTAAGCACTGTCGTACCCTAAGCTGTACCCTAATCCCTCTGCATTCCTTAACCCTAACCCTAACACTAATCGTAACCCTGACCCTCACCCGAAGCCTTACCCTAACCCGTGCCGTAATCTTAACCAGGACACCAAGACTAACTCGTGCCCTCAAACGTACGCTAACACTAAACCGCAGCGGTACCCTAACCTGTACCCTAATCCCTCTCCATTCCCTAACCCTAACCCTAACCTGAAACCTAACCATGACACTCACCCGAAACTTTACCCTCACCCGTGTCCTAATTTTAACCAGTACATCAACACTAACCCATGCCCTCTAACGTACGCCAACCCTAAGCCATTGCCGTACCCTAACCTGTACCCTAATCAATCCCCATTCCCTAACCCTAACCCTAACCCTAACCCTTAACGTGACCCTCTTCCGAGGCCTTACCCTCACCCGTGCCCTAATCGTAAGCAGTACACTAACACTAACTAGTGACCTCACACGTACGCTAAACCTTAAGCGTTGTGGTACCCTAAACTGTGCCCTAATATCTCCCCATTCCCTAACCCTAACCCTAACCCGAATTCTATCCCTGACCCTCACCCGAAACCTTACCCGCACCCGTGCCCTAATCTTAACCAGGACACCAACACTAACTTGTGACCTCACACGTACGCTAACCCTTAATCGTTGTCGTACCCTAAACTGTACCCTAATCCCTCCCCATTCCCTAACCCTAACCCTAACCCGAATCCTAACCCTGACCCTCACCTGAAGCCTTACACTCACCCGTGCCCTAATCTTAACCAGGACACTAACACTAACACTTGCCCTCACACGAACGCTAACCCTTAAGCACTGTCGTACCCTAAGCTGTACCCTAATCCCTCTGCATTTCTTAACCCTAACCATAACCCGAATCCTAACCGTGACCCTCACCCGAAGCCTTAACCTCACCCGTGCCCTAATCTTAACCAGGACACCAACACTAACTCGTGCCCTCACACGTACGCTAAACCTTAAGCGTTGTCGTACCCTAAATTGTACCCTAATCCCTCCCCATTCCTTAACCCTAACCCTAACCCCATCCCTAAACCTGACCCACTTCCGATGCCCTACCCTAAACAATGCCCTAATCTTAACCAGTACACAAACACTAACTCATGGCCTCAAACGTACGCTAACCCTTAAGCATTGTCGTACCCTATCCTGTACCCTAATCCCTCCCCATTCCCTAACCCTAACCCTAAGCGAAACCCTGAACGTGACCCTTTTCCGAGGCCTTACCCTCATCGGTGCCATTGTCTTAACCAGTACACCAACACTAACCCGTGCCCTCACACTTACGCTAACCCTTAAGCATTGTCGTACCCTAACCTGTATCCTAATCCCTCTCCATTCCCTAACCCTAACCCTAACCCGAATCCTAACCCTGACCCTCACCCGAAGCCTTACACTCACCCGTGCCCTAATCTTAACCAGGACACCAAGACTAACTCGTGCCATCAAACGTACGCTAACACTAAACCGCAGCGGTACCCTAACCTGTACCCTAATCCCTCTCCATTCTCTAACTCTAACCCTAACCTGAAACCTGACCATGACACTCACCCGAAACTTTACCCTCACCCGTGTCCTAATTTTAACCAGTACATCAACACTTACCCATGCCCTCTAACGTACGCCAACCCTAAGCCATTGCCGTACCCTAACCTGTACCCTAATCAATCCCCATTCCCTAACCCTAACCCTAACGCTAACCCTTAACGTGACACTCTTCCGAGGCCTTACCCTCACCCGTGCCCTAATCGTAAGCAGTAGACTAACACTAACTAGTGACCTCACACGTACGCTAAACCTTAAGCGTTGTGGTACCCTAAACTGTGCCCTAATATCTCCCCGTTCCCTAACCCTAACCCTTACCAGAATTCTATCCCTGACCCTCACCCGAAACCTTACCCTCACCCGTGCCCTAATCTTAACCAGGACACCAACACTAACTTGTGCCCTCACACGTACGCTAACCCTTAATCGTTGTCGTACCCTAAGCTGTACCCTAATCCCTCCACATTCCTTAACCCTAACCCTAACCCCATCCCTAAACGTGACCCACTTCCGATGCCCTACCCTAACCAATGCCCTAATCTTAACCAGTACACAAACACTAACTCATGCCCTCAAACGTATGCTAACCCTTAAGCATTGTCGTACCCTATCCTGTACCCTACTCCCTCCCCATTCCCTAACCCTAACCCTAAACCGAATCCTAACCCTGACCCTCACCTGAAGCCTTACCCTCACCCGTGCCCTAATCTTAACCAGGACACTAACACTAACCCTTGCCCTCACACGAACGATAACCCTTAAGCACTGTCGTACCCTAAGCTGTACCCTAATCCCTCTGCATTCCTTAACCCTAACCCTAACACTAATCGTAACCCTGACCCTCACCCGAAGCCTTACCCTAACCCGTGCCGTAATCTTAACCAGGACACCAAGACTAACTCGTGCCCTCAAACGTACGCTAACACTAAACCGCAGCGGTACCCTAACCTGTACCCTAATCCCTCTCCATTCCCTAACCCTAACCCTAACCTGAAACCTAACCATGACACTCACCCGAAACTTTACCCTCACCCGTGTCCTAATTTTAACCAGTACATCAACACTAACCCATGCCCTCTAACGTACGACAACCCTAAGCCATTGCCGTACCCTAACCTGTACCCTAATCAATCCCCATTCCCTAAACCTAACCCTAACCCTAACCCTTAACGTGACCCTCTTCCGAGGCCTTACCCTCACCCGTGCCCTAATCGTAAGCAGTACACTAACACTAACTAGTGACCTCACACGTACGCTAAACCTTAAGCGTTGTGGTACCCTAAACTGTGCCCTAATATCTCCCCATTCCCTAACCCTGACCCTCATCCGAAACCTTACCCTCACCCGTGCCCTAATCTTAATCAAGACACCAACACTAAATTGTGCCCTCACACGTACGCTAACCCTTAATCGTTGTCGTACCCTAAGCTGTACCCTAATCCCTCTGCATTCCTTAACCCTAACCCTAACCCGAATCCTAACCCTGACCCTCACCCGAAGCCTTACCCTCACCCGTGCCCTAATCTTAACCAGGACACCAACACTAACTCGTGCCCTCACACGTACGCTAAACCTTAAGCGTTTTCGTACCCTAAATTGTACCCTAATCCCTCCCCATTCCTTAACCCTAACCCTAACCCCATCCCTAAACCTGACCCACTTCCGATGCCCTACACTAAGCAATGCCCTAATCTTAACCAGTACACAAACACTAACTCATGCCCTCAAACGTACGCTAACCCTTAAGCATTGTCGTACCCTATCCTGTGCCCTAATCCCTCCCCATTCCCAAACCCTAACCCTAAGCGAAACCCTGAACGTGACCCTTTTCCGAGGCCTTACCCTCATCGGTGCCGTTGTCTTAACCAGTACACCAACACTAACTCGTGCCCTCACACTTACGCTAACCCTTAAGCATTGTCGTACCCTAACCTGTACCCTAATCCCTCTCCATTCCCTAACCCTAACCCTAACCCGAATCCTAACCCTGACCCTCACCCGAAGCCTTACCCTCACCCGTGCCCTAATCTTAACCAGGACACCAAGACTAACTCGTCCCCTCAAACGAACGCTAACACTAAACCGCAGCGGTACCCTAACCTGTACCCTAATCCCTCTCCATTCCCTAACTCTAACCCTAACCTGAAACCTAACCATGACATTCATCCGAAACTTTACCCTCACCCGTGTCCTAATTTTAACCAGTACATCAACACTAACCCATGCCCTCTAACGTACGCCAACCCTAAGCCATTGCCGTACCCTAACCTGTACCCTCATCAATCCCCATTCCCTAACCCTAACCCTAACCCTAACCCTTAACGTGACCCTCTTCCGAGGCCTTACCCTCACCCGTGCCCTAATCGTAAGCAGTAGACTAACACTAACTAGTGACCTCACACGTACGCTAAACCTTAAGCGTTGTGGTACCCTAAACTGTGCCCTAATATCTCCCCATTCCCTAACCCTAACCCTAACCCGAATTCTATCCCTGACCCTCACCCGAAACCTTACCCTCACCCGTGCCCTAATCTTAAGCAGGACACCAACACTAACTTGTGCCCTCACACGTACGCTAACCCTTAATCGTTGTCGTACCCTAAGCTGTACCCTAATCCCTCCCCATTCCTTAACCCTAACCCTAATCCCATCCCTAAACCTGACCCACTTCCGATGCCCTACCCTAACCAATGCCCTAATCTTAACCAGTACACAAACACTAACTCATGCCCTCAAACGTACGCTAACCCTTAAGCATTGTCGTACCTTATCCTGTACCCTAATCCCTCCCCATTCCCTAAC
This sequence comes from Inia geoffrensis, assembly GCA_036417435.1. Taxonomy (NCBI): domain Eukaryota; kingdom Metazoa; phylum Chordata; class Mammalia; order Artiodactyla; family Iniidae; genus Inia; species Inia geoffrensis. The sequence goes on along the minus strand of CM070899.1, from coordinate 190,757,502 downwards.
CCTAACCCTAAGCGAAACCCTGAACGTGACCCTTTTCCGAGGCCTTACCCTCATCGGTGACGTTGTCTTAACCAGTACACCAACACTAAGTCGTGCCCTCACACTTACGCTAACCCTTAAGCATTGTCGTACCCTATCCTGTACCCTAATCTCTCCCCATTCCCTAACCCTAACCTTAACCCGAATCCTAACCCTGACCCTCACCTGGAGCCTTACCCTCACCTGTGCCCTAATCTTAACCAGGACACTAACACTAACCCTTGCCCTCACACGAACGCTAACCCTTAAGCACTGTCGTACCCTAAGCTGTACCCTAATCCCTCTGCATTCCTTAACCCTAACCCTAACACTAATCGTAACCCTGACCCTCAACCGAAGCCTTACCCTAACCCGTGCCGTAATCTTAACCAGGACACCAAGACTAACTCGTGCCCTCAAACGTACGCTAACACTAAACCGCAGCGGTACCCTAACCTGTACCCTAATCCCTCTCCATTCCCTAACCCTAACCCTAACCTGAAACCTAACCATGACACTCACCGGAAACTTTACCCTCACCCGTGTCCTAATTTTAACCAGTACATCAACACTAACCCATGCCCTCTAACGTACGCCAACCCTAAGCCATTGCCGTACACTAACCTGTACCCTCATCAATCCCCATTCCCTAACCCTAACCCTAACCCTAACCCTTAACGTGACCCTCTTCCGAGGCCTTACCCTCACCCGTGCCCTAATCGTAAGCAGTACACTAACACTAACTAGTGACCTCACACGTACGCTAAACCTTAAGCGTTGTGGTACCCTAAACTGTGCCCTAATATCTCCCCATTCCCTAACCCTGACCCTCATCCGAAACCTTACCCTCACCCGTGCCCTAATCTTAACCAAGACACCAACACTAACTTGTGCCCTCACACGTACGCTAACCCTTAATCGTTGTCGTACCCTAAACTGTACCCTAATCCCTCCCCATTCCCTAACCCTAACCCTAACCCGAATCCTAACTCTGACCCTCACCTGAAGCCTTAACCTCACCCGTGCCCTAATCTTAACCAGGACACTAACACTAAACCTTGCCCTCAAACGAACGCTAACCCTTAAGCACTGTCGTACCCTAAGCTGTACCCTAATCCCTCTGCATTCCTTAACCCTAACCCTAACACGAATCCTAACCCTGACCCTCACCCGAAGCCTTACCCTCACCCGTGCCCTAATCTTAACCAGGACACCAACACTAACTCGTGCCCTCACACGTACGCTAAACCTTAAGCGTTGTCGTACCCTAAATTGTACCCTAATCCCTCCCCACTCCTTAACCCTAACCCTAACCCCATCCCTAAACCTGACCCACTTCCGATGCCCTACCCTAACCAATGCCCTAACCTCAACCAGTACACAAAGACTAACTCATGCCCTCAAACGTACGCTAACCCTTAAGCATTGTCGTACCCTATCCTGTACCCTAATCCCTCCCCATTCCCTAACCCTAACCCTAAGCGAAACCCTGAACGTGACCCTTTTCCGAGGCCTTACCCTCATCGGTGCCCTTGTCTTAACCAGTACACCAACACTAACTCGTGCCCTCACACTTACGCTAACACTTAAGCATTGTCGTACACTAACATGTACCCTAATCCCTCTCCATTCCCTAACCCTAACCCTAACCCGAATCCTAAACCTGACCCTCACCCGAAGCCTTACCCTCACCCGTGCCCTAATCTTAACCAGGACAGCAAGACTAACTCGTGCCCTCACACGTACGCTAACACTAAACCGCAGCGGTACCCTAACCTGTACCCTAATCCCTCTCCATTCCCTAACCCTAACCCTAACCTGAAACCTAACCATGACACTCACCCGAAATTTTACCCTCACCCGTGTTCCAATTTTAACCAGTACATCAACACTAACCCATGCCCTCTAACGTACGCTAACCCTAAGCCATTGCCGTACCCTAACCTGTACCCTAATCAATCCCCATTCCCTAACGCTAACCCTAACCCTAACCCTTAACGTGACCCTCTTCCGAGGCCTTACCCTCACCGGTGCCCTAATCGTAAGCAGTACACTAACACTAACTAGTGACTTCACACGTACGCTAAACCTTAAGCGTTGTGGTACCGTAAACTGTGCCCTAATATCTCCCCATTCCCTAACCCTAACCCTAACCCGAATTCTATCCCTGACCCTCACCCGAAACCTTACCTTCACCCGTGCCCTAATCTTAACCAGGACACCCACACTAACTCATGCCCTCACACGTACGCTAACCCTTAATCGTTGTCGTACCCTAAACTGTACCCTAATCCCTCCCCATTCCTTAATCCTAACCCTAACCCGAATCCTAACCCTGACCCTCACCTGAAGCCTTACCCTCACCAGTGCCCTAATCTTAACCAGGACACTAACACTAACCCTTGCCCTCACACGAACGCTAAACCTTAAGCACTGTCGTACCCTAAGCTGTACCCTAATCCCTCTGCATTCCTTAACCCTAACCCTAACACGAATCCTAACCCTGACCCTCACCCGTAGCCTTACCCTCACCCATGCCCTAATCTTAACGAGGACAGCAACACTAACTCGTGCCCTCACACGTACGCTAAACCTTAAGCATTGTCGTACCCTAAATTGTACCCTAATCCCTCCCCATTCCTTAACCCTAACCCTAACCCCATCCGTAAAACTGACCCACTTCCGATGCCCTACCCTAACCAATGCCCTAATCTTAACCAGTACACAAACACTAACTCATGCCCTCAAACGTACGCTAACCCTTAAGCATTGTCGTACCCTATCCTGTACCCTAATGCCTCCCCATTCCCTAACCCTAACCCTAAGAGAAACCCTGAACGTGACCCTTTTCCGAGTCCTTACCCTCATCGGTGCCCTTGTCTTAACCAGTACACCAACACTAACTCGTGCCCTCACACTTACGCTAACACTTAAGCATTGTCGTACACTAACATGTACCCTAATCCCTCTCCATTCCCTAACCCTAACCCTAACCCGAATCCTAAACCTGACCCTCACCCGAAGCCTTACCCTCACCCGTGCCCTAATCTTAACCAGGACACCAAGACTAACTCGTGCCCTCACACGTACGCTAACACTAAACCGCAGCGGTACCCTAACCTGTACCCTAATCCCTCTCCATTCCCTAACCCTAACCCTAACCCGAAACCTAACCATGACACTCACCCGAAACTTTACCCTCACCCGTGTTCTAATCTTAACCACTACATCAACACTAACCCATGCCCTCTAACGTACGCTATCCCTAAGCCATTGCCGTACCCTAACCTGTACCCTAATCAATCCCCATTCCCTAACCCTAACCCTAAACCTAACCCTTAACGTGACCCTCTTCCGAGGCCTTACCCTCACTGGTGCCCTAATCGTAAGCAGTACACTAACACTAACTTGTGACTTCATACGTACGCTAAACTTTAAGCGTTGTGGTACCCTAAACTGTGCCCTAATATCTCCCCATTCCCTAACCCTAACCCTAACCCGAATTCTATCCCTGACCCTCACCCGAAACCTTACCCTCACCCGTGCCCTAATCTTAACCAGGACACCCACACTAACTCATGCCCTCACACGTACGCTAACCCTTAATCGTTGTCGTACCCTAAACTGTACCCTAATCCCTCCTCATTCCTTAACCCTAACCCTAACCCGAATCCTAACCCTGACCCTCACCTGAAGCCTTACCCTCACCAGTGCCCTAATCTTAACCAGGACACTAACACTAACCCTTGCCCTCACACGAACGCTAAACCTTAAGCACTGTCGTACCCTAAGCTGTACCCTAATCCCTCTGCATTCCTTAACCCTAACCCTAACACGAATCCTAACCCTGACCCTCACCCGTAGCCTTACCCTCACCCATGCCCTAATCTTAACGAGGACACCAACACTAACTCGTGCCCTCACACGTATGCTAAACCTTAAGCGTTGTCGTACCCTAAATTGTACCTAATCCCTCCCCATTCCTTAACCCTAACCCTAACCCCATCCCTAAACCTGACCGACTTCCGATGCCCTACCCTAACCAATGCCCTAACCTTAACCAGTACACAAACACTAACTCATGCCCTCAAACGTACGCTAACCCTTAAGCATTGTCGTACCCTATCCTGTACCCTAATCCCTCCCCATTCTCTAACCCTAACCCTAAGCGAAACCCTGAACGTGACCCTTTTCTGAGGCCTTACGCTCACCCGTGCCCTAATCTTAACCAGGACACCAACACTAACTCGTGCCCTCACACGTACGCTAACCCTTAATTCTTGACGCACCCTGAGCTGTACCCTAATCCCTCCCCATTCCCTAACCCTAACCCTAACCCGAATCCTAACCCTGACCCTCACCTGAAGCCTTACCCGCACCCGTGCCCTAATCTTAACCAGGACACTAACACTAACCCTTACCCTCACACGTACGCTAACCCTTAAGCACTGTCGTACCCGAAGCTGTACCCTAATCCCTCCGCATTCCTTAACCCTAACCGTAACACGAATCCTAACCCTGACCCTCACCCGAAGCCTTACCCTCACCCTTGCCCTAATCTTAACAAGGACACCAACACTAACTCGTGCCCTCACACGTACGCTAAACCTTAAGCGTTCTCGTACCCTAAATTGTACCCTAATCCCTCCCCATTCCTTAACCCTAACCTTAACACCATCCCTAAACCTGACCCACTTCCGATGCCCTACCCTAACCAATGCCCTAACCTTAACCAGTACACAAACACTAACTCATGCCCTCAAACGTACGCTTACCCTGAAGCATTGTCGTACCCTATCCTGTACCCTAATCCCTCCCCATTCCCTAACCCTAACCCTAAGCGAAACCCTGAAGGTGAGCCTTTCCGAGGCCTTTCCCTCATCGGTGCCTTTGTCTTAACCAGTACACCAACACTAACTCGTGCCCTCACACTTACGCTAACCCTTAAGCATTGTCGTACCCTAACGTGTACCCTGAACCCTCTCCATTCCCTAACCCTAACACTAACCCGAATCCTAACCCAGACCCTCACCCGAATCCTTACCCTCACCCGTGCCCTAATCTTAACCAGGACACCAAGACTAACTCGTGCCCTCACACGTATGCTAACACTAAACCGCAGCGGTACCCTAACCTGTACCCTAATCCCTCTCCATTCCCTAACCCTAACCCTAACCTGAAACTTAACCATGACACTCACCCGAAACTTTACCCTCACCTGTGTCCTAATTTTAACCAGTACATCAACACTAACCCATGCCCTCCAACGTACGCTAACCCTAAGCCATTGCCGTACACTAACCTGTACCCTAACCAATCCCCATTCCCTAACCCTAACCCTAACCCTAACCCTTAACGTGACCCTCTTCCGAGGCCTTACCCTCACCCGTGCCCTAATCATAAGCAGTACACTAACACTAACTAGTGACCTCACACGTACGCTAAACCTTAAGCGTTGTGGTACCCTAAACTGTGCCCTAATATCTCCCCATTCCCTAACCCTAAACCTAACCCGAATTCTATCCCTGACCCTCACCCGAAACCTTACCCTCACCCGTGCCCTAATCTTAACCAGGACACCCACACTAACTCGTGCCCTCACACGTACGCTAACCCTTAATCGTTGTCGTACCCTAAACTGTAACCTAATCCCTCCCCATTCCCTAACCCTAACCCTAACCCGAATCCTAAACCTGACCCTCACCTGAAGCCTTACCCTCACCAGTGCCCTAATCTTAACCAGGACACTAACACTAACAGTTGCCCTCACACGAACGCTAACCCTTAAGCACTGTCGTACTCTAAGCTGTACCCTAATCCCTCTGCATTCCTTAACCCTAACCCTAACACGAATCCTAACCCTGACCCTCACCCGTAGCCTTACCCTCACCCATGCCCTAATCTTAACGAGGACACCAACACTAACTCGTGCCCTCACACATACGCTAAACCTTAAGCGTTGTCGTACCCTAAATTGTACCCTAATCCCTCCCCATTCCTTAACCCTAACCCTAACCCCATCCCTAAACCTGACCCACTTCCGATGCCCTACCCTAACCAATGCCCTAACCTCAACCAGTACACAAAGACTAACTCATGCCCTCAAACGTACGCTAACCCTTAAGCATTGTCGTACCCTATCCTGTACCCAAATCCCTCCCCATTCCCTAACCCTAACCCTAAGCAAAACCCTGAACGTGACCCTTTTCCGAGTCCTTACCCTCATCGGTGCCCTTGTCTTAACCAGTACAACAACACTAACTCGTGCCCTCACACTTACGCTAACACTTAAGCATTGTCGTACACTAACATGTACCCTAATCCCTCTCCATTCCCTAACCCTAACCCTAACCTGAAACCTAACCATGACACTCACCCGAAACTTTACCCTCACCCGTGTCCTAATTTTAACCAGTACATCAACACTAACCCATGCCCTCTAACGTACGCTAACCCTAAGCCATTGCCGTACCCTAACCTGTACCCTAATCAATCCCCATTCCCTAACCCTAACCCTAAACCTTAACGTGACCCTCTTCCGAGGCCTTAGCCTCACCCGTGCCCTAATCGTAAGCAGTACACTAACACTAACTAGTGACCTCACACGTACGCTAAACCTTAAGCATTGTGGTACCCTAAACTGTGCCCTAATATCTCCCCATTCCCTAACCTAACCCGAATTCTATCCCTGACCCTCACCCGAAACCTTACCCTCACCCGTGCCCTAATCTTAACCAGGACACCAACACTAACTCGTGCCCTCACACGTACGCTAACCCTTAATCGTTGTCGTACCCTAAACTGTACCCTAATCCCTCCCCATTCCCTAACCCTAACCCTAAGCAAAACCCTGAATGTGACCCTTTTCCGAGGCCTTACCCTCATCGGTGCCTTTGTCTTAACCAGTACACCAACACTAACTCGTGCCCTCACACTTACGTTAACCCTTAAGCATTGTCGTACCCTAATCCCTCTCCATTCCCGAACCCTAACCCTAACCCGAATCCTAACCCTGACCCTCACCCGAAGCCTTACACTCACCCGTGCCCTAATCTTAACCAGTACACCAACACTAACTCGTGCCCTCACACGTACGCTAACACTAAACCGCAGCAGTACCCTATCCTGTACCCTAATCCCTCCCCATTCCCTAACCCTAACCCTAAGCGAAACCCTGAACGTGACCCTTTTCCGAGGCCTTACCCTCATCGGTGCCGTTGTCTTAACCAGTACACCAACACTAACTCGTGCCCTCACACTTACGCTAACCCTTAAGCATTGTCGTACCCTAACCTGTACCCTAATCCCTCCTCATTCCCTAACCCTAACCCTAACCCGAATCCTAACCCTGACCCTCACCCAAAGCCTTACCCTCACCCGTGCCCTAATCTTAACCAAGACACTAACACTAACCCTTGCCCTCACACGAACGTTAACCCTTAAACACTGTCGTACCCTAAGCTGTACCCTAATCCCTCTGCATTCCTTAACCCTAACCCTAACCCGAATCCTAACCCTGACCCTCACCCGAGGCCTTACCCTCACCCGTGCCCTAATCTTAACCAGGACACCAACACTAACTCGTGCCCTCACACGTACGCTAAACCTTAAGCGTTGTCGTACCCTAAATTGTACCCTAATCCCTCCCCATTCCTTAACCCTAACCCTAACCCCATCCCTAAACCTGACCCACTTCCGATGCCCTACCCTAACCAATGCCCTAATCTTAACCAGTACACAAACACTAACTCATGCCCTCAAACGTACGCTAACCCTTAAGCATTGTTGTACCCTATCCTGTACCCTAATCCCTCCCCATTCCCTAACCCTAACCCTAAGCGAAACCCTGAACATGACCCTTTTCCAAGGCCTTACCCTCATCGGTGCCGTTGTCTTAACCAGTACAGCAACACTAACTCGTGCCCTCACACTTACGCTAACCCTTAAGCATTGTCGTACCCTAACCTGTACCCTAAACCCTCTCCATTCCCTAACCCTAACCCTAACCCGAATCCTAACCCTGACCCTCACCCGAAGCCTTACCCTCACCCGTGCCCTAATCTTAACCAGGACACCAAGACTAACTCGTGCCCTCACACGTACGCTAACACTAAACCACAGCGGTACCCTAACCTGTACTCTAATCCTTCTCCATTCCCTAACCCTAACCCTAACCTGAAACCTAACCATGACACTCACCCGAAACTTTACCCTCACCCGTGTCCTAATTTTAACCAGTACATCAACACTAACCCATGCCCTCTAACGTACGCCAACCCTAAGCCATTGCCGTACCCTAACCTGTACCCTAATCAATCCCCATTAACTAACCCTAACCCTAACCCTTAACGTGACCCTCTTCCGAGGCCTTACCCTCACCCGTGCCCTAATCGTAATCAGTACACTAACACTAACTAGTGACTTCACACGTATGCTAAACCTTAAGCGTTGTGGTGCCCTAAACTGTGCCCTAATAACTCCCCATTCCCTAACCCTAACCCTAACCCGAATTCTGTCCCTGACCCTCACCCGAAACCTTACCCTCACCCGTGCCCTAATCTTAACAAGGACACCAACACTAACTCGTGCCCTCACACGTACGCTAACCCTTAATCGTTGTCGTACCCTAAACTGTACCCTAATCCCTCCCCATTCCTTAAACCTAACCCTAACCCCATCCCTAAACCTGACCCACTTCCGATGCCCTACCCTAACCAATGCCCTAATCTTAACCAGTACACAAACACTAACTCATGCCCTCAAATGTACGCTAACCCTTAAGCATTGTCGTACCCTATCCTGTAACCTAATCCCTCCCCATTCCCTAACACTAACCCTAAGCGAAACCCTGAACGTGACCCTTTTCCGAGGCCTTACCCTCATCAGTGCCGTTGTCTTAACCAGTACACCAACACTAACTCGTGCCCTCACACTTACGCTAACTCTTAAGCATTGCCGTACCCTAACCTGTACCCTAATCGCTCTCCATTCACTACCACTAACCCTAACCCGAATCCTAACCCTGACCCTCACCCGAAGCCTTACCCTCACCCGTGCCCTAATCTTAACCAGGACACCAAGACTAACTCGTGCCCTCAAACGTACGCTAACACTAAACCGCAGCGGTACCCTAACCTGTACCCTAATCCCTCTCCATTCCCTAACCCTAACCCTAACCTGAAACCTAACCATGACACTCACCCGAAACTTTACCCTCACCCATGTCCTAATTTTAACCAGTACATCAACACTAACCCATGCCCTCTAACGTACGCCAACCCTAAGCCATTGCCGTACCCTAACCTGTACCCTAATCAATCCCCATTCCCTAACCCTAACCCTAACCCTAACCCTTAACGTGACCCTCTTCCGAGGCCTTATCCTCACCCGTGCCCTAATCGTAAGCAGTACACTAACACTAACTTGTGACCTCACACGTACACTAAACCTTAAGCGTTGTGGTACCCTAAACTGTGCCCTAATATCTCCCCATTCCCTAACCCTAACCCTAAACCGAATTCTATCCCTGACCCTCACCCGAAACCTTACCCTCACCCGTGCCCTAATCTTAACCAGGACACCAACACTAACTCGTGCCCTCACACGTACGCTAACCCTTAATCGTTGTCATACCCTAAACTGTACCCTAATCCCTCCCCATTCCCTAACCCTAACCCTAACCCGAATCCTAACCCTGACCCTCACCCGAAGCCTTACCCTCACCCGTGCCCTAATCTTAACCAGGACACTAACACTAACCCTTGCCCTCACACGAACGTTAACCCTTAAACACTGTCGTACCCTAAGCTGTACCCTAATCCCTCTGCATTCCTTAACCCTAACCCTAACCCGAATCCTAACCCTGACCCTCACCCGAGGCCTTACTCTCACCCGTGCCCTAATCTTAACCAGGACACCAACACTAACGCGTGCCCTCACACGTACACTAAACCTTAAGCGTTGTCGTACCCTAAATTGTACCCTAATCCATCCCCATTCCTTAACCCTAACCCTAACCCCATCCCTAAACCTGACCCACTTCCGATGCCCTACCCTAACCAATGCCCTAATCTTAACCAGTACACCAACACTAACTCATGCCCTCAAACGTACGCTAACCCTTAAGCATTGTCGTACCCTATCCTGTACCCTAAACCCTCCCCATTCCCTAACCGAAACCCTAAGCGAAACCCTGAACGTGACCCTTTTCCGAGGCCTTACCCTCATCGGTGCCGTTGTCTTAACCAGTACACCAACACTAACTCGTGCCCTCACACTTACGCTAACCCTTAAGCATTGTCGTACCCTAACCTGTACCCTAATCCCTCTCCATTCCCTAACCCTAACCCTAACCCGAATCCAAACCCTGACCCTCACCCGAAGCCTTACCCTCACCCGTGCCCTAATCTTAACCAGGACACCAAGACTAACTCGTGCCCTCACACGTACGCTAACACTAAACCGCAGCGGTACCCTAACCTGTACCCTAATCCTTCTCCATTCCCTAACCCTAACCCTAACCTGAAACCTAACCATGACACTCACCCGAAACTTTACCCTCACCCGTGTCCTAATTTTAACCAGTACATCAACACTAACCCATGCCCTCTAACGTACGCCAACCCTAAGCCATTGCCGTACCCTAACCTGTACCCTAATCAATCCCCATTAACTAACCCTAACCATAACCCTAACCCTTAACGTGACCCTCTTCCGAGGCCTTACCCTCACCCGTGCCCTAATCGTAAGCAGTACACTAACACTAACTAGTGACCTCACACGTACGCTAAACCTTAAGCGTTGTGGTGCCCTAAACTGTGCCCTAATATCTCCCCATTCCCTAACCCTAACCCTAACCCGAATTCTATCCCTGACCCTCACCCGAAACCTTACCCTCACCCGTGCCCTAATCTTAACAAGGACACCAACACTAACTCGTGCCCTCACACGTACGCTAACCCTTAATCGTTGTTGTACCCTAAACTGTACCCTAATCCATCCCCATTCCTTAACCCTAACCCTAACCCCATCCCTAAACCTGACCCACTTCCGATGCCCTACCCTAACCAATGCCCTAATCTTAACCAGTACACAAACACTAACTCATGCCCTCAAACGTACGCTAACCCTTAAGCATTGTCGTACCCTATCCTGTACCCTAATCCCTCCCCATTCCCTAACCCTAACCCTAAGCGAAACCCTGAACGTGACCCTTTTCCGAGGCCTTACACTCATCGGTGCCGTTGTCTTAACCAGTACACCAACACTAACTCGTGCCCTCACACGTACGCTAACCCTTAATCGTTGTCGTACCCTAAACTGTACCCTAATCCCTCCCCATTCCCTAACCCTAACCATAACCCGAATCCTAACCCTGACCCTCACCCGAAGCCTTACCCTCACCCGTGCCCTAATCTTAACCAGGACACTAACACTAACCCTTGCCCTCACACGAACGTTAACCCTTAAACACTGTCGTACCCTAAGCTGTACCCTAATCCCTCTGCATTCCTTAACCCTAACCCTAACCCGAATCCTAACCCTGACCCTCACCCGAGGCCTTACTCTCACCCGTGCCGTAAACTTAACCAGGACACCAAAACTAACGCGTGCCCTCACACGTACACTAAACCTTAAGCGTTGTCGTACCCTAAATTGTACCCTAATCCATCCCCATTCCTTAACCCTAACCCTAACCCCATCCCTAAACCTGACCCACTTCCGATGCCCTACCCTAATCAATGCCCTAATCTTAACCAGTACACCAACACTAACTCATGCCCTCAAACGTACGCTAACCCTTAAGCATTGTCGTACCCTATCCTGTACCCTAAACCTTCCCCATTCCCTAACCCTAACCCTAAGCGAAACCCTGAACGTGACCCTTTTGCGAGGCCTTACGCTCATCGGTGCCGTTGTCTTAACCAGTACACCAACACTAACTCGTGCCCTCACACTTACGCTAACCCTTAAGCATTGTCGTACCCTAACCTGTACCCTAATCCCTCTCCATTCCCTAACCCTAACCCTAACCCGAATCCTAACCCTGACCCTCACCCGAAGCCTTACCCTCACCCGTGCCCTAATCTTAACCAGGACACCAAGACTAACTCGTGCCCTCACACGTACGCTAACACTAAACCGCAGCGGTACCCTAACCTGTACCCTAATCCTTCTCCATTCCCTAACCCTAACCCTAACCTGAAACCTAACCATGACACTCACCCGAAACTATACCCTCACCCGTGTCCTAATTTTAACCAGTACATCAACACTAACCCATGCCCTCTAACGTACGCCAACCCTAAGCCATTGCCGTACCCTAACCTGTACCCTAATCAATCCCCATTAACTAACCCTAACCCTAACCCTAACCCTTAACGTGACCCTCTTCCGAGGCCTTACCCTCACCCGTGCCCTAATCGTAATCAGTACACTAACACTAACTAGTGACTTCACACGTATGCTAAACCTTAAGCGTTGTGGTGCCCTAAACTGTGCCCTAATATCTCCCCATTCCCTAACCCTAACCCTAACCCGAATTCTATCCCTGACCCTCACCCGAAACCTTACCCTCACCCGTGCCCTAATCTTAACAAGGACACCAACACTAACTCGTGCCCTCACACGTACGCTAACCCTTAATCGTTGTCGTACCCTAAACTCTACCCTAATCCCTCCCCATTCCTTAACCCTAACCCTAACCCCATCCCTAAACCTGACTCACTTCCGATGCCCTACCCTAACCAATGCCCTAATCTTAACCAGTACACAAACACTAACTCATGCCCTCAAATGTACGCTAACCCTTAAGCATTGTCGTACCCTATCCTGTAACCTAATCCCTCCCCATTCCCTAACACTAACCCTAAGCGAAACCCTGAACGTGACCCTTTTCCGAGGCCTTACCCTCATCGGTGCCGTTGTCTTAACCAGTACACCAACACTAACTCGTGCCCTCACACTTACGCTAACCCTTAAGCATTGTCGTACCCTAACCTGTACCCTAATCCCTCTCCATTCCCTACCACTAACCCTAACCCGAATCCTAACCCTGACCCTCACCCGAAGCCTTACCCTCACCCGTGCCCTAATCTTAACCAGGACACCAAGACTAACTCGTGCCCTCAAACGTACGATAACACTAAACCGCAGCGGTACCCTAACCTGTACCCTAATCCCTCTCCATTCCCTAACCCTAACCCTAACCTGAAACCTAACCATGACACTCACCCGAAACTTTACCCTCACCCGTGTCCTAATTTTAACCAGTACATCAACACTAACCCATGCCCTCTAACGTACGCCAACCCTAAGCCATTGCCGTACCCTAACCTGTACCCTAATCAATCCCCATTCCCTAACCCTAACCCTAACCCTAACCATTATCGTGACCCTCTTCCGAGGCCTTATCCTCACCCGTGCCATAATCGTAAGCAGTACACTAACACTAACTTGTGACCTCACACGTACGCTAAACCTTAAGCGTTGTGGTACCCTAAACTGTGCCCTAATATCTCCCCATTCCCTAACCCTAACCCTAAACCGAATTCTATCCCTGACCCTCACCCGAAACCTTACCCTCACCCGTGCCCTAATCTTAACCAGGACACCAACACTAACTCGTGCCCTCACACGTACGCTAACCCTTAATCGTTGTCGTACCCTAAACTGTACCCTAATCCCTCCCCATTCCCTAACCCTAACCCTAACCCGAATCCTAACCCTGACCCTCACCCGAAGCCTTACCCTCACCCGTGCCCTAATCTTAACCAGGACACTAACACTAACCCTTGCCCTCACACGAACGTTAACCCTTAAACACTGTCATACCCTAAGCTGTACCCTAATCCCTCTGCATTCCTTAACCCTAACCCTAACCCGAATCCTAACCCTGACCCTCACCCGAGGCCTTACCCTCACCCGTGCCCTAATCTTAACCAGGACACCAACACTAACGCGTGCCCTCACACGTACGCTAAAGCTTAAGCGTTGTCGTACCCTAAATTGTACCCTAATCCCTCCCCATTCCTTAACCCTAACCCTAACCCCATCCCTAAACCTGACCCACTTCCGATGCCCTACCCTAACCAATGCCCGAATCTTAACCAGTACACAAACACTAACTCATGCCCTCAAACGTACGCTAACCCTTAAGCATTGTCGTACCCTATCCTGTACCCTAATCCCTCCCTATTCCCTAACCCTAACCCTAACCGAAACCCTGAACGTGACCCTTTTCCGAGGCCTTACCCTCATCGGTGCCGTTGTCTTAACCAGTACACCAACACTAACTCGTGCCCTCACACTTACGCTAACCCTTAAGCATTGTCGTACCCTAACCTGTACCCTAATCCCTCTCCATTCCCTAACCCTATCCCTAACCCGAATCCTAACCCTGACCCTCACCCGAAGCCTTACCCTCACCCGTGCCCTAATCTTAACCAGGACACCAAGACTAACTCGTGCCCTCAAACGTACGCTAACACTAAACCGCAGCGGTACCCTAACCTGTACCCTAATCCCTCTCCATTCCCTAACCCTAACCCTAACCTGAAAGCTAACCATGACACTCACCCGAAACTTTACCCTCACCCGTGTCCTAATTTTAACCAGTACATCAACACTAACCCATGCCCTCTAACGTACGCCAACCCTAAGCCATTGCCGTACCCTAACCTGTACCCTAATCAATCCCCATTCCCTAACCCTAACCCTAACTCTAACCCTTAACGTGACCCTCTTCCGAGGCCTTACCCTCACCCGTGCCCTAATCGTAAGCAGAACACTAACACTAACTAGTGACCTCACACGTACGCTAAACCTTAAGCGTTGTGGTACCATAAACTGTGCCCTAATATCTCCCCATTCCCTAACCCTAACCCTAACCCGAATTCTATCCCTGACCCTCACCCGAAACCTTACCCTCACCCGTGCACTAAACTTAACAAGGACACCAACACTAACTCGTGCCCTCACACGTACGCTAACCCTTAATCGTTGTCGTACCCTAAACTGTACCCTAATCCCTCCCGATTCCCTAACCCTAACCCTAACCCGAATCCTAACCCTGACACTCAGCCGAAGCCTTACCCTCACCCGTGCCCTAATCTTAACCAGGACACTAACACTAACCCTTGCCCTCACACGAACGCTAACCCTTAAGCACTGTCGTACCCTAAGCTGTACCCTAATCCCTCTGCATTCCTTAACCCTAACCCTAACCCGAATCCTAACCCTGACCCTCACCCGAAGCCTTACTCTCACCCGTGCCCTAATCTTAACCAGGACACCAACACTAACGCGTGCCCTCACACGTACGCTAAACCTTAAGTGTTGTCGTACCCTAAATTGTACCCTAATCCCTCCCCATTCCTTAACCCTAACCCTAACCACATCCCTAAACCTGACCCACTTCCGATGCCCTACCCTAACCAATGCCCTAATCTTAACCAGGACACAAACACTAACTCATGCCCTCAAACGTACGCTAACCCTTAAGCATTGTCGTACCCTATCCTGTACCCTAATCCCTCCCCATTCCCTAACCCTAACCCTAAGCCAAACCCTGGACGTGACCCTTTTCCGAGGCCTTACCCTCATCGGTGCCGTTGTCTTAACCAGTACACCAACACTAACTCGTGCCCTCACACTTACCCTAACCCTTAAGCATTGTCGTACCCTAACCTGTACCCTAATCCCTCTCCATTCTCTAACCCTAACCCTAACCCGAATCCTAACCCTGACCCTCACCCGAAGCCTTACCCTCACAAGTGCCCTAATCTTAACCAGGACACCAAGACTAACTCGTGCCCTCAAACGTACGCTAACACTAAACCGCAGCGGTACCCTAACCTGTACCCTAATCCCTCTCCATTCCCTAACCCTAACCCTAACCTGAAACCTAACCATGACACTCAACCGAAACTTTACCCTCACCCGTGTCCTAATTTTAACCAGTACATCAACACTAACCCATGCCCTCTAACGTACGCCAACCCTAAGCCATTGCCGTACCCTAACCTGTACCCTAATCAATCCCCATTCCCTAACCCTAACCCTAACCCTAACCCTTAACGTGACCCTCTTCCGAGGCCTTACCCTCACCCGTGCCCTAATCGTAAGCAGTACACTAACACTAACTAGTGACCTCACATGTACGATAAACCTTAAGTGTTGTGGTCCCCTAAACTGTGCCCTAATATCTCCCCATTCCCTAACCCTAACCCAAACCCGAATTCTATCCCTGACCCTCACCCGAAACCTTACCCTCACCCGTGCCCTAATCTTAACCAGGACAGCAACACTAACTTGTGCCCTCACACGTACGCTAAGCCTTAATCGTTGTCGTACCCTAAACTGTACCCTAATCTCTCCCCATTCCCTAACCCTAACCCGAATCCTAACCCTGACCCTCACCTGAAGCCTTACCCTCACCCGTGCCCTAGTCTTAACCAGGACACTAACACTAACCCTTGCCCTCACACGAACGCTAACCCTTAAGCACTGTCGTACCCTAAGCTGTACCCTAATCCCTCTGCATTCCTTAACCCTAACCCTAACCCGAATCCTAACCCTGACCCTCACCCGAAGCCTTACCCTCACCCGTGCCCTAATCTTAACCAGGACACCAACACTAACGCGTGCCCTCACACGTACGCTAAACCTTAAACGTTGTCGTACCCTAAATTGTACCCTAATCCCTCCCCATTCCTTAACCCTAACCCTAACCCCATCCCTAAACCTGACCCACTTCCGATGCCCTACCCTAACCAATGCCCTAATCTTAACCAGTACACAAACACTAACTCATGCCCTCAAACGTACGCTAACCCTTAAGCATTGTCGTACCCTATCCTGTACCCTAATCCCTCCCCATTCCCTAACCCTAACCCTAAGCGAAACCCTGAACGTGACCCTTTTTCGAGGCCTTACCCTCATCGGTGCCGTTGTCTTAACCAGTACACCAACACTAACTTGTGCCCTCACACTTACGCTAACCCTTAAGCATTGTCGTACCCTAACCTGTACACTAATCCCTCTCCATTCCCTAACCTTAACCCTAACCCGAATCCTAACCCTGACCCTCACCCGAAGCCTTACCCTCACCCGTGCCCTAATCTTAACCAGGACACCAAGACTAACTCGTGCCCTCAAACGTACGCTAACACTAAACCGCAGCGGTACCCTAACCTGTACCCTAATCCCTCTCCATTCCCTAACCCTAACCCTAACCTGAAACCTAACCATGACACTCACCCGAAACTATACCCTCACCCGTGTCGTAACTTTAACCAGTACATCAACACTAACCCATGCCCTCTAACGTACGCCAACCCTAAGCCATTGCCGTACCCTAACCTGTACCCTCATCAATCCCCATTCCCTAACCCTAACCCTAACTCTAACCCTTAACGTGACCCTCTTCCGAGGCCTTACCCTCACCCGTGCCCTAATCGTAAGCAGAACACTAACACTAACTACTGACCTCACACGTACGGTAAACCTTAAGCGTTGTGGTACCCTAAACAGTGCCCTAATATCTCCCCATTCCCTAACCCTAACCCTAACCCGAATTCTATCCCTGTCCCTCACCCGAAACCTTACCCTCACCCGTGCCCTAATCTTAACAAGGACACCAACACTAACTCGTGCCCTCACACGTACGCTAACACTTAATCGTTGTCGTACCCTAAACTGTACCCTAATCCCTCCCGATTCCCTAACCCTAACCCGAATCCTAACCCTGACCCTCAGCCGAAGCCTTACCCTCACCCGTGCCCTAATCGTAAGCAGTACACTAACACTAACTAGTGCCCTCACACGTACGCTAACCCTTAATCATTGTCGTACCCTAAACTGTACCCTTATCCCTCCCCATTCCCTAACCCTAACCCTAACCCGAATCCTAAAACTGACCCTCACCTGAAGCCTTACCCTCACCCGTGCCCTAATCTTAACCAGGACACTAACACTAACCCTTGCCCTCACACGAACGCTAACCCTTAAGCACTGTCGTACCCTAAGCTGTACCCTAATCCCTCTGCATTCCTTAACCCTAACCCTAACCCGAATCCTAACCCTGACCCTCACCCGAAGCCTTACCCTCACCCGTGCCCTAATCTTAACCAGGACACCAACACTAACTCGTGCCCTCACACGTACGCTAAACCTTAAGCGTTGTCGTACCCTAAATTGTACCCTAATCCCTCCCCATTCCTTAACCCTAACCCTAACCCCATCCCTAAACCTGACCCACTTCCGATGCCCTACCTTAACCAATGCCCTAATCTTAACCAGTACACAAACACTAACTCATGCCCTCAAACGTACGCTAACCCTTAAGCATTGTCGTACCCTATCCTGTACCCTAATCCCTCCCCATTCCCTAACCCTAACCCTAAGCGAAACCCTGAACGTGACCCTTTTCCGAGGCCTTACCCTCATCGGTGCCGTTTTCTTAACCAGTACACCAACACTAACTCGTGCCCTCACACTTACGCTAACCCTTAAGCATTGTCGTACCCTAACCTGTACCCTAATCCCTCTCCATTCCCTACCCCTAACCCTAACCCGAATCCTAAACCTGACCCTCACCCGAAGCCTTACCCTCACCCGTGCCCTAATCTTAACCAGGACACCAAGACTAACTCGTGCCCTCAAACGTACGCTAACACTAAACCGCAGCGGTACCCTAACCTGTACCCTAATCCCTCTCCATTCCCTAACCCTAACCCTAACCTGAAACCTAACCATGACACTCACCCGAAACTTTACCCTCACCCGTGTCCTAATTTTAACCAGTACATCAAAACTAACCCATGGCCTCTAACGTAAGCCAACCCTAAGCCATTGCCGTACCCTAACCTGTACCCTAATCAATCCCCATTCCCTAACCCTAACCCTAACCCTAACCCTTAACGTGACCCTCTTCCGAGGCCTTACCCTCACCCGTGCCCTAATCGTAAGCAGAACACTAACACTAACCTGTGACCTCACACGTACGCTAAACCTTAAGCATTGTGGTACCCTAAACTGTGCCCTAATATCTCCCCATTCCCTAACCCTAACCCTAACCTGAATTCTATCCCTCACCCTCACCCGAAACCTTACCCTCACCCGTGCCCTAATCTTAACCAGGACACCAACACTAACTTGTGCCCTCACACGTACGCTAACCCTTAATCGTTGTCGTACCCTAAACTGTACCCTAATCCCTCCCCATTCCCTAACCCTAACCCTAACCCGAATCCTAACCCTGACCCTCACCTGAAGCCTTACCCTCACCCGTGCCCTAATCTTAACCAGGACACTAACACTAACCCTTGCCCTCACACGAACGCTAACCCTTAAGCACTGTCGTACCCTAAGCTGTACCCTAATCCCTCTGCATTCCTTAACCCTAACCCTAACCCGAATCCTAACCCTGACCCTCACCCGAAGCCTTACCCTCACCCGTGCCCTAATCTTAACCAGGACACCAACACTAACGCGTGCCCTCACACGTACGCTAAACCTAAAGCGTTGTCGTACCCTAAATTGTACCCTAATCCCTCCCCATTCCTTAACCCTAACCCTAACCCCATCCCTAAACCTGACCCACTTCCGATGCCCTACCCTAACCAATGCCCTAAACTTAACCAGTACACAAACACTAACTCATGCCCTCAAACGTACGCTAACCCTTAAGCATTGTCGTACCCTATCCTGTACCCTAATCCCTCCCCATTCCCTAACCCTAACCCTAAGCGAAACCCTGAACGTGACCCTTTTCCGAGGCCTTACCCTCATCGGTGCCATTGTCTTAACCAGTACACCAACACTAACTCGTGCCCTCACACTTACGCTAACCCTTAAGCATTGTCGTACCCTAACCTGTACCCTAATCCCTCTCCATTCCCTAACCCTAACCCTAACCCGAATCCTAACCCTGACCCTCACCCGAAGCCTTACCCTCACCCGTGCCCTAATCTTAACCAGGACACCAAGACTAACTCGTGCCCTCACACGTATGCTAACACTAAACCGCAGCGGTACCCTAACCTGTACCCTAATCCCTCTCCATTCCCTAACCCTAACCCTAACCTGAAACTTAACCATGACACTCACCCGAAACTTTACCCTCACCTGTGTCCTAATTTTAACCAGTACATCAACACTAACCCATGCCCTCTAACGTACGCTAACCCTAAGCCATTGCCGTACCCTAACCTGTACCCTAACCAATCCCCATTCCCTAACCCTAACCCTAACCCTAACCCTTAACGTGACCCTCTTCCGAGGCCTTACCCTCACCCGTGCCCTAATCATAAGCAGTACACTAACACTAACTAGTGACCTCACACGTACGCTAAACCTTAAGCGTTGTGGTACCCTAAACTGTGCCCTAATATCTCCCCATTCCCTAACCCTAAACCTAACCCGAATTCTATCCCTGACCCTCACCCGAAACCTTACCCTCACCCGTGCCCTAATCTTAACCAGGACACCCACACTAACTCGTGCCCTCACACGTACGCTAACCCTTAATCGTTGTCGTACCCTAAACTGTAACCTAATCCCTCCCCATTCCCTAACCCTAACCCTAACCCGAATCCTAACCCTGACCCTCACCTGAAGCCTTACCCTCACCAGTGCCCTAATCTTAACCAGGACACTAACACTAACAGTTGCCCTCACACGAACGCTAACCCTTAAGCACTGTCGTACTCTAAGCTGTACCCTAATCCCTCTGCATTCCTTAACCCTAACCCTAACACGAATCCTAACCCTGACCCTCACCCGTAGCCTTACCCTCACCCATGCCCTAATCTTAACGAGGACACCAACACTAACTCGTGCCCTCACACATACGCTAAACCTTAAGCGTTGTCGTACCCTAAATTGTACCCTAATCCCTCCCCATTCCTTAACCCTAACCCTAACCCCATCCCTAAACCTGACCCACTTCCGATGCCCTACCCTAACCAATGCCCTAACCTCAACCAGTACACAAAGACTAACTCATGCCCTCAAACGTACGCTAACCCTTAAGCATTGTCGTACCCTATCCTGTACCCTAATCCCTCCCCATTCCCTAACCCTAACCCTAAGCAAAACCCTGAACGTGACCCTTTTCCGAGTCCTTACCCTCATCGGTGCCCTTGTCTTAACCAGTACAACAACACTAACTCGTGCCCTCACACTTACGCTAACACTTAAGCATTGTCGTACACTAACATGTACCCTAATCCCTCTCCATTCCCTAACCCTAACCCTAACCTGAAACCTAACCATGACACTCACCCGAAACTTTACCCTCACCCGTGTCCTAATTTTAACCAGTACATCAACACTAACCCATGCCCTCTAACGTACGCTAACCCTAAGCCATTGCCGTACCCTAACCTGTACCCTAATCAATCCCCATTCCCTAACCCTAACCCTAAACCTTAACGTGACCCTCTTCCGAGGCCTTAGCCTCACCCGTGCCCTAATCGTAAGCAGTACACTAACACTAACTAGTGACCTCACACGTACGCTAAACCTTAAGCATTGTGGTACCCTAAACTGTGCCCTAATATCTCCCCATTCCCTAACCCTAACCCGAATTCTATCCCTGACCCTCACCCGAAACCTTACCCTCACCCGTGCCCTAATCTTAACCAGGACACAAACACTAACTCGTGCCCTCACACGTACACTAACCCTTAATCGTTGTCATACCCTAAACTGTACCCTAATCCCTCTCCATTCCCTAACCCTAACCCTAACCCGAATCCTAACCCTGACCCTCACCCGAAGCCTTACCCTCACCCGTGCCCTAATCTTAACCAGGACACCAACACTAACTCGTGCCCTCACACGTATGCTAAACCTTAAGCGTTGTCGTACCCTAAATTGTACCTAATCCCTCCCCATTCCTTAACCCTAACCCTAACCCCATCCCTAAACCTGACCGACTTCCGATGCCCTACCCTAACCAATGCCCTAAACTTAACCAGTACACAAACACTAACTCATGCCCTCAAACGTACGCTAACCCTTAAGCATTGTCGTACCCTATCCTGTACCCTAATCCCTCCCCATTCCCTAACCCTAACCCTAAGCGAAACCCTGAATGTGACCCTTTTCTGAGGCCTTACGCTCACCCGTGCCCTAATCTTAACCAGGACACCAACACTAACTCGTGCCCTCACACGTACGCTAACCCTTAATTCTTGACGCACCCTGAGCTGTACCCTAATCCCTCCCCATTCCCTAACCCTAACCCTAACCCGAATCCTAACCCTGACCCTCACCTGAAGCCTTACCCGCACCCGTGCCCTAATCTTAACCAGGACACTAACACTAACCCTTACCCTCACACGAACGCTAACCCTTAAGCACTGTCGTACCCGAAGCTCTACCCTAATCCCTCTGCATTCCTTAACCCTAACCGTAACACGAATCCTAACCCTGACCCTCACCCGAAGCCTTACCCTCACCCTTGCCCTAATCTTAACAAGGACACCAACACTAACTCGTGCCCTCACACGTACGCTAAACCTTAAGCGTTCTCGTACCTTAAATTGTACCCTAATCCCTCCCCATTCCTTAACCCTAACCTTAACACCATCCCTAAACCTGACCCACTTCCGATGCCCTACCCTAACCAATGCCCTAACCTTAACCAGTACACAAACACTAACTCATGCCCTCAAACGTACGCTAACCCTGAAGCATTGTCGTACCCTATCCTGTACCCTAATCCCTCCCCATTCCCTAACCCTAACCCTAAGCGAAACCCTGAAGGTGAGCCTTTCCGAGGACTTTCCCTCATCGGTGCCTTTGTCTTAACCAGTACACCAACACTAGCTCGTGCCCTCACACTTACGCTAACCCTTAAGCATTGTCGTACCCTAACGTGTACCCTAAACCCTCCCCATTCCCTAACCATAACCCTAACCCGAATTCTATCCTTGACCCTCACCCGAAACCTTACCCTCACCCGTGCCCTAATCTTAACCAGGACACCAACACTAACTCTTGCCCTCACACGTACGCTAACTCTTATTCGTTGTCGTACCCTAAGCTGTACCCTAATCCCTCTGCATTCCTTAACCCTAACCCTAACCCGAATCCTAACCCTGACCCTCACCCGAAGCCTTACCCTCACCTGTGCCCTAATCTTAACAAGGACACTAACACTAACCCTTGCCCTCACACGAACGTTAACCCTTAAACACTGTCGTACCCTAAGCTGTACCCTAATCCCTCTGCATTCCTTAACCCTAACCCTAACCCAAATCCTAACCCTGACCCTCACCCGAGGCCTTACTCTCACCCGTGCCCTAAACTTAACCAGGACACCAAAACTAACGCGTGCACTCACACGTACACTAAACCTTAAGCGTTGTCGTACCCTAAATTGTACCCTAATCCATCCCCATTCCTTAACCCTAACCCTAACCCCATCCCTAAACCTGACCCACTTCCGATGCCCTACCCTAACCAATGCCCTAATCTTAACCAGTACACCAACACTAACTCATGTCCTCAAACGTACGCTAACCCTTAAGCATTGTCGTACCCTATCCTGTACCCTAAACCCTCCCCATTCCCTAACACTAACCCTAAGCGAAACCCTGAACGTGACCCTTTTCCGAGGCCTTACACTCATCGGTGCCGTTGTCTTAACCAGTACACCAACACTAACTCGTGCCCTCACACTTACGCTAACCCTTAAGCATTGTCGTACCCTAACCTGTACCCTAAACCCTCTCCATTCCCTAACCCTAACCCTAACCCGAATCCTAACCCTGACCCTCACCCGAAGCCTTACCCTCACCCGTGCCCTAATCTTAACCAGGACACCAAGACTAACTCGTGCCCTCACACGTACGCTAACACTAAACCACAGCGGTACCCTAACCTGTACTCTAATCCTTCTCCATTCCCTAACCCTAACCCTAACCTGAAACCTAACCATGACACTCACCCGAAACTTTACCCTCACCCGTGTCCTAATTTTAACCAGTACATCAACACTAACCCATGCCCTCTAACGTACGCCAACCCTAAGCCATTGCCGTACCCTAACCTGTACCCTAATCAATCCCCATTAACTAACCCTAACCCTAACCCTAACCCTTAACGTGACCCTCTTCCGAGGCCTTACCCTCACCCGTGCCCTAATCGTAATCAGTACACTAACACTAACTAGTGACTTCACACGTATGCTAAACCTTAAGCGTTGTGGTGCCCTAAACTGTGCCCTAATAACTCCCCATTCCCTAACCATAACCCTAACCCGAATTCTGTCCCTGACCCTCACCCGAAACCTTACCCTCACCCGTGCCCTAATCTTAACAAGGACACCAACACTAACTCGTGCCCTCACACGTACGCTAACCCTTAATCGTTGTCGTACCCTAAACTGTACCCTAATCCCTCCCCATTCCTTAAACCTAACCCTAACCCCATCCCTAAACCTGACCCACTTCCGATGCCCTACCCTAACCAATGCCCTAATCTTAACCAGTACACAAACACTAACTCATGCCCTCAAATGTACGCTAACCCTTAAGCATTGTCGTACCCTATCCTGTAACCTAATCCCTCCCCATTCCCTAACACTAACCCTAAGCGAAACCCTAAACGTGACCCTTTTCCGAGGCCTTACCCTCATCAGTGCCGTTGTCTTAACCAGTACACCAACACTAACTCGTGCCCTCACACTTACGCTAACCCTTAAGCATTGTCGTACCCTAACCTGTACCCTAATCGCTCTCCATTCACTACCACTAACCCTAACCCGAATCCTAACCCTGACCCTCACCCGAAGCCTTACCCTCACCCGTGCCCTAATCTTAACCAGGACACCAAGACTAACTCGTGCCCTCAAACGTACGCTAACACTAAACCGCAGCGGTACCCTAACCTGTACCCTAATCCCTCTCCATTCCCTAACCCTAACCCTAACCTGAAACCTAACCATGACACTCACCCGAAACTTTACCCTCACCCATGTCCTAATTTTAACCAGTACATCAACACTAACCCATGCCCTCTAACGTACGCCAACCCTAAGCCATTGCCGTACCCTAACCTGTACCCTAATCAATCCCCATTCCCTAACCCTAACCCTAACCCTAACCCTTAACGTGACCCTCTTCCGAGGCCTTATCCTCACCCGTGCCCTAATCGTAAGCAGTACACTAACACTAACTTGTGACCTCACACGTACACTAAACCTTAAGCGTTGTGGTACCCTAAACTGTGCCCTAATATCTCCCCATTCCCTAACCCTAACCCTAAACCGAATTCTATCCCTGACCCTCACCCGAAACCTTACCCTCACCCGTGCCCTAATCTTAACCAGGACACCAACACTAACTCGTGCCCTCACACGTACGCTAACCCTTAATCGTTGTCATACCCTAAACTGTACCCTAATCCCTCCCCATTCCCTAACCCTAACCCTAACCCGAATCCTAACCCTGACCCTCACCCGAAGCCTTACCCTCACCCGTGCCCTAATCTTAACCAGGACACTAACACTAACACTTGCCCTCACACGAACGTTAACCCTTAAACACTGTCGTACCCTAAGCTGTACCCTAATCCCTCTGCATTCCTTAACCCTAACCCTAACCCGAATCCTAACCCTGACCCTCACCCGAGGCCTTACTCTCACCCGTGCCCTAATCTTAACCAGGACACCAACACTAACGCGTGCCCTCACACGTACACTAAACCTTAAGCGTTGTCGTACCCTAAATTGTACCCTAATCCATCCCCATTCCTTAACCCTAACCCTTACCCCATCCCTAAACCTGACCCACTTCCGATGCCCTACCCTAACCAATGCCCTAATCTTAACCAGTACACCAACACTAACTCATGCCCTCAAACGTACGCTAACCCTTAAGCATTGTCGTACCCTATCCTGTACCCTAAACCCTCCCCATTCCCTAACCGAAACCCTAAGCGAAACCCTGAACGTGACCCTTTTCCGAGGCCTTACCCTCATCGGTGCCGTTGTCTTAACCAGTACACCAACACTAACTCGTGCCCTCACACTTACGCTAACCCTTAAGCAATGTCGTACCCTAACCTGTACCCTAATCCCTCTCCATTCCCTAACCCTAACCCTAACCCGAATCCAAACCCTGACCCTCACCCGAAGCCTTACCCTCACCCGTGCCCTAATCTTAACCAGGACACCAAGACTAACTCGTGCCCTCACACGTACGCTAACACTAAACCGCAGCGGTACCCTAACCTGTACCCTAATCCTTCTCCATTCCCTAACCCTAACCCTAACCTGAAACCTAACCATGACACTCACCCGAACCTTTACCCTCACCCGTGTCCTAATTTTAACCAGTACATCAACACTAACCCATGCCCTCTAACGTACGCCAACCCTAAGCCATTGCCGTACCCTAACCTGTACCCTAATCAATCCCCATTAACTAACCCTAACCATAACCCTAACCCTTAACGTGACCCTCTTCCGAGGCCTTACCCTCACCCGTGCCCTAATCGTAAGCAGTACACTAACACTAACTAGTGACCTCACACGTACGCTAAACCTTAAGCGTTGTGGTGCCCTAAACTGTGCCCTAATATCTCCCCATTCCCTAACCCTAACCCTAACCCGAATTCTATCCCTGACCCTCACCCGAAACCTTACCCTCACCCGTGCCATAATCTTAACAAGGACACCAACACTAACTCGTGCCCTCACACGTACGCTAACCCTTAATCGTTGTTGTACCCTAAACTGTACCCTAATCCATCCCCATTCCTTAACCCTAACCCTAACCCCATCCCTAAACCTGACCCACTTCCGATGCCCTACCCTAACCAATGCCCTAATCTTAACCAGTACACAAACACTAACTCATGCCCTCAAACGTACGCTAACCCTTAAGCATTGTCGTACCCTATCCTGTACCCTAATCCCTCCCCATTCCCTAACCCTAACCCTAAGCGAAACCCTGAACGTGACCCTTTTCCGAGGCCTTACCCTCATCGGTGCCGTTGTCTTAACCAGTACACCAACACTAACTCGTGCCCTCACACGTACGCTAACCCTTAATCGTTGTCGTACCCTAAACTGTACCCTAATCCCTCCCCATTCCCTAACCCTAACCATAACCCGAATCCTAACCCTGACCCTCACCCGAAGCCTTACCCTCACCCGTGCCCTAATCTTAACCAGGACACTAACACTAACCCTTGCCCTCACACGAACGATAACCCTTAAACACTGTCGTACCCTAAGCTGTACCCTAATCCCTCTGCATTCCTTAACCCTAACCCTAACCCGAATCCTAACCCTGACCCTCACCCGAGGCCTTACTCTCACCCGTGCCCTAAACTTAACCAGGACACCAAAACTAACGCGTGCCCTCACACGTACACTAAACCTTAAGCGTTGTCGTACCCTAAATTGTACCCTAATCCATCCCCATTCCTTAACCCTAACCCTAACCCCATCCCTAAACCTGACCCACTTCCGATGCCCTACCCTAACCAATTCCCTAATCTTAACCAGTACACCAACACTAACTCATGCCCTCAAACGTACGCTAACCCTTAAGCATTGTCGTACCCTATCCTGTACCCTAAACCTTCCCCATTCCCTAACCCTAACCCTAAGCGAAACCCTGAACGTGACCCTTTTGCGAGGCCTTACGCTCATCGGTGCCGTTGTCTTAACCAGTACACCAACACTAACTCGTGCCCTCACACTTACGCTAACCCTTAAGCATTGTCGTACCCTAACCTGTACCCTAATCCCTCTCCATTCCCTAACCCTAACCCTAACCCGAATCCTAACCCTGACCCTCACCCGAAGCCTTACCCTCACCCGTGCCCTAATCTTAACCAGGACACCAAGACTAACTCGTGCCCTCACACGTACGCTAACACTAAACCGCAGCGGTACCCTAAACTGTACCCTAATCCTTCTCCATTCCCTAACCCTAACCCTAACCTGAAACCTAACCATGACACTCACCCGAAACTTTACCCTCACCCGTGTCCTAATTTTAACCAGTACATCAACACTAACCCATGCCCTCTAACGTACGCCAACCCTAAGCCATTGCCGTACCCTAACCTGTACCCTAATCAATCCCCATTAACTAACCCTAACCCTAACCCTAACCCTTAACGTGACCCTCTTCCGAGGCCTTACCCTCACCCGTGCCCTAATCGTAATCAGTACACTAACACTAACTAGTGACTTCACACGTAGGCTAAACCTTAAGCGTTGTGGTGCCCTAAACTGTGCCCTAATATCTCCCCATTCCCTAACCCTAACCCTAACCCGAATTCTATCCCTGACCCTCACCCGAAACCTTACCCTCACCCGTGCCCTAATCTTAACAAGGACACCAACACTAACTCGTGCCCTCACACGTACGCTAACCCTTAATCGTTGTCGTACCCTAAACTGTACCCTAATCCCTCCCCATTCCTTAACCCTAACCCTAACCCCATCCCTAAACCTGACCCACTTCCGATGCCCTACCCTAACCAATGCCCTAATCTTAACCAGTACACAAACACTAACTCATGCCCTCAAATGTACGCTAACCCTTAAGCATTGTCGTACCCTATCCTGTAACCTAATCCCTCCCCATTGCCTAACCCTAACCCTAAGCGAAACCCTGAACGTGACCCTTTTCCGAGGCCTTACCCTCATCGGTGCCGTTGTCTTAACCAGTACACCAACACTAACTCGTGCCCTCACACTTACGCTAACCCTTAAGCATTGTCGTACCCTAACCTGTACCCTAATCCCTCTCCATTCCCTAACCCTATCCCTAACCCGGATCCTAACCCTGACCCTCACCCGAAGCCTTACCCTCACCCGTGCCCTAATCTTAACCAGGACACCAAGACTAACTCGTGCCCTCAAACGTACGCTAACACTAAACCGCAGCGGTACCCTAACCTGTACCCTAATCCCTCTCCATTCCCTAACCCTAACCCTAACCTGAAAGCTAACCATGACACTCACCCGAAACTTTACCCTCACCCGTGTCCTAATTTTAACCAGTACATCAACACTAACCCATGCCCTCTAACGTACGCCAACCCTAAGCCATTGCCGTACCCTAACCTGTACCCTAATCAATCCCCATTCCCTAACCCTAACCCTAACTCTAACCCTTAACGTGACCCTCTTCCGAGGCCTTACCCTCACCCGTGCCCTAATCGTAAGCAGAACACTAACACTAACTAGTGACCTCACACGTACGCTAAACCTTAAGCGTTGTGGTACCATAAACTGTGCCCTAATATCTCCCCATTCCCTAACCCTAACCCTAACCCGAATTCTATCCCTGACCCTCACCCGAAACCTTACCCTCACCCGTGCACTAAACTTAACAAGGACACCAACACTAACTCGTGCCCTCACACGTACGCTAACCCTTAATCGTTGTCGTAACCTAAACTGTACCCTAATCCCTCCCGATTCCCTAACCCTAACCCTAAACCGAATCCTAACCCTGACACTCAGCCGAAGCCTTACCCTCACCCGTGCCCTAATCTTAACCAGGACACTAACACTAACCCTTGCCCTCACACGAACGCTAACCCTTAAGCACTGTCGTACCCTAAGCTGTACCCTAATCCCTCTGCATTCCTTAACCCTAACCCTAACCCGAATCCTAACCCTGACCCTCACCCGAAGCCTTACCCTCACCCGTGCCCTAATCTTAACCAGGACACCAACACTAACGCGTGCCCTCACACGTACGCTAAACCTTAATTGTTGTCGTACCCTAAATTGTACCCTAATCCCTCCCCATTCCTTAACCCTAACCCTAACCACATCCCTAAACCTGACCCACTTCCGATGCCCTACCCTAACCAATGCCCTAAACTTAACCAGTACACAAACACTAACTCATGCCCTCAAACGTACGCTAACCCTTAAGCATTGTCGTACCCTATCCTGTACCCTAATCCCTCCCCATTCCCTAACCCTAACCCTAAGCGAAACCCTGGACGTGACCCTTTTCCTAGGCCTTACCCTCATCGGTGCCGTTGTCTTAACCAGTACACCAACACTAACTCGTGCCCTCACACTTACGCTAACCCTTAAGCATTGTCGTACCCTAACCTGTACCCTAATCCCTCTCCATTCTCTAACCCTAACCCTAACCCGAATCCTAACCCTGACCCTCACCCGAAGCCTTACCCTCACAAGTGCCCTAATCTTAACCAGGACACCAAGACTAACTCGTGCCCTCAAACGTACGCTAACACTAAACCGCAGCGGTACCCTAACCTGTACCCTAATCCCTCTCCATTCCCTAACCCTAACCCTAACCTGAAACCTAAACATGACACTCAACCGAAACTTTACCCTCACCCGTGTCCTAATTTTAACCAGTACATCAACACTAACCCATGCCCTCTAACGTACGCCAACCCTAAGCCATTGCCGTACCCTAACCTGTACCCTAATCAATCCCCATTCCCTAACCCTAACCCTAACCCTAACCCTTAACGTGACCCTCTTCCGAGGCCTTACCCTCACCCGTGCCCTAATCGTAAGCAGTACACTAACACTAACTAGTGACCTCACATGTACGATAAACCTTAAGTGTTGTGGTCCCCTAAACTGTGCCCTAATATCTCCCCATTCCCTAACCCTAACCCTAACCCGAATTCTATCCCTGACCCTCACCCGAAACCTTACCCTCACCCGTGCCCTAATCTTAACCAGGACAGCAACACTAACTTGTGCCCTCACACGTACGCTAAGCCTTAATCGTTGTCGTACCCTAAACTGTACCCTAATCTCTCCCCATTCCCTAACCCTAACCCGAATCCTAACCCTGACCCTCACCTGAAGCCTTACCCTCACCCGTGCCCTAGTCTTAACCAGGACACTAACACTAACCCTTGCCCTCACACGAACGCTAACCCTTAAGCACTGTCGTACCCTAAGCTGTACCCTAATCCCTCTGCATTCCTTAACCCTAACCCTAACCCGAATCCTAACCCTGACCCTCACCCGAAGCCTTACCCTCACCCGTGCCCTAATCTTAACCAGGACACCAACACTAACGCGTGCCCTCACACGTACGCTAAACCTTAAGCGTTGTCGTACCCTAAATTGTACCCTAATCCCTCCCCATTCCTTAACCCTAACCCTAACCCCATCCCTAAACCTGACCCACTTCCGATGCCCTACCCTAACCAATGCCTTAATCTTAACCAGGACACAAACACTAACTCATGCCCTCAAACGTACGCTAACCCTTAAGCATTGTCGTACCCTATCCTGTACCCTAATCCCTCCCCATTCCCTAACCCTAACCCTAAGCGAAACCCTGAACGTGACCCTTTTTCGAGGCCTTACCCTCATCGGTGCCGTTGTCTTAACCAGTACACCAACACTAACTTGTGCCCTCACACTTACGCTAACCCTTAAGCATTGTCGTACCCTAA
Organism: Inia geoffrensis; assembly: GCA_036417435.1. Classification (NCBI taxonomy): domain Eukaryota; kingdom Metazoa; phylum Chordata; class Mammalia; order Artiodactyla; family Iniidae; genus Inia; species Inia geoffrensis. The sequence continues at coordinate 190,726,038 of CM070899.1, read as the reverse complement.
CCTGTACACTAATCCCTCTCCATTCCCTAACCCTAACCCTAACCCGAATCCTAACCCTGACCCTCACCCGAAGCCTTACCCTCACCCGTGCCCTAATCTTAACCAGGACACCAAGACTAACTCGTGCCCTCAAACGTACGCTAACACTAAACCGCAGCGGTACCCTAACCTGTACCCTAATCCCTCTCCATTCCCTAACCCTAACCCTAACCTGAAACCTAACCATGACACTCACCCGAAACTATACCCTCACCCGTGTCGTAATTTTAACCAGTACATCAACACTAACCCATGCCCTCTAACGTACGGCAACCCTAAGCCATTGCCGTACCCTAACCTGTACCCTAATCAATCCCCATTCCCTAACCCTAACCCTAACTCTAACCCTTAACGTGACCCTCTTCCGAGGCCTTACCCTCACCCGTGCCCTAATCGTAAGCAGAACACTAACACTAACTAGTGACCTCACACGTACGGTAAACCTTAAGCGTTGTGGTACCCTAAACAGTGCCCTAATATCTCCCCATTCCCTAACCCTAACCCTAACCCGAATTCTATCCCTGTCCCTCACCCGAAACCTTACCCTCACCCGTGCTCTAATCTTAACAAGGACACCAACACTAACTCGTGCCCTCACACGTACGCTAACCCTTAATCGTTGTCGTACCCTAAACTGTACCCTAATCCCTCCCGATTCCCTAACCCTAACCCGAATCCTAACCCTGACCCTCAGCCGAAGCCTTACCCTCACCCGTGCCCTAATCGTAAGCAGTACACTAACACTAACTAGTGCCCTCACACGTACGCTAACCCTTAATCATTGTCGTACCCTAAACTGTACCCTAATCCCTCCCCATTCCCTAACCCTAACCCTAACCCGAATCCTAAAACTGACCCTCACCTGAAGCCGTACCCTCACCCGTGCCCTAATCTTAACCAGGACACGAACACTAACCCTTGCCCTCACACGAACGCTAACCCTTAAGCACTGTCGTACCCTAAGCTGTACCCTAATCCCTCCCCATTCCTTAACCCTAACCCTAACCCCATCCCTAAACCTGACCCACTTCCGATGCCCTACCTTAACCAATGCCCTAATCTTAACCAGTACACAAACACTAACTCATGCCCTCAAACGTACGCTAACCCTTAAGCATTGTCGTACCCTATCCTGTACCCTAATCCCTCCCCATTCCCTAACCCTAACCCTAAGCGAAACCCTGAACGTGACCCTTTTCCGAGGCCTTACCCTCATCGGTGCCGTTTTCTTAACCAGTACACCAACACTAACTCGTGCCCTCACACTTACGCTAACCCTTAAGCATTGTCGTACCCTAACCTGTACCCTAATCCCTCTCCATTCCCTACCCCTAACCCTAACCCGAATCCTAACCCTGACCCTCACCCGAAGCCTTACCCTCACCCGTGCCCTAATCTTAACCAGGACACCAAGACTAACTCGTGCCCTCAAACGTACGCTAACACTAAACCGCAGCGGTACCCTAACCTGTACCCTAATCCCTCTCCATTCCCTAACCCTAACCCTAACCTGAAACCTAACCATGACACTCACCCGAAACTTTACCCTCACCCGTGTCCTAATTTTAACCAGTACATCAAAACTAACCCATGGCCTCTAACGTAAGCCAACCCTAAGCCATTGCCGTACCCTAACCTGTACCCTAATCAATCCCCATTCCCTAACCCTAACCCTAACCCTAACCCTTAACGTGACCCTCTTCCGAGGCCTTACCCTCACCCGTGCCCTAGTCGTAAGCAGTACACTAACACTAACCTGTGACCTCACACGTACGCTAAACCTTAAGCGTTGTGGTACCCTAAACTGTGCCCTAATATCTCCCCATTCCCTAACCCTAACCCTAACCCGAATTCTATCCCTCACCCTCACCCGAAACCTTACCCTCACCCGTGCCCTAATCTTAACCAGGACACCAACACTAACTTGTGCCCTCACACGTACGCTAACCCTTAATCGTTGTCGTACCCTAAACTGTACCCTAGTCCCTCCCCATTCCCTAACCCTAACCCTAACCCGAATCCTAACCCTGACCCTCACCTGAAGCCTTACCCTCACCCGTGCCCTAATCTTAACCAGGACACTAACACTAACCCTTGCCCTCACACGAACGCTAACCCTTAAGCACTGTCGTACCCTAAGCTGTACCCTAATCACTCTGCATTCCTTAACCCTAACCCTAACCCGAATCCTAACCCTGACCCTCACCCGAAGCCTTACCCTCACCCGTGCCCTAATCTTAACCAGGACACCAACACTAACGCGTGCCCTCACACGTACGCTAAACCTAAAGCGTTGTCGTACCCTAATTGTACCCTAATCCCTCCCCATTCCTTAACCCTAACCCTAACCCCATCCCTAAACCTGACCCACTTCCGATGCCCTACCCTAACCAATGCCCTAAACTTAACCAGTACACAAACACTAACTCATGCCCTCAAACGTACGCTAACCCTTAAGCATTGTCGTACCCTATCCTGTACCCTAATCCCTCCCCATTCCCTAACCCTAACCCTAAGCGAAACCCTGAACGTGACCCTTTTCCGAGGCCTTACCCTCATCGGTGCCATTGTCTTAACCAGTACACCAACACTAACTCGTGCCCTCACACTTACGCTAACCCTTAAGCATTGTCGTACCCTAACCTGTACCCTAATCCCTCTCCATTCCCTAACCCTAACCCTAAACCGAATCCTAACCCTGACCCCCACCCGAAGCCTTACCCTCACCCGTGCCCTAATCTTAACCAGGACACCAAGACTAACTCGTGCCCTCAAACGTACGCTAACACTAAAACGCAGCGGTACCCTAACCTGTACCCTAATCCCTCTCCATTCCCTAACCCTAACCCTAACCTGAAACCTAACCATGACACTCACCCGAAACTTTACCCTCACCCGTGTCCTAATTTTAACAGTACATCAACACTAACCCATGCCCTCTAACGTACGCCAACCCTAAGCCATTGCCGTACCCTAACCTGTACCCTAATCAATCCCCATTCCCTAACCCTAACCCTAACCCTAACCCTTAACGTGACCCTCTTCCGAGGCATTACCCTCACCCGTGCCCTAATCGTAAGCAGTACACTAACACTAACTAGTGACCTCACACGTACGCTAAACCTTAAGCGTTGTGGTACCCTAAACTGTGCCCTAATATCTCCCCATTCCCTAACCCTAACCCTAACCCGAATTCTATCCCTCACCCTCACCCGAAACCTTACCCTCACCCGTGCCCTAATCTTAACCAGGACACCAACACTAACTTGTGCCCTCACACGTACGCTAACCCTTAACCGTTGTCATACCCTAAACTGTACCCTAATCCCTCCCCATTCCCTAACCCTAACCCTAACCCGAATCCTAACCCTGACACTCACCTGAAGCCTTACCCTCACCCGTGCCCTAATCTTAACCAGGACACTAACACTAACCCTTGCCCTCACACGAACGCTAACCCTTAAGCACTGTCGTACCCTAAGCTGTACCCTACTCCCTCTGCCTTCCTTAACCCTAACCCTAACCCGAATCCTAACCCTGACCCTCACCCGAAGCCTTACCCTCACCCGTGCCCTAATCTTAACCAGGACACCAACACTAACGCGTGCCCTCACACGTACGCTAAACCTTAAGCGTTGTCGTACCATAAATTGTACCCTAATCCCTCCCCATTCCTTAACCCTAACCCTAACCCCATCCCTAAACCTGACCCACTTCCGATGCCCTACCCTAACCAATGCCCTAATCTTAACCAGTACACAAACACTAACTCATGCCCTCAAACGTACGCTAACCCTTAAGCATTGTCGTACCCTATCCTGTACCCTAATCCCTCCCCATTCCCTAACCCTAATCCTAAGCGAAACCCTGAACGTGACCCTTTTCCGAGGCCTTACCCTCATCGGTGCCGTTGTCTTAACCAGTACACCAACACTAACTCGTGCCCTCACACTTACGCTAACACTTAAGCATTGTCGTTCCCTAACCTGTACCCTAATCCCTCTCCATTCCCTAACCCTAACCCTAACCCGAATCCTAACCCTGACCCTCACCCGAAGCCTTACCCTCACAAGTGCCCTAATCTTAACCAGGACACCAAGACTAACTCGTGCCCTCAAACGTACGCTAACACTAAACCGCAGCGGTACCCTAACCTGTACCCTAATCCCTCTCCATTCCCTAACCCTAACCCTAACCTGAAACCTAAACATGACACTCAACCGAAACTTTACCCTCACCCGTGTCCTAATTTTAACCAGTACATCAACACTAACCCATGCCCTCTAACGTACGCCAACCCTAAGCCATTGCCGTACCCTAACCTGTACCCTAATCAATCCCCATTCCCTAACCCTAACCCTAACCCTAACCCTTAACGTGACCCTCTTCCGAGGCCTTACCCTCACCCGTGCCCTAATCGTAAGCAGTACACTAACACTAACTAGTGACCTCACATGTACGATAAACCTTAAGTGTTGTGGTCCCCTAAACTGTGCCCTAATATCTCCCCATTCCCTAACCCTAACCCTAACCCGAATTCTATCCCTGACCCTCACCCGAAACCTTACCCTCACCCGTGCCCTAATCTTAACCAGGACAGCAACACTAACTTGTGCCCTCACACATACGCTAAGCCTTAATCGTTGTCGTACCCTAAACTGTACCCTAATCTCTCCCCATTCCCTAACCCTAACCCGAATCCTAACCCTGACCCTCACCTGAAGCCTTACCCTCACCCGTGCCCTAGTCTTAACCAGGACACTAACACTAACCCTTGCCCTCACACGAACGCTAACCCTTAAGCACTGTCGTACCCTAAGCTGTACCCTAATCCCTCTGCATTCCTTAACCCTAACCCTAACCCGAATCCTAACCCTGACCCTCACCCGAAGCCTTACCCTCACCCGTGCCCTAATCTTAACCAGGACACCAACACTAACGCGTGCCCTCACACGTACGCTAAACCTTAAGCGTTGTCGTACCCTAAATTGTACCCTAATCCCTCCCCATTCCTTAACCCTAACCCTAACCCCATCCCTAAACCTGACCCACTTCCGATGCCCTACCCTAACCAATGCCCTAAACTTAACCAGTACACAAACACTAACTCATGCCCTCAAACGTACGCTAACCCTTAAGCATTGTCGTACCCTATCCTGTACCCTAATCCCTCCCCATTCCCTAACCCTAACCCTAAGCGAAACCCTGAACGTGACCCTTTTCCGAGGCCTTACCCTCATCGGTGCCATTGTCTTAACCAGTACACCAACACTAACTCGTGCCCTCACACTTACGCTAACCCTTAAGCATTGTTGTACCCTAACCTGTACCCTAATCCCTCTCCATTCCCTAACCCTAACCCTAAACCGAATCCTAACCCTGACCCCCACCCGAAGCCTTACCCTCACCCGTGCCCTAATCTTAACCAGGACACCAAGACTAACTCGTGCCCTCAGACGTACGCTAACACTAAAACGCAGCGGTACCCTAACCTGTACCCTAATCCCTCTCCATTCCCTAACCCTAACCCTAACCTGAAACCTAACCATGACACTCACCCGAAACTTTACCCTCACCCGTGTCCTAATTTTAACCAGTACATCAACACTAACCCATGCCCTCTAACGTACGCCAACCCTAAGCCATTGCCGTACCCTAACCTGTACCCTAATCAATCCCCATTCCCTAACCCTAACCCTAACCCTAACCCTTAACGTGACCCTCTTCCGAGGCATTACCCTCACCCGTGCCCTAATCGTAAGCAGTACACTAACACTAACTAGTGACCTCACACGTACGCTAAACCTTAAGCGTTGTGGTACCCTAAACTGTGCCCTAATATCTCCCCATTCCCTAACCCTAACCCTAACCCGAATTCTATCCCTCACCCTCAGCCGAAACCTTACCCTCACCCGTGCCCTAATCTTAACCAGGACACCAACACTAACTTGTGCCCTCACACGTACGCTAACCCTTAATCGTTGTCATACCCTAAACTGTACCCTAATCCCTCCCCATTCCCTAACCCTAACCCTAACCCGAATCTTAACCCTGACACTCACCTGAAGCCTTACCCTCACCCGTGCCCTAATCTTAACCAGGACACTAACACTAACCCTTGCCCTCACACGAACGCTAACCCTTAAGCACTGTCGTACCCTAAGCTGTACCCTACTCCCTCTGCCTTCCTTAACCCTAACCCTAACCCGAATCCTAACCCTGACCCTCACCCGAAGCCTTACCCTCACCCGTGCCCTAATCTTAACCAGGACACCAACACTAACGCGTGCCCTCACACGTACGCTAAACCTTAAGCGTTGTCGTACCATAAATTGTACCCTAATCCCTCCCCATTCCTTAACCCTAACCCTAACCCCATCCCTAAACCTGACCCACTTCCGATGCCCTACCCTAACCAATGCCCTAATCTTAACCAGTACACAAACACTAACTCATGCCCTCAAACGTACGCTAACCCTTAAGCATTGTCGTACCCTATCCTGTACCCTAATCCCTCCCCATTCCCTAACCCTAACCCTAAGCGAAACCCTGAACGTGACCCTTTTCCGAGGCCTTACCCTCATCGGTGCCGTTGTCTTAACCAGTACACCAACACTAACTCGTGCCCTCACACTTACGCTAACCCTTAAGCATTGTCGTACCCTAACCTGTACCCTAATCCCTCTCCATTCTCTAACCCTAACCCTAACCCGAATCCTAACCCTGACCCTCACCCGAAGCCTTACCCTCACAAGTGCCCTAATCTTAACCAGGACACCAAGACTAACTCGTGCCCTCAAACGTACGCTAACACTAAACCGCAGCGGTACCCTAACCTGTACCCTAATCCCTCTCCATTCCCTAACCCTAACCCTAACCTGAAACCTAAACATGACACTCAACCGAAACTTTACCCTCACCCGTGTCCTAATTTTAACCAGTACATCAACACTAACCCATGCCCTCTAACGTACGCCAACCCTAAGCCATTGCCGTACCCTAACCTGTACCCTAATCAATCCCCATTCCCTAACCCTAACCCTAACCCTAACCCTTAACGTGACCCTCTTCCGAGGCCTTACCCTCACCCGTGCCCTAATCGTAAGCAGTACACTAACACTAACTAGTGACCTCACATGTACGATAAACCTTAAGTGTTGTGGTCCCCTAAACTGTGCCCTAATATCTCCCCATTCCCTAACCCTAACCCTAACCCGAATTCTATCCCTGACCCTCACCCGAAACCTTACCCTCACCCGTGCCCTAATCTTAACCAGGACAGCAACACTAACTTGTGCCCTCACACGTACGCTAAGCCTTAATCGTTGTCGTACCCTAAACTGTACCCTAATCTCTCCCCATTCCCTAACCCTAACCCGAATCCTAACCCTGACCCTCACCTGAAGCCTTACCCTCACCCGTGCCCTAGTCTTAACCAGGACACTAACACTAACCCTTGCCCTCACACGAACGCTAACCCTTAAGCACTGTCGTACCCTAAGCTGTACCCTAATCCCTCTGCATTCCTTAACCCTAACCCTAACCCGAATCCTAACCCTGACCCTCACCCGAAGCCTTACCCTCACCCGTGCCCTAATCTTAACCAGGACACCAACACTAACGCGTGCCCTCACACGTACGCTAAACCTTAAGCGTTGTCGTACCCTAAATTGTACCCTAATCCCTCCCCATTCCTTAACCCTAACCCTAACCCCATCCCTAAACCTGACCCACTTCCGATGCCCTACCCTAACCAATGCCTTAATCTTAACCAGTACACAAACACTAACTCATGCTCTCAAACGTACGCTAACCCTTAAGCATTGTCGTACCCTATCCTGTACCCTAATCCCGCCCCATTCCCTAACTCTAACCCTAAGCGAAACCCTGAACGTGACCCTTTTTCGAGGCCTTACCCTCATCGGTGCCGTTGTCTTAACCAGTACACCAACACTAACTTGTGCCCTCACACTTACGCTAACCCTTAAGCATTGTCGTACCCTAACCTGTACACTAATCCCTCTCCATTCCCTAACCCTAACCCTAACCCGAATCCTAACCCTGACCCTCACCCGAAGCCTTACCCTCACCCGTGCCCTAATCTTAACCAGGACACCAAGACTAACTCGTGCCCTCAAACGTACGCTAACACTAAACCGCAGCGGTACCCTAACCTGTACCCTAATCCCTCTCCATTCCCTAACCCTAACCCTAACCTGAAACCTAACCATGACACTCACCCGAAACTATACCCTCACCCGTGTCGTAATTTTAACCAGTACATCAACACTAACCCATGCCCTCTAACGTACGGCAACCCTAAGCCATTGCCGTACCCTAACCTGTACCCTAATCAATCCCCATTCCCTAACCCTAACCCTAACTCTAACCCTTAACGTGACCCTCTTCCGAGGCCTTACCCTCACCCGTGCCCTAATCGTAAGCAGAACACTAACACTAACTAGTGACCTCACACGTACGGTAAACCTTAAGCGTTGTGGTACCCTAAACAGTGCCCTAATATCTCCCCATTCCCTAACCCTAACCCTAACCCGAATTCTATCCCTGTCCCTCACCCGAAACCTTACCCTCACCCGTGCCCTAATCTTAACAAGGACACCAACACTAACTCGTGCCCTCACACGTACGCTAACCCTTAATCGTTGTCGTACCCTAAACTGTACCCTAATCCCTCCAGATTCCCTAACCCTAACCCGAATCCTAACCCTGACCCTCAGCCGAAGCCTTACCCTCACCCGTGCCCTAATCGTAAGCAGTACACTAACACTAACTAGTGCCCTCACACGTACGCTAACCCTTAATCATTGTCGTACCCTAAACTGTACCCTAATCCCTCCCCATTCCCTAACCCTAACCCTAACCCGAATCCTAAAACTGACCCTCACCTGAAGCCTTACCCTCACCCGTGCCCTAATCTTAACCAGGACACGAACACTAACCCTTGCCCTCACACGAACGCTAACCCTTAAGCACTGTCGTACCCTAAGCTGTACCCTAATCCCTCCCCATTCCTTAACCCTAACCCTAACCCCATCCCTAAACCTGACCCACTTCCGATGCCCTACCTTAACCAATGCCCTAATCTTAACCAGTACACAAACACTAACTCATGCCCTCAAACGTACGCTAACCCTTAAGCATTGTCGTACCCTATCCTGTACCCTAATCCCTCCCCATTCCCTAACCCTAACCCTAAGCGAAACCCTGAACGTGACCCTTTTCCGAGGCCTTACCCTCATCGGTGCCGTTTTCTTAACCAGTACACCAACACTAACTCGTGCCCTCACACTTACGCTAACCCTTAAGCATTGTCGTACCCTAACCTGTACCCTAATCCCTCTCCATTCCCTACCCCTAACCCTAACCCGAATCCTAACCCTGACCCTCACCCGAAGCCTTACCCTCACCCGTGCCCTAATCTTAACCAGGACACCAAGACTAACTCGTGCCCTCAAACGTACGCTAACACTAAACCGCAGCGGTACCCTAACCTGTACCCTAATCCCTCTCCATTCCCTAACCCTAACCCTAACCTGAAACCTAACCATGACACTCACCCGAAACTTTACCCTCACCCGTGTCCTAATTTTAACCAGTACATCAAAACTAACCCATGGCCTCTAACGTAAGCCAACCCTAAGCCATTGCCGTACCCTAACCTGTACCCTAATCAATCCCCATTCCCTAACCCTAACCCTAACCCTAACACTTAACGTGACCCTCTTCCGAGGCCTTACCCTCACCCGTGCCCTAATCGTAAGCAGTACACTAACACTAACCTGTGACCTCACACGTACGCTAAACCTTAAGCATTGTGGTACCCTAAACTGTGCCCTAATATCTCCCCATTCCCTAACCCTAACCCTAACCCGAATTCTATCCCTCACCCTCACCCGAAACCTTACCCTCACCCGTGCCCTAATCTTAACCAGGACACCAACACTAACTTGTGCCCTCACACGTACGCTAACCCTTAATCGTTGTCGTACCCTAAACTGTACCCTAATCCCTCCCCATTCCCTAACCCTAACCCTAACCCGAATCCTAACCCTGACCCTCACCTGAAGCCTTACCCTCACCCGTGCCCTAATCTTAACCAGGACACTAACACTAACCCTTGCCCTCACACGAACGCTAACCCTTAAGCACTGTCGTACCCTAAGCTGTACCCTAATCCCTCTGCATTCCTTAACCCTAACCCTAACCCGAATCCTAACCCTGACCCTCACCCGAAGCCTTACCCTCACCCGTGCCCTAATCTTAACCAGGACACCAACACTAACGCGTGCCCTCACACGTACGCTAAACCTAAAGCGTTGCCGTACCCTAATTGTACCCTAATCCCTCCCCATTCCTTAACCCTAACCCTAACCCCATCCCTAAACCTGACCCACTTCCGATGCCCTACCCTAACCAATGCCCTAAACTTAACCAGTACACAAACACTAACTCATGCCCTCAAACGTACGCTAACCCTTAAGCATTGTCGTACCCTATCCTGTACCCTAATCCCTCCCCATTCCCTAACCCTAACCCTAAGCGAAACCCTGAACGTGACCCTTTTCCGAGGCCTTACCCTCATCGGTGCCATTGTCTTAACCAGTACACCAACACTAACTCGTGCCCTCACACTTACGATAACCCTTAAGCATTGTCGTACCCTAACCTGTACCCTAATCCCTCTCCATTCCCTAACCCTAACCCTAAACCGAATCCTAACCCTGACCCCCACCCGAAGCCTTACCCTCACCCGTGCCCTAATCTTAACCAGGACACCAAGACTAACTCGTGTCCTCAAACGTACGCTAACACTAAAACGCAGCGGTACCCTAACCTGTACCCTAATCCCTCTCCATTCCCTAACCCTAACCCTAACCTGAAACCTAACCATGACACTCACCCGAAACTTTACCCTCACCCGTGTCCTAATTTTAACCAGTACATCAACACTAACCCATGCCCTCTAACGTACGCCAACCCTAAGCCATTGCCGTACCCTAACCTGTACCCTAATCAATCCCCATTCCCTAACCCTAACCCTAACCCTAACCCTTAACGTGACCCTCTTCCGAGGCCTTACCCTCACCCGTGCCCTAATCGTAAGCAGTACACTAACACTAACTAGTGACCTCACACGTACGCTAAACCTTAAGCGTTGTGGTACCCAAAACTGTGCCCTAATATCTCCCCATTCCCTAACCCTAACCCTAACCCGAATTCTATCCCTGACCCTCAACCGAAACCTTACCCTCACCCGTGCCCTTATCTTAACCAGGACACCAACACTAACTTGTGCCCTCACACGTACGCTAACCCTTAATCGTTGTCGTACCCTAAACTGTACCCTAATCCCTCCCCATTCCCTAACTCTAACCCTAACCCGAATCCTAACCCTGACCCTCACCTGAAGCCTTACCCTCACCCGTGCCCTAATCTTAACCAGGACACTAACACTAACCCTTGCCCTCACACGAACGCTAACCCTTAAGCACTGTCGTACCCTAAGCTGTACCCTAATCCCTTTGCATTCCTTAACCCTAACCCTAACCCGAATCCTAACCCTGACCCTCACCCGAAGCCTTACCCACACCCGTGCCCTAATCTTAACCAGGACACCAACACTAACGCGTGCCCTCACACGTACGCTAAACCTTAAGCGTTGTCGTACCGTAAATTGTACCCTAATCACTCCCCATTCCTTAACCCTAACCCTAACCCCATCCCTAAACCTGACCCACTTCCGATGCCATACCCTAACCAACGCCCTAATCTTAACCAGTACACAAACACTAACTCATGCCCTCAAACGTACGCTAACCCTTAAGCATTGTCGTACCCTATCCTGTACCCTAATCCCTCCCCATTCCCTAACTCTAACCCTAAGCGAAACCCTGAACGTGACCCTTTTCCGAGGCCTTACCCTCATCGGTGCCGTTGTCTTAACCAGTACACCAACACTAACTCGTGCCCTCACACTTACGCTAACCCTTAAGCATTGTCGTACCCTAACCTGTACCCTAATCCCTCTCCATTCCCTAACCCTAACCCTAACCCGAATCCTAACCCTGACCCTCACCCGAAGCCTTACCCTCACCCGTTCCCGAATCTTAACCAGGACACCAAGACTAACTAGTGCCCTCAAACGTACGCTAACACTAAACCACAGCGGTACCCTAACCTGTACCCTAATCCCTCCCCATTCCCTAACCCTAACCCTAACCTGAAACCTAACCATGACACTCACCCGAAACTTTACCCTCACCCGTGTCCTAATTTTAACCAGTACATCAACACTAACCCATGCCCTCTAACGTGCGCCAACCCTAAGCCATTGCCGTACCCTAACCTCTACCCTAATCAATCCCCATTCCCTAACCCTAACCATAACCCTAACCTTAACGTGACCCTATTCTGAGGCCTTACCCTCACCCGTGCCCTACTCGTAAGCAGTACACTAACACTAACTAGTGACCTCACACGTACGCTAAACATTAAGCGTTGTGGTACCCTAAACTGTGCCCTACTATCTCCCCATTCCCTAACCCTAAACCTAACCCTTATTCTATCCCTGACCCTCACCCGAAACCTTACCCTCACCCGTGCCCTAATCTTAACCAGGACACCAGCACTAACTCGTGCCCTCACACGTACGCTAAACCTTAAGCGTTGTCGTACCCTACACTGTACCCTAATCCCTCCCCATTCCCTAACCCTAACCCTAACCCGAATCCTAACCCTGACCCTCACCTGAAGCCTTACCCTCACCCGTGCCCTAATCTTAACCAGGACACTAACACTAACCTTTGCCCTCACACGAACGCTAACCCTTAATCACTGTCGTACCCTAAGCTGTACCCTAATCCATCTGCATTCCTTAACCCTAACCCTAACCCGAATCCTAACCCTGACCCTCACCTGAAGCCTTACCCTCACCCGTGCCCTAATCATAACCAGGACACCAGCACTAACTAGTGACCTCACACGTACGCTAAACCTTAAGCGTTGTGGTACCCTAAACTGTGCCCTAATATCTCCCCATTCCCTAACCCTAACCCTAACACGAATTCTATCCCTGACCCTCACCCGAAACCTTACCCTCACCCGTGCCCTAGTCTTAACCAGGACACCAACACTAACTCGTGCCCTCACACGTACGCTAACCCTTAATCGTTGTCGTACCCTAAACTGTACCCTAATCCCTCCCCATTCCCTAACCCTAACCCTAACCCGAATCCTAACTCTGACCCTCACCTGAAGCCTTACCCTCACCCGTGCCCTAATCTTAACCAGGACACTAACACTAACCCTTGCCCTCACAAGAACGCTAACCCTTAAGCACTGTCGTACCCTAAGCTGTACCCTAATCCCTCTGCATTACTTAACCCTAAACCTAACACGAATCCTAACCCTGACCCGAACCCGAAGCCTTACCCTCACCCGTGCCCTAATCTTAACCAGGACACCAACACTAACTCGTGCCCTCACACGTACGCTAACCCTTAATCGTTGTCGTACCCTAAACTGTACCCTAATCCCTCCAGATTCCCTAACCCTAACCCGAATCCTAACCCTGACCCTCAGCCGAAGCCTTACCCTCACCCGTGCCCTAATCGTAAGCAGTACACTAACACTAACTAGTGCCCTCACACGTACGCTAACCCTTAATCATTGTCGTACCCTAAACTGTACCCTAATCCCTCCCCATTCCCTAACCCTAACCCTAACCCGAATCCTAAAACTGACCCTCACCTGAAGCCTTACCCTCACCCGTGCCCTAATCTTAACCAGGACACGAACACTAACCCTTGCCCTCACACGAACGCTAACCCTTAAGCACTGTCGTACCCTAAGCTGTACCCTAATCCCTCCCCATTCCTTAACCCTAACCCTAACCCCATCCCTAAACCTGACCCACTTCCGATGCCCTACCTTAACCAATGCCCTAATCTTAACCAGTACACAAACACTAACTCATGCCCTCAAACGTACGCTAACCCTTAAGCATTGTCGTACCCTATCCTGTACCCTAATCCCTCCCCATTCCCTAACCCTAACCCTAAGCGAAACCCTGAACGTGACCCTTTTCCGAGGCCTTACCCTCATCGGTGCCGTTTTCTTAACCAGTACACCAACACTAACTCGTGCCCTCACACTTACGCTAACCCTTAAGCATTGTCGTACCCTAACCTGTACCCTAATCCCTCTCCATTCCCTACCCCTAACCCTAACCCGAATCCTAACCCTGACCCTCACCCGAAGCCTTACCCTCACCCGTGCCCTAATCTTAACCAGGACACCAAGACTAACTCGTGCCCTCAAACGTACGCTAACACTAAACCGCAGCGGTACCCTAACCTGTACCCTAATCCCTCTCCATTCCCTAACCCTAACCCTAACCTGAAACCTAACCATGACACTCACCCGAAACTTTACCCTCACCCGTGTCCTAATTTTAACCAGTACATCAAAACTAACCCATGGCCTCTAACGTAAGCCAACCCTAAGCCATTGCCGTACCCTAACCTGTACCCTAATCAATCCCCATTCCCTAACCCTAACCCTAACCCTAACACTTAACGTGACCCTCTTCCGAGGCCTTACCCTCACCCGTGCCCTAATCGTAAGCAGTACACTAACACTAACCTGTGACCTCACACGTACGCTAAACCTTAAGCATTGTGGTACCCTAAACTGTGCCCTAATATCTCCCCATTCCCTAACCCTAACCCTAACCCGAATTCTATCCCTCACCCTCACCCGAAACCTTACCCTCACCCGTGCCCTAATCTTAACCAGGACACCAACACTAACTTGTGCCCTCACACGTACGCTAACCCTTAATCGTTGTCGTACCCTAAACTGTACCCTAATCCCTCCCCATTCCCTAACCCTAACCCTAACCCGAATCCTAACCCTGACCCTCACCTGAAGCCTTACCCTCACCCGTGCCCTAATCTTAACCAGGACACTAACACTAACCCTTGCCCTCACACGAACGCTAACCCTTAAGCACTGTCGTACCCTAAGCTGTACCCTAATCCCTCTGCATTCCTTAACCCTAACCCTAACCCGAATCCTAACCCTGACCCTCACCCGAAGCCTTACCCTCACCCGTGCCCTAATCTTAACCAGGACACCAACACTAACGCGTGCCCTCACACGTACGCTAAACCTAAAGCGTTGCCGTACCCTAATTGTACCCTAATCCCTCCCCATTCCTTAACCCTAACCCTAACCCCATCCCTAAACCTGACCCACTTCCGATGCCCTACCCTAACCAATGCCCTAAACTTAACCAGTACACAAACACTAACTCATGCCCTCAAACGTACGCTAACCCTTAAGCATTGTCGTACCCTATCCTGTACCCTAATCCCTCCCCATTCCCTAACCCTAACCCTAAGCGAAACCCTGAACGTGACCCTTTTCCGAGGCCTTACCCTCATCGGTGCCATTGTCTTAACCAGTACACCAACACTAACTCGTGCCCTCACACTTACGATAACCCTTAAGCATTGTCGTACCCTAACCTGTACCCTAATCCCTCTCCATTCCCTAACCCTAACCCTAAACCGAATCCTAACCCTGACCCCCACCCGAAGCCTTACCCTCACCCGTGCCCTAATCTTAACCAGGACACCAAGACTAACTCGTGTCCTCAAACGTACGCTAACACTAAAACGCAGCGGTACCCTAACCTGTACCCTAATCCCTCTCCATTCCCTAACCCTAACCCTAACCTGAAACCTAACCATGACACTCACCCGAAACTTTACCCTCACCCGTGTCCTAATTTTAACCAGTACATCAACACTAACCCATGCCCTCTAACGTACGCCAACCCTAAGCCATTGCCGTACCCTAACCTGTACCCTAATCAATCCCCATTCCCTAACCCTAACCCTAACCCTAACCCTTAACGTGACCCTCTTCCGAGGCCTTACCCTCACCCGTGCCCTAATCGTAAGCAGTACACTAACACTAACTAGTGACCTCACACGTACGCTAAACCTTAAGCGTTGTGGTACCCAAAACTGTGCCCTAATATCTCCCCATTCCCTAACCCTAACCCTAACCCGAATTCTATCCCTGACCCTCAACCGAAACCTTACCCTCACCCGTGCCCTTATCTTAACCAGGACACCAACACTAACTTGTGCCCTCACACGTACGCTAACCCTTAATCGTTGTCGTACCCTAAACTGTACCCTAATCCCTCCCCATTCCCTAACTCTAACCCTAACCCGAATCCTAACCCTGACCCTCACCTGAAGCCTTACCCTCACCCGTGCCCTAATCTTAACCAGGACACTAACACTAACCCTTGCCCTCACACGAACGCTAACCCTTAAGCACTGTCGTACCCTAAGCTGTACCCTAATCCCTTTGCATTCCTTAACCCTAACCCTAACCCGAATCCTAACCCTGACCCTCACCCGAAGCCTTACCCACACCCGTGCCCTAATCTTAACCAGGACACCAACACTAACGCGTGCCCTCACACGTACGCTAAACCTTAAGCGTTGTCGTACCGTAAATTGTACCCTAATCACTCCCCATTCCTTAACCCTAACCCTAACCCCATCCCTAAACCTGACCCACTTCCGATGCCATACCCTAACCAACGCCCTAATCTTAACCAGTACACAAACACTAACTCATGCCCTCAAACGTACGCTAACCCTTAAGCATTGTCGTACCCTATCCTGTACCCTAATCCCTCCCCATTCCCTAACTCTAACCCTAAGCGAAACCCTGAACGTGACCCTTTTCCGAGGCCTTACCCTCATCGGTGCCGTTGTCTTAACCAGTACACCAACACTAACTCGTGCCCTCACACTTACGCTAACCCTTAAGCATTGTCGTACCCTAACCTGTACCCTAATCCCTCTCCATTCCCTAACCCTAACCCTAACCCGAATCCTAACCCTGACCCTCACCCGAAGCCTTACCCTCACCCGTTCCCGAATCTTAACCAGGACACCAAGACTAACTAGTGCCCTCAAACGTACGCTAACACTAAACCACAGCGGTACCCTAACCTGTACCCTAATCCCTCCCCATTCCCTAACCCTAACCCTAACCTGAAACCTAACCATGACACTCACCCGAAACTTTACCCTCACCCGTGTCCTAATTTTAACCAGTACATCAACACTAACCCATGCCCTCTAACGTGCGCCAACCCTAAGCCATTGCCGTACCCTAACCTCTACCCTAATCAATCCCCATTCCCTAACCCTAACCATAACCCTAACCTTAACGTGACCCTATTCTGAGGCCTTACCCTCACCCGTGCCCTACTCGTAAGCAGTACACTAACACTAACTAGTGACCTCACACGTACGCTAAACATTAAGCGTTGTGGTACCCTAAACTGTGCCCTACTATCTCCCCATTCCCTAACCCTAAACCTAACCCTTATTCTATCCCTGACCCTCACCCGAAACCTTACCCTCACCCGTGCCCTAATCTTAACCAGGACACCAGCACTAACTCGTGCCCTCACACGTACGCTAAACCTTAAGCGTTGTCGTACCCTACACTGTACCCTAATCCCTCCCCATTCCCTAACCCTAACCCTAACCCGAATCCTAACCCTGACCCTCACCTGAAGCCTTACCCTCACCCGTGCCCTAATCTTAACCAGGACACTAACACTAACCTTTGCCCTCACACGAACGCTAACCCTTAATCACTGTCGTACCCTAAGCTGTACCCTAATCCATCTGCATTCCTTAACCCTAACCCTAACCCGAATCCTAACCCTGACCCTCACCTGAAGCCTTACCCTCACCCGTGCCCTAATCATAACCAGGACACCAGCACTAACTAGTGACCTCACACGTACGCTAAACCTTAAGCGTTGTGGTACCCTAAACTGTGCCCTAATATCTCCCCATTCCCTAACCCTAACCCTAACACGAATTCTATCCCTGACCCTCACCCGAAACCTTACCCTCACCCGTGCCCTAGTCTTAACCAGGACACCAACACTAACTCGTGCCCTCACACGTACGCTAACCCTTAATCGTTGTCGTACCCTAAACTGTACCCTAATCCCTCCCCATTCCCTAACCCTAACCCTAACCCGAATCCTAACTCTGACCCTCACCTGAAGCCTTACCCTCACCCGTGCCCTAATCTTAACCAGGACACTAACACTAACCCTTGCCCTCACAAGAACGCTAACCCTTAAGCACTGTCGTACCCTAAGCTGTACCCTAATCCCTCTGCATTACTTAACCCTAAACCTAACACGAATCCTAACCCTGACCCGAACCCGAAGCCTTACCCTCACCCGTGCCCTAATCTTAACCAGGACACCAACACTAACTCGTGCCCTCACACGTACGCTAAACCTTAAGCGTTGTCGTACCCTATCCTGTACCCAAATCCCTCCCCATTCCCTAACCCTAACCCTAAGCGAAACCCTTAACGTGACCCTTTTCCGAGGCCTTACCCTCATCGGTGTCTTTGTCTTAACCAGTACACCAACACTAACTCGTGCCCTCACACTTACGCTGACCCTTAAGCATTGTCGTACCCTAACCTGTACCCTAATCCCTCTCCATTCCCTAACCCTAACCCTAACCTGAAACCTAACCATGACACTCACCCGAAACTTTACCCTCACCCGTGTCCTAATTTTAATCAGTACATCAACACTAACCCATGCCCTCTAACGTACGCTAACCCTAAGCCATTGCCGTACCCTAACCTCTACCCTAATCAATCCCCATTCCCTAACCCTAACCATAACCCTAACCTTAACGTGACCCTCTTCCGAGGCCTTACCCTCACCCGTGCCCTAATCGTAAGCAGTACACTAACACTAACTAGTGACATCACACGTACGCTAAACCTTAAGCGTTGTGGTACCCTAAACTGTGCCCTAATATCTCCCCATTCCCTAACCCTAAACCTAACCCGTATTCTATCCCTGACCCTCACCCGAAACCTTACCCTCACCCGTGCCCTAATCTTAACCAGGACACCAGCACTAACTCGTGCCCTCACACGTACGCTAAACCTTAAGCGTTGTGGTACCCTAAACTGTGCCCTACTATCTCCCCATTCCCTAACCCTAACCCTAACCCGAATTCTATCCCTGACCCTCACCCGAAACCTTACCCTCACCCGTGCCCTAATCTTAACCAGTACACCAACACTAACTCGTGCCCTCACACTTACGCTAACACTTAAGCATTGTCGTACACTAACATGTACCCTAATCCCTCTCCATTCCCTACCCCTAAACCTAACCCGAATCCTAACCCTGACCCTCACCCGAAGCCTTACCCTCACCCGTGCCCTAATCTTAACCAGGACACTAACACTAACCCTTGCCCTCAAACGAACGCTAACCCTTAAGCACTGTCATACCCTAAGCTGTACCCTAATCCCTCTGCATTCCTTAACCCTAACCCTAACACGAATCCTAACCCTGACCCTCACCCGAAGCCTTACCCTCACCCGTGCCCTAATCTTAACCAGGACACCAAGACTAACTTGTGCCCTCACACGTACGCTTACACTAAACTGCAGCAGTACCCTAACCTGTACCCTAATCCCTCTCCATTCCGTAACCCTAACCCTAACCTGAAACCTAACCATGACACTCACCCGAAACTTTACCCTCACCCGTGTAATAATTTTAACCAGTACATCAAGACTAACCCATGCCCTCTAACGTACGCTAACCCTAAGCCATTGCCGTACCCTAACCTGTACCCTAATCAATCCCCATTCCCTAACCCTAACCCTAACCCTAACCCTTAACGTGACCCTCTTCCGAGGCCTTACCCTCACCCGTGCCCTAATCGTAAGCAGTACACTAACACTAACTAGTGACCTCACACGTACGCTAAACCTTAAGCGTTGTGGTACCCTAAACTGTGCCCTAATATTTCCCCATTCCCTAACCCTAACCCTACCCCGAATTCTATCCCTGACCCACACCCGAAACCTTACCCTCACCCGTGCCCTAATCTTAACCAGGACACCCACACTAACTCGTGCCCTCACACGTACGCTAACCCTTAATCGTTGTCGTACCCTAAACTGTACCCTAATCCCTCCCCATTCCCTAACCCTAACCCTAAACCGAATCCTAACCCTGACCCTCACCTGAAGCCTTACCCTCACCAGTGCCCTAATCTTAACCAGGACACTAACACTAACCCTTGCCCTCACACGAACGCTAAACCTTAAGCACTGTCGTACACTAAGCTGTACCCTAATCCCTCTGCATTCCTTAACCCTAACCCTAACCCGAATCCTAACCCTGACCCTCACCCGAAGCCTTACCCTCACCCGTGCCCTAATCTTAACCAGGACACCAACACTAACTCGTGCCCTCACACGTACGCTAAACCTTAAGCGTTGTCGTACCCTAAATTGTACCTTAATCCCTCCCCATTCCTTAACCCTAACCCTAACCCCATCCCTAAACCTGACCCACTTCCGATGCCCTACCCTAACCAATGCCCTAATCTCAACCAGTACACAGAGACTAACTCATGCCCTCAAACGTACGCTAACCCTTAAGCATTGTCGTACCCTATCCTGTACCCTAATCCCTCCCCATTCCCTAACCCTAAACCTAAGCGAAACCCTGAACGCGACCCTTTTCCGAGGCCTTACCCTTATCGGTGCCCTTGTCTTAACCAGTACACCAACACTAACTCGTGCCCTCACACTTACGCTAACACTTAAGCATTGTCGTACACTAACATGTACCCTAATCCCTCTACATTCCCTATCCCTAACCCTAACCCGAATCCTAACCCTGACCCTCACCCGAAGCCTTACCCTCACCCGTGACCTAATCTTAACCAGGACACCAAGACTAACTCGTGCCCTCACACGTACGCTAACACTAAACCGCAGCGGTACCCTAACCTGTACCCTAATCCCTCTCCATTCCCTAACCCTAACCCTAACCTGAAACCTAACCATGACACTCACCCGAAACTTTACCCTCACCCGTGGCCTAATTTTAACCAGTACATCAACACTAACCAATGCCCTCTAACGTACGCTAACCCTAAGCCATTGCCGTACCCTAACCTCTACCCTAATCAATCCCCATTCCCTAACCCTAACCCTAACCCTAACCCTTAACGTGGCCCTCTTCCGAGGCCTTACCATCACCCGTGCCCTAATCGTAAGCAGCACACTAACACTAACTAGTGACCTCACACGTACGCTAAACCTTAAGCGTTGTGGTACCCTAAACTGTGCCCTAATATCTTCCCATTCCCTAACCCTAACCCTAACACGAATTCTATCCCTGACCCTCACCCGAAACCTTACCCTCACCCGTGCCCTAATCTTAACCAGGACACCAACACTAACTCGTGCCCTCACACGTACGCTAACCCTTAATCGTTGTCGTACCCTAAACTGTACCCTAATCCCTCCCCATTCCCTAACCCTAACCCTAACCCGAATCCTAACTCTGACCCTCACCTGAAGCCTTACCCTCACCCGTGCCTTAATCTTAACCAGGACACTAACACTAACCCTTGCCCTCACACGAACGCTAACCCTTAAGAACTGTCGTACCCTAAGCTGTACCCTAATCCCTCTGCATTCCTTAACCCTAACCCTAACACGAATCCTAACCCTGACCCTCACCCGAAGCCTTACCCTCATCCGTGCCCTAATCTTAACCAGGACACCAACACTAACTCGTGCCCTCACACGTACACTAAACCTTAAGTGTTGTCGTACCCTAAATTGTACCCTAATCCCTCCCCATTCCTTAACCCTAACGCTAACCTCATCCCTAAACCTGACCCACTTCCGATGCCCTACCCTAACCAATGCCCTAACCTTAACCAGTACACAAACACTAACTCATGCCCTCAAACGTACGCTAACCCTTAAGCATTGTCGTACCCTATCCTGTACCCTAATCCCTCCCCATTCCCTAACCCTAACCCTAAGCGAAACCCTGAATGTGACCCTTTTCCGAGGCCTTACCCTCATCGGTGCCTTTGTCTTAACCAGTACACCAACACTAACTCGTGCCCTCACACTTACGCTAACCCTTAAGCATTGTCGTACCCTAATCCCTCTCCATTCCCGAACCCTAACCCTAACCCGAATCCTAACCCTGACCCTCACCCGAAGCCTTACACTCACCCGTGCCCTAATCTTAACCAGGACACCAAGACTAACTCGTGCCCTCACACGTATGCTAACACTAAACCGCAGCAGTACCCTATCCTGTACCATAATCCCTCCCCATTCCCTAACCCTAACCCTAAGCGAAACCCTGAACGTGACCCTTTTCCGAGGCCTTACCCTCATCGGTGCCCTTGTCTTAACCAGTACACCAACACTAACTTGTGCCCTCACACTTACGCTAACACTTAAGCATTGTCGTACACTAACATGTACCCTAATCCCTCTCCATTCCCTAACCCTAACCCTAACCCGAATCCTAACCCTGACCCTCACCCGAAGCCTTACCCTCAACCGTGCCCTAATCTTAACCAGGACACCAAGACTAACTCGTGCCCTCACACGTACGCTAACACTAAACCGTAGTGGTACCCTAACCTGTACCCTAATGCCTCTCCATTCCCTAACCCTAACCCTAACCTGAAACCTAACCATGACACTCACCCGAAACTTTACCCTCACCCGTGTCCTAATTTTAACCAGTACATCAACACTAACCCATGCCCTCTAACGTACGCTAACCCTAAGCCATTTCCGTACCCTAACCTGTACCCTAATCAATCCCCATTCCCTAACCCTAACCCTAACCCTAACCCTTAACGTGACCCTCTTCCGAGGCCTTACCCTCACCCGTGCCCTAATCGTAAGCAGTACACTAACACTAACTAGTGACCTCACACGTACGCTAAACCTTAAACGTTGTGGTGCCCTAAACTGTGCCATAATATCTCCCCATTCCCTAACCCTAACCCTAACCCGAATCCTATCCCTGACCCTCACCCGAAACCTTACCCTCACCCGTGACTTAACCTTAACTAGGACACCAACACTAACTCGTGCCCTCACACGTACGCTAACACTTTATCGTTGTCGTACCCTAAACTGTACCCTAATCCCTCCCCATTCCCTAACCCTAACCCTAACCCGAATCCTAACCCTGACCCTCACCTGAAGCCTTACACTCACCCGTGCCCTAATCTTAACCAGGACACTAACACTAACGCTTGCCCTCACACGAACGCTAACCCTTAAGCACTGTCGTACCCTAAGCTGTACCCTAATCCCTCTGAATTCCTTAACCCTAACCCTAACCCGAATCCTAACCCTGAACCTCACCCGAAGCCTTACCCTCACCCGTGCCCTAATCTTAACCAGGACACCAACACTAACTCGTGCCCTCACACGTACGCTAAACCTTAAGCGTTGTCGTACCCTAAATTGTACCCTAATCCCTCCCCATTCCTTAACCCTAACCCTAACCCCATCCCTAAACCTGACCCACTTCCGATGCCCTACCCTAACCAATGCCCTAATCTTAACCAGGACACAAACACTAACTCATTATCTCAAACGTACGCTAACCCTTAAGCATTGTCGTACCCTAACCTGTACGCTAATCCCTCCCCATTCCCTAACCCTAACTCTAAGCGAAACCCTGAACGTGACCCTTTTCCGAGGCCTTACCCTCATCGGTGCCGTTGTCTTAACCAGTACACCAACACTAACTCGTGCTCTCACACTTACGCTAACCCTTAAGCATTGTCGTACCCTAACCTGTACCCTAATCCCTCTCCATTCCCTAACCCTAACCCTAACCCGAATCCTAACCCTGACCCTCACCCGAAGCCTTACCCTCACCCGTGCCCTAATCTTAACCAGGAAACCAAGACTAACTCGTGCCCTCAAACGTACGCTAACAGTAAACCGCAGCGGTACCCTAACCTGTACCCTAATCCCTCTCCATTCCCTAACCCTAACCCTAACCTGAAACCTAACCATGACACTCACCCGAAACTTTACCCTCACCCGTGTCCTAATTTTAACCAGTACATCAACACTAACCCATGCCCTCTAACGTACGCCAACCCTAAGCCATTGCCGTACCCTAACCTGTACACTAATCAATCCCCATTCCCTAACCCTAACCCTAACCCTAACCCTTAACGTGACCCTCTTCCGAGGCCTTACCCTCACCCGTGCCCTAATCGTAAGCAGTACACTAACACTAACTAGTGACCTCACACGTACGCTAAACCTTAAACGTTGTGGTGCCCTAAACTGTGCCATAATATCTCCCCATTCCCTAACCCTAACCCTAACCCGAATCCTATCCCTGACCCTCACCCGAAACCTTACCCTCACCCGTGACTTAACCTTAACTAGGACACCAACACTAACTCGTGCCCTCACACGTACGCTAACACTTTATCGTTGTCGTACCCTAAACTGTACCCTAATCCCTCCCCATTCCCTAACCCTAACCCTAACCCGAATCCTAACCCTGACCCTCACCTGAAGCCTTACACTCACCCGTGCCCTAATTTTAACCAGGACACTAACACTAACGCTTGCCCTCACACGAACGCTAACCCTTAAGCACTGTCGTACCCTAAGCTGTACCCTAATCCCTCTGCATTCCTTAACCCTAACCCTAACCCGAATCCTAACCCTGAACCTCACCCGAAGCCTTACCCTCACCCGTGCCCTAATCTTAACCAGGACACCAACACTAACTCGTGCCCTCACACGTACGCTAAACCTTAAGCGTTGTCGTACCCTAAATTGTACCCTAATCCCTCCCCATTCCTTAACCCTAACCCTAACCCCATCCCTAAACCTGACCCACTTCCGATGCCCTACCCTAACCAATGCCCTAATCTCAACCAGTACACAGAGACTAACTCATGCCCTCAAACGTACGCTAACCCTTAAGCATTGTCGTACCCTATCCTGTACCCTAATCCCTCCCCATTCCCTAACCCTAAACCTAAGCGAAACCCTGAACGCGACCCTTTTCCGAGGCCTTACCCTTATCGGTGCCCTTGTCTTAACCAGTACACCAACACTAACTCGTGCCCTCACACTTACGCTAACACTTAAGCATTGTCGTACACTAACATGTACCCTAATCCCTCTACATTCCCTATCCCTAACCCTAACCCGAATCCTAACCCTGACCCTCACCCGAAGCCTTACCCTCACCCGTGACCTAATCTTAACCAGGACACCAAGACTAACTCGTGCCCTCACACGTACGCTAACACTAAACCGCAGCGGTACCCTAACCTGTACCCTAATCCCTCTCCATTCCCTAACCCTAACCCTAACCTGAAACCTAACCATTACACTCACCCGAAACTTTACCCTCACCCGTGGCCTAATTTTAACCAGTACATCAACACTAACCAATGCCCTCTAACGTACGCTAACCCTAAGCCATTGCCGTACCCTAACCTCTACCCTAATCAATCCCCATTCCCTAACCCTAACCCTAACCCTAACCCTTAACGTGGCCCTCTTCCGAGGCCTTACCATCACCCGTGCCCTAATCGTAAGCAGCACACTAACACTAACTAGTGACCTCACACGTACGCTAAACCTTAAGCGTTGTGGTACCCTAAACTGTGCCCTAATATCTTCCCATTCCCTAACCCTAACCCTAACACGAATTCTATCCCTGACCCTCACCCGAAACCTTACCCTCACCCGTGCCCTAATCTTAACCAGGACACCAACACTAACTCGTGCCCTCACACGTACGCTAACCCTTAATCGTTGTCGTACCCTAAACTGTACCCTAATCCCTCCCCATTCCCTAACCCTAACCCTAACCCGAATCCTAACTCTGACCCTCACCTGAAGCCTTACCCTCACCCGTGCCCTAATCTTAACCAGGACACTAACACTAACCCTTGCCCTCACAAGAACGCTAACCCTTAAGCACTGTCGTACCCTAAGCTGTACCCTAATCCCTCTGCATTACTTAACCCTAAACCTAACACGAATCCTAACCCTGACCCGAACCCGAAGCCTTACCCTCACCCGTGCCCTAATCTTAACCAGGACACCAACACTAACTCGTGCCCTCACACGTACGCTAAACCTTAAGCGTTGTCGTACCCTATCCTGTACCCAAATCCCTCCCCATTCCCTAACCCTAACCCTAAGCGAAACCCTTAACGTGACCCTTTTCCGAGGCCTTACCCTCATCGGTGTCTTTGTCTTAACCAGTACACCAACACTAACTCGTGCCCTCACACTTACGCTGACCCTTAAGCATTGTCGTACCCTAACCTGTACCCTAATCCCTCTCCATTCCCTAACCCTAACCCTAACCTGAAACCTAACCATGACACTCACCCGAAACTTTACCCTCACCCGTGTCCTAATTTTAATCAGTACATCAACACTAACCCATGCCCTCTAACGTACGCTAACCCTAAGCCATTGCCGTACCCTAACCTCTACCCTAATCAATCCCCATTCCCTAACCCTAACCATAACCCTAACCTTAACGTGACCCTCTTCCGAGGCCTTACCCTCACCCGTGCCCTAATCGTAAGCAGTACACTAACACTAACTAGTGACATCACACGTACGCTAAACCTTAAGCGTTGTGGTACCCTAAACTGTGCCCTAATATCTCCCCATTCCCTAACCCTAAACCTAACCCGTATTCTATCCCTGACCCTCACCCGAAACCTTACCCTCACCCGTGCCCTAATCTTAACCAGGACACCAGCACTAACTCGTGCCCTCACACGTACGCTAAACCTTAAGCGTTGTGGTACCCTAAACTGTGCCCTACTATCTCCCCATTCCCTAACCCTAACCCTAACCCGAATTCTATCCCTGACCCTCACCCGAAACCTTACCCTCACCCGTGCCCTAATCTTAACCAGTACACCAACACTAACTCGTGCCCTCACACTTACGCTAACACTTAAGCATTGTCGTACACTAACATGTACCCTAATCCCTCTCCATTCCCTACCCCTAAACCTAACCCGAATCCTAACCCTGACCCTCACCCGAAGCCTTACCCTCACCCGTGCCCTAATCTTAACCAGGACACTAACACTAACCCTTGCCCTCAAACGAACGCTAACCCTTAAGCACTGTCATACCCTAAGCTGTACCCTAATCCCTCTGCATTCCTTAACCCTAACCCTAACACGAATCCTAACCCTGACCCTCACCCGAAGCCTTACCCTCACCCGTGCCCTAATCTTAACCAGGACACCAAGACTAACTTGTGCCCTCACACGTACGCTTACACTAAACTGCAGCAGTACCCTAACCTGTACCCTAATCCCTCTCCATTCCGTAACCCTAACCCTAACCTGAAACCTAACCATGACACTCACCCGAAACTTTACCCTCACCCGTGTAATAATTTTAACCAGTACATCAAGACTAACCCATGCCCTCTAACGTACGCTAACCCTAAGCCATTGCCGTACCCTAACCTGTACCCTAATCAATCCCCATTCCCTAACCCTAACCCTAACCCTAACCCTTAACGTGACCCTCTTCCGAGGCCTTACCCTCACCCGTGCCCTAATCGTAAGCAGTACACTAACACTAACTAGTGACCTCACACGTACGCTAAACCTTAAGCGTTGTGGTACCCTAAACTGTGCCCTAATATTTCCCCATTCCCTAACCCTAACCCTACCCCGAATTCTATCCCTGACCCACACCCGAAACCTTACCCTCACCCGTGCCCTAATCTTAACCAGGACACCCACACTAACTCGTGCCCTCACACGTACGCTAACCCTTAATCGTTGTCGTACCCTAAACTGTACCCTAATCCCTCCCCATTCCCTAACCCTAACCCTAAACCGAATCCTAACCCTGACCCTCACCTGAAGCCTTACCCTCACCAGTGCCCTAATCTTAACCAGGACACTAACACTAACCCTTGCCCTCACACGAACGCTAAACCTTAAGCACTGTCGTACACTAAGCTGTACCCTAATCCCTCTGCATTCCTTAACCCTAACCCTAACCCGAATCCTAACCCTGACCCTCACCCGAAGCCTTACCCTCACCCGTGCCCTAATCTTAACCAGGACACCAACACTAACTCGTGCCCTCACACGTACGCTAAACCTTAAGCGTTGTCGTACCCTAAATTGTACCTTAATCCCTCCCCATTCCTTAACCCTAACCCTAACCCCATCCCTAAACCTGACCCACTTCCGATGCCCTACCCTAACCAATGCCCTAATCTCAACCAGTACACAGAGACTAACTCATGCCCTCAAACGTACGCTAACCCTTAAGCATTGTCGTACCCTATCCTGTACCCTAATCCCTCCCCATTCCCTAACCCTAAACCTAAGCGAAACCCTGAACGCGACCCTTTTCCGAGGCCTTACCCTTATCGGTGCCCTTGTCTTAACCAGTACACCAACACTAACTCGTGCCCTCACACTTACGCTAACACTTAAGCATTGTCGTACACTAACATGTACCCTAATCCCTCTACATTCCCTATCCCTAACCCTAACCCGAATCCTAACCCTGACCCTCACCCGAAGCCTTACCCTCACCCGTGACCTAATCTTAACCAGGACACCAAGACTAACTCGTGCCCTCACACGTACGCTAACACTAAACCGCAGCGGTACCCTAACCTGTACCCTAATCCCTCTCCATTCCCTAACCCTAACCCTAACCTGAAACCTAACCATGACACTCACCCGAAACTTTACCCTCACCCGTGGCCTAATTTTAACCAGTACATCAACACTAACCAATGCCCTCTAACGTACGCTAACCCTAAGCCATTGCCGTACCCTAACCTCTACCCTAATCAATCCCCATTCCCTAACCCTAACCCTAACCCTAACCCTTAACGTGGCCCTCTTCCGAGGCCTTACCATCACCCGTGCCCTAATCGTAAGCAGCACACTAACACTAACTAGTGACCTCACACGTACGCTAAACCTTAAGCGTTGTGGTACCCTAAACTGTGCCCTAATATCTTCCCATTCCCTAACCCTAACCCTAACACGAATTCTATCCCTGACCCTCACCCGAAACCTTACCCTCACCCGTGCCCTAATCTTAACCAGGACACCAACACTAACTCGTGCCCTCACACGTACGCTAACCCTTAATCGTTGTCGTACCCTAAACTGTACCCTAATCCCTCCCCATTCCCTAACCCTAACCCTAACCCGAATCCTAACTCTGACCCTCACCTGAAGCCTTACCCTCACCCGTGCCTTAATCTTAACCAGGACACTAACACTAACCCTTGCCCTCACACGAACGCTAACCCTTAAGAACTGTCGTACCCTAAGCTGTACCCTAATCCCTCTGCATTCCTTAACCCTAACCCTAACACGAATCCTAACCCTGACCCTCACCCGAAGCCTTACCCTCATCCGTGCCCTAATCTTAACCAGGACACCAACACTAACTCGTGCCCTCACACGTACACTAAACCTTAAGTGTTGTCGTACCCTAAATTGTACCCTAATCCCTCCCCATTCCTTAACCCTAACGCTAACCTCATCCCTAAACCTGACCCACTTCCGATGCCCTACCCTAACCAATGCCCTAACCTTAACCAGTACACAAACACTAACTCATGCCCTCAAACGTACGCTAACCCTTAAGCATTGTCGTACCCTATCCTGTACCCTAATCCCTCCCCATTCCCTAACCCTAACCCTAAGCGAAACCCTGAATGTGACCCTTTTCCGAGGCCTTACCCTCATCGGTGCCTTTGTCTTAACCAGTACACCAACACTAACTCGTGCCCTCACACTTACGCTAACCCTTAAGCATTGTCGTACCCTAATCCCTCTCCATTCCCGAACCCTAACCCTAACCCGAATCCTAACCCTGACCCTCACCCGAAGCCTTACACTCACCCGTGCCCTAATCTTAACCAGGACACCAAGACTAACTCGTGCCCTCACACGTATGCTAACACTAAACCGCAGCAGTACCCTATCCTGTACCATAATCCCTCCCCATTCCCTAACCCTAACCCTAAGCGAAACCCTGAACGTGACCCTTTTCCGAGGCCTTACCCTCATCGGTGCCCTTGTCTTAACCAGTACACCAACACTAACTTGTGCCCTCACACTTACGCTAACACTTAAGCATTGTCGTACACTAACATGTACCCTAATCCCTCTCCATTCCCTAACCCTAACCCTAACCCGAATCCTAACCCTGACCCTCACCCGAAGCCTTACCCTCAACCGTGCCCTAATCTTAACCAGGACACCAAGACTAACTCGTGCCCTCACACGTACGCTAACACTAAACCGTAGTGGTACCCTAACCTGTACCCTAATGCCTCTCCATTCCCTAACCCTAACCCTAACCTGAAACCTAACCATGACACTCACCCGAAACTTTACCCTCACCCGTGTCCTAATTTTAACCAGTACATCAACACTAACCCATGCCCTCTAACGTACGCTAACCCTAAGCCATTTCCGTACCCTAACCTGTACCCTAATCAATCCCCATTCCCTAACCCTAACCCTAACCCTAACCCTTAACGTGACCCTCTTCCGAGGCCTTACCCTCACCCGTGCCCTAATCGTAAGCAGTACACTAACACTAACTAGTGACCTCACACGTACGCTAAACCTTAAACGTTGTGGTGCCCTAAACTGTGCCATAATATCTCCCCATTCCCTAACCCTAACCCTAACCCGAATCCTATCCCTGACCCTCACCCGAAACCTTACCCTCACCCGTGACTTAACCTTAACTAGGACACCAACACTAACTCGTGCCCTCACACGTACGCTAACACTTTATCGTTGTCGTACCCTAAACTGTACCCTAATCCCTCCCCATTCCCTAACCCTAACCCTAACCCGAATCCTAACCCTGACCCTCACCTGAAGCCTTACACTCACCCGTGCCCTAATCTTAACCAGGACACTAACACTAACGCTTGCCCTCACACGAACGCTAACCCTTAAGCACTGTCGTACCCTAAGCTGTACCCTAATCCCTCTGAATTCCTTAACCCTAACCCTAACCCGAATCCTAACCCTGAACCTCACCCGAAGCCTTACCCTCACCCGTGCCCTAATCTTAACCAGGACACCAACACTAACTCGTGCCCTCACACGTACGCTAAACCTTAAGCGTTGTCGTACCCTAAATTGTACCCTAATCCCTCCCCATTCCTTAACCCTAACCCTAACCCCATCCCTAAACCTGACCCACTTCCGATGCCCTACCCTAACCAATGCCCTAATCTTAACCAGGACACAAACACTAACTCATTATCTCAAACGTACGCTAACCCTTAAGCATTGTCGTACCCTAACCTGTACGCTAATCCCTCCCCATTCCCTAACCCTAACTCTAAGCGAAACCCTGAACGTGACCCTTTTCCGAGGCCTTACCCTCATCGGTGCCGTTGTCTTAACCAGTACACCAACACTAACTCGTGCTCTCACACTTACGCTAACCCTTAAGCATTGTCGTACCCTAACCTGTACCCTAATCCCTCTCCATTCCCTAACCCTAACCCTAACCCGAATCCTAACCCTGACCCTCACCCGAAGCCTTACCCTCACCCGTGCCCTAATCTTAACCAGGAAACCAAGACTAACTCGTGCCCTCAAACGTACGCTAACAGTAAACCGCAGCGGTACCCTAACCTGTACCCTAATCCCTCTCCATTCCCTAACCCTAACCCTAACCTGAAACCTAACCATGACACTCACCCGAAACTTTACCCTCACCCGTGTCCTAATTTTAACCAGTACATCAACACTAACCCATGCCCTCTAACGTACGCCAACCCTAAGCCATTGCCGTACCCTAACCTGTACACTAATCAATCCCCATTCCCTAACCCTAACCCTAACCCTAACCCTTAACGTGACCCTCTTCCGAGGCCTTACCCTCACCCGTGCCCTAATCGTAAGCAGTACACTAACACTAACTAGTGACCTCACACGTACGCTAAACCTTAAACGTTGTGGTGCCCTAAACTGTGCCATAATATCTCCCCATTCCCTAACCCTAACCCTAACCCGAATCCTATCCCTGACCCTCACCCGAAACCTTACCCTCACCCGTGACTTAACCTTAACTAGGACACCAACACTAACTCGTGCCCTCACACGTACGCTAACACTTTATCGTTGTCGTACCCTAAACTGTACCCTAATCCCTCCCCATTCCCTAACCCTAACCCTAACCCGAATCCTAACCCTGACCCTCACCTGAAGCCTTACACTCACCCGTGCCCTAATTTTAACCAGGACACTAACACTAACGCTTGCCCTCACACGAACGCTAACCCTTAAGCACTGTCGTACCCTAAGCTGTACCCTAATCCCTCTGCATTCCTTAACCCTAACCCTAACCCGAATCCTAACCCTGAACCTCACCCGAAGCCTTACCCTCACCCGTGCCCTAATCTTAACCAGGACACCAACACTAACTCGTGCCCTCACACGTACGCTAAACCTTAAGCGTTGTCGTACCCTAAATTGTACCCTAATCCCTCCCCATTCCTTAACCCTAACCCTAACCCCATCCCTAAACCTGACCCACTTCCGATGCCCTACCCTAACCAATGCCCTAATCTCAACCAGTACACAGAGACTAACTCATGCCCTCAAACGTACGCTAACCCTTAAGCATTGTCGTACCCTATCCTGTACCCTAATCCCTCCCCATTCCCTAACCCTAAACCTAAGCGAAACCCTGAACGCGACCCTTTTCCGAGGCCTTACCCTTATCGGTGCCCTTGTCTTAACCAGTACACCAACACTAACTCGTGCCCTCACACTTACGCTAACACTTAAGCATTGTCGTACACTAACATGTACCCTAATCCCTCTACATTCCCTATCCCTAACCCTAACCCGAATCCTAACCCTGACCCTCACCCGAAGCCTTACCCTCACCCGTGACCTAATCTTAACCAGGACACCAAGACTAACTCGTGCCCTCACACGTACGCTAACACTAAACCGCAGCGGTACCCTAACCTGTACCCTAATCCCTCTCCATTCCCTAACCCTAACCCTAACCTGAAACCTAACCATGACACTCACCCGAAACTTTACCCTCACCCGTGGCCTAATTTTAACCAGTACATCAACACTAACCAATGCCCTCTAACGTACGCTAACCCTAAGCCATTGCCGTACCCTAACCTCTACCCTAATCAATCCCCATTCCCTAACCCTAACCCTAACCCTAACCCTTAACGTGGCCCTCTTCCGAGGCCTTACCATCACCCGTGCCCTAATCGTAAGCAGCACACTAACACTAACTAGTGACCTCACACGTACGCTAAACCTTAAGCGTTGTGGTACCCTAAACTGTGCCCTAATATCTTCCCATTCCCTAACCCTAACCCTAACACGAATTCTATCCCTGACCCTCACCCGAAACCTTACCCTCACCCGTGCCCTAATCTTAACCAGGACACCAACACTAACTCGTGCCCTCACACGTACGCTAACCCTTAATCGTTGTCGTACCCTAAACTGTACCCTAATCCCTCCCCATTCCCTAACCCTAACCCTAACCCGAATCCTAACTCTGACCCTCACCTGAAGCCTTACCCTCACCCGTGCCTTAATCTTAACCAGGACACTAACACTAACCCTTGCCCTCACACGAACGCTAACCCTTAAGAACTGTCGTACCCTAAGCTGTACCCTAATCCCTCTGCATTCCTTAACCCTAACCCTAACACGAATCCTAACCCTGACCCTCACCCGAAGCCTTACCCTCATCCGTGCCCTAATCTTAACCAGGACACCAACACTAACTCGTGCCCTCACACGTACACTAAACCTTAAGTGTTGTCGTACCCTAAATTGTACCCTAATCCCTCCCCATTCCTTAACCCTAACGCTAACCCCATCCCTAAACCTGACCCACTTCCGATGCCCTACCCTAACCAATGCCCTAACCTTAACCAGTACACAAACACTAACTCATGCCCTCAAACGTACGCTAACCCTTAAGCATTGTCGTACCCTATCCTGTACCCTAATCCCTCCCCATTCCCTAACCCTAACCCTAAGCGAAACCCTGAATGTGACCCTTTTCCGAGGCCTTACCCTCATCGGTGCCTTTGTCTTAACCAGTACACCAACACTAACTCGTGCCCTCACACTTACGCTAACCCTTAAGCATTGTCGTACCCTAATCCCTCTCCATTCCCGAACCCTAACCCTAACCCGAATCCTAACCCTGACCCTCACCCGAAGCCTTACACTCACCCGTGCCCTAATCTTAACCAGGACACCAAGACTAACTCGTGCCCTCACACGTATGCTAACACTAAACCGCAGCAGTACCCTATCCTGTACCATAATCCCTCCCCATTCCCTAACCCTAACCCTAAGCGAAACCCTGAACGTGACCCTTTTCCGAGGCCTTACCCTCATCGGTGCCCTTGTCTTAACCAGTACACCAACACTAACTTGTGCCCTCACACTTACGCTAACACTTAAGCATTGTCGTACACTAACATGTACCCTAATCCCTCTCCATTCCCTAACCCTAACCCTAACCCGAATCCTAACCCTGACCCTCACCCGAAGCCTTACCCTCAACCGTGCCCTAATCTTAACCAGGACACCAAGACTAACTCGTGCCCTCACACGTACGCTAACACTAAACCGTAGTGGTACCCTAACCTGTACCCTAATGCCTCTCCATTCCCTAACCCTAACCCTAACCTGAAACCTAACCATGACACTCACCCGAAACTTTACCCTCACCCGTGTCCTAATTTTAACCAGTACATCAACACTAACCCATGCCCTCTAACGTACGCTAACCCTAAGCCATTTCCGTACCCTAACCTGTACCCTAATCAATCCCCATTCCCTAACCCTAACCCTAACCCTAACCCTTAACGTGACCCTCTACCGAGGCCTTACCCTCACCCGTGCCCTAATCGTAAGCAGTACACTAACACTAACTAGTGACCTCACACGTACGCTAAACCTTAAACGTTGTGGTGCCCTAAACTGTGCCATAATATCTCCCCATTCCCTAACCCTAACCCTAACCCGAATCCTATCCCTGACCCTCACCCGAAACCTTACCCTCACCCGTGACTTAACCTTAACTAGGACACCAACACTAACTCGTGCCCTCACACGTACGCTAACACTTTATCGTTGTCGTACCCTAAACTGTACCCTAATCCCTCCCCATTCCCTAACCCTAACCCTAACCCGAATCCTAACCCTGACCCTCACCTGAAGCCTTACACTCACCCGTGCCCTAATCTTAACCAGGACACTAACACTAACGCTTGCCCTCACACGAACGCTAACCCTTAAGCACTGTCGTACCCTAAGCTGTACCCTAATCCCTCTGAATTCCTTAACCCTAACCCTAACCCGAATCCTAACCCTGAACCTCACCCGAAGCCTTACCCTCACCCGTGCCCTAATCTTAACCAGGACACCAACACTAACTCGTGCCCTCACACGTACGCTAAACCTTAAGCGTTGTCGTACCCTAAATTGTACCCTAATCCCTCCCCATTCCTTAACCCTAACCCTAACCCCATCCCTAAACCTAACCCACTTCCGATGCCCTACCCTAACCAATGCCCTAATCTTAACCAGGACACAAACACTAACTCATTATCTCAAACGTACGCTAACCCTTAAGCATTGTCGTACCCTAACCTGTACGCTAATCCCTCCCCATTCCCTAACCCTAACCCTAAGCGAAACCCTGAACGTGACCCTTTTCCGAGGCCTTACCCTCATCGGTGCCGTTGTCTTAACCAGTACACCAACACTAACTCATGCCCTCAAACGTACGCTAACCCTTAAGCATTGTCGTACCCTCTCCTGTACCCTAATCCCTCCCCATTCCCTAACCCTAACCCTAAGCGAAACCCTGAACGTGAGCCTTTTCCGAGGACTTACCCTCATCGGTGCCGTTGTCTTAACCAGTACACCAACACTAACTCGTGCCCTCACACTTACGCTAACCCTTAAGCATTGTCGTACCCTAACCTGTACCCTAATGCCTCTCCATTCCCTAACCCTAACCCTAACCCGAATCCTATCCCTGACCCTCACCCGAAGCCTTACCCTCACCCGTGCCCTAATCTTAACCAGGACACCAAGACTAACTCGTGCCCTCAAACGTACGCTAACACTAAACCGCAGCGGTACCCTAACCTGTACCCTAATCCATCTCCATTCCCTAACCCTAACCCTAACCTGAAACCTAACCATGACACTCACCCAAAACTTTACCCTCACCCGTGTCCTAATTTTAACCAGTACATCAACACTAACCCGTGCCCTCTAACGTACGCCAACCCTAAGCCATTGCTGTACCCTAACCTGTACCCTAATCAATCCCCATTCCCTAACCCTAACCCTAACCCTAACCCTTAACGTGACCCTCTTCCGAAGCCTTACCCTCACCCGTGCCCTAATCGTAAGCAGTACACTAACACTAACTAGTGACCTCACACGTACGCTAAACCTTAAGCGTTGTGGTGCCCTAAACTGTGCCCTAATATCTCCCCATTCCCTAACCCTAACCCTAACCCGAATTCTATCCCTGACCCTCACCCGAAACCTTACCCTCACCCGTGCCTTAATCTTAACTAGGACACCAACACTAACTCGTGCCCTCCCACGTACGCTAACCCTTTATCGTTGTCGTACCCTAAACTGTACCCTAATCCCTCCCCATTCCCTAACCCTAACCCTAACCCGAATCCTAGCCCTGACCCTCACCTGAAGCCTTACCCTCACCCGTGCCCTAATCTTAACCAGGACACTAACACTAACCCTTGCCCTCACACGAACGCTAACCCTTAAGCACTGTCGTACCCTAAGCTGTACCCTAATCCCTCTGCATTCCTTAACCCTAACCCTAACCCGAATCCTAACCCTGACCCTCACCCGAAGCCTTACCCTCACCCGTGCCCTAATCTTAACCAGGACACCAACACTAACTCGTGCCCTCACACGTATACTAAACCTTAAGCGTTGTCGTACCCTACATTGTACCCTAATCCCTCCGCATTCCTTAACCCTAACCCTAACCCCATCCCTAAACCTCACCCACTTCCGATGTCCTACCCTAACCAATGCCCTAATCTTAACCAGGACACAAACACTAACTCATGCCCTCAAACGTACGCTAACCCTTAAGCATTGTCGTACCCTATCCTGTACCCTAATCCCTCCCCATTCCCTAACCCTAACCCTAAGCGAAACCCTGAACGTGACCCTTTTCCGAGGCCTTACCCTCATCAGTGCCGTTGTCTTAACCAGTACACCAACACTTACTCGTGCCCTCACACGTACGCTAACCCTTAATCGTTGTCGTACCCTAAACTGTACCCTAATCCCTCCCCATTAGCTAACCCTAACCCTAACCCGAATCCTAACCCTGACCCTCACCTGAAGCCTTACCCTCACCTGTGCCCTAATCTTAACCAGGACACTAACACTAACCCTTGCCCTCACACGAACGCTAACCCTTAAGCACTGTCGTACCCTAAGCTGTACCCTAATCCCTCTGCATTCCTTAACCCTAACCCTAACCCGAATCCTAACCCTGACCCTCACCCGAAGCCTTACCCTCACCCGTGCCCTAATCTTAACCAGGACAACAACACTAACTCGTGCCCTCACAAGTACGCTAAACCTTAAGCGTTGTGGTGCCCTAAACTGTGCCCTAATATCTCACCATTCCCTAACCCTAACCCTTAACGTGACCCTCTTCCGAGGCCTTACCCTCACCCGTGCCCTAATCGTAAGCAGTACACTAACACTAACTACTGACATCACACGTACGCTAAACCTTAAGCGTTGTGGTGCCCTAAACTGTGCCCTAATATCTCCCCATTCCCTAACCCTAACCCTAACCCGAATTCTATCCCTGACCCTCACCCGAAACCTTACCCTCACCCGTGCCTTAATCTTAACCAGGACACAAACACTAACTCGTGCCCTCACACGTACGCTAACCCTTTATCGTTGTCGTACCTTAAACTGTACCCTAATCCCTCCCCATTCCCTAACCCTAACCCTAACCCGAATCCTAACCCTGACCCTCACCTGAAGCCTTACCCTCACCCGTGCCCTAATCTTAACCAGGACACTAACACTAACCCTTGCCCTCACACGAACGCTAACCCTTAAGCACTGTCGTACCCTAAGCTCTACCCTAATCCCTCTGCATTCCTTAACCCTAACCCTAACCCGAATCCTAACCCTGACCCTCACCTGAAGCCTTACCCTCACCCGTGCCCTAATCTTAACCAGGACACCAACACTAACTCGTGCCCTCACACGTACGCTAAACCTTAAGCGTTGTCGTACCCTAAATTGTACCCTAATCCCTCCCCATTCCTTAACCCTAATCCTAACCCCATCCCTAAACCTGACCCACTTCCGATGCCCTACCCTAACCAATGCCCTAATCTTAACCAGGACACAAACACTAACTCATGCCCTCAAACGTACGCTAACCCTTAAGCATTGTCGTACCCTATCCTGTACCCTAATCCCTCCCCATTCCCTAACCCTAACCCTAAGCGAAACCCTGAACGTGACCCTTTTCCGAGGCCTTACCCTCATCGGTGCCGTTGTCTTAACCAGTACACCAACACTAACTCGTGCCCTCACACTTACGCTAACCCTTAAGCATTGTCGTACCCTAACCTGTACCCTAATCCCTCTCCATTCCCTAACCCTAACCCTAACCTGAATCCTAACCCTGACCCTCACCCGAAGCCTTACCCTCACGCGTGCCCTAATCTTAACCAGGACACCAAGATTAACTCGGGCCCTCAAACGTACGCTAACACTAAATCGCAGCTGTACCCTAACCTGTACCCTATTCCCTCTCCATTCCCTAACCCTCACCCTAACCTGAAACCTAACCATGACACTCACCCGAAAGTTTACCCTCACCCGTGTCCTAATTTTAACCAGTACATCAACACTAACCCATGCCCTCTAACGTACGCCAACCCTAAGCCATTGCCGTACCCTAACCTGTACCCTAATCAATCCCCATTCCCTAACCCTAACCCTAACCCTAACCCTTAACCTGACCCTCTTCCGAGGACTTACCCTCACCCGTGCCCTAATCGTAAGCAGTACACTAACACTACTAGTGACCTCACACGTACGCTAAACCTTAAGCGTTGTGGTACCCTAAACTGTGCCCTATTATCTCCCCATTCCCTAACCCTAAACCTAACCCGAATTCTATCCCTGACCCTCACCCGAAACCTTACCCTCACCCGTGCCCTAATCTTAACCAGGACACCAACACTAACTTGTTCCCTCACACGTACGCTAACCCTTAATCGTTGTTGTACCTTAAACTGTACCCTAATCCCTCCCCATTCCCTAACCCTAACCCTAACCCGAATCCTAACCCTGACCCTCACCTGAAGCCTTACCCTCACCCGTGCCCTAATCTTAACCAGGACACTAACACTAACCCTTGCCCTCACACGAACGCTAACCCTTAAGCACTGTCGTACCCTAAGCTGTACCCTAATCCCTCTGCATTCCTTAACCCTAACCCTAACCCGAATCCTAACCCTAACCCTCACCCGAAGCCTTACCCTCACCCGTGCCCTAATCTTAACCAGGACACCAACACTAACTCGTGCCCTCACACGTACGCTAAACCTAAAGCGTTGTCGTACCCTAAATTGTACCCTAATCCCTCCCCATTCCTTAACCCTAACCCTAACCCCATCCCTAAACCTGACCCACTTCCGATGCCCTACCCTAACCAATGCCCTAATCTTAACCAGTACACAAACACTAACTCGTGCCCTCAAACGTACGCTAACCCTTAAGCATTGTCGTACCCTATCCTGTACCCTAATCCCTCCCCATTCCCTAACCCTAACCCTAAGCGAAACCCTGAACATGACCCTTTTCCGAGGCCTTACCCTCATCGGTGCCGTTGTCTTAACCAGTACACCAACACTAACTCGTGCCCTCACACTTACGCTAACCCTTAAGCATTGTCGTACCCTAACCTGTACCCTAATCCCTCTCCATTCCCTAACCCTAACCATAACCCGAATCCTAACCCTGACCCTCATCCGAAACCTTACCCTCACCCGTGCCCTAATCTTAACCAGGACACCAACACTAACTTGTGCCCTCACACGTATGCTAACCTTTAATCGTGGTCGTACCCTAAACTGTACCCTAATCCCTCCCCATTCCCTAACCCTAACCCTAACCCGAATCCTAACCCTGACCCTCACCTGAAGCCTTACCCTCACCCGTGCCCTAATCTTAACCAGGACACTAACACTAACCCTTGCCCTCACCCGTACGCTAAACCTTAAGCGTTGCCGTACCCTAAATTGTACCCTAATCCCTCCCCATTCCTTAACCCTAACCCTAACCCCATTCCTAAACCTGACCCACTTCCGATGCCCTACCCTAACCAATGCCCTAATCTTAACCAGTACACAAACACTAACTCATACCCTCAAACGTACGCTAACCCTTAAGCATTGTTGTACCCTATCCTGTACCCTAATCCCTCCCCATTCCCTAACCCTAACCCTAAGCGAAACCCTGAACATGACCCTTTTCCAAGGCCTTACCCTCATCGGTGCCGTTGTCTTAACCAGTACACCAACACTAACTCGTGCCCTCACACTTACGTTAACCCTTAATCATTGTCGTACCCTAACCTGTACCCTAATCCCTCTCCATTCCCTAACCCTAACCATAACCCGAATCCTAACCCTGACCCTCATCCGAAACCTTACCCTCACCCGTGCCCTAATCTTAACCAGGACACCAAGAATAACTCGTGCCCTCAAACGTACGCTAACACTAAACCGCAGCGGTACCCTAACCTGTACCCTAATCCCTCTCCATTCCCTAAACCTAACCCTAACCTGAAACCTAACCATGTCACTCACCCGAAACTTTACCCTCACCCGTTTCCTAATTTTAACCAGTACATCAACACTAACCCATGCCCTCTAACGTACGACAACCCTAAGCCATTGCCGTACCCTAACCTGTACCCTAATCAATCCCCATTCCCTAACCCTAACCCTAACCCTAACCCTTAACGTGACCCTCTTCCGAGGCCTTACCCTCACCCGTGCCCTAATCGTAAGCAGTACACTAACACTAACTAGTGACCTCACACGTACGCTAAACCTTAAGCGTTGTGGTACCCTAAACTGTGCCCTAATATCTCCCCATTCCCTAACCCTAACCCTAACCCGAATTCTATCCCTGACCCTCACCCGAAACCTTACCCTCACCCGTGCCCTAATCTTAACCAGGACACCAACACTAACTTGTGCCTTCACACGTACGCTAAACCTTAAGCGTTGTCGTACCCTAAATTGTACCCTAATCCCTCCCCATTCCTTAACCCTAACCCTAACCCCATCCCTAAACCTGACCCACTTCCGATGCCCTACCCTAACCAATGCCCTAAACTTAACCAGTACACAAACACTAACTCATGCCCTCAAACGTACGCCAACCCTTAAACATTGTCGTACCATATCCTGTACTCTAATCCCTCCCCATTCCCTAACCCTAACCCTAAGCGAAACCCTGAACGTGACACTTTTCCGAGACCTTACCCTCATCGGTGCCGTTGTCTTAACCAGTACACCAACACTAACTCGTGCCCTCACACTTACGCTAATCCTTAAGCATTGTCGTACACTATCCTGTACCCTAATCCCTCCCCATTCCCTAACTCTAACCCTAAGCGAAACCCTGAACATGACCCTTTTCAGAGCCCTTACCCTCATCGGTGCCGTTGTCTTAACCACTACACCAACACTAACTCGTGCCCTCACACTTACGCTAACCCTTAAGCATTGTCGTACCCTAACCTGTACCCTAATCCCTCTCCATTCCCTAACCCTAACCCTAACCCGAATCCTAACCCTGACCCTCACCCGAAGCCTTACCCTCACCCGTGCCCTAATCTTAACCAGGACACAAAGACTAACTCGTGCCCTCAAACATACGCTAACACTAAACCGCAGCGTTACCCTAACCTGTACCCTAATCCCTCTCCATTCCCTAACCCTAACCCTAACCTGAAACCTAACCATGACACTCTCCCGAAACTTTACCCTCACCCGTGTCCTAATTTTAACCAGTACATCAACACTAACCCATGCCCTCTAACGTACGCCAACCCTAAGCCATTGCCGTACCCTAACCTGTACCCTAATCAATCCCCATTCCCTAACCCTAACCCTAACCCAAACCCTTAACGTGACCCTCTTCCGAGGCCTTAGCCTCATCCGTGCCCTAATCGTAAGCAGTACACTAACACTAACTAGTGACCTCACACGTACGCTAAACCTTAAGCGTTGTGGTACCCTAAACTGTGCCCTAATATCTCCCCATTCCCTAATCCTAACCCTAACCCGAATTCTATCCCTGACCCTCACCAGAAACCTTACACTCACCCGTGCCCTAATCTTAACCAGGACACCAACACTAACTCGTGCCCTCACACATACGCTAACCGTTAATCGCTTTCGTACCCTAAACTGTACCCTAATCCCTCCCCATTCCCTAACCCTAACCCTAACCCGAATCCTAACCCTGACCCTCACCTGAAGCCTTACCCTCACCCGTGCCCTAATCTTAACCAGGACACTAACACTAACCCTTGCCCTCACACGAACGCTAAACCTTAAGCACTGTCGTACCCTAAGCTGTACCCTAATCCCTCTGCATTACTTAACCCTAACCCTAACCCGAATCCTAACCCTGACCCTCACCCGAAGCCTTACCCTCACCCGTGCCCTAATCTTAACCAGGACACCAACACTAACCCGTGCCCTCACACGTACGCTAAACCTTAATCGTTGTCGTACCCTAAATTGTACCCTAATACCTCCCCGTTCCTTAACCCTAACCCTAACCCCATCCCTAAACCTGACCCACTTCCGATGCCCTACCCTAACCAATGCCCTAATCTTAACCAGTACACAAACACTAACTCATGCCCTCAAACGTACGCTAACCCTTAAGCATTGTCGTACCCTATCCTGTACCCTAATCCCTCCCCATTCCCTAACCCTAACCCTAAGCGAAACCCTGAACGTGACCCTTTTCCGAGGCCTTACCCTCATCGGTGCCGTTGTCTTAACCAGTACACCAACATTAACTCGTGCCCTCACACTTACGCTAACCCTTAAGCATTGTCGTACCCTAACCTGTACCCTAATCCCTCTCCATTCCCTAACCCTAACCCTAACCCGAATCTTAACCCTGACCCTCACCCGAAGCCTTACCCTCACCCGTGCCCTAATCTTTACCAGGACACCAAGACTAACTCGTGCCCTCAAACGTACGCTAACAGTAAACCGCAGCGGAACCCTAACCTGTACCGTAATCCCTGTCCATTCCCTAACCCTAACACTAACCTGAAACCTAACCATGACACTCACCCGAAACTTTACCCTCACCCGTGTCCTAATTTTAACCAGTACATCAACACTAACCCATGTCCTCTAACGTACGCCAACCCTAAGCCATTGCCGTACCCTAACCTGTACCCTAATCAATCCCCATTCCCTAACCCTAACCCTAACCTTAACCCTTAACGTGACCCTCTTCCGAGGCCTTACCCTCACCCGTGCCCTAATCGTAAGCAGTACACTAACACTAACTAGTGACCTCACACGTACACTAAACCTTAAGCGTTGTGGTACCCTAAACTGTGCCCTAATATCTCCCCATTCCCTAACCCTATCCCTAACCCGAATTCTATCCCTGACCCTCACCCGAAACCTTACCCTCACCCGTGCCCTAATCTTAACCAGGACACCAACACTAACTTGTGCCCTCACACGTACGCTAACCCTTAATCATTGTCGTACCCTAAACTGTACCCTAATCCCTCCCCATTCCCTAACCCTAACCCTAACCCGAATCCTAACCCTGACTCTCACCTGAAGCCTTACCCTCACCCGTGACCTAATCTTAACCAGGACACTAACACTAAACCTTGCCCTCACACGAACGCTAACCCTTAAGCACTGTCGTACCCTAAGCTGTACCCTAATCCCTCTGCATTCCTTAACCCTAACCCTAACCCGAATCCTAACCCTGACCCTCACCCGAAGCCTTACCCTCACCCGTGCCCTAATCTTAACCAGGACACCAACACTAAATCGTGCCCTCACACGTACGCTAAACCTTAAGCGTTGTCGTACCCTAAATTGTAACCTAATCCCTCCCCATTCCTTAA
This sequence comes from Inia geoffrensis, assembly GCA_036417435.1. NCBI lineage: Eukaryota > Metazoa > Chordata > Mammalia > Artiodactyla > Iniidae > Inia > Inia geoffrensis. The sequence continues at coordinate 190,681,743 of CM070899.1, read as the reverse complement.
CCCTAACCCTAACCCCATCCCTAAACCTGACCCACTTCCGATGCCCTACCCTAACCAATGCCCTAATCTTAACCAGTAAACAAACACTAACTCATGCCCTCAAACGTACGCTAACCCTTAAGCATTGTCGTACCCTATCCTGTACCCTAATCCCTCCCCATTCCCTAACCCTAACCCTAAGCGAAACCCTGAACGTGACCCTTTTCCGAGGCCTTACCCTCATCGGTGCCGTTGTCTTAACCAGTACACCAACACTAACTCGTGCCCTCACACTTACGCTAACCCTTAAGCATTGTCGTACCCTAACCTTTACCCTAATCCCTCTCCATTCCCTAACCCTAACCCTAACCCGAATCCTAATCCTGTCCCTCACCCGAAGCCTTACCCTCACCCGTGCCCTAATCTTAACCAGGACACCAAGACTAACTCGTGCCCTCAAACGTACGCTAACATTAAACCGCAGCGGTACCCTAACCCTAACCCTAATCCCTCTCCATTCCCTAACCGTAACCCTAACCTGAAACCTAACCATGACACTCACCCGAAACTTTACCCTCATCCGTGTCCTAATTTTAACCAGTACATCAACACTAACCCATGCCCTCTAACGTACGCCAACCCTAAGCCATTGCCGTACCCTAACCTGTACCCTAATCAATCCCCATTCCCTAACCCTAACCCTAACCCTAACCCTTAACGTGACCCTCTTCCGAGGCCTTACCCTCACCCGTGCCCTAAACGTAAGCAGTACACTAACACTAACTAGTGACCTCACACGTATGCTAAACCTTAAGCGTTGTGGTACCCTAAACTGTGCCCTAATATCTCCCCATTCCCTAACCCTAACCCTAACACGAATTCTATCCCTGACCCTCACCCGAAACCTTACCCTCACCCGTGCCCTAATCTTAACCAGGACACCAACACTAACTCGTGCCCTCACACGTACCCTAAACCTTAAGCGTTGTCGTACCCTAAATTGTACCCTAATCCCTCCCCATTCCTTAACCCTAACCCTAACCCCATCCCTAAACCTGACCCACTTCCGATGCCCTACCCTAACCAATGCCCTAATCTTAACCAGTACACAAACACTAACTCATGCCCTCAAACGTACGCTAACACTTAAGCATTGTCGTACCCTATCCTGTACCCTAATCCCTCCCCATTCCCTAACCCTAACCCTAAGCAAAACCCTGAACGTGAGCCTTTTCCGAGGCCATACCCTCATCGGTGCCGTTTTCTTAACCAGTACACCAACACTAACTCGTGCCCTCACACTTACGATAAACCTTAAGCATTGTCGTACCCTAACCTGTACCCTAACCCCTCTCCATTTCCTAACCCTAACCCTAACCCTAACCCCAACCCGAATCCTAACCCTGACCCTCACCCGAAGCCTTACCCTCACCCGTGCCCTAAACTTAACCAGGACACCAAGATTAACTCGTGCCCTCAAACGTACGCTAACAGTAAACCGCAGCGGTACCCTAACCTGTACCCTAATCCCTCTCCATTCCCTAAACCTAACACTAACCTGAAACCTAACCATGACACTCACCCGAAACTTTACCCTCACCCGTGTCCTAATTTTAACCAGTACATCAACACTAACCCATGCCCTCTAACGTACGCCAACCCTAAGCCATTGCCGTACCCTAACCTGTACCCTAATCAATCCCCATTCCCTAACCCTAACCCTTAACGTGACCCTCTTCCGAGGCCTTACCCTCACCCGTGCCCTAATCGTAAGCAGTACACTAACACTAACTAGTGACCTCACACGTACGCTAAACCTTAAGCGTTGTGGTACCCTAAACTGTGCCCTAATATCTCCACATTCCCTAACCCTAACCCTAACCCGAATTCTATCCCTGACCCTCACCCGAAACCTTACCCTCACCCGTGCCCTAATCTTAACCAGGACACCAACACTAACTTGATCCCTCATACGTACGCTAACCCTTAATCGTTGTCGTACCCTAAACTGTACCCTAATCCCTCCCCATTCCCTAACCCTAACCCTAACCCGAATCCTAACCCTGACCCTCACCTGAAGCCTTACCCTCACCCGTGCCCTAATCTTAACCAGGACACTAACACTAACCCTTGCCCTCACACGAACGCTAACCCTTAAGCACTGTCGTACCCTAAGCTGTACCCTAATCCCTCTGCATTCCTTAACCCTAACCCTAACCCGAATCCTAACCCTGACCCTCACCCGAAGCCTTACCCTCACCCGTGCCCTAATCTTAACCAGGACACCAACACTAACTCGTGCCCTCACACGTACGCTAAACCTTAAGCGTTGTCGTACCCTAAATTGTACCCTAATCCCTCCCCATTCCTTAACCCTAACACTAACCCCATCCCTAAACCTGACACACTTCCGATGCCCTAACCTAACCAATGCCCTAATCTTAACCAGTACACAAACACTAACTCATGCCCTCAAACGTACGCTAACCCTTAAGCATTGTCGTATCCTATCCTGTACCCTAATCCCTCCCCATTCCCTAACCCTAACCCTAAGCGAAACCCTGAACGTGACCCTTTTCCGAGGCCTTACCCTCATCGGTGCCGATGTCTTAACCAGAACAACAACACTAACTCGTGCACTCACACTTACGCTAACCCTTAAGCATTGTCGTACCCTAACCTGTACCCTAATCCCTCTCCATTCCCTAACCCTAACCCTAACCCGAATCCTAACCCTGACCCTCACCCGAAGCCTTACCCTCACCCGTGCCCTAATCTTAACCAGGACACCAGGACTAACTCGTGCCCTCAAACGTACGCTAACACTAAACCACAGCTGTACCCTAACCTGTACCCTAATCCCTCTCCATTCCCTAACCCTAACCCTAACCTGAAACCTAACCATGACACTCACCCGAAACTTTACCCTCTCCCGTGTCCTAATTTTATCCAGTACATCAACACTAACCCATGCCCTCTAACGTACGCCAACCCTAAGCCATTGCCGTACCCTAACCTGTACCCTAATCAATCCCCATTCCCTAACCCTAACCCTAACCCTTAACCTTAACGTGACCCTCTTCCGAGGCCTTACCCTCACCCGTGCCCTAATCGTAAGCAGTACACTAACACTAACTAGTGACCTCACACGTACGCTAAACCTTAAGCGTTGTGGTACCCTAAACTGTGCCCTAATATCTCCCCATTCCCTAACCCTAACCCTAACCCGAATTCTATCCCTGACCCTCACCCGAAACCTTACCCTCACCCGTGCCCTAATCTTAACCAGGACACCAACACTAACTTGTGCCCTCACACGTACGCAAAGCCTTAAGCACTGTCGTACCCTAAGCTGTACCCTAATCCCTCTGCGTTCCTTAACCCTAACCCTAACCCGAATCCTAACCCTGACCCTCACCCGAAGACTTACCCTCACCCGTGCCCTAATCTTAACCAGGACACCAACACTTACTCGTGCCCTCACACATACGCTAAACCTAAAGCGTTCTCGTACCCTAAATTGTACCCTAATCCCTCCCCATTCCTTAACCCTAACCCTAACCCCATCCTTAAACCTGACCCACTTCCGATGCCCTACCCTAACCAATGCCCTAATCTTAACCAGTACACAAACACTAACTCATGCCCTCAAACGTACGCTAACCCTTAAGCATTGTCGTATCCTATCCTGTACCCTAATCCCTCCCCATTCCCTAACCCTAACCCTAAGCGAAACCCTGAACGTGACCCTTTTCCGAGGCCTTACCCTCATCGGTGCCGTTGTCTTAACCAGTACAACAACACTAACTCGTGCCCTCACACTTACGCTAACCCTTAAGCATTGTCGTACCCTAACCTGTACCCTAATCCCTCTCCATTCCCTAACCCTAACCCTAACCCGAATCCTAACCCTGACCCTCACCCGAAGCCTTAACCTCACCCGTGCCCTAATCTTAACCAGGACACCAAGACTAACTCGTGCCCTCAAACGTACGCTAACACTAAACCGCAGCTGTACCCTAACCTGTACCCTAATCCCTCTCCATTCCCTAACCCTAACCCTAACCTGAAACCTAACCATGACACTCACCCGAAACTTTACCCTCACCCGTGTCCTAATTTTAACCAGTACATCAACACTAACCCATGCCCTCTAACGTACGCCAACCCTAAGCCATTGCCGTACCATAACCTGTACCCTAATCAATCCCCATTCCCTAACCCTAACCCTAACCCTTAACCTTAACGTGACCCTCTTCCGAGGCCTTACCCTCACCCGTGCCCTAATCGTAAGCAGTACACTAACACTAACTAGTGACCTCACACGTACGCTAAACCTTAAGCGTTGTGGTACCCTAAACTGTGCCCTAATATCTCCCCATTCCCTAACCCTAACCCTAACCCGAATTCTATCCCTGACCCTCACCCGACACCTTACCCTCACCCGTGCCCTAATCTTAACCAGGACACCAACACTAACTTGTGCCCTCACACGTACGCAAAGCCTTAAGCACTGTCGTACCCTAAGCTGTACCCTAATCCCTCTGCGTTCCTTAACCCTAACCCTAACCCGAATCCTAACCCTGACCCTCACCCGAAGCCTTACCCTCACCCGTGCCCTAATCTTAACCAGGACACCAACACTAACCCGTGCCCTCAAACGTACGCTAAACCTTAAGCGTTGTCGTACCCTAAATTGTACCCTAATCCCTCCGCATTCCTTAACCCTAACCCTAACCCCATCCTTAAACCTGACCCACTTCTGATGCCCTACCCTAACCAATGCCCTAATCTTAACCAGTACACAAACACTAACTCATGCCCTCAAACGTACGCTAACCCTTAAGCATTGTCGTATCCTATCCTGTACCCTAATCCCTCCCCATTCCCTAACCCTAACCCTAAGCGAAACCCTGAACGTGACCCTTTTCCGAGGCCTTACCCTCATCGGTGCCGTTGTCTTAACCAGTACAACAACACTAACTCGTGCCCTCACACTTACGCTAACCCTTAAGCATTGTCGTACCCTAACCTGTACCCTAATCCCTCTCCATTCCCTAACCCTAACCCTAACCCGAATCCTAACCCTGACCCTCACCCGAAGCCTTACCCTCACCCGTGCCCTAATCTTAAACAGGACACCAAGACTAACTCGTGCCCTCAAACGTACGCTAACACTAAACCGCAGCTGTACCCTAACCTGTACCCTAATCCCTCTCCATTCCCTAACCCTAACCCTAACCTGAAACCTAACCATGACACTCACCCGAAACTTTACATTCACCCGTGTCCTAATTTTAACCAGTACATCAACACAAACCCATGCCCTCTAACGTACGCCAACCCTAAGCCATTGCCGTACCCTAACCTGTACCCTAATCAATCCCCATTCCCTAACCCTAACCCTAACCCTTAACCTTAACGTGACCCTCTTCCGAGGCCTTACCCTCACCCGTGCCCTAATCGTAAGCAGTACACTAACACTAACTAGTGACCTAACACGTACGCTAAACCTTAAGCGTTGTGGTACCCTAAACTGTGCCCTAATATCTCCCCATTCCCTAACCCTAACCCTAACCCGAATTCTATCCCTGACCCTCACCCGAAACCTTACCCTCAACCGTGCCCTAATCTTAACCAGTAAACCAACACTAACTCGTGCCCTCACACGTACGCTAACCCTTAATCGTTGTCGTACCCTAAACTGTACCCTAATCCCTCCCCATTCCCTAACCCTAACCCTAACCCGAATCCTAACCCTGACCCTCACCTGAAGCCTCACCCTCACCCGTGCCCTAATCTTAACCAGGACACTAACACTAACCCTTGCCCTCACACGAACGCTAACCCTTAAGCACTGTCGTACCCTAAGCTGTACCCTAATCCCTCTGCATTCCTTAACCCTAACCCTAACCCGAATCCTAACCCTGAACCTCACCCGAAGCCTTACCCTCACCCGTGCCCTAATCTTAACCAGGACACCAACACTAACTCGTGCCCTCACACGTACGCTAAACCTTAAGCGTTGTTGTACCCTAAATTGTACCCTAATCCCTCCGCATTCCTTAACCCTAACCCTAACCCCATCCCTAAACCTGACCCACTTCCGATGCCCTACCCTAACCAATGCCCTAATCTTAACCAGGACACAAACACTAACTCATGCCCTCAAAAGTACGCTAACCCTTAAGCATTGTCGTACCCTATCCTGTACCCTAATCCCTCCCCATTCCCTAGCCCTAACCCTAAGCGAAACCCTGAACGTGAGCCTTTTCGGAGGCCTTACCCTCATCGGTGCCGTTGTCTTAACTAGTACACCAACACTAACTCGTGCCCTCACACTTACGCTAACTCTTAAGCATTGTCGTACCCTAACCTGTACCCTAATCCCTCTCCATTCCCTAACCCTAACCCTAACCCGAATCCTAACCCTGACCCTCACCCGAAGCCTTACCCTCACCCGTGCCCTAATCTTAACCAGGACACCAAGACTAACTCGTGCCCTCAAACGTACGCTAACACTAAACCGCAGCGGTACCCTAACCTGCAACCTAATCCCTCTCCATTCCCTAACCCTAACCCTAACCTGAAACCTAACCATGACACTCACCCGAAACTTTACCCTCACCCGTGTCCTAATTTTAACCAGTACATCAACACTAACCCATGCCCTCTAACGTACGCCAACCCTAAGCCATTGCCGTACACTAACCTGTACCCTAATCAATCCCCATTCCCTAACCCTAACCCTAACCCTAACCCTTAACGTGATCTTCTTCCGAGGCCTTACCCTCACCCGTGCCCTAATCGTAAGCAGTACACTAACACTAACTAGTGACCTCACACGTACGGTAAACCTTAAGCGTTGTGGTACCCTAAACTGTGCCCTAATATCTCCCCATTCCCTAACCCTAACCCTAACCCGAATTCTATCCCTGACCCTCACCCGAAACCTTACCCTCACCCGAGCCCTAATCTTAACCAGGACACCAACACTAACTTGTGCCCTCACACGTATGCTAACCCTTTATCGTTGTCGTACCCTAAACTGTACCCTAATCCCTCCCCATTCCCTAACCCTAACCCAAACCCGAATCCTAACCCTGACCCTCACCTGAAGCCTTACCCTCACCCGTGCCCTAATCTTAACCAGGACACTAACACTAACCCTTGCCCTCACACGAACGCTAACCCTTAAGCACTGTCGTACCCTAAGCTGTACCCTAATCCCTCTGCATTCCTTAACCCTAACCCTAACCCGAATCCTAACCCTGACCCTCACCCGAAGCCTTACCCTCACCCGTGCCCTAATCTTAACCAGGACACCAACACTAACTCGTGCCCTCACACGTACGCTAAACCTTAAGCGTTGTCGTACCCTACATTGTACCCTAATCCCTCCGCATTCCTTAACCCTAACCCTAACCCCATCCCTAAACCTGACCCACTTCCGATGCCCTACCCTAACCAATGCCCTAATCTTAACCAGGACACAAACACTAACTCATGCCCTCAAACGTACGCTAACCCTTAAGCATTGTCGTACCCTATCCTGTACCCTAATCCCTCCCCATTCCCTACCCCTAACCCTAAGCGAAACCCTGAACGTGACTCTTTTCCGAGGCCTTACCCTCATCGAGCCGTTGTCTTAACTAGTACACCAACACTAACTCGTGCCCTCACACGTACGCTAACCCTTAATCGTTGTCGTACCCTAAACTGTACCCTAATCCCTCCCCATTCCCTAACCCTAACCCTAACCCGAATCCTAACCCTGACCCTGACCTGAAGCCTTACCCTCACCCGTGCCCTAATCTTAACCAGGACACTAACACTAACCCTTGCCTTCACACGAACGCTAACCCTTAAGCACTGTCGTACCCTAAGCTGTACCCTAATCCCTCTGCATTCCTTAACCCTAACCCTAACCCGAATCCTAACCCTGACCCTCACCCGAAGACTTACCCTCACCCGTGCCCTAATCTTAACCAGGACACCGACACTAACTCGTGCCCTCACACGTACGCTAAACCTTAAGCGTTGTCGTACACTAAATTGTACCCTAATCCCTCCCCATTCCTTAACCCTAACCCGAACCCCATCCCTAAACCTGACCCACTTCCGATGCCCTACCCTAACCAATGCCCTAATCTTAACCAGGACACAAACACTAACTCATGCCCTCAAACGTACGATAACCCTTAAGCATTGTCGTACCCTATCCTGTACCCTAATCCCTCCCCATTCCCTAACCCTAACCCTAAGCGAAACCCTGTACGTGAGCCTTTTCCGAGGCCTTACCCTCATTGGTGCCGTTGTCTTAACCAGTACACCAACACTAACTCGTGCCCTCACACTTACGCTAACCCTTAAGCATTGTCGTACCCTAACCTGTACCCTAATCCCTCTCCATTCCCTAACCCTAACCCTAACCCGAATCCTAACCCTGACCCTCACCCGAAGCCTTACCCTCACCCGAGCCCTAATCTTAACCAGGACACCAAGACTAACTCGTGCCCACAAACGTACGCTAACACTAAACCGCAGCGGTACCCTAACCTGTACCCTAATCCCTCTCCTTTCCCTAACCCTAACCCTAACCTGACACCTAACCATGACACTCACCCGAAACTTTACCCTCACCCGTGTCCTAATTTTAACCAGTACATCAACACTAACCCATGCCCTCTAACGTACGCCAACCCTAAGCCATTGCCGTACACTAACCTGTACCCTAATCAATCCCCATTCCCTAACCCTAACCCTAACCCTAACCCTTAACGTGATCTTCTTCCGAGGCCTTACCCTCACCCGTGCCCTAATCGTAAGCAGTACACTAACACTAACTAGTGACCTCACACGTACGCTAAACCTTAAGCGTTGTGGTACCCTAAACTGTGCCCTAATATCTCCCCATTCCCTAACCCTAACCCTAACCCGAATTCTATCCCTGACCCTCACCCGAAACCTTACCCTCACCCGAGCCCTAATCTTAACCAGGACACCAACACTAACTTGTGCCCTCACACGTATGCTAACCCTTAATCGTTGTCGTACCCTAAACTGTACCCTAATCCCTCCCCATTCCCTAACCCTAACCCTAACCCGAATTCTATCCCTGACCCTCACCCGAAACCTTACCCTCACCCGAGCCCTAATCTTAACCAGGACACCAACACTAACTCGTGCCCTCACACGTACGCTAAACCTTAAGCGTTGTCGTACCCTAAATTGTACCCTAATCCCTCCCCACTCCTTAACCCTAAACCTAACCCCATCCCTAAACCTGACCCACTTCCGATGCCTTACCCTAACCAATGCCCTAATCTTAACCAGTACACAAACACTAACTCATGCCCTCAAACGTACGCCAACCCTTAAGCATTGTCGTACCATATCCTGTACTCTAATCACTCCCCATTCCCTAACCCTAACCCTAAGCGAAACCCTGAACGTGACCCTTTTCCGAGGCCTTACCCTCATCGGTGCCGTTGTCTTAACCACTACACCAACACTAACTCGTGCCCTCACACTTACGCTAACCCTTAAGCATTGTCGTACCCTAACCTGTACCCTAATCCCTCTCCATTCCCTAACCCTAACCCTAACCCGAATCCTAACCCTGACCCTCACCCGAAGCCTTACCCTCACCCGTGCCCTAATCTTAACCAGGACACCAAGACTAACTCGTGCCCTCAAACGTACGCTAACACTAAACCGCAGCGGTACCCTAACCTGTACCCTAATCCCTCTCCATTCCCTAACCCTAACCCTAACCTGAAACCTAACCATGACACTCACCCGAAACTTTACCCTCACCCGTGTCCTAATTTTAACCAGTACATCAACACTAAGCCATGCCCTCTAACGTACGCCAACCCTAAGCCATTGCCGTACCCTAACCTGTACCCTAATCAATCCCCATTCCCTAACCCTAACCCTAACCCTAACCCTTAACGTGACCCTCTTCCGAGGCCTTACCCTCACCCGTGCCCTAATCGTAAGCAGTACACTAACACTAACTAGTGACCTCACACGTACGCTAAACCTTAAGCGTTGTGGTGCCCTAAAGTGTGCCCTAATATCTCCCCATTCCCTAACCCTAACCCTAACCCGAATTCTATCCCTGACCCTCACCCGAAACCTTACCCTCACCCGTGCCTTTATCTTAACTAGGACACCAACACTAACTCGTGCCCTCACACGTACGCTAACCCTTTATCGTTGTCGTACCCTAAACTGTACCCTAATCCCTCCCCATTCCCTAACCCTAACCCTAACCCGAATCCTAACCCTGACCCTCACCTGAAGCCTTACCCTCACCCGTGCCCTAATCTTAACCAGGACACTAACACTAACCCTTGCCCTCACACGAACGCTAACCCTTAAGCACTGTCGTACCCTAAGCTGTACCCTAATCCCTCTGCATTCCTTAACCCTAACCCTAACCCGAATCCTAACCCTGACCCTCACCCGAAGCCTTACCCTCACCCGTGCCCTAATCTTAACCAGGACACCGACACTAACTCGTGCCCTCACACGTACGCTAAACCTTAAGCGTTGTCGTACCCTACATTGTACCCTAATCCCTCCGCATTCCTTAACCCTAACCCTAACCCCATCCCTAAACCTGACCCACTTCCGATGCCCTACCCTAACCAATGCCCTAATCTTAACCAGGACACAAACACTAACTCATGCCCTCAAACGTACGCTAACCCTTAAGCATTGTCGTACCCTATCCTGTACCCTAATCCCTCCCCATTCCCTAACCCTAACCCTAAGCGAAACCCTGAACGTGACTCTTTTCCGAGGCCTTACCCTCATCGGTGCCGTTGTCTTAACTAGTACACCAACACTAACTCGTGCCCTCACACGTACGCTAACCCTTAATCGTTGTCGTACCCTAAACTGTACCCTAATCCCTCCCCATTCCCTAACCCTAACCCTAACCCGAATCCTAACCCTGACCCTGACCTGAAGCCTTACCCTCACCCGTGCCCTAATCTTAACCAGGACACTAACACTAACCCTTGCCTTCACACGAACGCTAACCCTTAAGCACTGTCGTACCCTAAGCTGTACCCTAATCCCTCTGCATTCCTTAAACCTAACCCTAACCCGAATCCTAACCCTGACCCTCACCCGAAGACTTACCCTCACCCGTGCCCTAATCTTAACCAGGACACCGACACTAACTCGTGCCCTCACACGTACGCTAAACCTTAAGCGTTGTCGTACACTAAATTGTACCCTAATCCCTGCCCATTCCTTAACCCTAACCCGAACCCCATCCCTAAACCTGACCCACTTCCGATGCCTTACCCTAACCAATGCCCTAATCTTAACCAGGACACAAACACTAACTCATGCCCTCAAACGTACGCTAACCCTTAAGCATTGTCGTACCCTATCCTGTACCCTAATCCCTCCCCATTCCCTAACCCTAACCCTAAGCGAAACCCTGAACGTGACCCTTTTCCGAGGCCTTACCCTCATCGGTGCCGTTGTCTTAACCACTACACCAACACTAACTCGTGCCCTCACACTTACGCTAACCCTTAAGCATTGTCGTACCCTAACCTGTACCCTAATCCCTCTCCATTCCCTAACCCTAACCCTAACCCGAATCCTAACCCTGACCCTCACCCGAAGCCTTACCCTCACCCGTGCCCTAATCTTAACCAGGACACCAAGACTAACTCGTGCCCTCAAACGTACGCTAACACTAAACCGCAGCGGTACCCTAACCTGTACCCTAATCCCTCTCCATTCCCTAACCCTAACCCTAACCTGAAACCTAACCATGACACTCACCCGAAACTTTACCCTCACCCGTGTCCTAATTTTAACCAGTACATCAACACTAAGCCATGCCCTCTAACGTACGCCAACCCTAAGCCATTGCCGTACCCTAACCTGTACCCTAATCAATCCCCATTCCCTAACCCTAACCCTAACCCTAACCCTTAACGTGACTCTCTTCCGAGGCCTTACCCTCACCCGTGCCCTAATCGTAAGCAGTACACTAACACTAACTAGTGACCTCACACGTACGCTAAACCTTAAGCGTTGTGGTGCCCTAAAGTGTGCCCTAATATCTCCCCATTCCCTAACCCTAACCCTAACCCGAATTCTATCCCTGACCCTCACCCGAAACCTTACCCTCACCCGTGCCTTTATCTTAACTAGGACACCAACACTAACTCGTGCCCTCACACGTACGCTAACCCTTTATCGTTGTCGTACCCTAAACTGTACCCTAATCCCTCCCCATTCCCTAACCCTAACCCTAACCCGAATCCTAACCCTGACCCTCACCTGAAGCCTTACCCTCACCCGTGCCCTAATCTTAACCAGGACACTAACACTAACCCTTGCCCTCACACGAACGCTAACCCTTAAGCACTGTCGTACCCTAAGCTGTACCCTAATCCCTCTGCATTCCTTAACCCTAACCCTAACCCGAATCCTAACCCTGACCCTCACCCGAAGCCTTACCCTCACCCGTGCCCTAATCTTAACCAGGACACCAACACTAACTCGTGCCCTCACACGTACGCTAAACCTTAAGCGTTGTCGTACCCTACATTGTACCCTAATCCCTCCGCATTCCTTAACCCTAACCCTAACCCCATCCCTAAACCTGACCCACTTCCGATGCCCTACCCTAACCAATGCCCTAATCTTAACCAGGACACAAACACTAACTCATGCCCTCAAACGTACGCTAACCCTTAAGCATTGTCGTACCCTATCCTGTACCCTAATCCCTCCCCATTCCCTAACCCTAACCCTAAGCGAAACCCTGAACGTGACTCTTTTCCGAGGCCTTACCCTCATCGGTGCCGTTGTCTTAACTAGTACACCAACACTAACTCGTGCCCTCACACGTACGCTAACCCTTAATCGTTGTCGTACCCTAAACTGTACCCTAATCCCTCCCCATTCCCTAACCCTAACCCTAACCCGAATCCTAACCCTGACCCTGACCTGAAGCCTTACCCTCACCCGTGCCCTAATCTTAACCAGGACACTAACACTAACCCTTGCCTTCACACGAACGCTAACCCTTAAGCACTGTCGTACCCTAAGCTGTACCCTAATCCCTCTGCATTCCTTAAACCTAACCCTAACCCGAATCCTAACCCTGACCCTCACCCGAAGACTTCCCCTCACCCGTGCCCTAATCTTAACCAGGACACCGACACTAACTCGTGCCCTCACACGTACGCTAAACCTTAAGCGTTGTCGTACACTAAATTGTACCCTAATCCCTGCCCATTCCTTAACCCTAACCCGAACCCCATCCCTAAACCTGACCCACTTCCGATGCCTTACCCTAACCAATGCCCTAATCTTAACCAGGACACAAACACTAACTCATGCCCTCAAACGTACGCTAACCCTTAAGCATTGTCGTACCCTATCCTGTACCCTAATCCCTCCCCATTCCCTAACCCTAACCCTAAGCGAAACCCTGTACGTGAGCCTTTTCCGAGGCCTTACCCTCATCGGTGCCGTTGTCTTAACCAGTACACCAACACTAACTCGTGCCCTCACACTTACGCTAACCCTTAAGCATTGTCGTACCCTAACCTGTACCCTAATCCCTCTCCATTCCCTAACCCTAACCCTAACCCGAATCCTAACCCTGACCCTCACCCGAAGCCTTACCCTCACCCGTGCCCTAATCTTAACCAGGACACCAAGACTAACTCGTGCCCTCAAACCTACGCTAACACTAAACCGCAGCGGTACCCTAACCTGTACCCTAATCCCTCTCCATTCCCTAACCCTAACCCTAACCTGAAACCTAACCATGACACTCACCCGAAACTTTACCCTCAACCGTGTCCTAATTTTAACCAGTACATCAACACTAACCCATGCCCTCTAACGTACGCCAACCCTAAGCCATTGCCGTACCCTAACCTGTACCCTAATCAATCCCCATTCCCTAACCCTAACCCTAACCCTAACCCTTAACGTGACCCTCTTCCGAGGCCTTACCCTCACCCGTGCCCTAATCGTAAGCAGTACACTAACACTAACTAGTGACCTCACACGTACGCTAAACCTTAAGCGCTGTGGTGCCCTAAACTGTGCCCTAATATCTCACCATTCCCTAACCCTAACCCTAACCCGAATTCTATCCCTGACCCTCACCCGAAGCCTTACCCTCACCCGTGCCCTAATCTTAACCAGGATACCAAGACTAACTCGTGCCCTCAAACGTACGCTAACACTAAACCGCAGCGGTACCTTAACCTGTACCCTAATCCCTCTCCATTCCCTAACCCTAACCCTAACCTGAAACCTAACCATGACACTCACCCGAAACTTTACCCTCACCCGTGTCCTAATTTTAACCAGTACATCAACACTAACCCATGCCATCTAACGTACGCCAACCCTAAGCCATTGCCGTACCCTAACCTGTACCCTAATCAATCCCCATTCCCTAACCCTAACCCTAACCCTAACCCTTAACGTGACCCTCTTCCGAGGCCTTACCCTCACCCGTGCCCTAATCGTAAGCAGTACATTAACACTAACTAGTGACCTCACAAGTACGTTAAACCTTAAGCGTTGTGGTACCCTAAACTGTGCCCTACTATCTCCCCATTCCCTAACCCTAACCCTAACCCGAATTCTATCCCTGACCCTCACCCGAAACCTTACCCTCACCCGTGCCCTAATCTTAACCAGGACACCAACACTAACTCGTGCCCTCACATGTACGCTAACCCTTAATCGTTGTCGTACCCCAAACTGTACCCTAATCCCTCCCCATTCCATAACCCTAACCCTAACCCGAATCCTAACCCTGACCCTCACCTGAAGCCTTACCCTCACCCGTGCCCTAATCTTAACCAGGACACTAACACTAACCCTTGCCCTCACACGAACGCTAACCCTTAAGCACTGTCGTACCCTAAGCTGTACCCTAATCCCTCTGCATTCCTTAACCCTAACCCTAACCCGAATCCTAACCCTGACCCTCACCCGAAGCCTTACCCTCACCCGTGCCCTAATCTTAACCAGGACACCAACACTAACACGTGCCCTCACAAGTACGCTAAACCTTAAGCGTTGTCGTACACTAAATTGTACCCTAATCCCTCCGCATTCCTTAACCCTAACCCTAACCCCATCCCTAAACCTGACCCACTTCCGATGCCCTACCCTAACCAATGCCCTAATCTTAACCAGGACACAAACACTAACTCATGCCCTCAAACGTACGCTAACCCTTAAGCATTGTCGTACCCTATCCTGTACCCTAATCCCTCCCCATTCCCTAACCCTAACCCTAAGCGAAACCCTGAACGTGACTCTTTTCCGAGGCCTTACCCTCATCGGTGCCGTTGTCTTAACTAGTACACCAACACTAACTCGTGCCCTCACACGTACGCTAACCCTTAATCGTTGTCGTACCCTAAACTGTACCCTAATCCCTCCCCATTCCCTAACCCTAACCCTAACCCGAATCCTAACCCTGACCCTGACCTGAAGCCTTACCCTCACCCGTGCCCTAATCTTAACCAGGACACTAACACTAACCCTTGCCTTCACACGAACGCTAACCCTTAAGCACTGTCGTACCCTAAGCTGTACCCTAATCCCTCTGCATTCCTTAAACCTAACCCTAACCCGAATCCTAACCCTGACCCTCACCCGAAGACTTACCCTCACCCGTGCCCTAATCTTAACCAGGACACCGACACTAACTCGTGCCCTCACACGTACGCTAAACCTTAAGCGTTGTCGTACACTAAATTGTACCCTAATCCCTGCCCATTCCTTAACCCTAACCCGAACCCCATCCCTAAACCTGACCCACTTCCGATGCCTTACCCTAACCAATGCCCTAATCTTAACCAGGACACAAACACTAACTCATGCCCTCAAACGTACGCTAACCCTTAAGCATTGTCGTACCCTATCCTGTACCCTAATCCCTCCCCATTCCCTAACCCTAACCCTAAGCGAAACCCTGAACGTGACCCTTTTCCGAGGCCTTACCCTCATCGGTGCCGTTGTCTTAACCACTACACCAACACTAACTCGTGCCCTCACACTTACGCTAACCCTTAAGCATTGTCGTACCCTAACCTGTACCCTAATCCCTCTCCATTCCCTAACCCTAACCCTAACCCGAATCCTAACCCTGACCCTCACCCGAAGCCTTACCCTCACCCGTGCCCTAATCTTAACCAGGACACCAAGACTAACTCGTGCCCTCAAACGTACGCTAACACTAAACCGCAGCGGTACCCTAACCTGTACCCTAATCCCTCTCCATTCCCTAACCCTAACCCTAACCTGAAACCTAACCATGACACTCACCCGAAACTTTACCCTCACCCGTGTCCTAATTTTAACCAGTACATCAACACTAAGCCATGCCCTCTAACGTACGCCAACCCTAAGCCATTGCCGTACCCTAACCTGTACCCTAATCAATCCCCATTCCCTAACCCTAACCCTAACCCTAACCCTTAACGTGACTCTCTTCCGAGGCCTTACCCTCACCCGTGCCCTAATCGTAAGCAGTACACTAACACTAACTAGTGACCTCACACGTACGCTAAACCTTAAGCGTTGTGGTGCCCTAAAGTGTGCCCTAATATCTCCCCATTCCCTAACCCTAACCCTAACCCGAATTCTATCCCTGACCCTCACCCGAAACCTTACCCTCACCCGTGCCTTTATCTTAACTAGGACACCAACACTAACTCGTGCCCTCACACGTACGCTAACCCTTTATCGTTGTCGTACCCTAAACTGTACCCTAATCCCTCCCCATTCCCTAACCCTAACCCTAACCCGAATCCTAACCCTGACCCTCACCTGAAGCCTTACCCTCACCCGTGCCCTAATCTTAACCAGGACACTAACACTAACCCTTGCCCTCACACGAACGCTAACCCTTAAGCACTGTCGTACCCTAAGCTGTACCCTAATCCCTCTGCATTCCTTAACCCTAACCCTAACCCGAATCCTAACCCTGACCCTCACCCGAAGCCTTACCCTCACCCGTGCCCTAATCTTAACCAGGACACCAACACTAACTCGTGCCCTCACACGTACGCTAAACCTTAAGCGTTGTCGTACCCTACATTGTACCCTAATCCCTCCGCATTCCTTAACCCTAACCCTAACCCCATCCCTAAACCTGACCCACTTCCGATGCCCTACCCTAACCAATGCCCTAATCTTAACCAGGACACAAACACTAACTCATGCCCTCAAACGTACGCTAACCCTTAAGCATTGTCGTACCCTATCCTGTACCCTAATCCCTCCCCATTCCCTAACCCTAACCCTAAGCGAAACCCTGAACGTGACTCTTTTCCGAGGCCTTACCCTCATCGGTGCCGTTGTCTTAACTAGTACACCAACACTAACTCGTGCCCTCACACGTACGCTAACCCTTAATCGTTGTCGTACCCTAAACTGTACCCTAATCCCTCCCCATTCCCTAACCCTAACCCTAACCCGAATCCTAACCCTGACCCTGACCTGAAGCCTTACCCTCACCCGTGCCCTAATCTTAACCAGGACACTAACACTAACCCTTGCCTTCACACGAACGCTAACCCTTAAGCACTGTCGTACCCTAAGCTGTACCCTAATCCCTCTGCATTCCTTAAACCTAACCCTAACCCGAATCCTAACCCTGACCCTCACCCGAAGACTTCCCCTCACCCGTGCCCTAATCTTAACCAGGACACCGACACTAACTCGTGCCCTCACACGTACGCTAAACCTTAAGCGTTGTCGTACACTAAATTGTACCCTAATCCCTGCCCATTCCTTAACCCTAACCCGAACCCCATCCCTAAACCTGACCCACTTCCGATGCCTTACCCTAACCAATGCCCTAATCTTAACCAGGACACAAACACTAACTCATGCCCTCAAACGTACGCTAACCCTTAAGCATTGTCGTACCCTATCCTGTACCCTAATCCCTCCCCATTCCCTAACCCTAACCCTAAGCGAAACCCTGTACGTGAGCCTTTTCCGAGGCCTTACCCTCATCGGTGCCGTTGTCTTAACCAGTACACCAACACTAACTCGTGCCCTCACACTTACGCTAACCCTTAAGCATTGTCGTACCCTAACCTGTACCCTAATCCCTCTCCATTCCCTAACCCTAACCCTAACCCGAATCCTAACCCTGACCCTCACCCGAAGCCTTACCCTCACCCGTGCCCTAATCTTAACCAGGACACCAAGACTAACTCGTGCCCTCAAACCTACGCTAACACTAAACCGCAGCGGTACCCTAACCTGTACCCTAATCCCTCTCCATTCCCTAACCCTAACCCTAACCTGAAACCTAACCATGACACTCACCCGAAACTTTACCCTCAACCGTGTCCTAATTTTAACCAGTACATCAACACTAACCCATGCCCTCTAACGTACGCCAACCCTAAGCCATTGCCGTACCCTAACCTGTACCCTAATCAATCCCCATTCCCTAACCCTAACCCTAACCCTAACCCTTAACGTGACCCTCTTCCGAGGCCTTACCCTCACCCGTGCCCTAATCGTAAGCAGTACACTAACACTAACTAGTGACCTCACACGTACGCTAAACCTTAAGCGCTGTGGTGCCCTAAACTGTGCCCTAATATCTCACCATTCCCTAACCCTAACCCTAACCCGAATTCTATCCCTGACCCTCACCCGAAGCCTTACCCTCACCCGTGCCCTAATCTTAACCAGGATACCAAGACTAACTCGTGCCCTCAAACGTACGCTAACACTAAACCGCAGCGGTACCTTAACCTGTACCCTAATCCCTCTCCATTCCCTAACCCTAACCCTAACCTGAAACCTAACCATGACACTCACCCGAAACTTTACCCTCACCCGTGTCCTAATTTTAACCAGTACATCAACACTAACCCATGCCATCTAACGTACGCCAACCCTAAGCCATTGCCGTACCCTAACCTGTACCCTAATCAATCCCCATTCCCTAACCCTAACCCTAACCCTAACCCTTAACGTGACCCTCTTCCGAGGCCTTACCCTCACCCGTGCCCTAATCGTAAGCAGTACATTAACACTAACTAGTGACCTCACAAGTACGTTAAACCTTAAGCGTTGTGGTACCCTAAACTGTGCCCTACTATCTCCCCATTCCCTAACCCTAACCCTAACCCGAATTCTATCCCTGACCCTCACCCGAAACCTTACCCTCACCCGTGCCCTAATCTTAACCAGGACACCAACACTAACTCGTGCCCTCACATGTACGCTAACCCTTAATCGTTGTCGTACCCCAAACTGTACCCTAATCCCTCCCCATTCCATAACCCTAACCCTAACCCGAATCCTAACCCTGACCCTCACCTGAAGCCTTACCCTCACCCGTGCCCTAATCTTAACCAGGACACTAACACTAACCCTTGCCCTCACACGAACGCTAACCCTTAAGCACTGTCGTACCCTAAGCTGTACCCTAATCCCTCTGCATTCCTTAACCCTAACCCTAACCCGAATCCTAACCCTGACCCTCACCCGAAGCCTTACCCTCACCCGTGCCCTAATCTTAACCAGGACACCAACACTAACACGTGCCCTCACAAGTACGCTAAACCTTAAGCGTTGTCGTACACTAAATTGTACCCTAATCCCTCCCCATTCCTTAACCCTAACCCTAACCCCATCCCTAAACCTGACCCACTTCCGATGCCCTACCCTAACCAATGCCCTAATCTTAACCAGGACACAAACACTAACTCATGCCCTCAAACGTACGCTAACCCTTAAGCATTGTCGTACCCTATCCTGTACCCTAATCCCTCCCCATTCCCTAACCCTAACCCTAAGCGAAACCCTGTACGTGAGCCTTTTCCGAGGCCTTACCCTCATCGGTGCCGTTGTCTTAACCAGTACACCAACACTAACTCGTGCCCTCACACTTACGCTAACCCTTAAGCATTGTCGTACCCTAACCTGTACCCTAATCCCTCTCCATTCCCTAACCCTAACCTTATCCCGAATCCTAACCCTGACCCTCACCCGAAGCCTTACCCTCACCCGTGCCCTAATCTTAACCAGGACACCAAGACTAACTCGTGCCCTCAAACGTACGCTAACACTAAACCGCAGCGGTACCCTAACCTGTACCCTAATCCCTCTCCATTCCCTAACCCTAACCCTAACCTGAAACCTAACCATGACACTCACCCGAAACTTTACCCTCACCCGTGTCCTAATTTTAACCAGTACATCAACACTAATCCATGCCCTCTAACGTACGCCAACCCAAAGCCATTGCCGTACCCTAACCTGTACCCTAATCAGTCCCCATTCCCTAACCCTAACCCTAACCCTAACCCTTAACGTGACCCTCTTCCGAGGCCTTACCCTCACCCGTGCCCTAATCGTAAGCAGTACACTAACACTAACTAGTGACCTCACACGTACGCTAAACCTTAAGCGTTGTGGTGCCCTAAACTGTGCCCTAATATCTCACCATTCCCTAACCCTAACCCTAACCCGAATTCTATCCCTGACCCTCACCCGAAGCCTTACCCTCACCCGTGCCCTAATCTTAACCAGGATACCAAGACTAACTCGTGCCCTCAAACGTACGCAAACACTAAACCGCAGCGGTACCCTAACCTGTACCCTAATCCCTCTCCATTCCCTAACCCTAACCCTAACCTGAAACCTAACCATGACACTCACCCGAAACTTTACCCTCACCCGTGTCCTAATTTTAACCAGTACATCAACACTAACCCATGCCCTCTAACGTACGCCAAGCCTAAGCCATTGCCATACCCTAACCTGTACCCTAATCAATCCCCATTCCCTAACCCTAACCCTAACCCTAACCCTTAACGTGACCCTCTTCCGAGGCCTTACCCTCACCCGTGCCCTAATCGTAAGCAGTACATTAACACTAACTAGTGACCTCACACGTACGTTAAACCTTAAGCGTTGTGGTACCCTAAACTGTGCCCTAATATCTCCCCATTCCCTAACCCTAACCCTAACCCGAATTCTATCCCTGACCCTCACCCGAAACCTTACCCTCACCCGTGCCCTAATCTTAACCAGGACACCAACACTAACTCGTGCCCTCACACGTACGCTAACCCTTAATCGTTGTCGTACCCTAAACTGTACCCTAATCCCTCCCCATTCCATAACCCTAACCCTAACCCGAATCCTAACCCTGACCCTCACCTGAAGCCTTACCCTCACCCGTGCCCTAATCTTAACCAGGACACTAACACTAACCCTTGCCCTCACACGAACGCTAATCCTTAAGCACTGTCGTACCCTAAGCTGTACCCTAATCCCTCTGCATTCCTTAACCCTAACCCTAACCAGAATCCTAACCCTGACCATCACCCGAAGCCTTACCCTCACCCGTGCCCTAATCTTAACCAGGACACCAACACTAACACGTGCCCTCACAAGTACGCTAAACCTTAAGCGTTGTCGTACCCTAAATTGTACCCTAATCCCTCCCCATTCCTTAATCCTAACCCTAAACCCATCCCTAAACCTGACCCACTTCCGATGCCCTACCCTAACCAATGCCCTAATCTTAACCAGGACACAAACACTAACTCATTCCCTCAAACGTACGCTAACCCTTAAGCATTGTCGTACCCTATCCTGTACCCTAATCCCTCCCCATTCCCTAACCCTAACCCTAAGCGAAACCCTGAACGTGACCCTTTTCCGAGGCCTTACCCTCATCCGTGCCGTTGTCTTAACCAGTACACCAACACTAACTCGTGCCCTCACACTTACGCTAACCCTTAAGCATTGTCGTACCCTAACCTGTACCCTAATCCCTCTCCATTCCCTAACCCTAACCCTAACCCGAATCCTAACCCTGACCCTCACCCGAAGCCTTACCCTCACCCGTGCCCTAATCTTAACCAGGACACCAAGACTAACTCGTGCCCTCAAACGTACGCTAACACTAAACCGCAGCGGTACCCTAACCTGTACCCTAATCCCTCTCCATTCCCTAACCCTAACCCTAACCTGAAACCTAACCATGACACTCACCCGAAACTTTACCCTCACCCGTGTCCTAATTTTAACCAGTACATCAACACTAACCCATGCCCTCTAACGTACGCCAACCCTAAGCCATTGCCGTACCCTAACCTGTACCCTAATCAATCTCCTTTCCCTAACCCTAACCCTAACCCTAACCCTTAACGTGACCCTCTTCCGAGGCCTTACCCTCACCCGTGCCCTAATCGTAAGCAGTACATTAACACTAACTAGTGACCTCACACGTACGCTAAACCTTAACCGTTGTGGTGCCCTAAACTGTGCCCTAATATCTCCCCATTCCCTAACCCTAACCCTAACCCGAATTCTATCCCTGACCCTCACCCGAAACCTTACCCTCACCCGTGCCCTAATCTTAACCAGGACACCAACACTAACTTGTGCCCTCACACGTACGCTAACCCTTAATCGTTGTTGTACCCTAAACTATACCCTAATCCCTCCCCATTCCCTAACCCTAACCCTAACCCGAATCCTAACCCTGACCCTCACCTGAAGCCTTACCCTCACCCGTGCCCTAATCTTAACCAGGACACTAACACTAACCCTTGCCCTCACACGAACGCTAACCCTTAAGCACTGTCGTACCCTAAGCTGTACCCTAATCCCTCTGCATTCCTTAACCCTAACCCTAACCCGAATCCTAACCCTGACCCTCACCCGAAGCCTTACCCTCACCCGTGCCCTAATCTTAACCAGGGCACCAACACTAACTCGTGCCCTCAAACGTACGCTAAACCTTAAGCGTTGTGGTACCCTAAATTGTACCATAATCCCTCCCCATTCCTTAACTCTAACCGTAACCCCATCCCTAAACCTGACCCACTTCCGATGCCCTACCCTAACCAATGCCCTAATCTTAACCAATACACAAACACTAACTCATGCCCTCAAACGTACGCTAACCCTTAAGCATTGTCGTACCCTATCCTGTACCCTAATCCCTCCATATTTCCTAACCCTAACCCTAAGCGAATCCCTGAACGTGACCCTTTTCCGAGGCCTTACCCTCATCGGTGCCGTTGTCTTAACCAGTACACCAACACTAACTCGTGCCCTCACACTTACGCTAACCCTTAAGCATTGTCGTACCCTAACCTGTACCCTAATCCCTCTCCATTCCCTAACCCTAACCCTAACCCGAATCCTAACCCTGACCCTCACCCGAAGACTTACCCTCACCCGTGCCCTAATCTTATTCAGGACACCAAGACTAACTCGTGCCCTCAAACGTACGCTAACACTAAACCGCAGCTGTACCCTAACCTGTACCCTAATCCCTCTCCATTCCCTAACCCTAACCCTAACCTGAAACCTAACCATGACACTCACCCGAAACTTTACCCTCACCCGTGTCCTAATTTTAACCAGTACATGAACACTAACCCATGCCCTTTAACGTACGCCAGCCCTAAGCCATTGCCGTACCCTAACCTGTACCCTAATCATTCCCCATTCCCTAACCCTAACCCTAACCCTAACCCTTAACGTGACCCTCTTCCGAGGCCTTACCCTCACCCGTGCCCTAATCGTAAGCAGTACACTAACACTAACTAGTGACCTCACACGTACGCTAAACCTTAAGCGTTGTGGTACCCTAAACTGTGCCCTAATATCTCCCCATTCCCTAAACCTAACCCTAACCGGAGTTCTATCCCTGACCCTCACCCGAAACCATACCCTCACCCGGGCCCTAATCTTAACCAGGACACCAACACTAACTCGTGCCCTCACACGTACGCTAACCCTTAATCGTTGTCGTACCCTAAACTGTACCCTAATCCCTCTCCATTCCCTAACCGTAATCCTAACCCGAATCCTAACCCTGACCCTCACCTGAAGCCTTACCCTCACCCGTGCCCTAATATTAACCAGGACACTAACACTAACCCTTGCCCTCACACGAACGCTAACCCTTAAGCACTGGCGTACCCTAAGCTGTACCCTAATCCCTCTGCATTCCTTAACCCTAACCCTAACCCGAATCCTAACCCTGACTCTCACCCGAAGCCTTACCCTCACCCGTGCCCTAATCTTAACCAGGACACCAACACTAACTCGTGCCCTCACACGTACGCTAAACCTAAAGCGTTGTCGTACCCTAAATTGTACCCTAATCCCTCCCCATTCCTTAACCCTAACCCTAACCCCATCACTAAATCTGACCCACTTCCGATGCCCTACCCTAACCAATGCCCTAATCTTAACCAGTACACAAACACTAACTCGTGGCCTCAAACGAACGCTAACCCTTAAGCATTGTCGTACCCTATCCTGTACCCTAATCCCTCCCCATTCCCTAACCCTAACCCTAAGCGAAACCCTGAACGTGACCCTTTTCCGAGGCCTTACCCTCATCGGTGCCGTTGTCTTAACCAGTACACCAACACTAACTCGTGCCCTCACACTTACGCTAACCCTTAAGCGTTGTCGTACTCTAACCTGTACCCTAATCCCTCTTCATTCCCTAACCCTAACCCTAACCCGAATCCTAACCCTGACCCTCACCCGAAGCCTTACCCTCACCCGAGCCCTAATCTTAACCAGGACACCAAGACTAACTCGTGCCCTCAAACGTACGCTAACACTAAACCGCAGCGGTACCCTAACCTGTACCCTAATCCCTCTCCATTCCCTAACCCTAACCCTAACCTGAAACCTAACCATGACACTCACCCGAAACTTTACCCTCACCCGTGTCCTAATTTTAACCAGTACATCAAAAGTAACCCATGCCCTCTAACGCACGCCAACCCTAAGCCATTGCCGTACACTAACCTGTACCCTAATCAATCCCCATTCCCTAACCCTAACCCTAACCCTAACCCTTAACGTGATCTTCTTCCGAGGCCTTACCCTCACCCGTGCCCTAATCGTAAGCAGTACACTAACACTAACTAGTGACCTCACACGTACGCTAAACCTTAAGCGTTGTGGTACCCTAAACTTTGCCCTATTATCTCCCCATTCCCTAACCCTAACACTAACCCGAATTCTATCCCTGACCCTCACCCGAAACCTTACCCTCACCCGTGCCCTAATCTTAACCAGGACACTAACACTAACCCTTGCCCTCACACGAACGCTAACCCTTAAGCACTGTCGTACCCTAAGCTGTACCCTAATCCCTCTGCATTCCTTAACCCTAACCCTAACCCGAATCCTAACCCTGACCCTCACCCGAAGCCTTACCCTCACCCGTGCCCTAATCTTAACCAGGACACCAACACTAACTCGTGCCCTCAAACGTACGCTAAACCTTAAGCGTTGTCGTACCCTAAATTGTACCATAATCCCTCCCCATTCCTTAACCCTAACCCTAACCCCATCCCTAAACCTGACCCACTTCCGATGCCCTACCCTAACCAATGCCCTAATCTTAACCAATACACAAACACT
Source organism: Inia geoffrensis (assembly GCA_036417435.1). Lineage (NCBI taxonomy): Eukaryota > Metazoa > Chordata > Mammalia > Artiodactyla > Iniidae > Inia > Inia geoffrensis. The sequence goes on along the minus strand of CM070899.1, from coordinate 190,656,288 downwards.
AACTCATGCCCTCAAACGTACGCTAACCCTTAAGCATTGTCGTACCCTATCCTGTACCCTAATCCCTCCCCATTTCCTAACCCTAACCCTAAGCGAATCCCTGAACGTGACCCTTTTCCGAGGCCTTACCCTCATCGGTGCCGTTGTCTTAACCAGTACACCAACACTAACTCGTGCCCTCACACTTACGCTAACCCTTAAGCATTGTCGTACCCTAACCTGTACCCTAATCCCTCTCCATTCCCTAATCCTAACCCTTACCCGAATCCTAACCCTGACCCTCACCCGAAGCCTTACCCTCACCCGTGCCCTAATCTTAATCAGGACACCAAGACTAACTCGTGCCCTCAAACGTACGCTAACACTAAACCGCAGCGGTACCCTAACCTGTACCCTAATCCCTCTCCATTCCCTAACCCTAACCCTAACCTGAAACCTAACCATGACACTCACCAGAAACTTTACCCTCACCCGTGTCCTAATTTTAACCAGTACATCAACACTAACCCATGCCCTCTAACGTACGCCAAGCCTAAGCCATTGCCATACCCTAACCTGTACCCTAATCAATCCCCATTCCCTAACCCTAACCCTAACCCTAACCCTTAACGTGACCCTCTTCCGAGGCCTTACCCTCACCCGTGACCTAATCGTAAGCAGTACATTAACACTAACTAGTGACCTCACACGTACGTTAAACCTTAAGCGTTGTCGTACCCTAAACTGTACCCTAATCCCTCCCCATTCCATAACCCTAACCCTAACCCGAATCCTAACCCTGACCCTCACCTGAAGCCTTACCCTCACCCGTGCCCTAATCTTAACCAGGACACTAACACTAACCCTTGCCCTCACACGAACGCTAATCCTTAAGCACTGTCGTACCCTAAGCTGTACCCTAATCCCTCTGCATTCCTTAACCCTAAACCTAACCAGAATCCTAACCCTGACCCTCACCCGAAGCCTTACCCTCACCCGTGCCCTAATCTTAACCAGGACACCAACACTAACACGTGCCCTCACAAGTACGCTAAACCTTAAGCGTTGTCGTACCCTAAATTGTACCCTAATCCCTCCCCATTCCTTAACCCTAACCCTAACCCCATCCCTAAACCTGACCCACTTCCGATGCCCTACCCTAACCAATGCCCTAATCTTAACCAGGACACAAACACTAACTCATTCCCTCAAACGTACGCTAACCCTTAAGCATTGTCGTACCCTATCCTGTACCCTAATCCCTCCCCATTCCCTAACCCTAACCCTAAGCGAAACCCTGAACGTGACCCTTTTCCGAGGCCTTACCCTCATCCGTGCCGTTGTCTTAACCAGTACACCAACACTAACTCGTGCCCTCACACTTACGCTAACCCTTAAGCATTGTCGTACCCTAACCTGTACCCTAATCCCTCTCCATTCCCTAACCCTAACCCTAACCCGAATCCTAACCCTGACCCTCACCCGAAGCCTTACCCTCACCCGTGCCCTAATCTTATTCAGGACACCAAGACTAACTCGTGCCCTCAAACGTACGCTAACACTAAACCGCAGCGGTACCCTAACCTGTACCCTAATCCCTCTCCATTCCCTAACCCTAACCCTAACCTGAAACCTAACCATGACACTCACCCGAAACTTTACCCTCACCCGTGTCCTAATTTTAACCAGTACATCAACACTAACCCATGCCCTCTAACGTACGCCAACCCTAAGCCATTGCCGTACCCTAACCTGTACCCTAATCAATCTCCTTTCCCTAACCCTAACCCTAACCCTAACCCTTAACGTGACCCTCTTCCGAGGCCTTACCCTCACCCGTGCCCTAATCGTAAGCAGTACATTAACACTAACTAGTGACCTCACACGTACGCTAAACCTTAACCGTTGTGGTGCCCTAAACTGTGCCCTAATATCTCCCCATTCCCTAACCCTAACCCTAACCCGAATTCTATCCCTGACCCTCACCCGAAACCTTACCCTCACCCGTGCCCTAATCTTAACCAGGACACCAACACTAACTTGTGCCCTCACACGTACGCTAACCCTTAATCGTTGTTGTACCCTAAACTATACCCTAATCCCTCCCCATTCCCTAACCCTAACCCTAACCCGAATCCTAACACTGACCCTCACCTGAAGCCTTACCCTCACCCGTGCCCTAATCTTAACCAGGACACTAACACTAACCCTTGCCCTCACACGAACGCTAACCCTTAAGCACTGTCGTACCCTAAGCTGTACCCTAATCCCTCTGCATTCCTTAACCCTAACCCTAACCCGAATCCTAACCCTGACCCTCACCCGAAGCCTTACCCTCACCCGTGCCCTAATCTTAACCAGGACACCAACACTAACTCGTGCCCTCAAACGTACGCTAAACCTTAAGCGTTGTGGTACCCTAAATTGTACCATAATCCCTCCCCATTCCTTAACCCTAACGCTAACCCCATCCCTAAACCTGACCCACTTCCGATGCCCTACCCTAACCAATGCCCTAATCTTAACCAATACACAAACACTAACTCATGCCCTCAAACGTACGCTAACCCTTAAGCATTGTCGTACCCTATCCTGTACCCTAATCCCTCCATATTTCCTAACCCTAACCCTAAGCGAATCCCTGAATGTGACCCTTTTCCGAGGCCTTACCCTCATCGGTGCCGTTGTCTTAACCAGTACACCAACACTAACTCGTGCCCTCACACTTACGCTAACCCTTAAGCATTGTCGTACCCTAACCTGTACCCTAATCCCTCTCCATTCCCTAACCCTAACCCTAACCCGAATCCTAACCCTGACCCTCACCCGAAGACTTACCCTCACCCGTGCCCTAATCTTATTCAGGACACCAAGACTAACTCGTGCCCTCAAACGTACGCTAACACTAAACCGCAGCTGTACCCTAACCTGTACCCTAATCCCTCTCCATTCCCTAACCCTAACCCTAACCTGAAACCTAACCATGACACTCACCCGAAACTTTACCCTCACCCGTGTCCTAATTTTAACCAGTACATCAAAAGTAACCCATGCCCTCTAACGCAGGCCAACCCTAAGCCATTGCCGTACACTAACCTGTACCCTAATCAATCCCCATTCCCTAACCCTAACCCTAACCCTAACCCTTAACGTGATCTTCTTCCGAGGCCTTACCCTCACCCGTGCCCTAATCGTAAGCAGTACACTAACACTAACTAGTGACCTCACACGTACGCTAAACCTTAAGCGTTGTGGTACCCTAAACTGTGCCCTATTATCTCCCCATTCCCTAACCCTAACACTAACCCGAATTCTATCCCTGACCCTCACCCGAAACCTTACCCTCACCCGTGCCCTAATCTTAACCAGGACACTAACACTAACCCTTGCCCTCACACGAACGCTAACCCTTAAGCACTGTCGTACCCTAAGCTGTACCCTAATCCCTCTGCATTCCTTAACCCTAACCCTAACCCGAATCCTAACCCTGACCCTCACCCGAAGCCTTACCCTCACCCGTGCCCTAATCTTAACCAGGACACCAACACTAACTCGTGCCCTCAAACGTACGCTAAACCTTAAGCGTTGTCGTACCCTAAATTGTACCATAATCCCTCCCCATTCCTTAACCCTAACCCTAACCCCATCCCTAAACCTGACCCACTTCCGATGCCCTACCCTAACCAATGCCCTAATCTTAACCAATACACAAACACTAACTCATGCCCTCAAACGTACGCTAACCCTTAAGCATTGTCGTACCCTATCCTGTACCCTAATCCCTCCCCATTTCCTAACCCTAACCCTAAGCGAATCCCTGAACGTGACCCTTTTCCGAGGCCTTACCCTCATCGGTGCCGTTGTCTTAACCAGTACACCAACACTAACTCGTGCCCTCACACTTACGCTAACCCTTAAGCATTGTCGTACCCTAACCTGTACCCTAATCCCTCTCCATTCCCTAACCCTAACCCTTACCCGAATCCTAACCCTGACCCTCACCCGAAGCCTTACCCTCACCCGTGCCCTAATCTTAATCAGGACACCAAGACTAACTCGTGCCCTCAAACGTACGCTAACACTAAACCGCAGCTGTACCCTAACCTGTACCCTAATCCCTCTCCATTCCCTAACCCTAACCCTAACCTGAAACCTAACCATGACACTCACCCGAAACTTTACCCTCACCCGTGTCCTAATTTTAACCAGTACATCAACACTAACCCATGCCCTTTAACGTACGCGAACCCTAAGCCATTGCCGTACCCTAACCTGTACCCTAATCATTCCCCATTCCCTAACCCTAACCCTAACCCTAACCCTTAACGTGACCCTCTTCCGAGGCCTTACCCTCACCCGTGCCCTAATCGTAAGCAGTACACTAACACTAACTAGTGACCTCACACGTACGCTAAACCTTAAGCGTTGTGGTACCCTAAACTGTGCCCTAATATCTCCCCATTCCCTAAACCTAACCCTAACCGGAGGTCTATCCCTGACCCTCACCCGAAACCATACCCTCACCCGGGCCCTAATCTTAACCAGGACACCAACACTAACTCGTGCCCTCACACGTACGCTAACCCTTAATCGTTGTCGTACCCTAAACTGTACCCTAATCCCTCCCCATTCCCTAACCCTAATCCTAAACCAAATCCTACCCCTGACCCTCACCTGAAGCCTTACCCTCACCCGTGCCCTAATATTAACCAGGACACTAACACTAACCCTTGCCCTCACACGAACGCTAACCCTTAAGCAGTGGCGTACCCTAAGCTGTACCCTAATCCCTCTCCATTCCCTAACCCTAACCCTAACCCGAATCCTAACCCTGACCCTCACCCGAAGCCTTACCCTCACCCGAGCCCTAATCTTAATCAGGACACCAAGACTAACTCGTGCCCACAAACGTACGCTAACACTAAACCGCAGCGGTACCCTAACCTGTACCCTAATCCCTCTCCATTCCCTAACCCTAACCTTAACCTGAAACCTAACCATGACACTCACCCGAAACTTTACCCTCACCCGTGTCCTAATTTTAACCAGTACATCAACACTAACCCATGCCCTCTAACGTACGCCAACCCTAAGCCATTGCCGTACACTAACCTGTACCCTAATCAATCCCCATTCCCTAACCCTAACCCTAACCCTAACCCTTAACGTGATCTTCTTCCGAGGCCTTACCCTCAAACGTGCCCTAATCGTAAGCAGTACACTAACACTAACTAGTGACCTCACACGTACACTAAACCTTAAGCGTTGTGGTACCCTAAACTGTGCCCTAATATCTCCCCATTCCCTAACCCTAACCCTAAACCGAATTCTATCCCTGACCCTCACCCGAAACCTTACCCTCACCCGTGCCCTAATCTTAACCAGGACACCAACACTAACTTGTGCCCTCACACGTACGCTAACCCTAAAGCGTTGTCGTACCCTAAATTGTACCCTAATCCCTCCCCATTCCTTAACCCTAACCCTAACCCCATCCCTAAACCTGACCCACTTCCGATGCCCTACACTAACCAATGCCCTAATCTTAACCAGTACACAAACACTAACTCATACCCTCAAACGTACGCTAACCCTTAAGCATTGATGTACCCTATCCTGTACCCTAATCCCTCCCCATTCCCTAACCCTAACCCTAAGCGAAACCCTGAACATGACCCTTTTCCGAGGCCTTACCCTCATCGGTGCCGTTGTCTTAACCAGTACACCAACACTAACTCGTGCCCTCACACTTACGCTAACCCTTAAGCATTGTCGTACCCTAACCTGTACCCTAATCCCTCTCCATTCCCTAACCCTAACCATAACCCGATTCCTAACCCTGACCCTCATCCGAAACCTTACCCTCACCCGTGCCCTAATCTTAACCAGGACACCAAGAATAACTCGTGCCCTCAAACGTACGCTAACACTAAACCGCAGCGGTACCCTAACCTGTACCCTAATCCCTCTCCATTCCCTAAACCTAACCCTAACCTGAAACCTAACCATGACACTCACCCGAAACTTTACCCTCACCCGTTTCCTAATTTTAACCAGTACATCAACACTAACCCATGCCCTCTAACGTACGACAACCCTAAGCCATTGCCGTACCCTAACCTGTACCCTAATCAATCCCCATTTCCTAACCCTAACCCTAACCCTAACCCTTAACGTGACCCTCTTCCGAGGCCTTACCCTCACCCGTGCCCTAATCGTAAGCAGTACACTAACAATAACTAGTGACCTCACACGTACGCTAAACCTTAAGCGTTGTGGTACCATAAACTGTGCCCTAATATCTCCCCATTCCCTAACCCTAACCCTAACCCGAATTCTATCCCTGACCCTCACCCGAAACCTTACCCTCACCCGTGCCCTAATCTTAACCAGGACACCAACACTAACTCGTGCCCTCACACGTACGCTAAACCTTAAGCGTTGTCGTACCCTAAATTGTACCCTAATCCCTCCCCATTCCTTAACCCTAACCCTAACCCCATCCCTAAACCTGACCCACTTCCGATGCCCTACCCTAACCAATGCCCTAATCTTAACCAGTACACAAACACTAACTCATACCCTCAAACGTACGCTAACCCTTAAGCATTCTTGTACCCTATCCTGTACCCTAATCCCTCCCCATTCCCTAACCCTAACCCTAAGCGAAACCCTGAACATGACCCTTTTCCGAGGCCTTACCCTCATCGGTGCCCTTGTCTTAACCAGTACACCAACACTAACTCGTGCCCTCACACTTACGCTAACCCTTAAGCATTGTCGTACCCTAACCTGTACCCTAATCCCTCTCCATTCCCTAACCCTAACCATAACCCGATTCCTAACCCTGACCCTCATCCGAAACCTTACCCTCACCCGTGCCCTAATCTTAACCAGGACACCAAGAATAACTCGTGCCCTCAAACGTACGCTAACACTAAACCGCAGCGGTACCCTAACCTGTACCCTAATCCCTCTCCATTCCCTAAACCTAACCCTAACCTGAAACCTAACCATGACACTCACCCGAAACTTTACCCTCACCCGTTTCCTAATTTTAACCAGTACATCAACACTAACCCATGCCCTCTAACGTACGACAACCCTAAGCCATTGCCGTACCCTAACCTGTACCCTAATCAATCCCCATTTCCTAACCCTAACCCTAACCCTAACCCTTAACGTGACCCTCTTCCGAGGCCTTACCCTCACCCGTGCCCTAATCGTAAGCAGTACACTAACAATAACTAGTGACCTCACACGTACGCTAAACCTTAAGCGTTGTGGTACCATAAACTGTGCCCTAATATCTCCCCATTCCCTAACCCTAACCCTAACCCGAATTCTATCCCTGACCCTCACCCGAAACCTTACCCTCACCCGTGCCCTAATCTTAACCAGGACACCAACACTAACTCGTGCCCTCACACGTACGCTAAACCTTAAGCGTTGTCGTACCCTAAATTGTACCCTAATCCCTCCCCATTCCTTAACCCTAACCCTAACCCCATCCCTAAACCTGACCCACTTCCGATGCCCTACCCTTACCAATGCCCTAATCTTAACCAGTACACAAACACTAACTCATACCCTCAAACGTACGCTAACCCTTAAGCATTCTTGTACCCTATCCTGTACCCTAATCCCTCCCCATTCCCTAATCCTAACCCTAAGCGAAACCCTGAACATGACCCTTTTCCAAGGCCTTACCCTCATCGGTGCCGTTGTCTTAACCAGTACACCAACACTAACTCGTGCCCTCACACTTACGCTAACCCTTAATCATTGTCGTACCCTAACCTGTACCCTAATCCCTCTCCATTCCCTAACCCTAAACATAACCCGAATCCTAACCCTGACCCTCATCCGAAACCTTACCCTCACCCGTGCCCTAATCTTAACCAGGACACTAACACTAACCCTTGCCCTCACACGAACGCTAACCCTTAAGCACTGTCGTACCCTAAGCTGTACCCTAATCCCTCCGCATTCCTTAACCCTAACCCTAACCCGAATCCTAACCCTGACCCTCACCCGAAGCCTTACCTTCACCCGTGCCCTAATCTTAACCAGGACACCAACACTAACTCGTGCCCTCACACGTACGCTAAACCTTAAGCGTTGTCGTACCCTAAATTGTACCCTAATCCCTCCCCATTCCTTAACCCTAACCCTAACCCCATCCCTAAACCTGACCCACTTCCGATGCCCTACCCTAACCAATGCCCTAATCTTAACCAGTACACAAACACTAACTCATGCCCTCAAACGTACGCTAACCCTTAAGCATTGTCGTACCCTATCCTGTACCCTAATCCCTCCCCATTCCCTAACCCTAACCCTAAGCGAAACCCTGAACGTGACCCTTTTTCGAGGCCTTACCCTCATCGGTGCCGTTGTCTTAACCAGTACACCAACACTAACTCGTGCCCTCACACTTACGCTAACCCTTAAGCATTGTCGTACCCTAACCTGTACCCTAATCCCTCTCCATTCCCTAACCCTAACCCTGACCCGAATCCTAACCCTGACCCTCACCCGAAGCCTTACCCTCACCCGTGCCCTAATCTTAACCAGGACACCAAGACTAAATCGTGCCCTCAAACGTACGCTAACACTAAACCGCAGCGGTACCCTAACCTGTACCCTAATCCCTCTCCATTCCCTAACCCTAACCCTAACCTGAAACCTAACCATGACACTCACCCGAAACTTTACCCTCACCCGTGTCCTAATTTTAACCAGTACATCAACACTAACCCATGCCCTCTAACGTACGCCAACCCTAAGCCATTGTCGTACCCTAACCTGTACCCTAATCAATCCCCATTCCCTAACCCTAACCTTAACCCTAACCCTTAACGTGACCCTCTTCCGAGGCCTTACCCTCACCCGTGCCCTAATCGTAAGCAGTACATTAACACTAACTAGTGACATCACACGTACGCTAAGCCTTAAGCGTTGTGGTACCCTAAACTGTACCCTAATATCTCCCCATTCCCTAACCCTAACCCTAACCCGAATTCTATCCCTGACCCTCACCCGAAACCTTACCCTCACCCGTGCCCTAATCTTAACCAGGACACCAACACTAACTCGTGCCCTCACACGTACGCTACACCTTAAGCGTTGTCGTACCCTAAATTGTACCCTAATCCCTCCCCATTCCTTAACCCTAACCCTAACCCCATCCCTAAACCTGACCCACTTCCGATGCCCTACCCTAACCAATGCCCTAATCTTAACCAGGACACAAACACTAACTCATGCCCTCAAACGTACGCTAACCCTTAAGCATTGTCGTACCCTATCCTGTACCCTAATCCCTCCCCATTCCCTAACCCTAACCCTAAGCGAAACCCTGAACGTGACCCTTTTCCGAGGCCTTACCCTCATCGGTGCCGTTGTCTTAACCAGTACACCAACACTAACTCGTGCCCTAACACTTACGCTAACCCTTAAGCATTGTCGTACACTAACCTGTACCTTAATCCCTCTCCATTCCCTAACCCTAACCCTAACCCGAATCCTAACCCTGACCCTCACCCGAAGCCTTACCCTCACCGGTGCCCTAATCTTAACCAGGACACCAAGACTAACTCGTGCCCTCACACGTACGCTAACACTAAACCGCAGCGGTACCCTAACCTGTACCCTAATCCCTCTCCATTCCCTAACCCTAACCCTAACCTGAAACCTAACCATGACACTCACCCGAAACTTTACCCTCACCCGTGTCCTAATTTTAACCAGTACATCAACACTAACCCATGCCCTCTAACGTACGCCAACCCTAAGCCATTGCCGTACCCTAACCTGTACCCTAATCAATCCCCATTCCCTAACCCTAACCCTATCCCTAACCCTTAACGTGACCGTCTTCCGAGGCCTTACCCTCACCCGTGCCCTAATCGTAAGCAGTACACTAACACTAACTTGTGACCTCACAAGTACGCTAAACCTTAAGCGTTGTGGTACCCTAAACTGTGCCCTAATATCTCCCCATTCCCTAACCCTAACCCTAACCCGAATTCTATCCCTGACCCTCACCCGAAACCTTACCCTCACCCGTGCCCTAATCTTAACCAGGACACCAACACTAACTTGTGCCCTCACACGTATGCTAACCCTTAATCGTTGTCGTACCCTAAACTGTACCCTAATCCCTCCCCATTCCCTAACCCTAACCCTAACCCGAATCCTAACCCTGACCCTCACCTAAAGCCTTACCCTCACCCGTGCCCTAATCTTAACCAGGACACTAACACTAACCCTTGCCCTCACACGAACGCTAACCCTTAAGCACAGTCGTACCCTAAGCTGTACCCTAATCCCTCTGCATTCCTTAAACCTAACCCTAACCCGAATCCTAACCCTGACCCTCACCCGAAGCCTTACCCTCACCCGTGCCCTAATCTTAACCAGGACACCAACACTAACTCGTGCCCTCACACGTACGCTAAACCTTAAGCGTTGTCGTACCCTAAATTGTACCCTAATCCCTCCCGATTCCTTAACCCTAACCCTAACCCCATCCCTAAACCTGACCCACTTCCGATGCCCTACCCTAACCAATGCCCTAATCTTAACCAGTACACAAACACTAACTCATGCCCTCAAACGTACGCTAACCCTTAAGCATTGTCGTACCCTATCCTGTACCCTAATCCGTCCCCATTCCCTAACCCTAACCCTAAGCGAAACCCTGAACGTGACCCTTTTCCGAGGCCTTACCCTCATCGGTGCCGTTGTCTTAACCAGTACACCAACACTAACTCGTGCCCTCACACTTACGCTAACCCTTAAGCATTGTCGTACCCTAACCTGTACCCTAATCCCTCTCCATTCCCTAACCCTAACCCTAACCCGAATCCTAACCCTGACCCTCACCCGAAGCCTTACCCTCACCCGTACCCTAATCTTAACCAGGACACCAAGACTAACTCGTGCCCTCACACGTACGCTAACACTAAACCGCAGCGGTACCCTAACCTGTACCCTAATCCCTCTCCATTCCCTAACCCTAACCCTAACCTGAAACCTAACCATGACACTCACCCGAAACTTTACCCTCAGCCGTGTCCTAATTTTAACCAGTACATCAACACTAACCCATGCCCTCTAACGTACGCCAACCCTAAGCCATTGCCGTACCCTAAGCTGTACCCTAATCAATCCCCATTCCCTAACCCTAACCCTTAACGTGACCCTCTTCCGAGGCCTTACCATCACCTGTGCCCTAATCGTAAGCAGTACACTAACACTAACTAGTGACCTCACACGTACACTAAAGCTTAAGCGTTGTGGTACCCTAAACTGTGCCCTAATATCTCCCCATTCCCTAACCCTAACCCTAAACCGAATTCTATCCCTGACCCTCACCCGAAACCTTACCCTCACCCGTGCCCTAATCTTAACCAGGACACCAACACTAACTTGTGCCCTCACACGTACGCTAACCCTTAATCGTTGTCGTACCCTAAACTGTACCCTAATTCCTCCCCATTCCCTAACCCTAACCCTAACCCGAATCCTAACCCTGACCCTCACCTGAAGCCTTACCCTCACCCGTGCCCTAATCTTAACCAGGACACTAACACTAACCCTTGCCCTCACACGAACGCTAACCCTTAAGCACTGTCGTACCCTAAGCTGTACCCTAATCCCTCTGCATTCCTTAACCCTAACCCTAACCCGAATCCTAACCCTGACCCTCACCCGAAGCCTTACCCTCACCCGTGCCCTAATCTTAACCAGGACAACAACACTAACTCGTGCCCTCACACGTACGCTAAACCTTAAGCGTTGTCGTACCCTAAATTGTACCCTAATCCCTCCCCATTCCTTAACCCTAACCCTAACCCCATCCCTAAACCTGACCCACTTCCGATGCCCTACCCTAACCAATGCCCTAATCTTAACCAGGACACAAACACTAACTCATGCCCTCAAACGTACGCTAACCCTTAAGCATTGTCGTACCCTATCCTGTACCCTAATCCTTCCCCATTCCCTAACCCTAACCCTAAGCGAAACCCTGAACGTGACCCTTTTCCGAGGCCTTACCCTCATCGGTGCCGTTGTCTTAACCAGTACACCAACACTAACTCGTGCCCTCACACTTACGCTAACCCTTAAGCATTGTCGTACACTAACCTTTACCCTAATCCCTCTCCATTCCCTAACCCTAACCCTAACCTGAAACCTAACCATGACACTCACCCGAAACTTTACCCTCACCCGTGTCCTAATTTTAACCAGTACATCAACACTAACCCATGCCCTCTAACGTACGCCAACCCTAAGCCATTGCCGTACCCTAACCTGTACCCTAATCAATCCCCATTCCCTAACCCTAACCCTAACCCTAACCCTTAACTTGACCCTCTTCCGAGGCCTTACCCTCACCCGTGCCCTAATCGTAAGCAGTACACTAACACTAACTAGTGACCTCACACGTACGCTAAACCTTAAGCGTTGTGGTACCCTAAACTGTGCCCTAATATCTCCCCATTCCCTAACCCTAACCCTAACCCGAATTCTATCCCTGACCCTCACCCGAAACCTTACCCTCACCCGTGCCCTAATCTTAACCAGGACACCAACACTTACTCGTGCCCTCACACGTACGCTAACCCTTAATCGTTGTCGTACCCTAAACTGTACCCTAATCCCTCCCCATTCCCTAACCCTAACCGTAAACCGAATCCTATCCCTGACCCTCACCTGAAGCCTTACCCTCACCCGTGCCCTAATCTTAACCAGGACACTAACACTAACCCTTGCCTTCACACGAACGCTAACACTTAAGCACTGTCGTACCCTAAGCTGTACCCTAATCCCTCTGCATTCCTTAACCCTAACCCTAACCCAAATCCTAACCCTGACCCTCACCCGAAACCTTACCCTCACCCGTGCCCTAATCTTAACCAGGACACCAACACTAACTCGTGCCCTCACACGTACGCTAAACCTAAAGCGTTGTCGTACACTAAATTGTACCCTAATCCCTCCCCATTCCTTAACCCTAACCCTAACCCCATCCCTAAATCTGACCCACTTCCGATGCCCTACCCTAACCAATGCCCTAATCTTAACCAGTACACAAACACTAACTCATGCCCTCAAACGTACGCTAACCCTTAAGCATTGTCGTACCCTAACCTGTACCCTAATCCCTCTCCATTCCCTAACCCTAACCCTAACAAGAATCCTAAACCTGACCCTCACCCGAAGCCTTACCCTCACCCGTGCCCTAATCTTAACCAGGACACCAAGACTAACTCGTGCCCTCAAACGTACGCTAACACTAAACCGCAGCGGTACCCTAACCTGTACCCTAATCCCTCTCCATTCCCTAACCCTAACCCTAACCTGAAACCTAAACATGACACTCACCCGAAACTTTACCCTCACCCGTGTCCTAATTTTAACCAGTACATCAACACTAACTTCTGCCCTCCCACGTACGTTAACCCTTAATCGTTTTCGTACCCTAAACTGTACCCTAATCCCTCCCCATTCCCTAACGCTAACCCTAACCCGAATCCTAACCCTGACCCTCACCTGAAGCCTTACCCTCACCCGTGCCCTAATCTTAACCAGGACACTAACACTAACCCTTGCCCTCACACGAACGCTAACCCTTAAGCACAGTCGTACCCTAAGCTGTACCCTAATCCCTCTGCATTCCTTAAACCTAACCCTAACCCGAATCCTAACCCTGACCCTCACCCGAAGCCTTACCCTCACCCGTGCCCTAATCTTAACCAGGACACCAACACTAACTCGTGCCCTCACACGTACGCTAAACCTTAAGCGTTGTCGTACCCTAAATTGTACCCTAATCCCTCCCGATTCCTTAACCCTAACCCTAACCCCATCCCTAAACCTGACCCACTTCCGATGCCCTACCCTAACCAATGCCCTAATCTTAACCAGGACACAAACACTAACTCATGCCCTCAAACGTACGCTAACCCTTAAGCATTGTCGTACCCTATCCTGTACCCTAATCCCTCCCCATTCCCTAACCCTAACCCTAAGCGAAACCCTGAACGTGACCCTTTTCCGAGGCCTTACCCTCATCGGTGCCGTTGTCTTAACCAGTAAACCAACACTAACTCATGCCCTCACACTTACGCTAACCCTTAAGCATTGTTGTACCATAACCTGTACCCTAATCCCTCTCCATTCCCTAACCCTAACCCTAACCCGAATCCTAACCCTGACCCTCACCCGAAGCCTTACCCTCATCCGTGCCCTAATCTTAACCAGGACACCAAGACTAACTCGTGCCCTCACACGTACGCTAACACTAAACCGCAGCGGTACCCTAACCTGTACCCTAATCCCTCTCCATTCCCTAACCCTAACCCTAACCTGAAACCTAACCATGACACTCACCCGAAACTTTACCCTCAGCCGTGTCCTAATTTTAACCAGTACATCAACACTAACCCATGCCCTCTAACGTACGCCAACCCTAAGCCATTGCCGTACCCTAAGCTGTACCCTAATCAATCCCCATTCCCTAACCCTAACCCTTAACGTGACCCTCTTCCGAGGCCTTACCCTCACCCGTGCCCTAATCGTAAGCAGTACACTAACACTAACTAGTGACCTCACACGTACACTAAACCTTAAGCTTTGTGGTACCCTAAACTGTGCCCTAATATCTCCCCATTCCCTAACCCTAACCCTAAACCGAATTCTATCCCTGACCCTCACCCGAAACCTTACCCTCACCCGTGCCCTAATCTTAACCAGGACACCAACACTAACTCGTGCCCTCACACGTACGCTAAACCTTAAGCGTTGTCGTACCCTAAATTGTACCTTAATCCCTCCCCATTCCTTAACCCTAACCTTAACCCCATCCCAAAACCTGACCCACTTCCGATGCCCTACCCTAACCAATGCCCTAATCTTAACCAGGACACAAACACTAACTCATGCCCTCAAACGTACGCTAACCCTTAAGCATTGTCGTACCCTATCCTGTACCCTAATCCCTCCCCATTCCCTAACCCTAACCCTAAGCGAAACCCTGAACGTGACCCTTTTCCGAGGCCTTACCCTCATCGGTGCCGTTGTCTTAACCAGTACACCAACACGAACTCGTGCCCTAACACTTACGCTAACCCTTAAGCATTGTCGTACCCTAACCTGTACCTTAATCCCTCTCCATTCCCTAACCCTAACCCTAACCCGAATCCTAACCCTGACCCTCACCCGAAGCCTTACCCTCACCGGTGCCCTAATCTTAACCAGGACACCAAGACTAACTCGTGTCCTCACACGTACGCTAAAACTAAACCGCAGCGGTACCCTAACCTGTACCCTAATCCCTCTCCATTCCCTAACCCTAACCCTAACCTGAAACCTAACCATGACACTCACCCGAAACTTTACCCTCACCCGTGTCCTAATTTTAACCAGTACATCAACACTAACCCATGCCCTCTAACGTACGCCAACCCTAAGCCATTGCCGTACCCTAACCTGTACCCTAATCAATCCCCATTCCCTAACCCTAACCCTAACCCTAACCCTTAACGTGACCCTCTTCCGAGGCCTTACCCTCACCCGTGCCCTAATCGTAAGCAGTACACTAACACTAACTAGTGACCTCACACGTACGCTAAACCTTAAGGGTTGTGGTACCCTAAACTGTGCCCTAATATCTCCCCATTCCCTAACCCTAACCCTAACCCGAATTCTATCCCTGACCCTCACCCGGAACCTTACCCTCACCCGTGCCCTAATCTTAACCAGGACACCAACACTAACTTGTGCCCTCACACGTACGCTAACCCTTAATCGTTGTCGTACCCTAAACTGTACCCTAATCCCTCCCCATTCCCTAACCCTAACCCTAACCCGAATCCTAACCCTGACCCTCACCTAAAGCCTTACCATCACCCGTGCCCTAATCTTAACCAGGACACTAACACTAACCCTTGCCCTCACACGAACGCTAACCCTTAAGCACAGTCGTACCCTAAGCTGTACCCTAATCCCTCTGCATTCCTTAAACCTAACCCTAACCCGAATCCTAACCCTGACCCTCACCCGAAGCCTTACACTCACCCGTGCCCTAATCTTAACCAGGACACCAACACTAACTCGTGCCCTCACACGTACGCTAAACCTTAAGCGTTGTCGTACCCTAAATTGTACCCTAATCCCTCCCGATTCCTTAACCCTAACCCTAACCCCATCCCTAAACCTGACCCACT
This sequence comes from Inia geoffrensis, assembly GCA_036417435.1. NCBI lineage: Eukaryota > Metazoa > Chordata > Mammalia > Artiodactyla > Iniidae > Inia > Inia geoffrensis. The sequence goes on along the minus strand of CM070899.1, from coordinate 190,640,068 downwards.
TCCGATGCCCTACCCTAACCAATGCCCTAATCTTAACCAGGACACAAACACTAACTCATGCCCTCAAACGTACGCTAACCCTTAAGCATTGTCGTACCCTATCCTGTACCCTAATCCCTCCCCATTCCCTAACCCTAACCCTAAGCGAAACCCTGAACGTGACCCTTTTCCGAGGCCTTACCCTCATCGGTGCCGTTGTCTTAACCAGTAAACCAACACTAACTCATGCCCTCACACTTACGCTAACCCTTAAGCATTGTTGTACCATAACCTGTACCCTAATCCCTCTCCATTCCCTAACCCTAACCCTAACCCGAATCCTAACCCTGACCCTCACCCGAAGCCTTACCCTCATCCGTGCCCTAATCTTAACCAGGACACCAAGACTAACTCGTGCCCTCACACGTACGCTAACACTAAACCGCAGCGGTACCCTAACCTGTACCCTAATCCCTCTCCATTCCCTAACCCTAACCCTAACCTGAAACCTAAGCATGACACTCACCCGAAACTTTACCCTCAGCCGTGTCCTAATTTTAACCAGTACATCAACACTAACCCATGCCCTCTAACGTACGCCAACCCTAAGCCATTGCCGTACCCTAAGCTGTACCCTAATGAATCCCCATTCCCTAACCCTAACCCTTAACGTGACCCTCTTCCGAGGCCTTACCCTCACCCGTGCCCTAATCGTAAGCAGTACACTAACACTAACTAGTGACCTCACACGTACACTAAACCTTAAGCGTTGTGGTGCCCTAAACTGTGCCCTAATATCTCCCCATTCCCTAACCCTAACCCTAACCCGAATCCTATCCCTGACCCTCACCCGTAACCTTACCCTCACCCGTGACTTAATCTTAACTAGGACACCAACACTAACTCGTGCCCTCACACGTACGCTAACCCTTTATCGTTGTCGTACCCTAAACTGTACCCTAATCCCTCCCCATTCCCTAACCCTAACCCTAACCCGAATCCTAACCCTGACCCAAACCTGAAGCCTTACCCTCACCCGTGCCCTAATCTTAACCAGGAAACTAACACTAACCCTTGCCCTCACACGAACGCTAACCCTTAAGCACTGTCGTACCCTAAGCTGTACCCTAATCCCTCTGCATTCCTTAACCCTAACCCTAACCCGAATCCTAACCCTGACCCTTACCCGAAGCCTTACCCTCACCCGTGCCCTAATCTTAACCAGGACACCAACACTAACTCGTGCCCTCACACGTACGCTAAACCTTAAACGTTGTCGTACCCTAAATTGTACCCTAATCCCTCCGCATTCCTTAACCCTAACAATAACCGCATCACTAAACCTGACCAAGTTCCGATGCCCTACCCTAACCAATGCCCTAATCTTAACCAGGACACAAACACTAACTGATGCCCTCAAATGTACACTAACCCTTAAGCATTGTCGTACCCTATCCTGTACCCTAATCCCTCCCCATTCCCTAACCCTAACCCTAAGCGAAACCCTGAACGTGACCCTTTTCCGAGGCCTTACCCTCATCGGTGCCGTTGTCTTAACCAGTACACCAACCCTAACTCGTGCCCTCACACTTACGTTAACCCTTAAGCATTGTCGTACCCTAACCTGTACCCTAATCCCTCTCCATTCCCTAACCCTAACCCTAACCCGAATCCTAACCCTGACCCTCACCCGAAGCCTTACCCTCACCCGTGCCCTAATCTTAACCAGGACTCCAAGACTAACTCGTGGCCTCAAACGTACGCTAACACTAAACCGCAGCGGTACCCTAACCTGTACCCTAATCCCTCTCCATTCCCTAACCCTAACCCTAACCTGAAACCTAACCATGACACTCACCGGAAACTTTACCCTCACCCGTGTCCTAATTTTAACCAGTACATCAACACTAACCCATGCCCTCTAACGTACGTCAACCCTAAGCCATTGCCTTCCCCTAACCTGTACCCTAATCAATCCCCATTCCCTAACCCTAACCCTTAACGTTACCCTCTTCCGAGGCCTTACCCTCACCCGTGCCCTAATCGTAAGCAGTACACTAACACTAACTAGTGACCTCACACATACGCTAAACCTTAAGCGTTGTGGTACCCTAAACTGTGCCCTAATATCTCCCCATTCCCTAACCCTAACCCTAACCCGAATTCTATCAATGACCCTCACCCGAAACCTTACCCACACCCGTGCCCTAATCTTAACCAGGACACCAACACTAACTTGTGCCCTCACACGTACGCTAACCCTTAATCGTTGTCGTACCCTAAACTGTACCCTAATCCCTCCCCATTCCCTAACCCTAACCCTAACCCGAATCCTAACCCTGACCCTCAACTGAAGCCTTACCCTCACCCGTGCCCTAATCTTAACCAGGACACTAACACTAACCCTTGCCCTCACACGAACGCTAACCCTTAAGCACAGTCGTACCCTAAGCTGTACCCTAATCCCTCTGCATTCCTTAAACCTAACCCTAACCCGAATCCTAACCCTGACCCTCACCCGAAGCCTTACCCTCACCCGTGCCCTAATCTTAACCAGGACACCAACACTAACTCGTGCCCTCACACGTACGCTAAACCTTAAGCGTTGTCGTACTCTAAATTGTACCCTAATCCCTCCCCATTCCTTAACCCTAACCCTAACCCCATCCCTAAACCTGACCCACTTCCGATGCCCTACCCTAACCAATTCCCTAATCTTAACCAGGACACAAACACTAACTCATGCCCTCAAACGTACGCTAACCCTTAAGCATTGTCGTACCCTATCCTTTACCCTAATCCCTCCCCATTCCCTAACCCTAACCCTAAGCGAAACCCTGAACGTGACACTTTTCCGAGGCCTTACCCTCATCGGTGCCGTTGTCTTAACCAGTACACCAACACTAACTCGTGGCCTCACACTTACGCTAACCCTTAAGCATTGTCGTACCCTAACCTGTACCCTAATCCCTCTCCATTCCCTAACCCTAACCCTAACCCGAATCCCAGCCCTGACCCTCACCGAAAGCCTTACCCTCACCCGTGCCCTAATCTTAACCAGGACACCAAGACTAAATCGTGCCCTCAGACGTACGCTAACACTAAACCGCAGCGGTACCCTAACCTGTACCCTAATCCCTCTCCATTCCCTAACCCTAACCCTAACCTGAAACCTAACCATGACACTCACCCGAAACTTTACCCTCACACGTGTCCTCATTTTAACCAGTACATCAACACTAACCCATGCCTTCTAACGTACGCAAACCCTAAGCCATTGCCGTACCCTAACCTGTACCCTAATCAATCCCCATTCCCTAACCCTAACCCTAACGCTAACCCTTAACGTGACCCTCTTCCGAGGCCTTACCCTCACCCGTGCCCTAATCGTAGGCAGTACACTAACACTAACTAGTGACCTCACACGTACGCTAAACCTTAAGTGTTGTGGTACCCTAAACTGTGCCCTAATATCTCCCCATTCCCTAACCCTAACCCTAACCCGAATTCTATCCCTGACCCTCACCCGAAACCTTACCCTCACCCGTGCCTTAATCTTAACCAGGACACCAACACTAACTTGTGCCCTCACACGTACGCTAACCCTTAATCATTGTCGTACCCTAAACTGTACCCTAATCCCTCCCCATTCCCTAACCCTAACCCTAACCCGAATCCTAACCCTGACCCTTACCTGAAGCCTTACCCTCACCCGTGCCCTAATCTTAACCAGGACACTAACACTAACACTTGCGCTCACACGAACGCTAACCCTTAAGCACTGTCGTACCCTAAGCTGTACCCTAATCCCTCTGTATTCCTTAACCCTAACCCTAACCCGAATCCTAACCCTGACCCTCACCCGAAGCCTTACCCTCACCCGAGCCCTAATCTTAACCAGGAAACCAAAACTAATTCGTGCCCTCACACGTACGCTAACACTAAACCGCAGCGGTACCCTAACCTGTACCCTAATCCCTCTCCATTCCCTAACCCTAACCCTAACCTGAAACCTAACCATGACACTCACCCGAAACTTTACCCTCACCCGTGTCCTAATTTTATCCAGTACATCAACACTAACCCATGCCCTCTAACGTACGCCAACCCTAAGCCATTGCCGTACCCTAACCTGTACCCTAATCAATCCCCATTCCCTAACCCTAACCCTACCCCTAACCCTTAACGTGACCCTCTTCCGAGGCATTACCCTCACCCGTGCCCTAATCGTAAGCAGTACACTAACACTTACTAGTGACCTCACACGTACGCTAAACCTTAAGCGTTGTGGTACCCTAAACTGTGCCCTAATATCTCCCCATTCCCTAACCCTAACCCTAACCCGAATTCTATCCCTGAACCTCACCCGAAACCTTACCCTCACCCGTGCCCTAATCTTAACCAGGACACCAACACTAACTTGTGCCCTCACACGTACGCTAACCCTTAAACGTTGTCGTACCCTAAACTGTACCCTAATCCCTCCCCTTTCCCTAACCCTAACCCTAACCCGAATCCTAACCCTGACCCTCACCTAAAGCCTTACCCTCACCCGTGCCCTAATCTTAACCAGGACACTAACACTAACCCTTGCCCTCACACGAACGCTAACCCTTAAGCACAGTCGTACCCTAAGCTGTACCCTAATCCCTCTGCATTCCTTAAACCTAACCCTAACCCGAATCCTAACCCTGACCCTCACCCGAAGCCTTACCCTCACCCGTGCCCTAATCTTAACCAGGACACCAACACTAACTCGTGCCCTCACACGTACGCTAAACCTTAAGCGTTGTCGTACTCTAAATTGTACCCTAATCCCTAACCATTCCTTAACCCTAACCCTAACCCCATCCCTAAACCTGACCCACTTCCGATGCCCTACCCTAACCAATTCCCTAATCTTAACCAGGACACAAACACTAACTCATGCCCTCAAACGTACGCTAACCCTTAAGCATTGTCGTACCCTATCCTTTACCTAATCCCTCCCCATTCCCTAACCCTAACCCTAAGCGAAACCCTGAACGTGACCCTTTTCCGAGGCCTTACCCTCATCGGTGCCGTTGTCTTAACCAGTACACCAACACTAACTCGTGCCCTCACACTTACGCTAACCCTTAAGCATTGTCGTACCCTAACCTGTACCCTAATCCCTCTCCATTCCCTAACCCTAACCCTAACCCGAATCCCAGCCCTGACCCTCACCGAAAGCCTTACCCTCACCCGTGCCCTAATCTTAACCAGGACACCAAGACTAACTCGTGCCCTCAGACGTACGCTAACACTAAACCGCAGCGGTACCCTAACCTGTACCCTAATCCCTCTCCATTCCCTAACCCTAACCCTAACCTGAAACCTAACCATGACACTCACCCGAAACTTTACCCTCACACGTGTCCTCATTTTAACCAGTACATCAACACTAACCCATGCCTTCTAACGTACGCAAACCCTAAGCCATTGCCGTAGCCTAAGCTGTACCCTAATCGATCCCCATTCCCTAACCCTAACCCTAACCCTAACCCTTAACGTGACCCTCTTCCGAGGCCTTACCCTCACCCGTGCCCTAATCGTAGGCAGTACACTAACACTAACTAGTGACCTCACACGTACGCTAAACCTTAAGTGTTGTGGTACCCTAAACTGTGCCCTAATATCTCCCCATTCCCTAACCCTAACCCTAACCCGAATTCTATCCCTGACCCTCACCCGAAACCTTACCCTCACCCGTGCCTTAATCTTAACGAGGACACCAACACTAACTTGTGCCCTCACACGTACGCTAACCCTTAATCGTTGTCATACCCTAAACTGTACCCTAATCCCTCCCCATTCCCTAACCCTAACCCTAACCCGAATCCTAACCCTGACCCTTACCTGAAGCCTTACCCTCACCCGTGCCCTAATCTTAACCAGGACACCAAGACTAACTCGTGCCCTCAAACGTACGCTAACACTAAACCGCAGCAGTACCCTAACCTGTACCCTAATCCCTCTCCATTCCCTAACCGTAACCCTAACCTGAAACCTAACCATGACACTCACCCGAAACTTTACCCTCACCCGTGTACTAATTTTAACCAGTACATCAACACTAACCCATGCCCTCTAAGGTACGCCAACCCTAAGCCATTGCCGTACCCTAACCTGTACCCTAATCAATCCCCATTCCCTAACCTTAACCCTAACCCTAACCCTTAACGTGACCCTCTTCCGAGGCCTTACCCTCACCTGTGCCCTAATCGTAAGCAGTACACTAACACTAACTTGTGACCTCACACGTACGCTAAACCTTAAGCGTTGTGGTACCCTATACTGTGCCCTAATATCTCCCCATTCCCTAACCCTAACCCTAACCCGAATTCTATCCCTGACCCTCACCCGAAACCTTACCCTCACCCGTGCCCTAATCTTAACCAGGACACCAACACTAACTTGTGCCCTCACACGTACGCTAACCCTTAATCGTTGTCGTACCCTAAACTGTACCCTAATCCCTCCCCATTCCCTAACCCTAACCCTAACCCGAATCCTAACCCTGACCCTCACCTGAAGCCTTACCCTAACCCGTGCCCTAATCTAAACCAGGACACTAACACTAACAGTTGCCCTCACACGAACGCTAACCCTTAAGCACTGTCATACCCTAAGCTGTACCCTAATCCCTCTGCATTCCTTAACCCTAAACCTAACCCGAATCCTAACCCTGACCCTCACCCGAAGCCTTACCCTCACCCGTGCCCTAATCTTAACCAGGACACCAACACTAACTCGTGCTCTCACACGTACGCTAAACCTTAAGCGTTGTCGTACCCCAAATTGTACCCTAATCCCTCCCCATTCCTTAACCCTAACCCTAACCCCATCCCTAAACCTGACCCACTTCCGATGCCCTACCCTAACCAATGCCCTAATCTTAACCAGGACACAAACACTAACTCATTCTCTCAAACGTACGCTAACCCTTAAGCATTCTCGTACCCTGTCCTGTACCCTAATCCCTCCCCATTCCCTAACCCTAACCCTAAGCGAAACCCTGAACGTGACCCTTTTCCGAGGCCTTACCCTCATCGGTGCCGTTGTCTTAACCAGTACACCAACACTAACTCGTGCCCTCACACTTACGCTAACCCTTAAGCATTGTCGTACCCTAACCTGTACCTTAATCCCTCTCCATTCTCTAACCCTAACCCTAACCCGAATCGTAACCCTGACCCTCACCCGAAGCCTTACCCTCACCGGTGCCCTAATCTTAACCAGGACACCAAGACTAACTCGTGCCCTCACACTTACGCTAACCCTTAAGCATTGTCGTACCCTAACCTTTACCCTAATCCCTCTCCATTCCCTAACCCTAACCCTAACCTGAAACCTAACCATGACACTCACCCGAAACTTCACCCTCACCCGTGTCCTAATTTTAACCAGTACATCAACACTAACCCATGCCCTCTAACGTACGCCAACCCTAAGCCATTGCCGTACCCTAACTTGTGCCCTAATCAATCCCCATTCCCTAACCCTTACCCTAACCCTAACCCTTAACGTGACCCTCTTCCGAGGCCTAACCCTCACCCGTGCCCTAATCGTAAGCAGTACACTAACACTAACTAGTGAGCTCACACGTACGCTAAACCTTAAGCGTTGTGGTACCCTAAACTGTGCCCTAATATCTCCCCATTCCCTAACCCTAACCCTAACCCGAATTCTATCCATGACCCTCACCCGAAACCTTACCCTCACCCGTGCCCTAATCTTAACCAGGACACCAACACTAACTTGTGCCCTCACACGTACGCTAACCCTTAATCGTTCTCGTACCCTAAACTGTACCCTAATCCCTCCCCATTCCCTAACCCTAACCCTAACCCGAATCCTAACCCTGACCCTCACCTGAAGCCTTACCCTCACCCGTGCCCTAATCTTAACCAGGACACTAACACTAACCCTTGCCCTCACACGAACGCTAACCCTTAAGCACTGTCGTACCCTAAGCTGTACCCTAATCCCTCTGCATTCCTTAACCTTAACCCTAACACGAATCCTAACCCTGACCCTCACCCGAAGCCTTACCCTCACCCGTGCCCTAATCTTAACCAGGACACCAACACTAACTCGTGCCCTCACACGTACGCTAAACCTTAAGCGTTGTCGTACCCTAAATTGTACCCTAATCCCTCCCCATTCCTTAACCCTAACCCTAACCCCATCCCTAAACCTGACCCACTTCCGATGCCCTACCCTATCCAATGCCCTAATCTTAACCAGGACACAAACATTAACTCATGCCCTCAAACGTACGCTAACCCTTAAGCATTGTCGTACCCTATCCTGTTCCCTAATCCCTCCCCATTCCCTAACCCTAACCCTAAGCGAAACCCTGAACGTGACCCTTTTCCGAGGCCTTACCCTCATCGGTGCCGTTGTCTTAACCAGTACACCAACACTAACTCGTGCCCTCACAATTACGCTAACCCTTAAGCATTGTCGTACCCTAACCTGTACCTTAATCCCTCTCCATTCCCTAACCCTAACCCTAACCCGAATCCTAACCCTGACCCTCACCCGAAGCCTTACCCTCACCGGTGCCCTAATCTTAACCAGGACACCAAGACTAACTCGTGCCCTCACACGTACGCTAACACTAAACCGCATCGGTACCCTAACCTGTACCCTAATCCCTCTCCATTCCCTAACCCTAACCCTAACCTGAAACCTAACCATGACACTCACCCGAAACTTTACCCTCACCCGTGTCCTAATTTTAACCAGTACATCAACACTAACCCATGCCCTCTAACGTACGCCAACCCTAAGCCATTGCCGTACCCTAACCTGTACCCTAATCAATTCCCATTCCCTAACCCTAACCCTAACCCTAACCCTTAACGTGACCCTCTTCCGAGGCCTTACCCTCACCCGTGCCCTAATCGTAAGCAGTACACTAACACTAACTAGTGACCTCACACGTACGCTAAACCTTAAGCGTTGTGGTACCCTAAACTGTGCCCTAATATCTCCCCATTCCCTAACACTAACCCTAACCCGAATTCTATCCCTGACCGTCACCCGAAACCTTACCCTCACCCGTGCCCTAATCTTATCCAGGACACCAAAACTAACTTGTGCCCTCACACGTACGCTAACCCTTAATCGTTGTCGTACCCTAAACTGTACCCTAATCCCTCCCCATTCCCTAACCCTAACCCTAACCCGAATCCTAACCCTGACCCTCACCTGAAGCCTTACCCTCACCCGTGCCCTAATCTTAACCAGGACACTAACACTAACCCTTGCCCTCACACGAACGCTAACCCTTAAGCACAGTCGTACCCTAAGCTGTACCCTAATCCCTCTGCATTCCTTAACCCTAACCCTAACCCGAATCCTAACCCTGACCCTCACCCGAAGCCTTACCCTCACCCGTGCCCTAATCTTAACCAGGACACCAACACTAACTCGTGCCCTCACACGTACGCTAAACCTTAAGCGTTGTCGTACCCTAAATTGTACCCTAATCCCTCCCCATTCCTTAACCCTAACCCTAACCCCATCCCTAAACATGACCCACTTCCGATGCCCTACCCTAACCAATGCCCTAATCTTAACCAGGACACAAACACTAACGCATGCCCTCAAACGTACGCTAACCCTTAAGCATTGTCGTACCCTATCCTGTACCCTAATCCCTCCGCATTCCCTAACCCTAACCCTAAGCGAAACCCTGAACGTGACCCTTTTCCGAGGCCTTACCCTCATCGGTGCCGTTGTCTTAACCAGTACACCAACACTAACTCGTGCCCTCACACGTACGCTAACACTAAACCACAGCGGTACCCTAACCTGTACCCTAATCCCTCTCCATTCCCTAACCCTAACCCTAACCTGAAACCTAACCATGACACTCACCCGAAACTTTACCCTCACCCGTGTCCTAATTTTAACCAGCACATCAACACTAACCCATGCCCTCTAACGTACGCCAACCCTAAGCCATTGCCGTACCCTAACCTGTACCCTAATGAATCCCCATTCCCTAACCCTAACCCTAACCCTAACCCTTAACGTGACCCTCTTCCGAGGCCTTACCCTCCCCCGTGCCCTAATCGTAAACAGTACACTAACACTAACTAGTGACCTCACACGTACGCTAAACCTTAAGCGTTGTGGTACCCTAAACTGTGCCCTAATATCTCCCCATTCCCTAACCCTAACCCTAACCCGAATTCTATCCCTGACCCTCACCCGAAACCTTACCCTCACCCGTGCCCTGATCTTAACCAGGACATCAACACTGACTTGTGCCCTCACACGTACGCTAACCCTTAATCGTTGTCGTACCCTAAACTGTACCCTAATCCCTCCCCATTCCCTAACCCTAACCCTAACCCGAATCCTAACCCTGACCCTCACCTGAAGCCTTACCCTCACCCGTGCCCTAATCTTAACCAGGACACTAACACTAACCCTTGCCCTCACACGAACGCTAACCCTTAAGCACAGTCGTACCCTAAGCTGTACCCTAATCCCTCTGCATTCCTTAACGCTAACTCTAACCCGAATCCTAACCCTGAACCTCACCCGAAGCCTTGCCCACACCCGTGCCCTAATCTTAACCAGGACACCAACACTGACTCGTGCCCTCACACGTACGCTAAACCTTAAGCGTTGTCGTACCCTAAATTGTACCCTAATCCCTCCCCATTCCTTAACCCTAACCCTAACCCCATCCCTAAACCTGACCCACTTCCGATGCCCTACCCTAACCAATGCCCTAATCTTAACCAGGACACAAACACTAACTCATGCACTCAAACGTACGCTAACCCTTAAGCATTGTCGTACCCTAACCTGTACCCTAATCCCTCTCCATTCCCTAACCCTAACCCTAACCCTAATCCTAACCCTGACCCTCACCCGAAGCCTTACCCTCACCCGTGCCCTAATCTTAACCAGGACACCACGACTAACTCGTGCCCTCAAACGTACGCTAACACTAAACCGCAGCGGTACCCTAACCTGTACCCTAATCCCTCTCCATTCCCTAACCCTAACCCTAACCTGAAACCTAACCATGACACTCACCCGAAACTTTACCCTCACCCGTGTACTAATTTTAACCAGTACATCAACACTAACCCATGCCCTCTAACGTACGCCAACCCTAAGCCATTGCCGTACCCTAACCTGTACCCTAATCAATCCCCATTCCCTAACCTTAACCCTAACCCTAACCCGTAACGTGACCCACTTCCGAGGCCTTACCCTCACCCTTCCCCTAATCGTAAGCAGTACACTAACACTAACTAGTGACCTCACACGTACGCTAAACCTTAAGCGTTGTGGTACCCTAAACTGTGCCCTAATATCTCTCCATTCCCAAACCCTAACCCTAACACGAATTCTATCCCTGACCCTCACCCGAAACCTTACCCTCACCCGTGCCCTAATCTTAACCAGGACACCCACACTAACTCGTGCCCTCACACGTACGCTAACCCTTAATCGTTGTCGTACCCTAAACTGTACCCTAATCCCTCCCCATTCCCTAACCCTAACCCTAACCCGAATCCTAACCCTGACCCTCACCTGAAGCCTTACCCTAACCCGTGCCCTAATCTTAACCAGGACACTAACACTAACCCTTGCCCTCACACGAACGCTAACCCTTAAGCACTGTCGTACCCTAAGCTGTACCCTAATCCCTCTGCATTCCTTAACCCTAACCCTAATCCGAATCCTAACCCTGACCCTCAACCGAAGCCTTACCCTCACCCGTGCCCTAATCTTAACAAGGACACCAACACTAACTCGTGCCCTCACACGTACGCTAAACCTTAAGCGTTGTCGTACCCTAAATTTTACCCTAATCACTCCGCATTCCTTAACACTAACCCTAACCCCATCCCTAAACCTGACCCACTTCCGATGCCCTACCCTAACCAATGCCCTAATCTTAACCAGGACACAAACACTAACTCATGCCCTCAAACGTACGCTAACCCTTAAGCATTGTCGTACCCTATCCTGTACCCTAATCCCTCCCCATTCCCTAACCCTAATCTTAAGCGAAACCCTGAACGTGACCCTTTTCCGACGCCTTACCCTCAACGATGCCGTTGTCTTAACCAGAACACCAACACTAACTCGTGCCCTCACACTTACGCTAACCCTTAAGCATTGTCGTACCCTAACCTGTACCCTAATCCCTCTCCATTCCCTAACCCGAATCCTAACCCTGACCCTCCCCCGTAGCCTTACCCTCACCCGTGCCCTAATCTTAACCAGGACACCAAGACTAACTCGTGCCCTCACACGTACGCTAACACTAAACCGCAGCGGTACCCTAACCTGTACCCTAATCCCTCTCCATTCCCTAACCCTAACCCTAACCTGAAACCTAACCATGACACTCACCCGAAACTTTACCCTCACCCGTGTCCTAATTTTAACCAGTACATCAACACTAACCCATGCCCTCTAACGTACGCCAACCCTAAACCATTGCCGCACCCTAACCTGTACCCTAATCAATCCCCATTCCCTAACCCTAACCCTAACCCTAACCCTTAACGTGACCCTCTTTCGAGGCCTTACCCTCACCCGTGCCCTAATCGTAAGCAGTACACTAACACTAACTAGTGACCTCACACGTACGCTAAACCTTAAGCGTTGTGGTACCCTAAACTGTGCCGTAATATCTCCCCATTCCCTAACCCTAACCCTAACCCGAATTCTATCCCTGACCCTCACCCGAAACCTTACCCTCACCCGTGCCCTAATCTTAACCAGGACACCAACACTAACTTGTGCCCTCACACGTACGCTAACCCTTAATCGTTGTCATACCCTAAACTGTACCCTAAACCCTCCCCATTCCCTTACCCTAACCCTAACCCGAATCCTAACCCTGACCCTCACCTGAAGCCTTACCCTCACCCGTGACCTAATCTTAACCAGGACACTAACACTAACCCTTGCCTTCACACGAACGCTAACCCTTAAGCACTGTCATACCCTAAGCTGTACACTAATCCCTCTGCATTCCTTAACCCTAACCCTAACCCGAATCCTAACCCTGACCCTCACCCGAAGCCTTGCCCTCACCCGTGCCCTAATCTTAACCAGGACATCAACACTAACTCGTGCCCTCACACGTACGCTAAACCTTAAGCGTTGTCGTACCCTAAATTGTACCCTAAACCCTCCCCATTCCTTAACCCTAACCCTAACCCCATCCCTAAACCTGACCCACTTCCGATGCCCTACACTAACCAATGCCCTAATCTTAACCAGGACACAAACACTAACTCATGCCCTCAAACGTACGCTAACCCTTAAGCATTGTCATACCCTATCCTGTACCCTAATCCCTCCCCATTCCCTAACCCTAACCCTAAGCGAAACCCTGAACGTGACCCTTTTCCGAGGCCTTACCCTCATCGGTGCCGTTGTCTTAACCAGTACACCAACACTAACTCGTGCCCTCACACTTATGCTAACCCTTAAGCATTGTCGTACCCTAACCTGTACCCTAATCCCTCTCCATTCCCTAACCCTAACCCTAACCCGAATCCTAACCCTGACCCTCACCCGAAGCCTTACCCTCACCTGTGCCCTAATCATAACCAGGACACCAACACTAACTCGTGCCCTCACACGTACGCTAAACCTTAAGCGTTGTCGTACCCTAAATTGTACCCTAATCCCTCCGCATTCCTTAACCCTAACCCTAACCCCATCCCTAAACCTGACCCACTTCCGATGCCCTACCCTAACCAATGCCCTAATCTTAACCAGGACACAAACACTAACTCATGCACTCAAACGTACGCTAACCCTTAAGCATTGTCGTACCCTATCCTGTACCCTAATCCCTCCCCATTCGCTAACCCTAATCTTAAGCGAAACCCTGAACGTGACCCTTTTCCGACGCCTTACCCTCATCGGTGCCGTTGTCTTAACCAGTACACCAACACTAACTCGTGCCCTCACACTTACGCTAAACCTTAAGCATTGTCGTACCCTAACCTGAACCCTAATCAATCCCCATTCCCTAACCCTAACCCTAACCTGAAACCTAACCATGACACTCACCCGAAACTTTACCCTCACCCGTGTCCTAATTTTAACCAGTACATCAACACTAACCCATGCCCTCTAACGTACGCCAACCCTAAACCATTGCCGCACCCTAACCTGTACCCTAATCAATCCCCATTCCCTAACCTTAACCCTAACCCTAACCCTTAACGTGACCCTCTTCCGAGGCCTTACCCTCACCCGTGCCCTAATCGTAAGCAGTACACTAACACTAACTTGTGACCTCACACGTACGCTAAACCTTAAGCGTTGTGGTACCCTAAACTGTGCCCTAATATCTCCCCATTCCCTAACCCTAACCCTAACCCGAATTCTATCCCTGACCCTCACCCGAAACCTTACCCTCACCTGTGCCCTAATCTTAACCAGGACACCAACACTAACTTGTGCCCTCACACGTACGCTAACCCTTAATCGTTGTCGTACCCTAAACTGTACCCTAATCCCTCCCCATTCCCTAACCCTAACCCTAACCCGAATCCTAACCCTGACCCTCACCTGAAGCCTTACCCTCACCCGTGCCCTAATCTTAACCAGGACACTAACACTAACCCTTGCCCTCACACGAACGCTAACCCTTAAGCACTGTCGTACCCTAAGCTGTACCCTAATCCCTCTGCATTCCTTAACCCTAACCCTAACCCGAATCTTAACCCTGACCCTCACCCGAAGCCTTACCCTCACCCGTGCCCTAATCTTAACCAGTACACCAACACTAACTCGTGCCCTCACACTTACGCTAACCCTTAAGCATTGAAGTACCCTATCCTGTACCCTAATCCCTCTCCATTCCCTAACCCTAACCCTAACCCGAATCCTAACCCTGACCCTCACCCGAAGCCTTACCCTCACCCGTGCCCTAATCTTAACCAGGACACCAAGACTAACTCGTGCCCTCACACGTACGCTAACACTAAACCGCAGCGGTACCCTAACCTGTACCCTAATCCCTCTCCATTCCCTAACCCTAACCCTAACCTGAAACCTAACCATGACACTCACCCGAAACTTTACCCTCACCCGTGTCCTAATTTTAACCAGTACATCAACACTAACCCATGCCCTCTAACGTACGCCAACCCTAAGCCATTGCCGTACCCTAACCTGTACCCTAATCAATCCCCATTCCCTAACCCTAACCCTAAACCTAACCCTTAACGTGAACCTGTTCCGAGGCCTTACCCTCACCCGTGCCCTAATCGTAAGCAGTACAATAACACTAACTAGTGACCTCACACGTACGCTAAACCTTAAGCGTTGTGGTACCTTAAACTGTGCCCTAATATCTCCCCATTCCATAACCCTAACCCTAACCCGAATTCTATCCCTGACCCTCGCCCGAAACATTACCCTCACCCGTGCCCTAATCTTAACCAGGACACCAACACTAACTTGTGCCCTCACACGTACGCTAACCCTTAATCGTTGTCGTACCCTAAACTGTACCCTAATCCCTCCCCATTCCCTAACCCTAACCCTAACCCGAATCCTAACCCTGACCCTCACCTGAAGCCTTACCCTCACCCGTGCCCTAATCTTAACCAGCACACTAACACTAACCCTTGCCCTCACACGCACGCTAACCCTTAAGCACTGTCGTACCCTAAGCTGTACCCTAATCCCTCTGCATTCCTTAACCCTAACCCTAACCCGAATCCTAACCCTGACCCTCACCCGAAGCCTTACCCTCACCCGTGCCCTTATCTTAACCAGGACACCAATACTAACTCGTGCCCTGACACGTACGCTAAACCTTAAGCGTTGTCGTACCCTAAATTGTACCCTAATCCCTCCCCATTCCTTAACCCTAACCCTAACCCCATCCCTAAACCTGACCCACTTCCGATGCCCTACCCTAACCAATGCCCTAATCTTAACCAGGACACAAACACTAACTCATGCCCTCAAACGTACGCTAACCCTTAAGCATTGTCGTACCCTATCCTGTACCCTAATCCCTCCCCATTCCCTAACCCTAACCCTAAGCGAAACCCTGAACGTGACCCTTTTCCGAGGCCTTACCCTCATCGGTGCCGTTGTCTTAACCAGTACACCAACACTAATTCGTGCCCTCATACTTACGCTAACCCTTAAGCATTGTCATACCCTAACCTGTACCCTAATCCCTCTCCATTCCCTAAACCTAACCCTAACCCGAATCCTAACCCTGACCCTCACCCGAAGCCTTACCCTCACCCGTGCCCTAATCTTAACCAGGACACCAAGACTAACTCGTGCCCTCAAACGTACGCTAACACTAAACCGCAGCGGTACCCTAACCTGTACCCTAATCCCTCTCCATTCCCTAACCCTAACCCTAACCTGAAACCTAACCATGACACTCACCCGAAACTTTACCCTCACCCGTGTCCTAATTTTAACCAGTACATCAACACTAACCCATGCCCTCTAACGTACGCCAACCCTAAACCATTGCCGCACCCTAACCTGTACCCTAATCAATCCCCATTCCCTAACCTTAACCCTAACCCTAACCCTTAACGTGACCCTCTTCCGAGGCCTTACCCTCACCCGTGCCCTAATCGTAAGCAGTACACTAACACTAACTTGTGACCTCACACGTACGCTAAACCTTAAGCGTTGTGGTACCCTAAACTGTGCCCTAATGTCTCCCCATTCCCTAACCCTAACCCTAACCCGAATTATATCCCTGACCCTCACCCGAAACCTTACCCTCACCCGTGCCCTAATCTTAACCAGGACACTAACACTAACCCTTGCCTTCACACGAACGCTAACCCTTAAGCACTGTCATACCCTAAGCTGTACCCTAATCCCTCTGCATTCCTTAACCCTAACCCTAACCCGAATCCTAACCCTGACCCTCACCCGAAGCCTTGCCCTCACCCGTGCCCTAATCTTAACCAGGACATCAACACTAACTCGTGCCCTCACACGTACGCTAAACCTTAAGCGTTGTCGTACCCTAAATTGTACCCTAAACCCTCCCCATTCCTTAACCCTAACCCTAACCCCATCCCTAAACCTGACCCACTTCCGATGCCCTACACTAACCAATGCCCTAATCTTAACCAGGACACAAACACTAACTCATGCCCTCAAACGTACGCTAACCCTTAAGCATTGTCATACCCTATCCTGTACCCTAATCCCTCCCCATTCCCTAACCCTAACCCTAAGCGAAACCCTGAACGTGACCCTTTTCCGAGGCCTTACCCTCATCAGTGCCGTTGTCTTAACCAGTACACCAACACTAACTCGTGCCCTCACACTTATGCTAACCCTTAAGCATTGTCGTACCCTAACCTGTACCCTAATCCCTCTCCATTCCCTAACCCTAACCCTAACCCGAATCCTAACCCCGACCCTCACCCGAAGCCTTACCCTCACCTGTGCCCTAATCATAACCAGGACACCAACACTAACTCGTGCCCTCACACGTACGCTAAACCTTAAGCGTTGTCGTACCCTAAATTGTACCCTAATCCCTCCGCATTCCTTAACCCTGACCCTAACCCCATCCCTAAACCTGACCCACTTCCGATGCCCTACCCTAACCAATGCCCTAATCTTAACCAGGACACAAACATTAACTCGTGCACTCAAACGTACGCTAACCCTTAAGCATTGTCGTACCCTATCCTGTACCCTAATCCCTCCCCATTCCCTAACCCTAATCTTAAGCGAAACCCTGAACGTGACCCTTTTCCGACGCCTTACCCTCATCGGTGCCGTTGTCTTAACCAGTACACCAACACTAACTCGTGCCCTCACACTTACGCTAAACCTTTAGCATTGTCGTACCCTAACCTGAACCCTAATCAATCCCCATTCCCTAACCCTAACCCTAACCTGAAACCTAACCATGACACTCACCCGAAACTTTACCCTCACCCGTGTCCTAATTTTAACCAGTACATCAACACTAACCCATGCCCTCTAACGTACGCCAACCCTAAACCATTGCCGCACCCTAACCTGTACCCTAATCAATCCCCATTCCCTAACCTTAACCCTAACCCTAACCCTTAACGTGACCCTCTTCCGAGGCCTTACCCTCACCCGTGCCCTAATCGTAAGCAGTACACTAACACTAACTTGTGACCTCACACGTACGCTAAACCTTAAGCGTTGTGGTACCCTAAACTGTGCCCTAATATCTCCCCATTCCCTAACCCTAACCCTAACCCGAATTCTATCCCTGACCCTCACCCGAAACCTTACCCTCACCTGTGCCCTAATCTTAACCAGGACACCAACACTAACTTGTGCCCTCACACGTACGCTAACCCTTAATCGTTGTCGTACCCTAAACTGTACCCTAATCCCTCCCCATTCCCTAACCCTAACCCTAACCCGAATTCTAACCCTGACCCTCACCTGAAGCCTTACCCTCACCCGTGCCCTAATCTTAACCAGGACACTAACACTAACCCTTGCCCTCACACGAACGCTAACCCTTAAGCACTGTCGTACCCTAAGCTGTACCCTAATCCCTCTGCATTCCTTAACCCTAACCCTAACCCGAATCCTAACCCTGACCCTCACCCGAAGCCTTACCCTCACCCGTGCCCTAAACTTAACCAGTACACCAACACTAACTCGTGCCCTCACACTTACGATAACCCTTAAGCATTGAAGTACCCTATCCTGTACCCTAATCCCTCTCCATTCCCTAACACTAACCCTAACCCGAATCCTAACCCTGACCCTCACCCGAAGCCTTACCCTCACCCGTGCCCTAATCTTAACCAGGACACCAAGACTAACTCGTGCCCTCACACGTACGCTAACACTAAACCGCAGCGGTACCCTAACCTGTACCCTAATCCCTCTCCATTCCCTAACCCTAACCCTAACCTGAAACCTAACCATGACACTCACCCGAAACTTTACCCTCACCCGTGTCCTAATTTTAACCAGTACATCAACACTAACCCATGCCCTCTAACGTACGCCAACCCTAAGCCATTGCCGTACCCTAACCTGTACCCTAATCAATCCCCATTCCCTAACCCTAACCCTAAACCTAACCCTTAACGTGAACCTGTTCCGAGGCCTTACCCTCACCCGTGCCCTAATCGTAAGCAGTACAATAACACTAACTAGTGACCTCACACGTACGCTAAACCTTAAGCGTTGTGGTACCCTAAACTGTGCCCTAATATCTCCCCATTCCATAACCCTAACACTAACCCGAATTCTATCCCTGACCCTCACCCGAAACCTTACCCTCACCCGTGCCCTAATCTTAACCAGGACACCAACACTAACTTGTGCCCTCACACGTACGCTAACCCTTAATCGTTGTCGTACCCTAAACTGTACCCTAATCCCTCCCCATTCCCTAACCCTAACCCTAACCCGAATCCTAACCCTGACCCTCACCTGAAGCCTTACCCTCACCCGTGCCCTAATCTTAACCAGCACACTAACACTAACCCTTGCCCTCACACGCACGCTAACCCTTAAGCACTGTCGTACTCTAAGCTGTACCCTAATCCCTCTGCATTCCTTAACCCTAACCCTAACCCGAATCCTAACCCTGACCCTCACCCGAAGCCTTACCCTCACCCGTGCCCTTATCTTAACCAGGACACCAACACTAACTCGTGCCCTCACACGTACGCTAAACCTTAAGCGTTGTCGTACCCTAAATTGTACCCTAATCCCTCCCCATTCCTTAACCCTAACCCTAACCCCATCCCTAAACCTGATCCACTTCCGATGCCCTACCCTAACCAATGCCCTAATCTTAACCAGGACACAAACACTAACTCATGCCCTCAAACGTACGCTAACCCTTAAGCATTGTCGTAGCCTATCCTGTACCCTAATCCCTCCCCATTCCCTAACCCTAACCCTAAGCGAAACCCTGAACGTGACCCTTTTCCGAGGCCTTACCCTCATCGGTGCCGTTGTCTTAACCAGTACACCAACACTAATTCGTGCCCTCATACTTACGCTAACCCTTAAGCATTGTCGTACCCTAACCTGTACCCTAATCCCTCTCCATTCCCTAAACCTAACCCTAACCCGAATCCTAACCCTGACCCTCACCTGAAGCCTTACCCACACCCGTGCCCTAATCTTAACCAGGACACCAAGACTAACTCGTGCCCTCAAACGTACGCTAACACTAAACCGCAGCGGTACCCTAACCTGTACCCTAATCCCTCTCCATTCCCTAACCCTAACCCTAACCTGAAACCTAACCATGACACTCACCCGAAACTTTACCCTCACCCGTGTCCTAATTTTAACCAGTACATCAACACTAACCCATGCCCTCTAACGTACGCCAACCCTAAACCATTGCCGCACCCTAACCTGTACCCTAATCAATCCCCATTCCCTAACCTTAACCCTAACCCTAACCCTTAACGTGACCCTCTTCCGAGGCCTTACCCTCACCCGTGCCCTAATCGTAAGCAGTACACTAACACTAACTTGTGACCTCACACGTACGCTAAACCTTAAGCGTTGTGGTACCCTAAACTGTGCCCTAATGTCTCCCCATTCCCTAACCCTAACCCTAACCCGAATTCTATCCCTGACCCTCACCCGAAACCTTACCCTCACCCGTGCCCTAATCTTAACCAGGACACCAACACTAACTTGTGCCCTCACACGTACGCTAACCCTTAATCGTTGTCGTACCCTAAACTGTACCCTAATCCCTCCCCATTCCCTAACCCTTACCCTAACCCGAATCCTAACCCTGACCCTCACCTGAAGCCTTACCCTAACCCGTGCCCTAATCTTAACCAGGACACTAACACTACCCCTTGCCCTCACACGAACGCTAACCCTTAAGCACTGTCATACCCTAAGCTGTACCCTAATCCCTCTGCATTCCTTAACCCTATCCCTAACCCGAATCCTAACCCTGACCCTCACCCGAAGCCTTACCCTCACCCGTGCCCTAATCTTAACCAGGACACCAACACTAACTCGTGCCCTCACACATACGCTAAACCTTAAGCGTTGTCGTACCCTAAATTGTACCGTAATCCCTCCCCATTCCTTAACCCTAACCTTAACCCCATCCCTAAACCTGACCCACTTCCGATGCCCTACACTAACCAATGCCCTAATCTTAACCAGGACATAAACACTAACTCATGCCCTCAAACGTACGCTAACCCTTAAGCATTGTCGTACCCTATCCTGTACCCTAATCCCTCCCCATTCCCTAACCCTAACCCTAAGCGAAACCCTGAACGTGACCCTTTTCCGAGGCCTTACCCTCATCGGTGCCGTTGTCTTAACCAGTACACCAGCACTAACTCGTGCCCTCACACTTAAGCTAACCCTTAAGCATTGTCGTACCCTAACCTTTACCCTAATCCCTCTCCATTCCCTAACCCTAACCCTAACCTGAAACCTAACCCTGACCCTCACCCGAAGCCTTACCCTCACCGGTGCCCTAATCTTAACCAGGACACCAAGACTAACTCGTGCCCTCACACGTACGCTAACACTAAACCGCAGCGGTACCCTAACCTGTACCCTAATCCCTCTCCATTCCCTAACCCTAACCCTAACCTGAAACCTAACCATGACACTCACCCGAAACTTTACCCTCACCCGTGTCCTAATTTTAACAAGTACATCAACACTAACCCATGCCCTCTAACGTACGCCAACCCTAAGCCATTGCCGTACCCTAACCTGTACCCTAATCAATCCCCATTCCCTAACCCTAACCCTAACCCTAACCCTTAACGTGACCCTCTTCCGAGGCCTTACCCTCACCCGTGCCCTAATCGTAAGCAGTACACTAACACTAACTAGTGACCTCACACGTACGCTAAACCTTAAGCGTTGTGGTACCCTAAACTGTGCCCTAATATCTCCCCATTCCCTAACCCTAACCCTTACCCGAATTCTATCCCTGACCCTCACCCGAAACCTTACCCTCACCCGTGCCCTAATCTTAACCAGGACACCAACACTAACTTGTGCCCTCACACGTACGCTAACCCTTAATCGTTGTCGTACCCTAAACTGTTACCCTAATCCCTCCCCATTCCCTAACCCTAACCCTAACCCGAATCCTAACCCTGACCCTCACCTGAAGCCTTACCCTCACCCGTGCCCTAATCTTAACCAGGACACTAACACTAACCCTTGCCCTCACACGAACGGTAACCCTTAAGCACAGTCGTACCCTAAGCTGTACCCTAATCCCTCTGCATTCCTTAACCCTAACCCTAACCCGAATCCTAACCCTGACCCTCACCCGAAGCCTTACCCACACCCGTGCCCTAATCTTAACCAGGACACCAACACTAACTCGTGCCCTCACACGTACGCTAAACCTTAAGCGTTGTCGTACCCTAAATTGTACCCTAATCCCTCCCCATTCCTTAACCCTAACCCTAACCCCATCCCTAAACCTGACCCACTTCCGATGCCCTACCCTAACCAATGCCCTAATCTTAACCAGGACACAAACACTAACTCATGCCCTCAAACGTACGCTAACCCTTAAGCATTGTCGTAGCCTATCCTGTACCCTAATCCCTCCCCGTTCCCTAACCCAAACCCTAAGCGAAAACCTGAACGTGTCCCTTTTCCGAGGCCTTACCCTCATCGGTGCCGTTGTCTTAACCAGTACACCAAAACTAACTCGTGCCCTCACACTTACGCTAACCCTTAAGCATTGTCGTACCCTAACCTGTACCTTAATCCCTCTCCATTCCCTAACCCTAAACCTAACCCGAATCCTAACCCTGACCCTCACCCGAAGCCTTACCCTCACCGGTGCCCTAATCTTAACCAGGACACCAAGACTAACACGTGCCCTCACACGTACGCTAACACTAAACCGCAGCGGTACCCTAACCTGTACCCTAATCCCTCTCCATTCCCTAACCCTAACCCTAACCTGAAACCTAACCATGACACTCACCCGAAACTTTACCCTCACCCGTGTCCTAATTTTAACCAGTACATCAACACTAACCCATGCCCTCTAACGTACGCCAACCCTAAGCCATTGCCGTACCCTAACCTGTACCCTAATCAATCCCCATTCCCTAACCCTAACCCTAACCCTAACCCTTAACGTGACCCTCTTCCGAGGCCTTACCTTCACCCGTGACCTAATCGTAAGCAGTACACTAACACTAACTAGTGACCTCACACGTACGCTAAACCTTAAGCGTTGTGGTACCCTAAACTGTGCCCTAATATCTCCCCATTCCCTAACCCTAACCCTAACCCGAATTCTATCCCTGACC
Organism: Inia geoffrensis; assembly: GCA_036417435.1. Classification (NCBI taxonomy): domain Eukaryota; kingdom Metazoa; phylum Chordata; class Mammalia; order Artiodactyla; family Iniidae; genus Inia; species Inia geoffrensis. The sequence goes on along the minus strand of CM070899.1, from coordinate 190,616,756 downwards.
CTCACCCGAAACCTTACCCTCACCCGTGCCCTAAACTTAACCAGGACACCAACACTAACTTGTGCCCTCACACGTACGCTAACCCTTAATCGTTGTCATACCCTAAACTGTACCCTAAACCCTCCCCATTCCCTAACCCTAACCCTAACCCGAATCCTAACCCTGACCCTCACCTGAAGCCTTACCCTCACCCGTGCCCTAATCTTAACCAGGACACTAACACTAACACTTGCCTTCACACGAACGCTAACCCTTAAGCACTGTCGTACCCTAAGCTGTACCCTAATCCCTCTGCATTCCTTAATCCTAACCCTAACCCGAATCCTAACCCTGACACTCACCCGAAGCCTTACCCTCACCCGTTCCCTAATCTTAACCAGGACACCAACACTAACTCGTGCCCTCACACGTACGCTAAACCTTAAGCGTTGTCGTACCCTAAATTGTACCCTAATCCCTCCCCATTCCTTAACCCTAACCCTAAACCCATACCTAAACCTGACCCACTTCCGATGCCCTACCCTAACCAATGCCCTAATCTTAACCAGGACACAAACACTAACTCATGCCCTCAAACGTACGCTAACCCTTAAGCATTGTCATACCCTATCCTGTACCCTAATCCCTCCCCATTCCCTAACCCTAACCCTAAGCGAAACCCTGAACGTGACCCTTTTCCGAGGCCTTACCCTCATCGGTGCCGTTGTCTTAACCACTACACCAACACTAACTCGTGCCCTCACACTTACGCTAACCCTTAAGCATTGTCGTACCCTAACCTGTACCCTAATCCCTCTCCATTCCCTAACCCTAACCCTAACCCGAATCCTAACCCTGACCCTCACCCGAAGCCTTACCCTCACCCGTGCCCTAATCTTAACCAGGACACCAAGACTAACTCGTGCCCTCAAACGTACGCTAACACTAAACCGCAGCGGTACCCTAACCTGTACCCTAATCCCTCTCCATTCCCTAACCCTAACCCTAACCTGAAACCTAACCATGACACTCACCCGAAACTTTACCCTCACCCGTGTCCTAATTTTAACCAGTACATCAACACTAACCCATGCCCTCTAACGTACGCCAACCCTAAGCCATTGCCGTACCCTAACCTGTACCCTAATCAATCCCCATTCCCTAACCCTAACCCTAAACCTAACCCTTAACGTGACCCTCTTCCGAGGCCTTACCCTCACCCGGGCCCTACTCGTAAGCAGTACACTAACACTAACTAGTGACCTCACACGTACGCTAAACCTTAAGCGTTGTGGTACCCTAAACTGTGCCCTAATATGTCCCCATTCCCTAACCCTAACCCTAACCCGAATTCTATCCCTGACCCTCACCCGAAACCTTACCCTCACCCATGCCCTAATCTTAAACAGGACACCAACACTAACTTGTGCCCTCACACGTACGCTAACCCTTAATCGTTGTCGTACCCTAAACTGTACCCTAATCCCTCCCCATTCCCTAACCCTAACCCTAACCCGAATCCTAACCCTGACCCTCACCTGAAGCCTTACCCTCACCCGTGCCCTAATCTTAACCAGGACACTAACACTAACCCTTGCCCTCACACGAACGCTAACCCTTAAGCACTGTCGTACCCTAAGCTGTACCCTAATCCCTCTGCATTCCTTAACCTTAACCCTAACCCGAATCCTAACCCTGACCCTCACCCGAAGCCTTACCCTCACCCGTGCCCTAATCTTAACCAGTACACCAACACTAACTCGTGCCCTCACACTTACGCTAACCCTTAAGCATTGAAGTACCCTATCCTGTACCCTAATCCCTCTCCATTCCCTAACCCTAACCCTAACCCGAATCCTAACCCTGACCCTCACCCGAAGCCTTACCCTCACCCGTGCCCTAATCTTAACCAGGACACCAAGACTAACTCGTGCCCTCACACGTACGCTAACACTAAACCGCAGCGGTACCCTAACCTGTACCCTAATCCCTCTCCATTCCCTAACCCTAACCCTAACCTGAAACCTAACCATGACACTCACCCGAAACTTTACCCTCACCCGTGTCCTAATTTTAACCAGTACATCAACACTAACCCATGCCCTCTAACGTACGCCAACCCTAAGCCATTGCCGTACCCTAACCTGTACCCTAATCAATCCCCATTCCCTAACCCTAACCCTAAACCTAACCCTTAACGTGAACCTGTTCCGAGGCCTTACCCTCACCCGTGCCCTAATCGTAAGCAGTACAATAACACTAACTAGTGACCTCACACGTACGCTAAACCTTAAGCGTTGTGGTACCCTAAACTGTGCCCTAATATCTCCCCATTCCATAACCCTAACCCTAACCCGAATTCTATCCCTGACCCTCACCCGAAACCTTACCCTCACCCGTGCCCTAATCTTAACCAGGACACCAACACTAACTTGTGCCCTCACACGTACGCTAACCCTTAATCGTTGTCGTACCCTAAACTGTACCCTAAACCCTCCCCATTCCCTAACCCTAACCCTAACCCGAATCCCAACCCTGACCCTCACCTGAAGCCTTACCCTCACCCGTGCCCTAATCTTAACCAGGACACTAACACTAACACTTGCCTTCACACGAACGCTAACCCTTAAGCACTGTCGTACCCTAAGCTGTACCCTAATCCCTCTGCATTCCTTAACCCTAACCCTAACCCGAATCCTAACCCTGACACTCACCCGAAGCCTTGCCCTCACACGTGCCCTAATCTTAACCAGGACACCAACACTAACTCGTGCCCTCACACGTACGCTAAACCTTAAGCGTTGTCGTACCCTAAATTGTACCCTAATCCCTCCCCATTCCTTAACCCTAACCCTAAACCCATACCTAAACCTGACCCACTTCCGATGCCCTACCCTAACCAATGCCCTAATCTTAACCAGGACACAAACACTAACTCATGCCCTCAAACGTACGCTAACCCTTAAGCATTGTCATACCCTATCCTGTACCCTAATCCCTCCCCATTCCCTAACCCTAACCCTAAGCGAAACCCTGAACGTGACCCTTTTCCGAGGCCTTACCCTCATCGGTGCCGTTGTCTTAACCACTACACCAACACTAACTCGTGCCCTCACACTTACGCTAACCCTTAAGCATTGTCGTACACTAACCTGTACCCTAATCCCTCTCCATTCCCTAACCCTAAACCTAACCCGAATCCTAACCCTGACCCTCACCCGAAGCCTTACCCTCACCCGTGCCCTAATCTTAACCAGGACACCAAGACTAACTCGTGCCCTCAAACGTACGCTAACACTAAACCGCAGCGGTACCCTAACCTGTACCCTAATCCCTCTCCATTCCCTAACCCTAACCCTAACCTGAAACCTAACCATGACACTCACCCGAAACTTTACCCTCACCAGTGTCCTAATTTTAACCAGTACATCAACACTAACCCATGCCCTCTAACGTACGCCAACCCTAAGCCATTGCCGTACCCTAACCTGTACCCTAATCAATCCCCATTCCCTAACCCTAACCCTAACCCTAACCCTTAACGTGACCCTCTTCCGAGGCCTTACCCTCACCCGGGCCCTACTCGTAAGCAGTACACTAACACTAACTAGTGACCTCACACGTACGCTAAACCTTAAGCGTTGTGGTACCCTAAACTGTGCCCTAATATGTCCCCATTCCCTAACCCTAACCCTAACCCGAATTCTATCCCTGACCCTCACCCGAAACCTTACCCTCACCCATGCCCTAATCTTAAACAGGACACCAACACTAACTTGTGCCCTCACACGTACGCTAACCCTTAATCGTTGTCGTACCCTAAACTGTACCCTAATCCCTCCCCATTCCCTAACCCTAACCCTAACCCGAATCCTAACCCTGACCCTCACCTGAAGCCTTACCCTCACCCGTGCCCTAATCTTAACCAGGACACTAACACTAACCCTTGCCCTCACACGAACGCTAACCCTTAAGCACTGTCGTACCCTAAGCTGTACCCTAATCCCTCTGCATTCCTTAACCTTAACCCTAACCCGAATCCTAACCCTGACCCTCACCCGAAGCCTTACCCTCACCCGTGCCCTAATCTTAACCAGTACACCAACACTAACTCGTGCCCTCACACTTACGCTAACCCTTAAGCATTGAAGTACCCTATCCTGTACCCTAATCCCTCTCCATTCCCTAACCCTAACCCTAACCCGAATCCTAACCCTGACCCTCACCCGAAGCCTTACCCTCACCCGTGCCCTAATCTTAACCAGGACACCAAGACTAACTCGTGCCCTCACACGTACGCTAACACTAAACCGCAGCGGTACCCTAACCTGTACCCTAATCCCTCTCCATTCCCTAACCCTAACCCTAACCTGAAACCTAACCATGACACTCACCCGAAACTTTACCCTCACCCGTGTCCTAATTTTAACCAGTACATCAACACTAACCCATGCCCTCTAACGTACGCCAACCCTAAGCCATTGCCGTACCCTAACCTGTACCATAATCAATCCCCATTCCCTAACCCTAACCCTAAACCTAACCCTTAACGTGAACCTGTTCCGAGACCTTACCCTCACCCGTGCCCTAATCGTAAGCAGTACAATAACACTAACTAGTGACCTCACACGTACGCTAAACCTTAAGCGTTGTGGTACCCTAAACTGTGCCCTAATATCTCCCCATTCCATAACCCTAACCCTAACCCGAATTCTATCCCTGACCCTCACCCGAAACCTTACCCTCACCCGTGCCCTAATCTTAACCAGGACACCAACACTAACTTGTGCCCTCACACGTACGCTAACCCTTAATCGTTGTCGTACCCTAAACTGTACCCTAATCCCTCCCCATTCCCTAACCCTAACCCTAACCCGAATCCTAACCCTGACCCTCACCTGAAGCCTTACCCTCACCCGTGCCCTAATCTTAACCAGCACACTAACACTAACCCTTGCCCTCACACGCACGCTAACCCTTAAGCACTGTCGTACCCTAAGCTGTACCCTAATCCCTCTGCATTCCTTAACCCTAACCCTAACCCGAATCCTAACCCTGACACTCACCCGAAGCCTTACCCTCACCCGTGCCCTTATCTTAACCAGGACACCAACACTAACTCGTGCCCTCACACGTACGCTAAACCTTAAGCGTTGTCGTACCCTAAATTGTACCCTAATCCCTCCCCATTCCTTAACCCTAACCCTAACCCCATCCCTAAACCTGACCCACTTCCGATGCCCTACCCTAACCAATGCCCTAATCTTAACCAGGACACAAACACTAACTCATGCCCTCAAACGTACGCTAACCCTTAAGCATTGTCGTACCCTATCCTGTACCCTAATCCCTCCCCATTCCCTAACCCTAACCCTAAGCGAAACCCTGAACGTGACCCTTTTCCGAGGCCTTACCCTCATCGGTGCCGTTGTCTTAACCAGTACACCAACACTAATTCGTGCCCTCATACCTACGCTAACCCTTAAGCATTGTCGTACCCTAACCTGTACCCTAATCCCTCTCCATTCCCTAAACCTAACCCTAACCCGAATCCTAACCCTGACCCTCACCCGAAGCCTTACCCTCACCCGTGCCCTAATCTTAACCAGGACACCAAGACTAACTCGTGCCCTCAAACGTACGCTAACACTAAACCGCAGCGGTACCCTAACCTGTACCCTAATCCCTCTCCATTCCCTAACCCTAACCCTAACCTGAAACCTAACCATGACACTCACCCGAAACTTTACCCTCACCCGTGTCCTAATTTTAACCAGTACATCAACACTAACCCCTGCCCTCTAACGTACGCCAACCCTAAGCCATTGCTGTACCCTAACCTGTACCCTAATCAATCCCCATTCCCTAACCCTAACCCTAACCCTAACCCTTAACGTGACCCTCTTCCGAGGCCTTACCCTCACCCGTGCCCTAATCGTAAGCAGTACACTAACACTAACTAGTGACCTCACACGCACGCTAAACCTTAAGCGTTGTGGTACTCTAAACTGTGCCCTAATATCTCCCCATTCCCTAACCCTAACCCTAACCCGAATTCTATCCCTGACCCTCAACCGAAACCTTACCCTCACCCGTGCCCTAATCTTAACCAGGACACCAACACTAACTTGTGCCCTCACACGTACGCTAACCCTTAATCGTTGTCGTACCCTAAACTGTACCCTAATCCCTCTCCATTCCCTAACCCTAACCCTAACCCGAATCCTAACCCTGACCCTCACCTGAAGCCTTACCCTCACCCGTGCCCTAATCTTAACCAGGACACTAACACTAACCCTTGCCCTCACACGAACGCTAACCCTTAAGCACTGTCGTACCCTAAGCTGTACCCTAATCCCTCTGCATTCCTTAACACTAACCCTAACCCGAATCCTAACCCTGACCCTCACCCGAAGCCTTACCCTCACCCGTGCCCTAATCTTAACCAGGACACCAACACTAACTCGTGCCCTCACACGTACGCTAAACCTTAAGCGTTGTTGTACCCTAAATTGTACCCTAATCCCTCCCCATTCCTTAACCCTAACCCTAACCCCATCCCTAAACCTGACCCACTTCCGATGCCCTACCCTAACCAATGCCCTAATCTTAACCAGTACACAAACACTAACTCATGCCCTCAAACGTACGCTAACCCTTAAGCATTGTCGTAGCCTATCCTGTACCCTAATCCCTCCCCATTCCCTAACCCTAACCCTAAGCGAAACCCTGAACGTGACCCTTTTCCGAGGCCTTACCCTCATCGGTGCCGTTGTCTTAACCAGTACACCAACACTATCTCGTGCCCTCACACTTACGCTAACCCTTAAGCATTGAAGTACCCTAACCTGTACCCTAATCCCTCTCCATTCCCTAACCCTAACCCTAACCCGAATCCTAACCCTGACCCTCACCCGAAGCCTTACCCTCACCCGTGCCCTAATCTTAACCAGGACACCAAGACTAACTCGTGCCCTCACACGTACGCTAACACTAAACCGCAGCGGTACCCTAACGTGTACCCTAATCCCTCTCCATTCCCTAACCCTAACCCTAACCTGAAACCTAACCATGACACTCACCCGAAACTTTACCCTCACCCGTGTCCTAATTTTAACCAGTACATCAACACTAACCCATGCCCTCTAACGTACGCCAACCCTAAGATATTGCCGTACCCTAACCTGTACCCTAATCAATCCCCATTCCCTAACCCTAACCCTAACCCTAACCCTCAACGTGACCCTCTTCCGAGGCCTTACCCTCACCCGTGCCCTAATCGTAAGCAGTACACTAACACTAACTAGTGACCTCACACGTACGCCAAACCTTAAGCGTTGTGGTACCCTAAACTGTGCCCTAATATCTCCCCATTCCCTAACCCTAACCCGAATTCTATCCCTGACCCTCACCCGAAACCTTACCCTCACCCATGCCCTAATCTTAACCAGGACACCAACACTAACTTGTGCCCTCACACGTACGCTAACCCTTAATCGTTGTCGTACCCTAAACTGTACCCTAATCCCTCCCCATTCCCTAACCCTAACCCTAACCCGAATCCTAACCCTGACCCTCACCTGAAGCCTTAACCTCACCCGTGCCCTAATCTTAACCAGGACACTAACACTAACCCTTGCCCTCACACGCACGCTAACCCTTAAGCACTGTCGTACCCTAAGCTGTACCCTAATCCCTCTGCATTCCTTAACACTAACCCTAACCCGAATCCTAACCCTGACCCTCACCCGAAGCCTTACCCTCACCCGTGCCCTAATCTTAACCAGGACACCAACACTAACTCGTGCCCTCACACCTACGCTAAACCTTAAGCGTTGTCGTACCCTAAATTGTACCCTAATCCCTCCCCATTACTTAACCCTAACCCTAACCCCATCCCTAAACCTGACCCACTTCCGATGCCCTACCCTAACCAATGCCCTAATCTTAACCAGTACACAAACACTAACTCATGCCCTCAAACGTACGCTAACCCTTAAGCATTGTCGTACCCTATCCTGTACCCTAATCCCTCCCCATTCCCTAACCCTAACCCTAAGCGAAACCCTGAACGTGACCCTTTTCCGAGGCCTTACCCTCATCGGTGCCGTTGTCTTAACCAGTACACCAACACTATCTCGTGCCCTCACACTTACGCTAACCCTTAAGCATTGAAGTACCCTAACCTGTACCCTAATCCCTCTCCATTCCCTAACCCTAACCCTAACCCGAATCCTAACCCTGACCCTCACCCGAAGCCTTACCCTCACCCGTGCCCTAATCTTAACCAGGACACCAAGACTAACTCGTGCCCTCACACGTACGCTAACACTAAACCGCAACGGTACCCTAACCTGTACCCTAATCCCTCTCCATTCCCTAACCCTAACCCTAACCTGAAACCTAACCATGACACTCACCCGAAACTTTACCCTCACCCGTGTCCTAATTTTAACCAGTACATCAACACTAACCCATGCCCTCTAACGTACGCCAACCCTAAGCCATTGCCGTACCCTAACCTGTACCCTAATCAATCCCCATTCCCTAACCCTAACCCTAACCCTAACCCTTAACGTGACCCTCTTCCGAGGCCTTACCCTCACCCGTGCCCTAATCGTAAGCAGTACACTAACACTAACTAGTGACCTCACACGTACGCTAAACCTTAAGCGTTGTGGTAACCTAAACTGTGCCCTAATATCTCCCCATTCCCTAACCCTAACCCGAATTCTATCCCTGACCCTCACCCGAAACCTTACCCTCACCCATGCCCTAATCTTAACCAGGACACCAACACTAACTTGTGCCCTCACACGTACGCTAACCCTTAATCGTTGTCGTACCCTAAACTGTACCCTAATCCCTCCCCATTCCCTAACCCTAACCCTAACCCGAATCCTAACCCTGACCCTCACCTGAAGCCTTACCCTCACCCGTGCCCTAATCTTAACCAGGACACTAACACTAACCCTTGCCCTCACACGAACGCTAACCCTTAAGCACTGTCGTACCCTAAGCTGTACCCTAATCCCTCTGCATTCCTTAACACTAACCCTAACCCGAATCCTAACCCTGACCCTCACCCGAAGCCTTACCCTCACCCGTGCCCTAATCTTAACCAGGACACCAACACTAACTCGTGCCCTCACACGTACGCTAAACCTTAAGCGTTGTCGTACCCTAAATTGTACCCTAATCCCTCCCCATTCCTTAACCCTAACCCTAACCCCATCCCTAAACCTGACCCACTTCCGATGCCCTACCCTAACCAATGCCCTAATCTTAACCAGTACACAAACACTAACTCATGCCCTCAAACGTACGCTAACCCTTAAGCATTGTCGTAGCCTATCCTGTACCCTAATCCGTCCCCATTCCCTAACCCTAAACCTAAGCGAAACCCTGAACGTGACCCTTTTCCGAGGCCTTACCCTCATCGGTGCCGTTGTCTTAACCAGTACACCAACACTATCTCGTGCCCTCACACTTACGCTAACCCTTAAACATTGAAGTACCCTAACCTGTACCCTAATCCCTCTCCATTCCCTAACCCTAACCCTAACCCGAATCCTAACCCTGACCCTCACCCGAAGCCTTACCCTCACCCGTGCCCTAATCTTAACCAGGACACCAAGACTAACACGTGCCCTCACACGAACGCTAACACTAAACCGCAGCGGTACCCTAACGTGTACCCTAATCCCTCTCCATTCCCTAACCCTAACCCTAACCTGAAACCTAACCATGACACTCACCCGAAACTTTACCCTCACCAGTGTCCTAATTTTAACCAGTACATCAACACTAACCCATGCCCTCTAACGTACGCCAACCCTAAGCCATTGCCGTACCCTAACCTGTACCCTAATCAATCCCCATTCCCTAACCCTAACCCTAACCCTAACCCTTAACATGACCCTCTTCCGAGGCCTTACCCTCACCCGTGCCCTAATCGTAAGCAGTACACTAACACTAACTAGTGACCTCACACGTACGCTAAACCTTAAGCGTTGTGGTACCCTAAACTGTGCCCTAATATCTCCCCATTCCCTAACCCTAACCCGAATTCTATCCCTGACCCTCACCCGAAACCTTACCCTCACCCATGCCCTAATCTTAACCAGGACACCAACACTAACTTGTGCCCTCACACGTACGCTAACCCTTAATCGTTGTCGTACCCTAAACTGTACCCTAATCCCTCCCCATTCCCTAACCCTAACCCTAACCCGAATCCTAACCCTGACCCTCACCTGAAGCCTTACCCTCACCCGTGCCCTAATCTTAACCAGGACACTAACACTAACCCTTGCCCTCACACGAACGCTAACCCTTAAGCACTGTCGTACCCTAAGCTGTACCCTAATCCCTCTGCATTCCTTAACACTAACCCTAACCCGAATCCTAACCCTGACCCTAACCCGAAGCCTTACCCTCACCCGTGCCCTAATCTTAACCAGGACACCAACACTAACTCGTGCCCTCACACGTACGCTAAACCTTAAGCGTTGTCGTACCCTAAATTGTACCCTAATCCCTCCCCATTACTTAACCCTAACCCTAACCCCATCCCTAAACCTGACCCACTTCCGATGCCCTACCCTAACCAATGCCCTAATCTTAACCAGTACACAAACACTAACTCATGCCCTCAAACGTATGCTAACCCTTAAGCATTGTCGTACCCTATCCTGTACCCTAATCCCTCCCCATTCCCTAACACTAACCCTAAGCGAAACCCTGAACGTGACCCTTTTCCGAGGCCTTACCCTCATCGGTGCCGTTGTCTTAACCAGTACACCAACACTATCTCGTGCCCTCACACTTACGCTAACCCTTAAGCATTGAAGTACCCTAACCTGTACCCTAATCCCTCTCCATTCCCTAAACCTAACCCTAACCCGAATCCTAACCCTGACCCTCACCCGAAGCCTTACCCTCACCCGTGCCCTAATCTTAACCAGGACACCAAGACTAACTCGTGCCCTCACACGTACGCTAACACTAAACCGCAGCGGTACCCTAACGTGTACCCTAATCCCTCTCCATTCCCTAACCCTAACCCTAACCTGAAACCTAACCATGACACTCACCCGAAACTTTACCCTCACCCGTGTCCTAATTTTAACCAGTACATCAACACTAACCCATGCCCTCTAACGTACGCCAACCCTAAGCCATTGCCGTACCCTAACCTGTACCCTAATCAATCCCCATTCCCTAATCCTAACCCTAACCCTAACCCTTAACGGGACCCTATTCCGAGGCCTTACCCTCACCCGTGCCCTAATCGTAAGCAGTACACTAACACTAACTAGTGACCTCACACGTACGCTAAACCTTAAGCGTTGTGGTACCCTAAACTGTGCCCTAATATCTCCCCATTCCCTAACCCTAACCCGAATTCTATCCCTGACCCTCACCCGAAACCTTACCCTCACCCATGCCCTAATCTTAACCAGGACACCAACACTAAATTGTGCCCTCACACGTACGCTAACCCTTAATCGTTGTCGTACCCTAAACTGTACCCTAATCCCTCCCCATTCCCTAACACTAACCCTAATCCGAATCCTAAACCTGACCCTCACCTGAAGCCTTACACTCACCCGTGCCCTAATCTTAACCAGGACACTAACACTAACCCTTGCCCTCACACGAACGCTAACCCTTAAGCACTGTCGTACCCTAAGCTGTACCCTAATCCCTCTGCATTCCTTAACACTAACCCTAACCCGAATCCTAACCCTGACCCTCACCCGAAGCCTTACCCTCACCCGTGCCCTAATCTTAACCAGGACACCAACACTAACTCGTGCCCTCACACGTACGCTAAACCTTAAGCGCTGTCGTACCCTAAATTGTACCCTAATCCCTCCCCATTCCTTAACCCTAACCCTAACCCCATCCCTAAACCTGACCCACTTCCGATGCCCTACCCTAACCAATGCCCTAATCTTAACCAGTACACAAACACTAACTCATGCCCTCAATCGTATGCTAACCCTTAAGCATTGTCGTACCCTATCCTGTACCCTAATCCCTCCCCATTCCCTAACCCTAACCCTAAGCGAAACCCTGAACGTGACCCTTTTCCGAGGCCTTACCCTCATCGGTGCCGTTGTCTTAACCAGTACAGCAACACTAACTCGTGCCCTCACACTTACGCTAACCCTTAAGCATTGTCGTACCCTAACCTGTACCCTAATCCCTCTCCATTCCCTAACCCTAACCCTAACCCGAATCCTAACCCTGACCCTCACCCGAAGCCTTACCCTCACCCGTACCCTAATCTTAACCAGGACACCAAAACTAACTCGTGCCCTCACACGTACGCTAACACTAAACCGCAACGGTACCCTAACCTGTACCCTAATCCCTCTCCATTCCCTAACCCTAACCCTAACCTGAAACCTAACCATGACACTCACCCGAAACTTTACCCTCACCCGTGTCCTAATTTTAACCAGTACATCAACACTAACCCATGCCCTCTAACGTACGCCAACCCTAAGATATTGCCGTACCCTAACCTGTACCCTAAGCAATCCCCATTCCCTAACCCTAACCCTAACCCTAACCGTCAACGTGACCCTCTTCCGAGGCCTTACCCTCACCCGTGCCCTAATCGTAAGCAGTACACTAACACTAACTAGTGACCTCACACGTACGCTAAACCTTAAGCGTTGTGGTACCCTAAACTGTGCCCTAATATCTCCCCATTCCCTAACCCTAACCCTAACCCGAATTCTATCCCTGAGCCTCACCCGAAACCTTACCCTCACCCGTGCCCTAACCTTAACCAGGACACCAACACTAACTTGTGCCCTCACACGTACGCTAACCCTTAATCGTTGTCGTACCCTAAACTGTACCCTAATCCCTCCCCATTCCCTAACCCTAACCCTAACCCGAATCCTAACCCGAACCCTCACTGGAAGCCTTACCCTCACCCGTGCCCTAATATTAACGAGGACACTAACACTAACACTTGCCCTCACACGAACGCTAACCCTTAAGCACTGTCGTACCCTAAGCTGTACCCTAATCCCTCTGCATTCCTTAACCCTAACCCTAACCCGAATCCTAACCCTGACCCTCACCCAAAGCCTTACCCTCACCCGTGCCCTAATCTTAACCAGTACACCAACACTAACTCGTTCCCTCACACGTACGCTAAACCTTAAGCGTTGTCGTACCCTAAATTTTACCCTAATCCCTCCCCATTCCTTAACCCTAACCCTAAACCCATCCCTAAACCTGACCCACTTCCGTTGCCCTACCCTAACCAATGCCCTAATTTAACCAGTACACAAACACTAACTCATGCCCTCAAACGTACGCTAACCCTTAAGCATTGTTCTACCCTATCCTGTACCCTAATCCCTCCCCATTCAATAACCCTAACCCTAAGCGAAACCCTGAAGGTGACCCTTTTCCGAGGCCTTACCCTCATCGGTGCCGTTGTCTTAACCAGTACACCAACACTAACTCGTGCCCTCACACTTACGCTAACCCTTAAGCATTGTCGTACCCTAACCTGTACCCTAATCCCTCTCCATTCCCTAACCCTAACCCTAACCCGAATCCTAACCCTGACCCTCACCCAAAGCCTTACCCTCACCCGTGCCCTAATCTTAACCAGGAAACCAAGACTAACTCGTGCCCTCAAACGTACGCTAACACTAAACCGCAGCGGTACCCTAACCTGTACCCTAATCCCTCTCCATTCCCTAACCCTAACCCTAACCTGAAACCTAACCATGACACTCACCCGAAACTTTACCCTCACCCGTGTCCTAATTTTAACCAGTACATCAACACTAATCCATGCCCTCTAACGTACGCCAACCCTAAGCCATTGCCGTACCCTAACCTGTACCCTAATCAATCCGCATTCCCTAACCCTAACCCTAACCCTAACCCTTAACGGGACCCTCTTCCGAGGCCTTACCCTCACCCGTGCCCTAATCGTAAGCAGTACACTAACACTAACTAGTGACCTCACACGTACGCTAAACCTTAAGCGTTGTGGTACCCTAAACTGTGCCCTAATATCTCCCCATTCCCTAACCCTAACCCTAACCCGAATTCTATCCCTGACCCTCACCCAAAACCTTACCCTCACCCGTGCCCTAATCTTAACCAGGACACCAACACTAACTCGTGCCCTCACACGTACGCTAAACCTTAAGCGTTGTCGTACCCTAAATTGTACCCTAATCCCTCCCCATTCCTTAACCCTAACCCTAACCCCATCCCTAAACCTGACCCACTTCCGATGCCCTACCCTAACCAATGCCCTAATCTTAACCAGTACACAAACAATAACTCATGCCCTCAAACGTACGCTAACCCTTAAGCATTGTCGTACCCTATCCTGTACCCTAATCCCTCCCCATTCCCTAACCCTAACCCTAAGCGAAACCCTGAACGTGACCCTTTTCCGAGGCCTTACCCTCATCGGTGCCGTTGTCTTAACCAGTACACCAACACTAACTCGTGCCCTCACACTTACGCTAACCCTTAAGCATTGTCGTACCCTAACCTGTACCCTAATCCCTCTCCATTCCCTAACCCTAACCCTAACCCGAATCCTAACCCTGACCCTCACCCGAAGCCTTACCCTCACCCGTGCCCTAATCTTAACCAGGACACCAAGACTAACTTGTGCCCTCAAACGTACGCTAACACTAAACCGCAGCGGTACCCTAACCTGTACCCTAATCCCTCTCCATTCGCTAACCCTAACCCTAACCTGAAACCTAACCATGACACTCATCCGAAACTTTACCCTCACCCGTGTCCTAATTTTAACTAGTACATCATCACTAACCCATGCCCTCTAACGTACGTCAAACCTAAGCCATTGCCGTACCCTAACCTGTACCCTAATCAATCCCCATTCCCTAACCCTAACCCTAACCCTAACCCTTAACGTGACCCTCTTCCGAGGCCTTACCCTCACCCGTGCCCTAATCGTAAGCAGTACACTAACACTAACTAGTGACCTCACACGTACGCTAAACCTTAAGCGTTGTGGTACCCTAAACTGTGCCCTAATAGCTCCCCATTCCCTAACCCTAACCCTAACCCGAATTCTATCCCTGACCTTCACCCGAAACCTTACCCTCACCCGTGCCCTAATCTTAACCAGGACACCAACACTAACTTGTGCCCTCACACGTACGCTAACCCTTAATCGTTGTCGTACCCTAAACTGTACCCTAATCACTCCCCATTCCCTAACCCTAACACTAACCCGAATCCTAACCCTGACCCTCACCTGAAGCCTTACAATCACCCGTGCCCTAATCTTAACCAGGACACTAACACTAACCCTTTCCCTCATACGAACGCTAACCCTTAAGCACTGTCATACCCTAAGCTGTACCCTAATCCCTCTGCATTCCTTAACCCTAACCCTAACCCGAATCCTAACCCTGACGCTCACCCAAAGCCTTACCCTCACTCGTGCCCTAATCTTAACCAGGACACCAACACTAACTCGTGCCCTCACACGTACGCTAAACCTTAAGCGTTGTCGTACCCTAAATTGTACCCTAATCCCTCCCCATTCCTTAACCCTAACCCTAACCCCATCCCTAAACCTGACCCACTTCCGATGCCCTACCCTAACCAATGCCCTAATCTTAACCAGGACACAAACACTAACTCATGCCCTCAAACGTACGCTAACCCTTAAGCATTGTCGTACCCTATCCTGTACCCTAATCCCTCCCCATTCCCTAACCCTAACCCTAAGCGAAACCCTGAACGTGACCCTTTTCCGAGGCCTTACCCTCATCGGTGCCGTTGTCTTAACCAGTACACCAACACTAACTCGTGCCCTCACACTTACGCTAACCCTTAAGCATTGTCGTACCCTAACCTGTACCCTAATCCCTCTCCATTCCCTAACCCTAACCCTAACCCGAATCCTAACCCTGACCCTCACCCGAAGCCTTACCCTCACCCGTGCCCTAATCTTAACCAGGACACCAAGACTAACTCGTGCCCTCAAACGTACGCTAACACTAAACCGCAGCGGTACCCTAACCTGTACCCTAATCCCTCTCCATTCGCTAACCCTAACCCTAACCTGAAACCTAACAATGACACTCATCCGAAACTTTACCCTCACCCGTGTCCTAATTGTAACTAGTACATCAACACTAACCCATGCCCTCTAACGTACGTCAACCCTAAGCCATTGCCGTACCCTAACCTGTACCCTAATCATTCCCCATTCCCTAACCATAACCCTAACCCTAACCCTTAACGTGACCCTCTTCCGAGGCCTTACCCTCACCCGTGCCCTAATCGTAAGCAGTACACTAACACTAACTAGTGGCCTCACACGTACGCTAAACCTTAAGCGTTGTGGTACCCTAAACTGTGCCCTAATAGCTCCCCATTCCCTAACCCTAACCCTAACCCGAATTCTATCCCTGACCTTCACCCGAAACCTTACCCTCACCCGTGCCCTAATCTTAACCAGGACACCAACACTAAATTGTGCCCTCACACGTACGCTAACCCTTAATCGTTGTCGTACCCTAAACTGTACCCTAATCACTCCCCATTCCCTAACCCTAACACTAACCCGAATCCTAACCCTGACCCTCACCTGAAGCCTTACCATCACCCGTGCCCTAATCTTAACCAGGACACTAACACTAAACCTTGCCCTCACACGAACGCTAACCCTTAAGCCCTGTCGTACCCTAAGCTGTACCCTAATCCCTCTGCATTCCTTAACCCTAACCCTAACCCGAATCCTAACCCTGACGCTCACCCAAAGCCTTACCCTCACTCGTGCCCTAATCTTAACCAGGACACCAACACTAACTCGTGCCCTCACACGTACGCTAAACCTTAAGCGTTGTCGTACCCTAAACTGTACCCTAATCCCTCCCCATTCCTTAACCCTAACCCTAACCGCATCCCTAAACCTGACCCACTTCCGATGCCCTACCCTAACCAATGCCCTAATCTTAACCAGGACACAAACACTAACTCATGCCCTCAAACGTACGCTAACCCTTAAGCATTGTCGTACCCTATCCTGTACCCTAATCCCTCCCCATTCCCTAACCCTAACCCTAAGCGAAACCCTTAACGTGACCCATTTCCGAGGCCTTACCCTCATCGGTGCCGTTGTCTTAACCAGTACACCAACACTAACTCGTGCCCTCACACTTACGCTAACCCTTAAGCATTGTCGTACCCTAACCTGTACCCTAATCCCTCTCCATTCCCTAACCCTAACCCTAACCCGAATCCTAACCCTGACCCTCACCCGAAGCCTTACCCTCACCCGTGCCCTAATCTTAACCAGGACACCAAGACTAACTCGTGCCCTCAAACGTACGCTAACACTAAACCGCAGCGGTACCCTAACCTGTACCCTAATCCCTCTCCATTCGCTAACCCTAACCCTAACCTGAAACCTAACCATGACACTCATCTGAAACTTTACCCTCACCCGTGTCCTAATTTTAACTAGTACATCAACACTAACCCATGCCCTCTAACGTACGTCAACCCTAAGCCATTGCCGTACCCTAACCTGTACCCTAATCAATCCCCATTCCCTAACCCTAACCCTAACCCTTAACGTGACCCTCTTCCGAGGCCTTACCCTCACCCGTGCCCTAATCGTAAGCAGTACAATAACACTAACTAGTGACCTCACACGTACGCTAAACCTTAAGCGTTGTGGTACCCTAAACTGTGCCCTAATAGCTCCCCATTCCCTAACCCTAACCCTAACCCGAATTCTATCCCTGACCTTCACCCGAAACCTTACCCTCACCCGTGCCCTAATCTTAACCAGGACACCAACACTAACTTGTGCCCTCACACGTACGCTAACCCTTAATCGTTGTCGTACCGTAAACTTTACCCTAATCACTCCCCATTCCCTAACCCTAACACTAACCCGAACTAAACCTGACCCTCACCTGAAGCCTTACCATCAACCGTGCCCTAATCATAACCAGGACACTAACACTAACTCTTGCCCTCACACGAACGCTAACCCTTAAGCACTGTCGTACCCTAAGCTGTACCCTAATCCCTCTGCATTCCTTAACCCTAACCCTAACCCGAATCCTAACCCTGACGCTCACCCAAAGCCTTACCCTCACTCGTGCCCTAATCTTAACCAGGACACCAACACTAACTCGTGCCCTCACACGTACGCAAAACCTTAAGCGTTGTCGTACCCTAAATTGTACCCTAATCCCTCCCCATTCCTTAACCCTAACCCTAACCCCATCCCTAAACCTGACCCACTTCCGATGCCCTACCCTAACCAATGCCCTAATCTTAACCAGGACACAAACACTAACTCATGCCCTCAAACGTACGCTAACCCTTAAGCATTGTCGTACCCTATCCTGTACCCTAATCCCTCCCCATTCCCTAACCTTAACCCTAAGCGAAACCCTGAACGTGACCCTTTTCCGAGGCCTTACCCTCATCGGTGCCGTTGTCTTAACCAGTACACCAACACGAACTCGTGCCCTAACACTTACGCTAACCCTTAAGCATTGTCGTACCCTAACCTGTACCCTAATCCCTCTCCATTCCCTAACCCTTACCCTAACCCGAATCCTAACCCTGACCCTCACACGAAGCCTTACCCTCACCCGTGCCCTAATCTTAACCAGGACACCAAGACTAACTCGTGCCCTCAAAAGACCGCTAACACTAAACCGCAGCGGTACCCTAACCTGTACCCTAATCCCTCTCCATTCCCTAACCCTAACCCTAACCTGAAACCTAACCATGACTCTCACCCGAAACTTTACCCTCACCCGTGTCCTAATTTTAACCAGTACATCAACACTAACCCATGCCCTCTAACGTACGCCAACCCTACGCCATTGCCGTACCCTAACCTGTACCCTAATCAATCCCCATTCCCTAACCCTAACCCTAACCCTAACCCTTAACGTGACGCTCTTCCGAGGCCTTACCCTCACCCGTGCCCTAATCGTAAGCAGTACACTAACACTAACTAGTGACCTCACACGTACGCTAAACCTTAAGCGTTGTGGTACCCTAAACTGTGCCCTAATATCTCCCCATTCCATAACCCTAACCCTAACCCGAATTCTATCCCTGACCCTCACCCGAAACCTTACCCTCACCCGTGCCCTAATCTTAACCAGGACACCAACACTAACTTGTACCCTCACACGTACGCTAACATTTAATCGTTGTCGTACCCTAAACTGTACCCTAATCCCTCCCCATTCCCTAACCCTAACCCTAACCCGAATCCTAACCCTGACCATCACCTGAAGCCTTACCCTCACCCGTGCCCGAATCTTAACCAGGACACTAACACTAACCCTTGCCCTCAGACGAACGCTAACCCTTAAGCACTGTCGTACCCTAAGCTGTACCCTAATCCCTCTGCATTCGTTAACCCTAACCCTAACCCGAATCCTAACCCTGACCCTCACCCGAAGCCTTACCCTCACCCGTGCCCTAATCTTAACCAGGACACCAACACTAACTCGTGCCCTCACACGTACGCTAAACCTTAAGCGTTGTCGTACCCTAAATTGTACCCTAATCCCTCCCCATTCCTTAACCCTAACCCTAACCCCATCCCTAAACCTGACCCACTTCCGATGCCCTACCCTAACCAATGCCCTAATCTTTACCAGTACACAAACACTAACTCATGCCCTCAAACGTACGCTAACCCTTAAGCATTGTCGTACACTATCCTGTACCCTAATCCCTCCCCATTCCCTAACCCTAACCCTAACCCGAATCCTAACCCTGACCCTCACCTGAAGCCTTACCCTCACCCGTGCCCTAATCTTAACCAGGACACTAACACTAACCCTTGCCCTCACACGAACGCTAACCCTTAAGCACTGTCGTACCCTAAGCTGTACCCTAATCCCTCTGCATTCCTTAACCCTAACCCTAACCCGAATCCTAACCCTGACCCTCACCCGAAGCCTTACCCTCACCCGTGCCCTAATCTTAACCAGTACACCAACACTAACTCGTGCCCTCACACTTACGCTAACCCTTAAGCATTGAAGTACCCTATCCTGTACCCTAATCCCTCTCCATTCCCTAACCCTAACCCTAACCCGAATCCTAACCCTGACCCTCACCCGAAGCCTTACCCTCACCCGTGCCCTAATCTTAACCAGGACACCAAGACTAACTCGTGCCCTCACACGTACGCTAACACTAAACCGCAGCGGTACCCTAACCTGTACCCTAATCCCTCTCCATTCCCTAACCCTAACCCTAACCTGAAACCTAACCATGACACTCACCCGAAACTTTACCCTCACCCGTGTCCTAATTTTAACCAGTACATCAACACTAACCCATGCCCTCTAACGTACGCCAACCCTAAGCCATTGCCGTACCCTAACCTGTACCCTAATCAATCCCCATTCCCTAACCCTAACCCTAAACCTAACCCTTAACGTGAACCTGTTCCGAGGCCTTACCCTCACCCGTGCCCTAATCGTAAGCAGTACAATAACACTAACTAGTGACCTCACACGTACGCTAAACCTTAAGCGTTGTGGTACCCTAAACTGTGCCCTAATATCTCCCCATTCCATAACCCTAACCCTAACCCGAATTCTATCCCTGACCCTCACCCGAAACCTTACCCTCACCCGTGCCCTAATCTTAACCAGGACACCAACACTAACTTGTGCCCTCACACGTACGCTAACCCTTAATCGTTGTCGTACCCTAAACTGTACCCTAATCCCTCCCCATTCCCTAACCCTAACCCTAACCCGAATCCTAACCCTGACCCTCACCTGAAGCCTTACCCTCACCCGTGCCCTAATCTTAACCAGGACACTAACACTAACCCTTGCCCTCACACGCACGCTAACCCTTAAGCACTGTCGTACCCTAAGCTGTACCCTAATCCCTCTGCATTCCTTAACCCTAACCCTAACCCGAATCCTAACCCTGACCCTCACCCGAAGCCTTACCCTCACCCGTGCCCTTATCTTAACCAGGACACCAACACTAACTCGTGCCCTCACACGTACGCTAAACCTTAAGCGTTGTCGTACCCTAAATTGTACCCTAATCCCTCCCCATTCCTTAACCCTAACCCTAACCCCATCCCTAAACCTGACCCACTTCCGATGCCCTACCCTAACCAATGCCCTAATCTTAACCAGGACACAAACACTAACTCATGCCCTCAAACGTACGCTAACCCTTAAGCATTGTCGTACCCTATCCTGTACCCTAATCCCTCCCCATTCCCTAACCCTAACCCTAAGCGAAACCCTGAACGTGACCCTTTTCCGAGGCCTTATCCTCATCGGTGCCGTTGTCTTAACCAGTACACCAACACTAATTCGTGCCCTCATACTTACGCTAACCCTTAAGCATTGTCGTACCCTAACCTGTACCCTAATCCCTCTCCATTCCCTAAACCTAACCCTAACCCGAATCCTAACCCTGACCCTCACCCGAAGCCTTACCCACACCCGTGCCCTAATCTTAACCAGGACACCAAGACTAACTCGTGCCCTCAAACGTACGCTAACACTAAACCGCAGCGGTACCCTAACCTGTACCCTAATCCCTCTCCATTCCCTAACCCTAACCCTAACCTGAAACCTAACCATGACACTCACCCGAAACTTTACCCTCACCCGTGTCCTAATTTTAACCAGTACATCAACACTAACCCATGCCCTCTAACGTACGCCAACCCTAAACCATTGCCGCACCCTAACCTGTACCCTAATCAATCCCCATTCCCTAACCTTAACCCTAACCCTAACCCTTAACGTGACCCTCTTCCGAGGCCTTACCCTCACCCGTGCCCTAATCGTAAGCAGTACACTAACACTAACTTGTGACCTCACACGTACGCTAAACCTTAAGCGTTGTGGTACCCTAAACTGTGCCCTAATGTCTCCCCATTCCCTAACCCTAACCCTAACCCGAATTCTATCCCTGACCCTCACCCGAAACCTTACCCTCACCCGTGCCCTAATCTTAACCAGGACACCAACACTAACTTGTGCCCTCACACGTACGCTAACCCTTAATCGTTGTCGTACCCTAAACTGTACCCTAATCCCTCCCCATTCCCTAACCCTAACCCTAACCCGAATCCTAACCCTGACCCTCACCTGAAGCCTTACCCTAACCCGTGCCCTAATCTTAACCAGGACACTAACACTACCCCTTGCCCTCACACGAACGCTAACCCTTAAGCACTGTCATACCCTAAGCTGTACCCTAATCCCTCTGCATTCCTTAACCCTATCCCTAACCCGAATCCTAACCCTGACCCTCACCCGAAGCCTTACCCTCACCCGTGCCCTAATCTTAACCAGGACACCAACACTAACTCGTGCCCTCACACATACGCTAAACCTTAAGCGTTGTCGTACCCTAAATTGTACCGTAATCCCTCCCCATTCCTTAACCCTAACCCTAACCCCATCCCTAAACCTGACCCACTTCCGATGCCCTACCCTAACCAATGCCCTAATCTTAACCAGGACATAAACACTAACTCATGCCCTCAAACGTACGCTAACCCTTAAGCATTGTCGTACCCTATCCTGTACCCTAATCCCTCCCCATTCCCTAACCCTAACCCTAAGCGAAACCCTGAACGTGACCCTTTTCCGAGGCCTTACCCTCATCGGTGCCGTTGTCTTAACCAGTACACCAGCACTAACTCGTGCCCTCACACTTAAGCTAACCCTTAAGCATTGTCGTACCCTAACCTTTACCCTAATCCCTCTCCATTCCCTAACCCTAACCCTAACCTGAAACCTAACCCTGACCCTCACCCGAAGCCTTACCCTCACCGGTGCCCTAATCTTAACCAGGACACCAAGACTAACTCGTGCCCTCACACGTACGCTAACACTGAACCGCAGCGGTACCCTAACCTGTACCCTAATCCCTCTCCATTCCCTAACCCTAACCCTAACCTGAAACCTAACCATGACACTCACCCGAAACTTTACCCTCACCCGTGTCCTAATTTTAACCAGTACATCAACACTAACCCATGCCCTCTAACGTACGCCAACCCTAAGCCATTGCCGTACCCTAACCTGTACCCTAATCAATCCCCATTCCCTAACCCTAACCCTAACCCTAACCCTTAACGTGACCCTCTTCCGAGGCCTTACCCTCACCCGTGCCCTAATCGTAAGCAGTACACTAACACTAACTAGTGACCTCACACGTACGCTAAACCTTAAGCGTTGTGGTACCCTAAACTGTGCCCTAATATCTCCCCATTCCCTAACCCTAACCCTTACCCGAATTCTATCCCTGACCCTCACCCGAAACCTTACCCTCACCCGTGCCCTAATCTTAACCAGGACACCAACACTAACTTGTGCCCTCACACGTACGCTAACCCTTAATCGTTGTCGTACCCTAAACTGTACCCTAATCCCTCCCCATTCCCTAACCCTAACCCTAACCCGAATCCTAACCCTGACCCTCACCTGAAGCCTTACCCTCACCCGTGCCCTAATCTTAACCAGGACACTAACACTAACCCTTGCCCTCACACGAACGGTAACCCTTAAGCACAGTCGTACCCTAAGCTGTACCCTAATCCCTCTGCATTCCTTAACCCTAACCCTAACCCGAATCCTAACCCTGACCCTCACCCGAAGCCTTACCCACACCCGTGCCCTAATCTTAACCAGGACACCAACACTAACTCGTGCCCTCACACGTACGCTAAACCTTAAGCGTTGTCGTACCCTAAATTGTACCCTAATCCCTCCCCATTCCTTAACCCTAACCCTAACCCCATCCCTAAACCTGACCCACTTCCGATGCCCTACCCTAACCAATGCCCTAATCTTAACCAGGACACAAACACTAACTCATGCCCTCAAACGTACGCTAACCCTTAAGCATTGTCGTAGCCTATCCTGTACCCTAATCCCTCCCCATTCCCTAACCCAAACCCTAAGCGAAAACCTGAACGTGTCCCTTTTCCGAGGCCTTACCCTCATCGGTGCCGTTGTCTTAACCAGTACACCAAAACTAACTCGTGCCCTCACACTTACGCTAACCCTTAAGCATTGTCGTACCCTAACCTGTACCTTAATCCCTCTCCATTCCCTAACCCTAAACCTAACCCGAATCCTAACCCTGACCCTCACCCGAAGCCTTACCCTCACCGGTGCCCTAATCTTAACCAGGACACCAAGACTAACACGTGCCCTCACACGTACGCTAACACTAAACCGCAGCGGTACCCTAACCTGTACCCTAATCCCTCTCCATTCCCTAACCCTAACCCTAACCTGAAACCTAACCATGACACTCACCCGAAACTTTACCCTCACCCGTGTCCTAATTTTAACCAGTACATCAACACTAACCCATGCCCACTAACGTACGCCAACCCTAAGCCATTGCCGTACCCTAACCTGTACCCTAATCAATCCCCATTCCCTAACCCTAACCCTAACCCTAACCCTTAACGTGACCCTCTTCCGAGGCCTTACCTTCACCCGTGACCTAATCGTAAGCAGTACACTAACACTAACTAGTGACCTCACACGTACGCTAAACCTTAAGGGTTGTGGTACCCTAAACTGTGCCCTAATATCTCCCCATTCCCTAACCCTAACCCTAACCCGAATTCTATCCCTGACCCTCACCCGAAACCTTACCCTCACCCGTGCCCTAAACTTAACCAGGACACCAACACTAACTTGTGCCCTCACACGTACGCTAACCCTTAATCGTTGTCATACCCTAAACTGTACCCTAAACCCTCCCCATTCCCTAACCCTAACCCTAACCCGAATCCCAACCCTGACCCTCACCTGAAGCCTTACCCTCACCCGTGCCCTAATCTTAACCAGGACACTAACACTAACACTTGCCTTCACACGAACGCTAACCCTTAAGCACTGTCGTACCCTAAGCTGTACCCTAATCCCTCTGCATTCCTTAACCCTAACCCTAACCCGAATCCTAACCCTGACACTCACCCGAAGCCTTGCCCTCACACGTGCCCTAATCTTAACCAGGACACCAACACTAACTCGTGCCCTCACACGTACGCTAAACCTTAAGCGTTGTCGTACCCTAAATTGTACCCTAATCCCTCCCCATTCCTTAACCCTAACCCTAAACCCATACCTAAACCTGACCCACTTCCGATGCCCTACCCTAACCAATGCCCTAATCTTAACCAGGACACAAACACTAACTCATGCCCTCAAACGTACGCTAACCCTTAAGCATTGTCATACCCTATCCTGTACCCTAATCCCTCCCCATTCCCTAACCCTAACCCTAAGCGAAACCCTGAACGTGACCCTTTTCCGAGGCCTTACCCTCATCGGTGCCGTTGTCTTAACCACTACACCAACACTAACTCGTGCCCTCACACTTACGCTAACCCTTAAGCATTGTCGTACCCTAACCTGTACCCTAATCCCTCTCCATTCCCTAACCCTAACCCTAACCCGAATCCTAACCCTGACCCTCACCCGAAGCCTTACCCTCACCCGTGCCCTAATCTTAACCAGGACACCAAGACTAACTCGTGCCTCAAACGTACGCTAACACTAAACCGCAGCGTTACCCTAACCTGTACCCTAATCCCTCTCCATTCCCTAACCCTAACCCTAACCTGAAACCTAACCATGACACTCACCCGAAACTTTACCCTCACCCGTGTCCTAATTTTAACCAGTACATCAACACTAACCCATGCCCTCTAACGTACGCCAACCCTAAGCTATTGCCGTACCCTAACCTGTACCCTAATCAATCCCCATTCCCTAACCCTAACCCTAACCCTAACCCTTCACGTGACCCTCTTCCGAGGCCTTACCCTCACCCGGGCCCTACTCGTAAGCAGTACACTAACACTAACTAGTGACCTCACACGTACGCTAAACCTTAAGCGTTGTGGTACCCTAAACTGTGCCCTAATATGTCCCCATTCCCTAACCCTAACCCTAACCCGAATTCTATCCCTGACCCTCACCCGAAACCTTACCCTCACCCATGCCCTAATCTTAAACAGGACACCAACACTAAATTGTGCCCTCACACGTACGCTAACCCTTAATCGTTGTCGTACCCTAAACTGTACCCTAATCCCTCCCCATTCCCTAACCCTAACCCTAACCCGAATCCTAACCCTGACCCTCACCTGAAGCCTTACCCTCACCCGTGCCCTAATCTTAACCAGGACACTAACACTAACCCTTGCCCTCACACGAACGCTAACCCTTAAGCACTGTCGTACCCTAAGCTGTACCCTAATCCCTCTGCATTCCTTAACCTTAACCCTACCCCGAATCCTAACCCTGACCCTCACCCGAAGCCTTACCCTCACCCGTGCCCTAATCTTAACCAGTACACCAACACTAACTCGTGCCCTCACACTTACGCTAACCCTTAAGCATTGAAGTACCCTATCCTGTACCCTAATCCCTCTCCATTCCCTAACCCTAACCCTAACCCGAATCCTAACCCTGACCCTCACCCGAAGCCTTACCCTCACCCGTGCCCTAATCTTAACCAGGACACCAAGACTAACTCGTGCCCTCAAACGTACGCTAACACTAAACCGCAGCGGTACCCTAACCTGTACCCTAATCCCTCTCCATTCCCTAACCCTAACCCTAACCTGAAACCTAACCATGACACTCACCCGAAACTTTACCCTCACCCGTGTCCTAATTTTAACCAGTACATCAACACTAACCCCTGCCCTCTAACGTACGCCAACCCTAAGCCATTGCTGTACCCTAACCTGTACCCTAATCAATCCCCATTCCCTAACCCTAACCCTAACCCTAACCCTTAACGTGACCCTCTTCTGAGGCCTTACCCTCACCCGTGCCCTAATCGTAAGCAGTACACTAACACTAACTAGTGACCTCACACGCACGCTAAACCTTAAGCGTTGTGGTACTCTAAACTGTGCCCTAATATCTCCCCATTCCCTAACCCTAACCCTAACCCGAATTCTATCCCTGACCCTCAACCGAAACCTTACCCTCACCCGTGCCCTAATCTTAACCAGGACACCAACACTAACTTGTGCCCTCACACGTACGCTAACCCTTAATCGTTGTCGTACCCTAAACTGTACCCTAATCCCTCTCCATTCCCTAACCCTAACCCTAACCCGAATCCTAACCCTGACCCTCACCTGAAGCCTTACCCTCACCCGTGCCCTAATCTTAACCAGGACACTAACACTAACCCTTGCCCTCACACGAACGCTAACCCTTAAGCACTGTCGTACCCTAAGCTGTACCCTAATCCCTCTGCATTCCTTAACACTAACCCTAACCCGAATCCTAACCCTGACCCTCACCCGAAGCCTTACCCTCACCCGTGCCCTAATCTTAACCAGGACACCAACACTAACTCGTGCCCTCACACGTACGCTAAACCTTAAGCGTTGTTGTACCCTAAATTGTACCCTAATCCCTCCCCATTCCTTAACCCTAACCCTAACCCCATCCCTAAACCTGACCCACTTCCGATGCCCTACCCTAACCAATGCCCTAATCTTAACCAGTACACAAACACTAACTCATGCCCTCAAACGTACGCTAACCCTTAAG
Organism: Inia geoffrensis; assembly: GCA_036417435.1. Taxonomy (NCBI): domain Eukaryota; kingdom Metazoa; phylum Chordata; class Mammalia; order Artiodactyla; family Iniidae; genus Inia; species Inia geoffrensis. Next base: position 190,589,148 of record CM070899.1, on the reverse strand, counting down.
CATTGTCGTACCCTATCCTGTACCCTAATCCCTCCCCATTCCCTAACCCTAACCCTAAGCGAAACCCTGAACGTGACCCTTTTCCGAGGCCTTACCCTCATCGGTGCCGTTGTCTTAACCAGTACACCAACACTATCTCGTGCCCTCACACTTACGCTAACCCTTAAGCATTGAAGTACCCTAACCTGTACCCTAATACCTCTCCATTCCCTAACCCTAACCCTAACCCGAATCCTAACCCTGACCCTCACCCGAAGCCTTACCCTCACCCGTGCCCTAATCTTAACCAGGACACCAAGACTAACTCGTGCCCTCACACGTACGCTAACACTAAACCGCAGCGGTACCCTAACGTGTACCCTAATCCCTCTCCATTCCCTAACCCTAACCCTAACCTGAAACCTAACCATGACACTCACCCGAAACTTTACCCTCACCCGTGTCCTAATTTTAACCAGTACATCAACACTAACCCATGCCCTCTAACGTACGCCAACCCTAAGATATTGCCGTACCCTAACCTGTACCCTAATCAATCCCCATTCCCTAACCCTAACCCTAACCCTAACCCTCAACGTGACCCTCTTCCGAGGCCTTACCCTCACCCGTGCCCTAATCGTAAGCAGTACACTAACACTAACTAGTGACCTCACACGTACGCCAAACCTTAAGCGTTGTGGTACACTAAACTGTGCCCTAATATCTCCCCATTCCCTAACCCTAACCCGAATTCTATCCCTGACCCTCACCCGAAACCTTACCCTCACCCATGCCCTAATCTTAACCAGGACACCAACACTAACTTGTGCCCTCACACGTACGCTAACCCTTAATCGTTGTCGTACCCTAAACTGTACCCTAATCCCTCCCCATTCCCTAACCCTAACCCTAACCCGAATCCTAACCCTGACCCTCACCTGAAGCCTTAACCTCACCCGTGCCCTAATCTTAACCAGGACACTAACACTAACCCTTGCCCTCACACGAACGCTAACCCTTAAGCACTGTCGTACCCTAAGCTGTACCCTAATCCCTCTGCATTCCTTAACACTAACCCTAACCCGAATCCTAACCCTGACCCTCACCCGAAGCCTTACCCTCACCCGTGCCCTAATCTTAACCAGGACACCAACACTAACTCGTGCCCTCACACGTACGCTAAACCTTAAGCGTTGTCGTACCCTAAATTGTACCCTAATCCCTCCCCATTACTTAACCCTAACCCTAACCCCATCCCTAAACCTGACCCACTTCCGATGCCCTACCCTAACCAATGCCCTAATCTTAACCAGTACACAAACACTAACTCATGCCCTCAAACGTACGCTAACCCTTAAGCATTGTCGTACCCTATCCTGTACCCTAATCCCTCCCCATTCCCTAACCCTAACCCTAAGCGAAACCCTGAACGTGACCCTTTTCCGAGGCCTTACCCTCATCGGTGCCGTTGTCTTAACCAGTACACCAACACTATCTCGTGCCCTCACACTTACGCTAACCCTTAAGCATTGAAGTACCCTAACCTGTACCCTAATCCCTCTCCATTCCCTAACCCTAACCCTAACCCGAATCCTAACCCTGACCCTCACCCGAAGCCTTACCCTCACCCGTGCCCTAATCTTAACCAGGACACCAAGACTAACTCGTGCCCTCACACGTACGCTAACACTAAACCGCAGCGGTACCCTAACGTGTACCCTAATCCCTCTCCATTCCCTAACCCTAACCCTAACCTGAAACCTAACCATGACACTCACCCGAAACTTTACCCTCACCCGTGTCCTAATTTTAACCAGTACATCAACACTAACCCATGCCCTCTAACGTACGCCAACCCTAAGCCATTGCCGTACCCTAACCTGTACCCTAATCAATCCCCATTCCCTAACCCTAACCCTAACCCTAACCCTTAACGTGACCCTCTTCCGAGGCCTTACCCTCACCCGTGCCCTAATCGTAAGCAGTACACTAACACTAACTAGTGACCTCACACGTACGCTAAACCTTAAGCGTTGTGGTAACCTAAACTGTGCCCTAATATCTCCCCATTCCCTAACCCTAACCCGAATTCTATCCCTGACCCTCACCCGAAACCTTACCCTCACCCATGCCCTAATCTTAAACAGGACACCAACACTAAATTGTGCCCTCACACGTACGCTAACCCTTAATCGTTGTCGTACCCTAAACTGTACCCTAATCCCTCCCCATTCCCTAACCCTAACCCTAACCCGAATCCTAACCCTGACCCTCACCTGAAGCCTTACCCTCACCCGTGCCCTAATCTTAACCAGGACACTAACACTAACCCTTGCCCTCACACGAACGCTAACCCTTAAGCACTGTCGTACCCTAAGCTGTACCCTAATCCCTCTGCATTCCTTAACCTTAACCCTAACCCGAATCCTAACCCTGACCCTCACCCGAAGCCTTACCCTCACCCGTGCCCTAATCTTAACCAGTACACCAACACTAACTCGTGCCCTCACACTTACGCTAACCCTTAAGCATTGAAGTACCCTATCCTGTACCCTAATCCCTCTCCATTCCCTAACCCTAACCCTAACCCGAATCCTAACCCTGACCCTCACCCGAAGCCTTACCCTCACCCGTGCCCTAATCTTAACCAGGACACCAAGACTAACTCGTGCCCTCAAACGTACGCTAACACTAAACCGCAGCGGTACCCTAACCTGTACCCTAATCCCTCTCCATTCCCTAACCCTAACCCTAACCTGAAACCTAACCATGACACTCACCCGAAACTTTACCCTCACCCGTGTCCTAATTTTAACCAGTACATCAACACTAACCCCTGCCCTCTAACGTACGCCAACCCTAAGCCATTGCTGTACCCTAACCTGTACCCTAATCAATCCCCATTCCCTAACCCTAACCCTAACCCTAACCCTTAACGTGACCCTCTTCTGAGGCCTTACCCTCACCCGTGCCCTAATCGTAAGCAGTACACTAACACTAACTAGTGACCTCACACGCACGCTAAACCTTAAGCGTTGTGGTACTCTAAACTGTGCCCTAATATCTCCCCATTCCCTAACCCTAACCCTAACCCGAATTCTATCCCTGACCCTCAACCGAAACCTTACCCTCACCCGTGCCCTAATCTTAACCAGGACACCAACACTAACTTGTGCCCTCACACGTACGCTAACCCTTAATCGTTGTCGTACCCTAAACTGTACCCTAATCCCTCTCCATTCCCTAACCCTAACCCTAACCCGAATCCTAACCCTGACCCTCACCTGAAGCCTTACCCTCACCCGTGCCCTAATCTTAACCAGGACACTCACACTAACCCTTGCCCTCACACGAACGCTAACCCTTAAGCACTGTCGTACCCTAAGCTGTACCCTAATCCCTCTGCATTCCTTAACACTAACCCTAACCCGAATCCTAACCCTGACCCTCACCCGAAGCCTTACCCTCACCCGTGCCCTAATCTTAACCAGGACACCAACACTAACTCGTGCCCTCACACGTACGCTAAACCTTAAGCGTTGTTGTACCCTAAATTGTACCCTAATCCCTCCCCATTCCTTAACCCTAACCCTAACCCCATCCCTAAACCTGACCCACTTCCGATGCCCTACCCTAACCAATGCCCTAATCTTAACCAGTACACAAACACTAACTCATGCCCTCAAACGTACGCTAACCCTTAAGCATTGTCGTACCCTATCCTGTACCCTAATCCCTCCCCATTCCCTAACCCTAACCCTAAGCGAAACCCTGAACGTGACCCTTTTCCGAGGCCTTACCCTCATCGGTGCCGTTGTCTTAACCAGTACACCAACACTATCTCGTGCCCTCACACTTACGCTAACCCTTAAGCATTGAAGTACCCTAACCTGTACCCTAATACCTCTCCATTCCCTAACCCTAACCCTAACCCGAATCCTAACCCTGACCCTCACCCGAAGCCTTACCCTCACCCGTGCCCTAATCTTAACCAGGACACCAAGACTAACTCGTGCCCTCACACGTACGTTAACACTAAACCGCAGCGGTACCCTAACGTGTCCCCTAATCCCTCTCCATTCCCTAACCCTAACCCTAACCTGAAACCTAACCATGACACTCACCCGAAACTTTACCCTCACCCGTGTCCTAATTTTAACCAGTACATCAACACTAACCCATGCCCTCTAACGTACGCCAACCCTAAGATATTGCCGTACCCTAACCTGTACCCTAATCAATCCCCATTCCCTAACCCTAACCCTAACCCTAACCCTCAACGTGACCCTCTTCCGAGGCCTTACCCTCACCCGTGCCCTAATCGTAAGCAGTACACTAACACTAACTAGTGACCTCACACGTACGCCAAACCTTAAGCGTTGTGGTACACTAAACTGTGCCCTAATATCTCCCCATTCCCTAACCCTAACCCGAATTCTATCCCTGACCCTCACCCGAAACCTTACCCTCACCCATGCCCTAATCTTAACCAGGACACCAACACTAACTTGTGCCCTCACACGTACGCTAACCCTTAATCGTTGTCGTACCCTAAACTGTACCCTAATCCCTCCCCATTCCCTAACCCTAACCCTAACCCGAATCCTAACCCTGACCCTCACCTGAAGCCTTAACCTCACCCGTGCCCTAATCTTAACCAGGACACTAACACTAACCCTTGCCCTCACACGAACGCTAACCCTTAAGCACTGTCGTACCCTAAGCTGTACCCTAATCCCTCTGCATTCCTTAACACTAACCCTAACCCGAATCCTAACCCTGACCCTCACCCGAAGCCTTACCCTCACCCGTGCCCTAATCTTAACCAGGACACCAACACTAACTCGTGCCCTCACACGTACGCTAAACCTTAAGCGTTGTCGTACCCTAAATTGTACCCTAATCCCTCCCCATTACTTAACCCTAACCCTAACCCCATCCCTAAACCTGACCCACTTCCGATGCCCTACCCTAACCAATGCCCTAATCTTAACCAGTACACAAACACTAACTCATGCCCTCAAACGTACGCTAACCCTTAAGCATTGTCGTACCCTATCCTGTACCCTAATCCCTCCCCATTCCCTAACCCTAACCCTAAGCGAAACCCTGAACGTGACCCTTTTCCGAGGCCTTACCCTCATCGGTGCCGTTGTCTTAACCAGTACACCAACACTATCTCGTGCCCTCACACTTACGCTAACCCTTAAGCATTGAAGTACCCTAACCTGTACCCTAATCCCTCTCCATTCCCTAACCCTAACCCTAACCCGAATCCTAACCCTGACCCTCACCCGAAGCCTTACCCTCACCCGTGCCCTAATCTTAACCAGGACACCAAGACTAACTCGTGCCCTCACACGTACGCTAACACTAAACCGCAGCGGTACCCTAACGTGTACCCTAATCCCTCTCCATTCCCTAACCCTAACCCTAACCTGAAACCTAACCATGACACTCACCCGAAACTTTACCCTCACCCGTGTCCTAATTTTAACCAGTACATCAACACTAACCCATGCCCTCTAACGTACGCCAACCCTAAGCCATTGCCGTACCCTAACCTGTACCCTAATCAATCCCCATTCCCTAACCCTAACCCTAACCCTAACCCTTAACGTGACCCTCTTCCGAGGCCTTACCCTCACCCGTGCCCTAATCGTAAGCAGTACACTAACACTAACTAGTGACCTCACACGTACGCTAAACCTTAAGCGTTGTGGTAACCTAAACTGTGCCCTAATATCTCCCCATTCCCTAACCCTAACCCGAATTCTATCCCTGACCCTCACCCGAAACCTTACCCTCACCCATGCCCTAATCTTAAACAGGACACCAACACTAAATTGTGCCCTCACACGTACGCTAACCCTTAATCGTTGTCGTACCCTAAACTGTACCCTAATCCCTCCCCATTCCCTAACCCTAACCCTAACCCGAATCCTAACCCTGACCCTCACCTGAAGCCTTACCCTCACCCGTGCCCTAATCTTAACCAGGACACTAACACTAACCCTTGCCCTCACACGAACGCTAACCCTTAAGCACTGTCGTACCCTAAGCTGTACCCTAATCCCTCTGCATTCCTTAACCTTAACCCTAACCCGAATCCTAACCCTGACCCTCACCCGAAGCCTTACCCTCACCCGTGCCCTAATCTTAACCAGTACACCAACACTAACTCGTGCCCTCACACTTACGCTAACCCTTAAGCATTGAAGTACCCTATCCTGTACCCTAATCCCTCTCCATTCCCTAACCCTAACCCTAACCCGAATCCTAACCCTGACCCTCACCCGAAGCCTTACCCTCACCCGTGCCCTAATCTTAACCAGGACACCAAGACTAACTCGTGCCCTCACACGTACGCTAACACTAAACCGCAGCGGTACCCTAACCTGTACCCTAATCCCTCTCCATTCCCTAACCCTAACCCTAACCTGAAACCTAACCATGACACTCACCCGAAACTTTACCCTCACCCGTGTCCTAATTTTAACCAGTACATCAACACTAACCCATGCCCTCTAACGTACGCCAACCCTAAGCCATTGCCGTACCCTAACCTGTACCCTAATCAATCCCCATTCCCTAACCCTAACCCTAAACCTAACCCTTAACGTGAACCTGTTCCGAGGCCTTACCCTCACCCGTGCCCTAATCGTAAGCAGTACAATAACACTAACTAGTGACCTCACACGTACGCTAAACCTTAAGCGTTGTGGTACCCTAAACTGTGCCCTAATATCTCCCCATTCCATAACCCTAACCCTAACCCGAATTCTATCCCTGACCCTCACCCGAAACCTTACCCTCACCCGTGCCCTAATCTTAACCAGGACACCAACACTAACTTGTGCCCTCACACGTACGCTAACCCTTAATCGTTGTCGTACCCTAAACTGTACCCTAATCCCTCCCCATTCCCTAACCCTAACCTTAACCCGAATCCTAACCCTGACCCTCACCTGAAGCCTTACCCTCACCCGTGCCCTAATCTTAACCAGCACACTAACACTAACACTTGCCCTCACACGCACGCTAACCCTTAAGCACTGTCGTACCCTAAGCTGTACCCTAATCCCTCTGCATTCCTTAACCCTAACCCTAACCCGAATCCTAACCCTGACCCTCACCCGAAGCCTTACCCTCACCCGTGCCCTTATCTTAACCAGGACACCAACACTAACTCGTGCCCTCACACGTACGCTAAACCTTAAGCGTTGTCGTACCCTAAATTGTACCCTAATCCCTCCCCATTCCTTAACCCTAACCCTAAACCCATCCCTAAACCTGACCCACTTCCGATGCCCTACCCTAACCAATGCCCTAATCTTAACCAGGACACAAACACTAACTCATGCCCTCAAACGTACGCTAACCCTTAAGCATTGTCGTACCCTATCCTGTACCCTAATCCCTCCCCATTCCCTAACCCTAACCCTAAGCGAAACCCTGAACGTGACCCTTTTCCGAGGCCTTACCCTCATCGGTGCCGTTGTCTTAACCAGTACACCAACACTAATTCGTGCCCTCATACTTACGCTAACCCTTAAGCATTGTCGTACCCTAACCTGTACCCTAATCCCTCTCCATTCCCTAAACCTAACCCTAACCCGAATCCTAACCCTGACCCTCACCCGAAGCCTTACCCTCACCCGTGCCCTAATCTTAACCAGGACACCAAGACTAACTCGTGACCTCAAACGTACGCTAACACTAAACCGCAGCGGTACCCTAACCTGTACCCTAATCCCTCTCCATTCCCTAACCCTAACCCTAACCTGAAACCTAACCATGACACTCACCCGAAACTTTACCCTCACCCGTGTCCTAATTTTAACCAGTACATCAACACTAACCCCTGCCCTCTAACGTACGCCAACCCTAAGCCATTGCTGTACCCTAACCTGTACCCTAATCAATCCCCATTCCCTAACCCTAACCCTAACCCTAACCCTTAACGTGACCCTCTTCCGAGGCCTTACCCTCACCCGTGCCCTAATCGTAAGCAGTACACTAACACTAACTAGTGACCTCACACGCACGCTAAACCTTAAGCGTTGTGGTACTCTAAACTGTGCCCTAATATCTCCCCATTCCCTAACCCTAACCCTAGCCCGAATTCTATCCCTGACCCTCAACCGAAACCTTACCCTCACCCGTGCCCTAATCTTAACCAGGACACCAACACTAACTTGTGCCCTCACACGTACGCTAACCCTTAATCGTTGTCGTACCCTAAACTGTACCCTAATCCCTCTCCATTCCCTAACCCTAACCCTAACCCGAATCCTAACCCTGACCCTCACCTGAAGCCTTACCCTCACCCGTGCCCTAATCTTAACCAGGACACTAACACTAACCCTTGCCCTCACACGAACGCTAACCCTTAAGCACTGTCGTACCCTAAGCTGTACCCTAATCCCTCTGCATTCCTTAACACTAACCCTAACCCGAATCCTAACCCTGACCCTCACCCGAAGCCTTACCCTCACCCGTGCCCTAATCTTAACCAGGACACCAACACTAACTCGTGCCCTCACACGTACGCTAAACCTTAAGCGTTGTTGTACCCTAAATTGTACCCTAATCCCTCCCCATTCCTTAACCCTAACCCTAACCCCATCCCTAAACCTGACCCACTTCCGATGCCCTACCCTAACCAATGCCCTAATCTTAACCAGTACACAAACACTAACTCATGCCCTCAAACGTACGCTAACCCTTAAGCATTGTCGTAGCCTATCCTGTACCCTAATCCCTCCCCATTCCCTAACCCTAACCCTAAGCGAAACCCTGAACGTGACCCTTTTCCGAGGCCTTACCCTCATCGGTGCCGTTGTCTTAACCAGTACACCAACACTATCTCGTGCCCTCACACTTACGCTAACCCTTAAGCATTGAAGTACCCTAACCTGTACCCTAATCCCTCTCCATTCCCTAACCCTAACCCTAACCCGAATCCTAACCCTGACCCTCACCCGAAGCCTTACCCTCACCCGTGCCCTAATCTTAACCAGGACACCAAGACTAACTCGTGCCCTCACACGTACGCTAACACTAAACCGCAGCGGTACCCTAACGTGTCCCCTAATCCCTCTCCATTCCCTAACCCTAACCCTAACCTGAAACCTAACCATGACACTCACCCGAAACTTTACCCTCACCCGTGTCCTAATTTTAACCAGTACATCAACACTAACCCATGCCCTCTAACGTACGCCAACCCTAAGATATTGCCGTACCCTAACCTGTACCCTAATCAATCCCCATTCCCTAACCCTAACCCTAACCCTAACCCTCAACGTGACCCTCTTCCGAGGCCTTACCCTCACCCGTGCCCTAATCGTAAGCAGTACACTAACACTAACTAGTGACCTCACACGTACGCCAAACCTTAAGCGTTGTGGTACCCTAAACTGTGCCCTAATATCTCCCCATTCCCTAACCCTAACCCGAATTCTATCCCTGACCCTCACCCGAAACCTTACCCTCACCCATGCCCTAATCTTAACCAGGACACCAACACTAACTTGTGCCCTCACACGTACGCTAACCCTTAATCGTTGTCGTACCCTAAACTGTACCCTAATCCCTCCCCATTCCCTAACCCTAACCCTAACCCGAATCCTAACCCTGACCCTCACCTGAAGCCTTAACCTCACCCGTGCCCTAATCTTAACCAGGACACTAACACTAACCCTTGCCCTCACACGAACGCTAACCCTTAAGCACTGTCGTACCCTAAGCTGTACCCTAATCCCTCTGCATTCCTTAACACTAACCCTAACCCGAATCCTAACCCTGACCCTCACCCGAAGCCTTACCCTCACCCGTGCCCTAATCTTAACCAGGACACCAACACTAACTCGTGCCCTCACACGTACGCTAAACCTTAAGCGTTGTCGTACCCTAAATTGTACCCTAATCCCTCCCCATTACTTAACCCTAACCCTAACCCCATCCCTAAACCTGACCCACTTCCGATGCCCTACCCTAACCAATGCCCTAATCTTAACCAGTACACAAACACTAACTCATGCCCTCAAACGTACGCTAACCCTTAAGCATTGTCGTACCCTATCCTGTACCCTAATCCCTCCCCATTCCCTAACCCTAACCCTAAGCGAAACCCTGAACGTGACCCTTTTCCGAGGCCTTACCCTCATCGGTGCCGTTGTCTTAACCAGTACACCAACACTATCTCGTGCCCTCACACTTACGCTAACCCTTAAGCATTGAAGTACCCTAACCTGTACCCTAATCCCTCTCCATTCCCTAACCCTAACCCTAACCCGAATCCTAACCCTGACCCTCACCCGAAGCCTTACCCTCACCCGTGCCCTAATCTTAACCAGGACACCAAGACTAACTCGTGCCCTCACACGTACGCTAACACTAAACCGCAGCGGTACCCTAACGTGTACCCTAATCCCTCTCCATTCCCTAACCCTAACCCTAACCTGAAACCTAACCATGACACTCACCCGAAACTTTACCCTCACCCGTGTCCTAATTTTAACCAGTACATCAACACTAACCCATGCCCTCTAACGTACGCCAACCCTAAGCCATTGCCGTACCCTAACCTGTACCCTAATCAATCCCCATTCCCTAACCCTAACCCTAACCCTAACCCTTAACGTGACCCTCTTCCGAGGCCTTACCCTCACCCGTGCCCTAATCGTAAGCAGTACACTAACACTAACTAGTGACCTCACACGTACGCTAAACCTTAAGCGTTGTGGTAACCTAAACTGTGCCCTAATATCTCCCCATTCCCTAACCCTAACCCGAATTCTATCCCTGACCCTCACCCGAAACCTTACCCTCACCCATGCCCTAATCTTAACCAGGACACCAACACTAACTTGTGCCCTCACACGTACGCTAACCCTTAATCGTTGTCGTACCCTAAACTGTACCCTAATCCCTCCCCATTCCCTAACCCTAACCCTAACCCGAATCCTAACCCTGACCCTCACCTGAAGCCTTACCCTCACCCGTGCCCTAATCTTAACCAGGACACTAACAGTAACCCTTGCCCTCACACGAACGCTAACCCTTAAACACTGTCGTACCCTAAGCTGTACCCTAATCCCTCTGCATTCCTTAACACTAACCCTAACCCGAATCCTAACCCTGACCCTCACCCGAAGCCTTACCCTCACCCGTGCCCTAATCTTAACCAGGACACCAACACTAACTCGTGCCCTCACACGTACGCTAAACCTTAAGCGTTGTCGTACCCTAAATTGTACCCTAATCCCTCCCCATTCCTTAACCCTAACCCTAACCCCATCCCTAAACCTGACCCACTTCCGATGCCCTACCCTAACCAATGCCCTAATCTTAACCAGTACACAAACACTAACTCATGCCCTCAAACGTACGCTAACCCTTAAGCATTGTCGTAGCCTATCCTGTACCCTAATCCGTCCCCATTCCCTAACCCTAACCCTAAGCGAAACCCTGAACGTGACCCTTTTCCGAGGCCTTACCCTCATCGGTGCCGTTGTCTTAACCAGTACACCAACACTATCTCGTGCCCTCACACTTACGCTAACCCTTAAACATTGAAGTACCCTAACCTGTACCCTAATCCCTCTCCATTCCCTAACCCTAACCCTAACCCGAATCCTAACCCTGACCCTCACCCGAAGCCTTACCCTCACCCGTGCCCTAATCTTAACCAGGACACCAAGACTAACTCGTGCCCTCACACGAACGCTAACACTAAACCGCAGCGGTACCCTAACGTGTACCCTAATCCCTCTCCATTCCCTAACCCTAACCCTAACCTGAAACCTAACCATGACACTCACCCGAAACTTTACCCTCACCAGTGTCCTAATTTTAACCAGTACATCAACACTAACCCATGCCCTCTAACGTACGCCAACCCTAAGCCATTGCCGTACCCTAACCTGTACCCTAATCAATCCCCATTCCCTAACCCTAACCCTAACCCTAACCCTTAACATGACCCTCTTCCGAGACCTTACCCTCACCCGTGCCCTAATCGTAAGCAGTACACTAACACTAACTAGTGACCTCACACATACGCTAAACCTTAAGCGTTGTGGTACCCTAAACTGTGCCCTAATATCTCCCCATTCCCTAACCCTAACCCGAATTCTATCCCTGACCCTCACCCGAAACCTTACCCTCACCCATGCCCTAATCTTAACCAGGACACCAACACTAACTTGTGCCCTCACACGTACGCTAACCCTTAATCGTTGTCGTACCCTAAACTGTACCCTAATCCCTCCCCATTCCCTAACCCTAACCCTAACCCGAATCCTAACCCTGACCCTCACCTGAAGCCTTACCCTCACCCGTGCCCTAATCTTAACCAGGACACTAACACTAACCCTTGCCCTCACACGAACGCTAACCCTTAAGCACTGTCGTACCCTAAGCTGTACCCTAATCCCTCTGCATTCCTTAACACTAACCCTAACCCGAATCCTAACCCTGACCCTCACCCGAAGCCTTACCCTCACCCGTGCCCTAATCTTAACCAGGACACCAACACTAACTCGTGCCCTCACACGTACGCTAAACCTTAAGCGTTGTCGTACCCTAAATTGTACCCTAATCCCTCCCCATTCCTTAACCCTAAGCCTAACCCCATCCCTAAACCTGACCCACTTCCGATGCCCTACCCTAACCAATGCCCTAATCTTAACCAGTACACAAACACTAACTCATGCCCTCAAACGTACGCTAACCCTTAAGCATTGTCGTAGCCTATCCTGTACCCTAATCCGTCCCCATTCCCTAACCCTAACCCTAAGCGAAACCCTGAACGTGACCCTTTTCCGAGGCCTTACCCTCATCGGTGCCGTTGTCTTAACCAGTACACCAACACTATCTCGTGCCCTCACACTTACGCTAACCCTTAAACATTGAAGTACCCTAACCTGTACCCTAATCCCTCTCCATTCCCTAACCCTAACCCTAACCCGAATCCTAACCCTGACCCTCACCCGAAGCCTTACCCTCACCCGTGCCCTAATCTTAACCAGGACACCAAGACTAACTCGTGCCCTCACACGTACGCTAACACTAAACCGCAGCGGTACCCTAACGTGTACCCTAATCCCTCTCCATTCCCTAACCCTAACCCTAACCTGAAACCTAACCATGACACTCACCCGAAACTTTACCCTCACCAGTGTCCTAATTTTAACCAGTACATCAACACTAACCCATGCCCTCTAACGTACGCCAACCCTAAGCCATTGCCGTACCCTAACCTGTACCCTAATCAATCCCCATTCCCTAACCCTAACCCTAACCCTAACCCTTAACATGACCCTCTTCCGAGGCCTTACCCTCACCCGTGCCCTAATCGTAAGCAGTACACTAACACTAACTAGTGACCTCACACGTACGCTAAACCTTAAGCGTTGTGGTACCCTAAACTGTGCCCTAATATCTCCCCATTCCCTAACCCTAACCCGAATTCTATCCCTGACCCTCACCCGAAACCTTACCCTCACCCATGCCCTAATCTTAACCAGGACACCAACACTAACTTGTGCCCTCACACGTACGCTAACCCTTAATCGTTGTCGTACCCTAAACTGTACCCTAATCCCTCCCCATTCCCTAACCCTAACCCTAACCCGAATCCTAACCCTGACCCTCACCTGAAGCCTTACCCTCACCCGTGCCCTAATCTTAACCAGGACACTAACACTAACCCTTGCCCTCACACGAACGCTAACCCTTAAGCACTGTCGTACCCTAAGCTGTACCCTAATCCCTCTGCATTCCTTAACACTAACCCTAACCCGAATCCTAACCCTGACCCTAACCCGAAGCCTTACCCTCACCCGTGCCCTAATCTTAACCAGGACACCAACACTAACTCGTGCCCTCACACGTACGCTAAACCTTAAGCGTTGTCGTACCCTAAATTGTACCCTAATCCCTCCCCATTACTTAACCCTAACCCTAACCCCATCCGTAAACCTGACCCACTTCCGATGCCCTACCCTAACCAATGCCCTAATCTTAACCAGTACACAAACACTAACTCATGCCCTCAAACGTACGCTAACCCTTAAGCATTGTCGTACCCTATCCTGTACCCTAATCCCTCCCCATTCCCTAACACTAACCCTAAGCGAAACCCTGAACGTGACCCTTTTCCGAGGCCTTACCCTCATCGGTGCCGTTGTCTTAACCAGTACACCAACACTATCTCGTGCCCTCACACTTACGCTAACCCTTAAACATTGAAGTACCCTAACCTGTACCCTAATCCCTCTCCATTCCCTAACCCTAACCCTAACCCGAATCCTAACCCTGACCCTCACCCGAAGCCTTACCCTCACCCGTGCCCTAATCTTAACCAGGACACCAAGACTAACTCGTGCCCTCACACGAACGCTAACACTAAACCGCAGCGGTACCCTAACGTGTACCCTAATCCCTCTCCATTCCCTAACCCTAACCCTAACCTGAAACCTAACCATGACACTCACCCGAAACTTTACCCTCACCAGTGTCCTAATTTTAACCAGTACATCAACACTAACCCATGCCCTCTAACGTACGCCAACCCTAAGCCATTGCCGTACCCTAACCTGTACCCTAATCAATCCCCATTCCCTAACCCTAACCCTAACCCTAACCCTTAACATGACCCTCTTCCGAGGCCTTACCCTCACCCGTGCCCTAATCGTAAGCAGTACACTAACACTAACTAGTGACCTCACACATACGCTAAACCTTAAGCGTTGTGGTACCCTAAACTGTGCCCTAATATCTCCCCATTCCCTAACCCTAACCCGAATTCTATCCCTGACCCTCACCCGAAACCTTACCCTCACCCATGCCCTAATCTTAACCAGGACACCAACACTAACTTGTGCCCTCACACGTACGCTAACCCTTAATCGTTGTCGTACCCTAAACTGTACCCTAATCCCTCCCCATTCCCTAACCCTAACCCTAACCCGAATCCTAACCCTGACCCTCACCTGAAGCCTTACCCTCACCCGTGCCCTAATCTTAACCAGGACACTAACACTAACCCTTGCCCTCACACGAACGCTAACCCTTAAGCACTGTCGTACCCTAAGCTGTACCCTAATCCCTCTGCATTCCTTAACACTAACCCTAACCCGAATCCTAACCCTGACCCTCACCCGAAGCCTTACCCTCACCCGTGCCCTAATCTTAACCAGGACACCAACACTAACTCGTGCCCTCACACGTACGCTAAACCTTAAGCGTTGTCGTACCCTAAATTGTACCCTAATCCCTCCCCATTCCTTAACCCTAAGCCTAACCCCATCCCTAAACCTGACCCACTTCCGATGCCCTACCCTAACCAATGCCCTAATCTTAACCAGTACACAAACACTAACTCATGCCCTCAAACGTACGCTAACCCTTAAGCATTGTCGTAGCCTATCCTGTACCCTAATCCGTCCCCATTCCCTAACCCTAACCCTAAGCGAAACCCTGAACGTGACCCTTTTCCGAGGCCTTACCCTCATCGGTGCCGTTGTCTTAACCAGTACACCAACACTATCTCGTGCCCTCACACTTACGCTAACCCTTAAACATTGAAGTACCCTAACCTGTACCCTAATCCCTCTCCATTCCCTAACCCTAACCCTAACCCGAATCCTAACCCTGACCCTCACCCGAAGCCTTACCCTCACCCGTGCCCTAATCTTAACCAGGACACCAAGACTAACTCGTGCCCTCACACGTACGCTAACACTAAACCGCAGCGGTACCCTAACGTGTACCCTAATCCCTCTCCATTCCCTAACCCTAACCCTAACCTGAAACCTAACCATGACACTCACCCGAAACTTTACCCTCACCAGTGTCCTAATTTTAACCAGTACATCAACACTAACCCATGCCCTCTAACGTACGCCAACCCTAAGCCATTGCCGTACCCTAACCTGTACCCTAATCAATCCCCATTCCCTAACCCTAACCCTAACCCTAACCCTTAACGTGACCCTCTTCCGAGGCCTTACCCTCACCCGTGCCCTAATCGTAAGCAGTACACTAACACTAACTAGTGACCTCACACGTACGCTAAACCTTAAGCGTTGTGGTACCCTAAACTGTGCCCTAATATCTCCCCATTCCCTAACCCTAACCCGAATTCTATCCCTGACCCTCACCCGAAACCTTACCCTCACCCATGCCCTAATCTTAACCAGGACACCAACACTAACTTGTGCCCTCACACGTAAGCTAACCCTTAATCGTTGTCGTACCCTAAACTGTACCCTAATCCCTCCCCATTCCCTAACCCTAACCCTAACCCGAATCCTAACCCTGACCCTCACCTGAAGCCTTACCCTCACCCGTGCCCTAATCTTAACCAGGACACTAACACTAACCCTTGCCCTCACACGAACGCTAACCCTTAAGCACTGTCGTACCCTAAGCTGTACCCTAATCCCTCTGCATTCCTTAACACTAACCCTAACCCGAATCCTAACCCTGACCCTAACCCGAAGCCTTACCCTCACCCGTGCCCTAATCTTAACCAGGACACCAACACTAACTCGTGCCCTCACACGTACGCTAAACCTTAAGCGTTGTCGTACCCTAAATTGTACCCTAATCCCTCCCCATTACTTAACCCTAACCCTAACCCCATCCCTAAACCTGACCCACTTCCGATGCCCTACCCTAACCAATGCCCTAATCTTAACCAGTACACAAACACTAACTCATGCCCTCAAACGTACGCTAACCCTTAAGCATTGTCGTACCCTATCCTGTACCCTAATCCCTCCCCATTCCCTAACACTAACCCTAAGCGAAACCCTGAACGTGACACTTTTCCGAGGCCTTACACTCATCGGTGCCGTTGTCTTAACCAGTACACCAACACTATCTCGTGCCCTCACACTTACGCTAACCCTTAAGCATTGAAGTACCCTAACCTGTACCCTAATCCCTCTCCATTCCCTAAACCTAACCCTAACCCGAATCCTAACCCTGACCCTCACCCGAAGCCTTACCCTCACCCGTGCCCTAATCTTAACCAGGACACCAAGACTAACTCGTGCCCTCACACGTACGCTAACACTAAACCGCAGCGGTACCATAACGTGTACCCTAATCCCTCTCCATTCCCTAACCCTAACCCTAACCTGAAACCTAAACATGACACTCACCCGAAACTTTACCCTCACCCGTGTCCTAATTTTAACCAGTACATCAACACTAACCCATGCCCTCTAACGTACGCCAACCCTAAGCCATTGCCGTACCCTAACCTGTACCCTAATCAATCCCCATTCCCTAACCCTAACCCTAACCCTAACCCTTAACGGGACCCTCTTCCGAGGCCTTACCCTCACCCGTGCCCTAATCGTAAGCAGTACACTAACACTAACTAGTGACCTCACACGTACGCTAAACCTTAAGCGTTGTGGTACCCTAAACTGTGCCCTAATATCTCCCCATTCCCTAACCCTAACCCGAATTCTATCCCTGACCCTCACCCGAAACCTTACCCTCACCCATGCCCTAATCTTAGCCAGGACACCAACACTAAATTGTGCCCTCACACGTACGCTAACCCTTAATCGTTGTCGTACCCTAAACTGTACCCTAATCCCTCCCCATTCCCTAACACTAACCCTAATCCGAATCCTAAACCTGACCCTCACCTGAAGCCTTACCCTCACCCGTGCCCTAATCTTAACCAGGACACTAACACTAACCCTTGCCCTCACACGAACGCTAACCCTTAAGCACTGTCGTACCCTAAGCTGTACCCTAATCCCTCTGCATTCCTTAACACTAACCCTAACCCGAATCCTAACCCTGACCCTCACCCGAAGCCTTACCCTCACCCGTGCCCTAATCTTAACCAGGACACCAACACTAACTCGTGCCCTCACACGTACGCTAAACCTTAAGCGCTGTCGTACCCTAAATTGTACCCTAATCCCTCCCCATTCCTTAACCCTAACCCTAACCCCATCCCTAAACCTGACCCACTTCCGATGCCCTACCCTAACCAATGCCCTAATCTTAACCAGTACACAAACACTAACTCATGCCCTCAAACGTACGCTAACCCTTAAGCATTGTCGTACCCTATCCTGTACCCTAATCCCTCCCCATTCCCTAACCCTAACCCTAAGCGAAACCCTGAACGTGACCCTTTTCCGAGGCCTTACCCTCATCGGTGCCGTTGTCTTAACCAGTACACCAACACTAACTCGTGCCCTCACACTTACGCTAACCCTTAAGCATTGTCGTACCCTAACCTGTACCCTAATCCCTCTCCATTCCCTAACCCTAACCCTAACCCGAATCCTAACCCTGACCCTCACCCGAAGCCTTACCCTCACCCGTACCCTAATCTTAACCAGGACACCAAAACTAACTCATGCCCTCACACGTACGCTAACACTAAACCGCAACGGTACCCTAACCTGTACCCTAATCCCTCTCCATTCCCTAACCCTAACCCTAACCTGAAACCTAACCATGACACTCACCCGAAACTTTACCCTCACCCGTGTCCTAATTTTAACCAGTACATCAACACTAACCCATGCCCTCTAACGTACGCCAACCCTAAGATATTGCCGTACCCTAACCTGTACCCTAAGCAATCCCCATTCCCTAACCCTAACCCTAACCCTAACCCTCAACGTGACCCTCTTCCGAGGCCTTACCCTCACCCGTGCCCTAATCGTAAGCAGTACACTAACACTAACTAGTGACCTCACACGTACGCTAAAACTTAAGCGTGGTGGTACCCTAAACTGTGCCCTAATATCTCCCCATTCCCTAACCCTAACCCTAACCCGAATTCTATCCCTGAGCCTCACCCGAAACCTTACCCTCACCCGTGCCCTAACCTTAACCAGGACACCAACACTAACTTGTGCCCTCACACGTACGCTAACCCTTAATCGTTGTCGTACCCTAAACTGTACCCTAATCCCTCCCCATTCCCTAACCCTAACCCTAACCCGAATCCTACCCCGAACCCTCACTGGAAGCCTTACCCTCACCCGTGCCCTAATATTAACGAGGACACTAACACTAACACTTGCCCTCACACGAACGCTAACCCTTAAGCACTGTCGTACCCTAAGCTGTACCCTAATCCCTCTGCATTCCTTAACCCTAACCCTAACCCGAATCCTAACCCTGACCCTCACCCAAAGCCTTACCCTCACCCGTGCCCTAATCTTAACCAGTACACCAACACTAACTCGTTCCCTCACACGTACGCTAAACCTTAAGCGTTGTCGTACCCTAAATTGTACCCTAATCCCTCCCCATTCCTTAACCCTAACCCTAAACCCATCCCTAAACCTGACCCACTTCCGTTGCCCTACCCTAACCAATGCCCTAATTTAACCAGTACACAAACACTAACTCATGCCCTCAAACGTACGCTAACCCTTAAGCATTGTTCTACCCTATCCTGTACCCTAATCCCTCCCCATTCAATAACCCTAACCCTAAGCGAAACCCTGAAGGTGACCCTTTTCCGAGGCCTTACCCTCATCGGTGCCGTTGTCTTAACCAGTACACCAACACTAACTCGTGCCCTCACACTTACGCTAACCCTTAAGCATTGTCGTACCCTAACCTGTACCCTAATCCCTCTCCATTCCCTAACCCTAACCCTAACCCGAATCCTAACCCTGACCCTCACCCAAAGCCTTACCCTCACCCGTGCCCTAATCTTAACCAGGAAACCAAGACTAACTCGTGCCCTCAAACGTACGCTAACACTAAACCGCAGCGGTACCCTAACCTGTACCCTAATCCCTCTCCATTCCCTAACCCTAACCCTAACCTGAAACCTAACCATGACACTCACCCGAAACTTTACCCTCACCCGTGTCCTAATTTTAACCAGTACATCAACACTAATCCATGCCCTCTAACGTACGCCAACCCTAAGCCATTGCCGTACCCTAACCTGTACCCTAATCAATCCCCATTCCCTAACCCTAACCCTAACCCTAACCCTTAACGGGACCCTCTTCCGAGGCCTTACCCTCACCCGTGCCCTAATCGTAAGCAGTACACTAACACTAACTAGTGACCTCACACGTACGCTAAACCTTAAGCGTTGTGGTACCCTAAACTGTGCCCTAATATCTCCCCATTCCCTAACCCTAACCCTAACCCGAATTCTATCCCTGACCCTCACCCAAAACCTTACCCTCACCCGTGCCTTAATCTTAACCAGGACACCAACACTAACTTGTGCCCTCACACGTACGCTAACCCTTAATCGTTGTCGTACCCTAAGCTGTACCCTAATCCCTCCCCATTCCTTAACACTAACCCTAACCCCATCCCTAAACCTGACCCACTTCCGATGCCCTACCCTAACCAATGCCCTAATCTTAACCAGGACACAAACACTAACTCATGCCCTCAAACGTACGCTAACCCTTAAGCATTGTCGTACCCTATCCTGTACCCTAATCCCTCCCCATTCCCTAACCTTAACCCTAAGCGAAACCCTGAACGTGACCCATTTTTGAGGCCTTACCCTCATCGGTGCCGTTGTCTTAACCAGTACACCAACACTAACTCGTGCCCTCACACTTACGCTAACCCTTAAGCATTGTCGTACCCTAACCTGTACCCTAATCCCTCTCCATTCCCTAACCCTAACCCTAACCCGAATCCTAACCCTGACACTCACCCGAAGCCTTACCCTCACCCGTGCCCTAATCTTAACCAGGACACCAAGACTAACTCGTGCCCTCAAACGAACGCTAACACTAAACCGCAGCGGTACACTAACCTGTACCCTAAACCCTCTCCATTCCCTAACCCTAACCCTAACCTGAAACCTAACCATGACTCTCACCCGAAACTTTAACCTCACCCGTGTCCTAATTTTAACCAGTACATCAACACTAACCCATGCCCTCTAACGTACGCCAACCTTAAGCCATTGCCGTACCCTAACCTGTACCCTAATCAATCCCCATTCCCTAACCCTAACCCTAACCCTAACCCTTAACGTGACGCTCTTCCGAGGCCTTACCCTCACCCGTGCCCTAATCGTAAGCAGTACACTAACACTAACTAGTGACCTCACACGTACGCTAAACCTTAAGCGTTGTGGTACCCTAAACTGTGCCCTAATATCTCCCCATTCCATAACCCTAACCCTAACCCGAATTCTATCCCTGACCCTCACCCGAAACCTTACCCTCACCCGTGCCCTAATCTTAACCAGGACACCAACACTAACTTGTACCCTCACACGTACGCTAACCCTTAATCGTTGTCGTACCCTAAACTGTACCCTAATCCCTCCCCATTCCCTAACCCTAACCCTAACCCGAATCCTAACCCTGACCATCACCTGAAGCCTTACCCTCACCCGTGCCCTAATCTTAACCAGGACACTAACACTAACCCTTGCCCTCACACGAACGCTAACCCTTAAGCACTGTCGTACCCTAAGCTGTACCCTAATCCCTCTGCATTCCTTAACCCTAACCCTAACCCGAATCCTAACCCTGACCCTCACCCGAAGCCTTACCCTCACCCGTGCCCTAATCTTAACAAGGACACCAACACTAACTCGTGCCCTCACACGTACGCTAAACCTTAAGCGTTGTCGTACCCTAAATTGTACCCTAATCCCTCCCCATTCCTTAACCCTAACCCTAACCCCATCCCTAAACCTGACCCACTTCCGATGCCCTACCCTAACCAATGCCCTAATCTTAACCAGTACACAAACAATAACTCATGCCCTCAAACGTACGCTAACCCTTAAGCATTGTCGTACCCTATCCTGTACCCTAATCCCTCCCCATTCCCTAACCCTAACCCTAAGCGAAACCCTGAACGTGACCCTTTTCCAAGGCCTTACCCTCATCGGTGCCGTTGTCTTAACCAGTACACCAACACTAACTCGTGCCCTCACACTTACGCTAACCCTTAAGCATTGTCGTACCCTAACCTGTACCCTAATCCCTCTCCATTCCCTAACCCTAACCCTAACCCGAATCCTAACCCTGACCCTCACCCGAAGCCTTACCCTCACCCGTGCCCTAATCTTAACCAGGACACCAAGACTAACTCGTGCCCTCAAACGTACGCTAACACTAAACCGCAGCGGTACCCTAACCTGTACCCTAATCCCTCTCCATTCGCTAACCCTAACCCTAACCTGAAACCTAACAATGACACTCATCCGAAACTTTACCCTCACCCGTATCCTAATTGTAACTAGTACATCAACACTAACCCATGCCCTCTAACGTACGTCAACCCTAAGCCATTGCCGTACCCTAACCTATACCCTAATCATTCCCCATTCCCTAACCATAACCCTAACCCTAACCCTTAACGTGACCCTCTTCCGAGGCCTTACCCTCACCCGTGCCCTAATCGTAAGCAGTACACTAACACTAACTGGTGGCCTCACACGTACGCTAAACCTTAAGCGTTGTGGTACCCTAAACTGTGCCCTAATAGCTCCCCATTCCCTAACCCTAACCCTAACCCGAATTCTATCCCTGACCTTCACCCGAAACCTTACCCTCACCCGTGCCCTAATCTTAACCAGGACACCAACACTAACTTGTGCCCTCACACGTACGCTAACCCTTAATCGTTGTCGTACCCTAAACTGTACCCTAATCACTCCCCATTCCCTAACCCTAACACTAACCCGAATCCTAACCCTGACCCTCACCTGAAGCCTTACCATCACCCGTGCCCTAATCTTAACCAGGACATTAACACTAAACCTTGCCCTCACACGAACGCTAACCCTTAAGCCCTGTCGTACCCTAAGCTGTACCCTAATCCCTCTGCATTCCTTAACCCTAACCCTAACCCGAATCCTAACCCTGACGCTCACCCAAAGCCTTACCCTCACTCGTGCCCTAATCTTAACCAGGACACCAACACTAACTCGTGCCCTCACACGTACGCTAAACCTTAAGCGTTGTCGTACCCTAAATTGTACCCTAATCCCTCCCAATTCCTTAACCCTAACCCTAACCCCATCCCTAAACCTGACCCACTTCCGATGCCCTACCCTAACCAATGCCCTAATCTTAACCAGGACACAAACACTAACTCATGCCCTCAAACGTACGCTAACCCTTAAGCATTGTCGTACCCTATCCTGTACCCTAATCCCTCCCCATTCCCTAACCCTAACCCTAAGCGAAACCCTTAACGTGACCCATTTCCGAGGCCTTACCCTCATCGGTGCCATTGTCTTAACCAGTACACCAACACTAACTCGTGCCCTCACACTTACGCTAACCCTTAAGCATTGTCGTACCCTAACCTGTACCCTAATCCCTCTCCATTCCCTAACCCTAACCCTAACCCGAATCCTAACCCTGACCCTCACCCGAAGCCTTACCCTCACCCGTGCCCTAATCTTAACCAGGACACCAAGACTAACTCGTGCCCTCAAACGTACGCTAACACTAAACCGCAGCGGTACCCTAACCTGTACCCTAATCCCTCTCCATTCGCTAACCCTAACCCTAACCTGAAACCTAACCATGACACTCATCCGAAACTTTACCCTCACCCGTGTCCTAATTTTAACTAGTACATCAACACTAACCCATGCCCTCTAACGTACGTCAACCCTAAGCCATTGCCGTACCCTAACCTGTACCCTAATCAATCCCCATTCCCTAACCCTAACCCTAACCCTTAACGTGACCCTCTTCCGAGGCCTTACCCTCACCCGTGCCCTAATCGTAAGCAGTACAATAACACTAACTAGTGACCTCACACGTACGCTAAACCTTAAGCGTTGTGGTACCCTAAACTGTGCCCTAATAGCTCCCCATTCCCTAACCCTAACCCGAATTCTATCCCTGACCTTCACCCGAAACCTTACCCTCACCCGTGCCCTAATCTTAACCAGGACACCAACACTAACTTGTGCCCTCACACGTACGCTAACCCTTAATCGTTGTCGTACCCTAAACTTTACCCTAATCACTCCCCATTCCCTAACCCTAACACTAACCCGAACTAAACCTGACCCTCACCTGAAGCCTTACCATCAACCGTGCCCTAATCATAACCAGGACACTAACACTAACTCTTGCCCTCACACGAACGCTAACCCTTAAGCACTGTCGTACCCTAAGCTGTACCCTAATCCCTCTGCATTCCTTAACCCTAACCCTAACCCGAATCCTAACCCTGACGCTCACCCAAAGCCTTACCCTCACTCGTGCCCTAATCTTAACCAGGACACCAACACTAACTCGTGCCCTCACACGTACGCTAAACCTTAAGCGTTGTCGTACCCTAAATTGTACCCTAATCCCTCCCCATTCCTTAACCCTAACCCTAACCCCATCCCTAAACCTGACCCACTTCCGATGCCCTACCCTAACCAATGCCCTAATCTTAACCAGGACACAAACACTAACTCATGCGCTCAAACGTACGCTAACCCTTAATCATTGTCGTACCCTATCCTGTACCCTAATCCCTCCCCATTCCCTAACCTTAACCCTAAGCAAAACCCTGAACGTGACCCTTTTCCGAGGCCTTACCCTCATCGGTGCCGTTGTCTTAACCAGTACACCAACACTAACTCGTGCCCTCACACTTACGCTAACCCTTAAGCATTGTCGTACCCTAACCTGTACCCTAATCCCTCTCCATTCCCTAACCCTTACCCTAACCCGAATCCTAACCCTGACCCTCACACGAAGCCTTACCCTCACCCGTGCCCTAATCTTAACCAGGACACCAAGACTAACTCGTGCCCTCAAAAGACCGCTAACACTAAACCGCAGCGGTACCCTAACCTGTACCCTAATCCCTCTCCATTCCCTAACCCTAACCCTAACCTGAAACCTAACCATGACTCTCACCCGAAACTTTACCCTCACCCGTGTCCTAATTTTAACCAGTACATCAACACTAACCCATGCCCTCTAACGTACGCCAACCCTACGCCATTGCCGTACCCTAACCTGTACCCTAATCAATCCCCATTCCCTAACCCTAACCCTAACCCTAACCCTTAACGTGACGCTCTTCCGAGGCCTTACCCTCACCCGTGCCCTAATCGTAAGCAGTACACTAACACTAACTAGTGACCTCACACGTACGCTAAACCTTAAGCGTTGTGGTACCCTAAACTGTGCCCTAATATCTCCCCATTCCAAAACCCTAACCCTAACCCGAATTCTATCCCTGACCCTCACCCGAAACCTTACCCTCACCCGTGCCCTAATCTTAACCAGGACACCAACACTAACTTGTACCCTCACACGTACGCTAACATTTAATCGTTGTCGTACCCTAAACTGTACCCTAATCCCTCCCCATTCCCTAACCCTAACCCTAACCCGAATCCTAACCCTGACCATCACCTGAAGCCTTACCCTCACCCGTGCCCGAATCTTAACCAGGACACTAACACTAACCCTTGCCCTCAGACGAACGCTAACCCTTAAGCACTGTCGTACCCTAAGCTGTACCCTAATCCCTCTGCATTCCTTAACCCTAACCATAACCCGAATCCTAACCCTGACCCTCACCCGAAGCCTTACCCTCACCCGTGCCCTAATCTTAACCAGGACACCAACACTAACTCGTGCCCTCACACGTACGCTAAACCTTAAGCGTTGTCGTACCCTAAATTGTACCCTAATCCCTCCCCTTTCCTTAACCCTAACCCTAACCCCATCCCTAAACCTGACCCACTTCCGATGCCCTACCCTAACCAATGCCCTAATCTTAACCAGTACACAAACACTAACTCATGCCCTCAAACGTACGCTAACCCTTAAGCATTGTCGTACCCTATCCTGTACCCTAATCCCTCCCCATTCCCTAACCCTAACCCTAAGCGAAACCCTGAACGTGACCCTTTTCCGAGGCCTTACCCTCATCGGTGCCGTTGTCTTAACCAGTACACCAACACTAACTCGTGCCCTCACACTTACGCTAACCCTTAACCATTGTTGTACCCTAACCTGTACCCTAATCCCTCTCCATTCCCTAACACTAACCCTAACCCGAATCCTAACCCTGACCCTCACCCGAAGCCTTACCCTCACCCGTGCCCTAATCTTAACCAGGACACCAAGACTAACTCGTGCCCTCAAACGTACGCTAACACTAAACCGCAGCGGTACCCTAACCTGTACCCTAATCCCTCTCCATTCGCTAACCCTAACCCTAACCTGAAACCTAACCATGACACTCATCCGAAACTTTACCCTCACCCGTGTCCTAATTTTAACTAGTACATCAACACTAACCCATGCCCTCTAACGTACGTCAACCCTAAGCCATTGCCGTACCCTAACCTGTACCCTAATCAATTCCCATTCCCTAACCCTAACCCTAACCCTAACCCTTAACGTGACCCTGTTCCGAGGCCTTACCCTCATCGGTGCCGTTGTCTTAACCAGTACACCAACACTAACTCGTGCCCTCACACTTACGCTAACCCTTAAGCATTGTCGTACACTAACCTGTACCCTAATCGCTCTCCATTCCCTAACCCTAACCCTAAACCGAATCCCAGCCCTGACCCTCACCCGAAGCCTTACCCTCACCCGTGCCCTAATCTTAACCAGGACACCAAGACTAACTCGTGCCCTCAAACGTACGCTAACACTAAACTGCAGCGGTACCCTAACCTGTACCCTAATCCCTCTCCATTCCCTAACCCTAACCCTAACCTGAAACCTAACCATGACACTCACCCGAAACTTTACCCTCACCCGTGTCCTAATTTTAACCAGTACATCAACAGTAACCCATGCCCTCTAACGTACGCCAACGCTAAGCCATTGCCGTACCCTAACCTGTACCCTAATCAATCCCCATTCCCTAACCCTAACACTAACCCTTAACGTGACCTTCTTCCGAGGCCTTACCCTCACCCGTGCCCTAATCGTAAGCAGTACACTAACACTAACTAGTGACCTCACACGTACGCTAAACCTTAAGCATTGTGGTACCCTAAACTGTGTCCTAATATCTCTCCATTCCCTAACCCTAACCCTAACCCGAATTCTATCCCTGACCCTCACCCGAAACCTTACCCTCACCCGTGCCCTAACCTTAACCAGGACACCAACACTAACTTGTGCCCTCACACGTACGCTAACCCTTAATCGTTGTCGTACCCTAAACTGTACCCTAATCCCTCCCCATTCCCTAACCCTAACCCTAACCCGAATCCTAACCCTGACCCTCACCTGAAGCCTTACCCTCACCCGTGCCCTAATCTTAACCAGGACACTAACACTAACCCTTGCCCTCACACGAACGCTAACCCTTAAGCACTGTCGTACCCTAAGCTGTACCCTAATCCCTCTGCATTCCTTAACCCTAACCCTAACCCGAATCCTAACGCTGACCCTCACCCGAAGCCTTACCCTCACCCGTGCCCTAATCATAACCAGGACACCAACACTAACTCGTGCCCTCACACGTACGCTAAACCTTAAGCGCTGTCGTACCCTTAATTGTACCCTAATCCCTCCCCATTCCTTAACCCTAACCCTAACCCCATCCCTAAACCTGACTCACTATCGATGCCCTACCCTAACCAATGCCCTAATCTTAACCGGTACACAAACACTAACTCATGCTCTCAAACGTACGCTAACCCTTAAGCATTGTCGTACCCTAACCTGTACCCTAATCCCTCTCCATTCCCTAACCCTAACACTTAAGCATTGTCGTACCCTTTCCTGTACCCTAATCCCTCCCCATTCCCTAACCCTAACCCTAAGCGAAACCCTGAACGTGACCCTTCTCCGTGGCCTTACCCTCCTCGGTGCCGTTGTCTTAACCAGTACACCAACACTAACTCGTGCCCTCACACTTACGCTAACCCTTAAGCATTGTCGTACCCTAACCTGTACCCTAATCCCTCTCAATTCCCTAACCCTAACCCTAACCCGAATCCTAACCCTGACCTTCCCCCGAAGCCTTACCCTCACCCGTGCCCTAATCTTAACCAGGACACCAAGACTAACTCGTGCCCTCAAACGTACGCTAACACTAAACCGCAGCGGTACCCTAACCTGTACCCGAATCCCTCTCCATTCCCTAACCCTAACCCTAACCTGAAACCTAACCATGACACTCACCCGAAACTTTACCGTCACCCGTGTCCTAATTTTAACCAGTACATCAACACTAACCCATGCCCTCTAACGTACGCCAACCCTAAGCCATTGCCGCACCCTAACCTGTACCCTAATCAATCCCCATTCCCTAACCCTAACCCTAACCCTAACCCTTGACGTGACCCTCTTCCGAGGCCTTACCCTCACCCGTGCCCTAATCGTAAGCAGTACACTAACACTAACTAGTGACCTCACACGTACGCTAAACCTTAAGCGTTGTGGTACCCTAAACTGTGCCCTAATATCTCCCCATTCCCTAACCCTAACCCTAACCCGAATTCTATCCCTGACCCTCACCCGAAACCTTACCCTCACCCGTGCCCTAATCTTAACCAGGACACCAACACTAACTTGTGCCCTCACACGTACGCTAAACCTTAATCGTTGTCGTACCCTAAACTGTACCCTAATCCCTCCCCATTCCCTAACCCTAACCCTAACCCGAATCCTAACCCTGACCCTCACCTGAAGCCTTACCCTCACCCGTGCCCTAATCTTAACCAGGACACTGACACTAACACTTGCCCTCACACGAACGCTAACCCTTAAGCACTGTCGTACCCTAAGCTGTACCCTAATCCCTCTGCATTCCTTAACCCTAACCCTAACCCGAATCCTAACCCTGACCCTCACCCGAAGCCTTACCCTCACCCGTGCCCTAATCTTAACCAGGATACCAACACTAACTCGTGCCCTCACACGTACGCTAAATCTTAAGCGTTGTCGTGCCCTAAATTGTACCCTAATCCCTCCCCATTCCTTAACCCTAACCCTAACCCCATCCCTAAACCTGACCCACTTCCGATGCCCTACCCTAACCAATACCCTAATCTTAACCAGTACACAAACACTAACTCATGCCCCCAAACGTACGCTAACCCTTAAGCTTTGTCGTATCCTATCCTGTACCCTAATCCCTCCCCATTCCCTAACCCTAACCCTAAGCAAAACCCTGAACGTTACCCTTTTCCGTGGCCTTACCCTCATTGGTGCCGTTGTCTTAACCAGTACACCAACACTAACTCGTGCCCTCACACTTACGCTAACCCTTAAGCATTGTCGTACCCTAACCTGTACCCTAATCCCTCTCCATTCCCTAACCCTAACCCTATCCCGAATCCTAACTCTGACCCTCACCCGAAGCCTTACCCTCACCCGTGCCCTAATCTTAACCAGGACACCAAGACTAACTCGTGCCCTCAAACGTACACTAACACTAAACCGCAGCGGTACCCTAACCTGTACCCTAATCCCTCTCCATTCCCTAACCCTAAACCTAACCTGAAACCTAACCATGACACTCACCCGAAACTTTACCCTCACCCGTGTCCTAATTTTAACCAGTACATCAACACTAACCCATGCCCTCTAACGTACGCCAACCCTAAGCCATTGCCGTAACCTAACCTGTACCCTAATGAATCCCCATTCCTTAACCCTAACCCTAACCCTAACCGTTAACGTGACACTCTTCCGAGGCCTTACCCTCACCCGTGCCCTAATCGTAAGCAGTACACTAACACTAACTAGTGACCTCACACGTACGCTAAACCTTAAGCGTTGTGGTACCCTAAACTGTGCCCTAATATCTCCCCATTCCCTAACCCTAACCCTAACCCGAATTCTATCCCTGAACCTCACCCGAAACCTTACCCTCACCCGTGCCCTAATCTTAACCAGGACACCAACACTAACTTGTGCCCTCACACGTACGCTAACCCTTAATCGTTGTCGTACCCTAAACTGTACCCTAATCCCTCCCCATTCCCAAACCCTAACCCTAACCCGAATTCTATCCCTGACTCTCACCTGAAGCCTTACCCTCACCCGTGCCCTAATCTTAACCAGGACACTAACACTAACCTTTGCCCTCACACGAACGCGAACCCTTAAGCACTGTCGTACCCTAAGCTGTACCCTAATCCCTCTGCATTCCTTAACCCTAACCCTAACCGGAATCCTAACCCTGACCCTCACACGAAGCCTTACCCTCACCCGTGCCCTAATCTTAACCAGGACACCAACACTAACTCGTGCCCTCACACGTACGCTAAACCTTAAGCGTTGTCGTACCCTAAATTGTACCCTAATCCCTCCCCATTCCTTAACCCTAACCCTAACCCCATCCCTAAACCTGACCCACTTCCGATGCCCTACCCTAACCAATGCCCTAATCTTAACCAGTACACAAACACTAACTCATGCCCCCAAACGTACGCTAACCCTTAAGCTTTGTCGTATCCTATCCTGTACCCTAATCCCTCCCCATTCCCTAACCCTAACCCTAAGCAAAACCCTGAACGTTACCCTTTTCCGTGGCCTTACCCTCATCGGTGCCGTTGTCTTAACCAGTACACCAACACTAACTCGTGCCCTCACACTTACGCTAACCCTTAAGCATTGTCGTACCCTAACCTGTACCCTAATCCCTCTCCATTCCCTAACCCTAACCCTATCCCGAATCCTAACCCTGACCCTCACCCGAAGCCTTACCCTCACCCGTGCCCTAATCTTAACCAGGACACCAAGACTAACTCGTGCCCTCAAACGTACGCTAACACTAAACCGCAGCGGTACCCTAACCTGTACCCTAATCCCTCTCCATTCCCTAACCCTAAACCTAACCTGAAACCTAACCATGACACTCACCCGAAACTTTACCCTCACCCGTGTCCTAATTTTAACCAGTACATCAACACTAACCCATGCCCTCTAACGTACGCCTACCCTAAGCCATTGCCGTACACTAACCTGTACCCTAATCAATCCCCATTCCTTAACCCTAACCCTAACCCTAACCGTTAACGTGACACTCTTCCGAGGCCTTACCCTCACCCGTGCCCTAATCGTAAGCAGTACACTAACACTAACTAGTGACCTCACACGTACGCTAAACCTTAAGCGTTGTGGTACCCTAAACTGTGCCCTAATATCTCCCCATTCCCTAACCCTAACCCTAACCCGAATTCTATCCCTGAACCTCACCCGAAACCTTACCCTCACCAGTGCCCTAATCTTATCCAGGACACCAACACTAACATGTGCCCTCACACGTACGCTAACCCTTAATCGTTGTCGTACCCTAAACTGTACCCTAATCCCTCCCCATTCCCAAACCCTAACCCTATCCCGAATCCTATCCCTGACTCTCACCTGAAGCCTTACCCTCACCCGTGCCCTAATCTTAACCAGGACACTAACACTAACCCTTGCCCTCACACGAACGCTAACCCTTAATCGTTGTCGTACCCTAAGCTGTACCCTAATCCCTCTGCATTCCTTAACCCTAACCCTAACCCGAATCCTAACCCTGACCCTCACCCGAAGCCTTACCCTCACCCGTGCCCTAATCTTAACCAGGACACCAACACTAACTCGTGCCCTCACACGTACGCTAAACCTTAAGCGTTGTCGTACCCTAAATTGTACCCTAAACCCTCCCCATTCCTTAACCCTAACCCTAAACCCATCCCTAAACCTGACCCACTTCCGATGCCCTACCCTAAACAATGCCCTAATCTTAACCAGTACACAAACACTAACTCATGCCCCCAAACGTACGCTAACCCTTAAGCTTTGTCGTATCCTATCCTGTACCCTAATCCCTCCCCATTCCCTAACCCTAACCCTAAGCAAAACCCTGAACGTTACCCTTTTCCGTGGCCTTACCCTCATCGGTGCCGTTGTCTTAACCAGTACACCAACACTAACTCGTTCCCTCACACTTACGCTAACCCTTAAGCATTGTCGTACCCTAACCTGTACCCTAATCCCTCTCCATTCCCTAACCCTAACCCTAACCCGAATCCTAACCCTGACCCTCACCCGAAGCCTTACCCTCACCCGTGTCCTAATTTTAACCAGTACATCAACACTAACCCATGCCCTCTAACGTACGCCAACCCTAAGCCATTGCCGTACCCTAACCCTAACCCTAATCAATCCCCATTCCCTAACCCTAACCCTAACCCTAACCCTTAACGTGACCGTCTTCCGAGGCCTTACCCTCACCCGTGCCCTAATCGTAAGCAGTACACTAACACTAACTAGTGACCTCACACGTACGCTAAACCTTAAGCGTTGTGGTACCCTAAACTGTGCCCTAATATCTCCCCATTCCCTAACCCTAACCCTAACCCGAATTCTATCCCTGACCCTCACCCGAAACCTTACCCGCACCCGTGCCCTAATCTTAACCAGGACACCAACACTAACTTGTGCCCTCACACGTACGCTAACCCTTAATCGTTGTCGTACCCTAAGCTGTACCCTAATCCCTCTGCATTCCTTAACCCTAACCCTAACCCGAATCCTAAACCTGACCCTCACCCGAAGCCTTACCCTCACCCGTGCCCTAATCTTAACCAGGACACCAACACTAACTAGTGCCCTCACACGTACGCTAAACCTTAAGCGTTGTCATACCCTAAATTGTACCCTAATCCCTCCCCATTCCTTTACCCTAACCCTAACCCCATCCCTAAACCTGACCCACTTCCGATGCCCTAACCTAACCAATGCCCTAATCTTAACCAGGACACAAACACTAACTCATGCCCTCAAACGTACGCTAACCCTTAAGCATTGTCGTACCCTATCCTGTACCCTAATCCCTCCCCATTCCCTAACCCTAACCCTAAGCGAAACCCTGAACGTGACCCTTTTCCGAGGCCTTACCCTCATCGGTGCCCTTGTCTTAACCAGTACACCAACACTAACTCGTGCCCTCACACTTACGCTAACCCTTAAGCATTGTCGTACCCTAACCTGTACCCTAATCCCTCTCCATTCCCTAACCCTAACCCTAACCCGAATCCTAACCCTGACCCTCACCCGAAGCCTTACCCTCACCCTTGCCCTAATCTTAACCAGGACACCAAGACTAACTCGTGCCCTCAAACGTACGCTAACACTAAACCGCAGCGGTACCCTAACCTGTACCCTAATCCCTCTCCATTCCCTAACCCTAACCCTAACCTGAAACCTAACCATGACACTCACCCGAAACTTTACCCTCACCCGTGTTCTAATTTTAACCAGTACATCAACACTAACCCATGCGCTCTAACGTACGCCAACCCTAAGCCATTGCCGTACCCTAACCTGTACCCTAATCAATCCCCATTCCCTAACCTTAACCCTAAACCTAACCCTTAACGTGACCCTCTTCCGAGGCCTTACCCTCACCCGTGCCCTAATCGTAAGCAGTACACTAACACTAACTAGTGACCTCACACGTACGCTAAACCTTAAGCGTTGTGGTACCCTAAACTGTGCCCTAATATCTCCCCATTTCCTAACCCTAACCCTAACCCGAATTCTATCCCTGACCCTCACCCGAAACCTTACCCTCACCCGTGCCCTAATCTTAACCAGGACACCAACACTAACTTGTGCCCTCACACGTACGCTAACCCTTAATCGTTGTCGTACCCTAAAATGTACCCTAATCCCTCCCCATTCCCTAACCCTAACCCTAACCCGAATCCTAACCCTGACCCTCACCTGAAGCCTTACCCTCACCCGTGCCCTAATCTTAACCAGGACACTAACACTAACCCTTGCCCTCACACGAACGCTAACCCTAAAGCACTGTCGAACCCTAAGCTGTACCCTAATCCCTCTTCATTCCTTAACCCTAACCCTAACCCGAATCCTAACCCTGACCCTCACCCGAAGCCTTACCCTCACCCGTGCCCTAATCTTAACCAGGACACCAACACTGACTCGTGCCCTCACACGTACGCTAAACCTTAAGCGTTCTCGTACCCTAAATTGTACCCTAATCCTTCCGCATTCCTTAACATAACCCTAACCCCATCCCTAAACCTGACCCACTTCCGATGCCCTACCCTAACCAATGCCCTAATCTTAACCAGTACACAAACACTAACTCATGCCCTCAAACGTACGCTAACCCTTAAGCATTGTCGTACCATATCCTGTACCCTAATCCCTCCCCATTCCCTAACCCTAACCCTAAGCGAAACCCTGAACGTGACCCTTTTCCGAGGCCTTACACTCATCGGTGCCCTTGTCTTAACCAGTACACCAACACTAACTCGTGCCCTCACACTTACGCTAACCCTTAAGCATTGTCGTACCTTAACCTGTACCCTAATCCCTCTCCATTCCCTAACCCTAACCCTAACCCGAATTCTATCCCTGACCCTCACCCGAAACCTTACCCTCACCCGTGCCCTAATCTTAACCAGGACACCAACACTAACTTGTGCCCTCACACGTATGCTAACCCTTAATCGTTGTCGTACCCTAAACTTTACCCTAATCCCTCCCCATTCCCTAACCCTAACCCTAACCCGAATCCTAACCCTGACCCTCACCTGAAGCCTTACCCTCACCCGTGCCCTAATCTTAACCAGGACACTAACACTAACCCTTGCCCTCACACGAACGCTAACCCTTAAGCACTGTCGTACCCAAAGCTGTACCCTAAACCCTCTGCATTCCTTAACCCTAACCCTAACCCGAATCCTAACCCTG
Source organism: Inia geoffrensis (assembly GCA_036417435.1). Lineage (NCBI taxonomy): Eukaryota > Metazoa > Chordata > Mammalia > Artiodactyla > Iniidae > Inia > Inia geoffrensis. Next base: position 190,554,493 of record CM070899.1, on the reverse strand, counting down.
ACCCTCACCCGAAGCCTTACCCTCACCCGTGCCCTAATCTTAACCAGGACACCAACACTAACTTGTGCCCTCACACGTACGCTAACCCTTAATCGTTGTCGTACCCTAAACTGTACCCTAATCCCTCCCCATTCCCTAACCCTAACCCTAACCCGAATCCTAACCCTGACCCTCACATGAAGCCTTACCCTCACCCGTGCCCTAATCTTAACCAGGGCACTAACACTAACCCTTCCCTCACACGGACGCTAACCCTTAAGCACTGTCGTACCCTAAGCTGTAGCCTAATCCCTCTGCATTCCTTAGCCCTAACCCTAACCCGAATCCTAACCCTGACCCTCACCCGAAGCCTTACCCTCACCCGTGCCCTAATCTTAACAAGGACACCAACACTAACTCGTGCCCTCACACGTACGCTAAACCTTAAGCGTTGCCGTACCCTAAATTGTGCCCTAATCCCTCCCCATTCCTTAACCCTAACCCTAACCCCATCCCTAAACCTGACCCACTTCCGATGCCCTACCCTAACCAATGCCCTAATCTTAACCAGTACACAAACACTAACTCATGCCTTCAAACGTACGCTAACCCTTAAGCATTGTCGTACCCTATCCTGTACCCTAATCCCTCCCCATTCCCTAACCCTAACCCTAAGCGAAACCCTGAACGTGACCCTTTTCCGAGGCCTTACCCTCATCGGTGCCCTTGTCTTAACCAGTAAACCAACACTAACTCGTGCCCTCACACTTACGCTAACCCTTAGGCATTGTCGTACCCTAACCTGTACCCTAATCCCTCTCCATTCCCTAACCCTAACCCTAACCCGAATCCTAACCCTGACCCTCACCCGAAGCCTTTCCCTCACCCGTGCCCTAATCTTAACCAGGACACCAAGACTAACTCGTGCCCTCAAACGTACGCTAACACTAAACCGGAGCGGTACCCTAACCTGTACCCTACTCTCTCTCCATTCCCTAACCCTAAACCTAACCTGAAACCTAACCATGACACTCACCCGAAACTTTACCCTCACCCGTGTCCTAATTTTAACCAGTACATCAACACTAACTCATGCCCTCTAACGTACGCCAACCCTAAGCCATTGCCGTACCCTAACCTGTACCCTAATCAATCCCCATTCCCTAACCCTAACCCTAACCCTAACCCTTAACGTGACCCTCTTCCGAGGCCTTACCCTCACCCGGGCCCTAATCATAAGCAGTACACTAACACTAACTATTGACCTCACACGTACGCTAAACCTTAAGCGTTGTGGTACCCTAAACTGGGCCCTAATATCTCCCCATTCCCTAACCCTAACCCTAACCCGAATTCTATCCCTGACCCTCACCCGAAACCTTACCTTCACCCGTGCCCTAATCTTAACCAGGACACCAACACTAACTTGTGCCCTCACACGTACGCTAACCGTAATCGTTGTCGTACCCTAAACTGTACCCTAATCCCTCCCCATTCCCTAACCCTAACCCTAACCCGAATCCTAACCCTGACCCTCACCTGAAGCCTTACCCTCACCCGTGCCCTAATCTTAACCAGGACACTAACACTAACCCTTGCCCTCACACGAACGCTAACCCTAAAGCACTGTCGTACCCTAAGCTGTACCCTAATCCTTCTGCATTCCTTAACCCTAACCCTAACCCGAATCCTAACCCTGACCCTCACCCGAAGCCTTACCCTCACCCGTGCCCTAATCTTAACCAGGACACCAACACTAACTCGTGCCCTCACACGTACGCTAAACCTTAAGCGTTGTCGTACCCTAAATTGTACCCTAATCCCTCCCCATTCCTTAACCCTAACCCTAACCCCATCCCTAAACCTGACCCACTTCCGATGCCCTACCCTAACCAATGCCCTAATCTTAACCAGTACACAAACACTAACTCATGCCCTCAAACGTACGCTAACCCTTAAGCATTGTCGTACCCTATCCTGTACCCTAATCCCTCCCCATTCCCTAACCCTAACCCTAAGCGAAACCATGAACGTGACCCTTTTCCGAGGCCTTACCCTCATCGGTGCCGTTGTCTTAACCAGTACACCAACACTAACTCGTGCCCTCACACTTACGCTAACCCTTAAGCATTGTCGTACCCTAACCTGTAGCCTAATCCCTCTCCATTCCCTAACCCTAACCCTAACCCGAATCCTAACCCTGACCCTCACCCGTGCCCTAATCTTAACCAGGACACCAACACTAACTCGTGCCCTCAAACGTATGCTAACACTAAACCGCAGCGGTACCCTAACCTGTACCCTAATCCCTCTCCATTCCCTAACCCTAACCCTAACCTGAAACCTAACCATGACACTCATCCGAAACTTTACCCTCACCCGTGTCCTAATTTTAACCAATACATCAACACTAACCCATGCCCTCTAACGTACGCCAACCCTAAGCCATTGCCGTACCCTAACCTGTACCCTAATCAATCCCCATTCCCTAACCCTAACCCTAACCCTAACCCTTAACGTGACCCTCTTCAGAGGCCTTACCCTCACCCGTGCCCTAATCGTAAGCAGTAGACTAACACTAACTAGTGACCTCACACGTACGCTAAACCTTAAGCGTTGTGGTACTCTAAACTGTGCCCTAATATCTCCCCATTCCCTAACCCTAACCCTAACCCGAATTCTATCCCTGACCCTCACCCGAAACCTTACCCTCACCCGTGCCCTAATCTTAACCAGGACAACAACACTAACTTGTGCCCTCACACGTACGCTAACCCTTAATCGTTGTCGTACCCTAAACTCTACCCTAATCCCTCCCCATTCCCTAACCCTAACCCTAACCCGAATCCTAACCCTGACCCTCACCTGAAGCCTTACCCTCACCCGTGCCCTAATCTTAACCAGGACACTAACACTAGCCCTTGCCCTCACACGAACGCTAACCCTTAAGCACTGTCGTACCCTAAGCTGTACCCTAATCCCTCTGCATTCCTTACCCCTAACCCTAACCCGAATCCTAACCCTGACCCTCACCCGAAGCCTTACCCTCACCCGTGCCCTAATCTTAACCAGGACACCAACACTAACTCGTGCCCTCACACGTACGCTAAACCTGAAGCGTTGTCGTACCCTAAATTGTACCCTAATCCCTCCCCATTCCTTAACCCTAACCCTAACCCCATCCCTAAACCTGACCCACCTCCGATGCCCTACCCTAACCAATGCCCTAATCTTAACCAGTACACAAACACTAACTCATGCCCTCAAATGTACGCTAACCCTTAAGCGTTGTCGTACCCTATCCTGTATCCTAATCCCTCCCCATTCCCTAACCCTAACCCTAAGCGAAACCCTGAACGTGACCCTTTCCCGAGGCCTTACCCTCATCGGTGCCGTTGTCTTAACCAGAACACCAACAGTAACTCGTGCCCTCACACTTACGCTAACGCTTAAGCATTGTCGTACCCTAACCTGTACCCTAATCCCTCTCCATTCCCTAAACCTAACCCTAACCCGAATCCTAACCCTGACCCTCACCCGAAGCCTTACCCTCACCCGTGCCCTAATCTTAACCAGGACACCAAGACTAACTCGTGCCCTCACACGTACGCTAAAACTAAACCGCAGCGGTACCCTAACCTGTACCCTAATAACTCTCCATTCCCTAACCCTAACCCTAACCTGAAACCTAACCATGACACTCACCCGAAACTTTACCATCACCCGTGTCCTAATTTTAACCAGTACATCAAGACTAACCATGCCCTCTAACGTACGCCAACCCTAAGCCATTGCCGTAGACTAACCTGTACCCTAATCAATCCCCATTCCCTAACCCTAACCCTAACCCTAACCCTTAACGTGACCCTCTTCCGAGGCCTTACCCTCACCCGTGCCCTAATCGTAAGCAGTACACTAACACTAACTAGTGACCTCACACGTACGCTAAACCTTAAGATTTGTGGTACCCTAAACTGTGCCCTAATATCTCCCCGTTCCCTAACCCTAACCCTAACCCGAATTCTATCCCTGACCGTCAACTGAAGCCTTACCCTCACCCGTGCCCTAATATTAACCAGGACACTAACGTGACCTCACACGTACGCTAAACCTTAAGCGTTGTGGTACCCTAAACTGTGCCCTAATATCTCCCCATTCCCTAACCCTAACCCTAACCCGAATTCTATCCCTCACCCTCACCCGAAACCTTACCCTCACCCGTGCCCTAAACTTAACCAGGACACCAACACTAACTTGTGCCCTCACACGTACGCTAACACTTAATCGTTGTGGTACCCTAAACTGTACCCTAATCCCTCCCCATTCCCTAACCCTAACCCTAACCCGAATCCTAACCCTGACCCTCACCTGAAGCCTTACCCTCACCAGTGCCCTAATCTTAACCAGGACACTAACACTAACCCTTGCCCTCACACGAACGCTAACCCTTAAGCACTGTCGTACCCTAAGCTGTACCCTAATCCCTCTGCATTCCTTAACCCTAACCCTAACCCGAATCCTAACCCTGACCCTCACCCGAAGCCTTACCCTCACCCGTGCCCTAATCTTAACCAGGACACCAACACTAACTCGTGCCCTCACACGTACGCTAAACCTTAAGCGTTGTCGTACCCTAAATTGTACCCTAATCCCTCCCCATTCTTTAACCCTAACCCTAAACCCATCCCTAAACCTGACCCACTTCCGATGCCCTACCCTAACCAATGCCCTAATCTTAACCAGTACACAAACACTAACTCATGCCCTCAAACGTACGCTAACCCTTAAGCATTGTCGTACCCTATCCTGTACCCTAATCCCTCCCCATTCCCTAACACTAACCCTAAGCGAAACCCTGAACGTGACCCTTTTCCGAGGCCTTACCCTCATCGGTGCCGTTGTCTTAAACAGTACACCAACACTAACTCGTGCCCTCACACTTACGCTAACCCTTAAGCATTGTCGTACCCTAACCTGTACCCTAATCCCTCTCCATTCCCTAACCCTAACCCTAACCCGAATCCTAACCCTGACCCTCACCCGTGTCCTAATCTTAACCAGGACACCAACACTAACTCGTGCCCTCAAACGTATGCTAACACTAAACCGCAGCGGTACCCTAACCTGTACCCTAATCCCTCTCCATTCCCTAACCCTAACCCTAACCTGAAACCTAACCGTGACACTCATCCGAAACTTTACCCTCACCCGTGTCCTAATTTTAACCAATACATCAACACTAACCCATGCCCTCTAACGTACGCCAACCCTAAGCCATTGCCGTACCCTAACCTGTACCCTAATCAATCCCCATTCCCTAACCCTAACCCTAACCCTAACCCTTAACGTGACCCTCTTCAGAGGCCTTACCCTCACCCGTGCCCTAATCGTAAGCAGTAGACTAACACTAACTAGTGACCTCACACGTACGCTAAACCTTAAGCGTTGTGGTACTCTAAACTGTGCCCTAATATCTCCCCATTCCCTAACCCTAACCCTAACCCGAATTCTATCCCTGACCCTCACCCGAAACCTTACCCTCACCCGTGCCCTAATCTTAACCAGGAAAACAACACTAACTTGTGCCCTCACACGTACGCTAACCCTTAATCGTTGTCGTACCCTAAACTCTACCCTAATCCCTCCCCATTCCCTAACCCTAACCCTAACCCGAATCCTAACCCTGACCCTCACCTGAAGCCTTACCCTCACCCGTGCCCTAATCTTAACCAGGACACTAACACTAGCCCTTGCCCTCACACGAACGCTAACCCTTAAGCACTGTCGTACCCTAAGCTGTACCCTAATCCCTCTGCATTCCTTAACCCTAACCCTAACCCGAATCCTAACCCTGACCCTCACCCGAAGCCTTACCCTCACCCGTGCCCTAATCTTAACCAGGACACCAACACTAACTCGTGCCCTCACACGTACGCTAAACCTGAAGCGTTGTCGTACCCTAAATTGTACCCTAATCCCTCCCCATTCCTTAACCCTAACCCTAACCCCATCCCTAAACCTGACCCACCTCCGATGCCCTACCCTAACCAATGCCCTAATCTTAACCAGTACACAAACACTAACTCATGCCCTCAAACGTACGCTAACCCTTAAGCATTGTCGTACCCTATCCTGTATCCTAATCCCTCCCCATTCCCTAACCCTAACCCTAAGCGAAACCCTGAACGTGACCCTTTCCCGAGGCCTTACCCTCATCGGTGCCGTTGTCTTAACCAGTACACCAACAGTAACTCGTGCCCTCACACTTACGCTAACGCTTAAGCACTGTCGTACCCTAACCTGTACCCTAATCCCTCTCCATTCCCTAAACCTAACCCTAACCCGAATCCTAACCCTGACCCTCACCCGAAGCCTTACCCTCACCCGTGCCCTAATCTTAACCAGGACACCAAGACTAACTCGTGCCCTCACACGTACGCTAACACTAAACCGCAGCGGTACCCTAACCTGTACCCTAATAACTCTCCATTCCCTAACCCTAACCCTAACCTGAAACCTAAACATGACACTCACCCGAAACTTTACCATCACCCGTGTCCTAATTTTAACCAGTACATCAAGACTAACCCATGCCCTCTAACGTACGCCAACCCTAAGCCATTGCCGTAGCCTAACCTGTACCCTAATCAATCCCCATTCCCTAACCCTAACCCTAACCCTAACCCTTAACGTGACCCTCTTCCGAGGCCTTACCCTCACCCGTGCCCTAATCGTAAGCAGTACACTAACACTAACTAGTGACCTCACACGTACGCTAAACCTTAAGCTTTGTGGTACCCTAAACTGTGCCCTAATATCTCCCCGTTCCCTAACCCTAACCCTAACCCGAATTCTATCCCTGACCGTCAACTGAAGCCTTACCCTCACCCGTGCCCTAATATTAACCAGGACACTAACGTGACCTCACACGTACGCTACACCTTAAGCGTTGTGGTACCCTAAACTGTCCTCTAATATCTCCCCATTCCCTAACCCTAACTCTAACCCGAATTCTATCCCTCACCCTCACCCGAAACCTTACCCTCACCCGTGCCCTAATCTTAACCAGGACACCAACACTAACTTGTGCCCTCACACGTACGCTAACACTTAATCGTTGTGGTACCCTAAACTGTACCCTAATCCCTCCCCATTCCCTAACCCTAACCCTAACCCGAATCCTAACCCTGACCCACACCTGAAGCCTTACCCTCACCCGTGCCCTAATCTTAACCAGGACACTAACACTAAACCTTGCCCTCACACGAACGCTAACCCTTAAGCACTGTCGTACCCTAAGCTGTACCCTAATCCCTCTGCATTCCTTAACCCTAACCCTAACCCGAATCCTAACCCTGACCCTCACCCGAAGCCTTACCCTCACCCGTGCCCTAATCTTAACCAGGACACCAACACTAACTCGTGCCCTCACACGTACGCTAAACCTTAAGCGTTGTCGTACCCTAAATTGTACCCTAATCCCTCCCCATTCTTTAACCCTAACCCTAAACCCATCCCTAAACCTGACCCACTTCCGATGCCCTACCCTAACCAATGCCCTAATCTTAACCAGTACACAAACACTAACTCATGCCCTCAAACGTACGCTAACCCTTAAGCATTGTCGTACCCTATCCTGTACCCTAATCCCTCCCCATTCCCTACCCCTAACCCTAAGCGAAACCCTGAACGTGACCCTTTTCCGAGGCCTTACCCTCATCGGTGCCGTTGTCTTAACCAGTAAACCAACACTAACTCGTGCCCTCACACTTACGCTAAACCTTAAGCATTGTCGTACCCTAACCTGTACCCTAATCCCTCTCCATTCCCTAACCCTAACCCTAACCCGAATCCTAACCCTGACCCTCACCCGAAGCCTTACCCTCACCCGTGCCCTAATCTTACCAGGACACCAAGATTAACTCGTGCCCTCACACGTACACTAACACTAAACCGCAGCGGTACCCTAACCTGTACCCTAATCCCTCTCCATTCCCTAACCCTAACCCTAACCTGAAACCTAACCATGACACTCACCCGAAACTTTACCCTCACCCGTGTCCTAATTTTAACCAGTACATCAACACTAACCCATGCCCTCTAACGTACGCCAACCCTAAGCCATTGCCGTACCCTAACCTGTACCCTAATCAATCCCCATTCCCTAACCCTAACCCTAACACTAACCCTTAACGTGACCCTCTTCCGAGGCCTTACCCTCACCTGTGCCCTAATCGTAAGCAGTACACTAACACTAACTAGTGACCTCACACGTACGCTAAACCTTAAGCGTTGTGGTACCCTAATCTGTGCCCTAATATCTCCCCATTCCCTAACCCTAACCCTAACCCGAATTCTATCCCTGACCCTCACCCGAAACCTTACCCTCACCCGTGCCCTAATCTTAACCAGGACACCAACACTAACTTGTGCCCTCACACGTACGCTAACCCTTAATCGTTGTCGTACCCTAAACTGTACCCTAATCCCTCCCCATTCCCTAACCCTAACCCTAACCCGAATCCTAACCCTGACCCTCACCTGAAGCCTTACCCTCACCCGTGCCCTAATCTTAACCAGGACACTAACACTAACCCTTGCCCTCACACGAACGCTAACCCTTAAGCACTGTCGTACCCTAAGCTGTAGCCTAATCCCTCTGCATTCCTTAACCCTAACCCTAATCCGAATCCTAACCCTGACCCTCACCCGAAGCCTTACCCTCACCCGTGCCCTAATCTTAACCAGGACACCAACACTAACTCGTGCCCTCACACGTACGCTAAACCTTAAGCGTTGCCGTACCCTAAATTGTACCCTAATCCCTCCCCATTCCTTAACCCTAACCCTAACCCCATCCCTAAACCTGACCCACTTCCGATGCCCTACCCTAACCAATGCCCTAATCTTAGCCAGTACACAAACACTAACTCATGCCCTCAAACGTACGCTAACCCTTAAGCATTGTCGTACCCTATCCTGTACCCTAATCCCTCCCCATTCCCTAAACCTAACCCTAAGCGAAACCCTGAACGTGACCATTTTCCGAGGCCTTACCCTCATCGGTGCCCTTGTCTTAACCAGTACACCAACACTAACTCGTGCCCTCACACTTACGCTAACCCTTAAGCATTGTCGTACCCTAACCTGTACCCTAATCCCTCTCCATTCCCTAACCCTAACCCTAACCCGAATCCTAACCCTGACCCTCACCCGAAGCCTTACCCTCACCCGTGCCCTAATCTTAACCAGGACACCAAGACTAACTCGTGCCCTCAAACGTAAGGTAACACTAAACCGCAGCGTTACCCTAACCTGTACCCTAATCCCTCTCCATTTCCTAACTCGAACCCTAACCTGAAACCTAACCATGACACTCACCCGAAACTTTACCCTCACCCGTGTCCTAATTTTAACCAGTACATCAACACTAACCCATGCCCTCTAACGTACGCCAAACCTAAGCCATTGCCGTACCCTAACCTGTACCCTAATCAATCCCCATTCCCTAACCCTAACCCTAACCCTAACCCTTAACGTGACCCTCTTCCGAGGCCTTACCCTCACCTGTGCCCTAATCGTAAGCAGTACACTAACACTAACTAGTGACCTCAAACGTACGCTAAACCTTAAGCGTTGTGGTACCCTAAACTGTGCCCAAATATCTCCCCATTCCCTAACCCTAACCCTAACCCGAATTCTATCCCTGAGCCTCACCCGAAACCTTACCCTCACTCGTGCCCTAATCTTAACCAGGACACCAACACTAACTTGTGCCCTCACACGTACGCTAACCCTTAATCGTTGTCGTACCCTAAACTGTACCCTAATCCCTCCCCATTCCCTAACCCTAACCCTAACCCGAATCCTAACCCTGACCCTCACCTGAAGCCTTACCCTCACCCGTGCCCTAATCTTAACCAGGACACTAACACTAACCCTTGCCCTCACACGAACGCTAACCCTTAAGCACTGTCGTACCCTAAGCTGTAGCCTAATCCCTCTGCATTCCTTAACCCTAACCCTAACCCGAATCCTAACCCTGACCCTCACCCGAAGCCTTACCCTCACCCGTGCCCTAATCTTAACCAGGACACCAACACTAACTCGTGCCCTCACACGTACGCTAAACCTTAAGCGTTGTGGTACCCTAAACTGTGCCCTAATATCTCCCCATTCCTTAACCCTAACCCTAACCCGAATCCTAACCCTGACCCTCACCCGAAGCCTTACCCTCACCCGTGCCCTAATCTTAACCAGGACACCAACACTAACTCGTGCCCTCACACGTACGCTAATCCTTAAGCGTTGTCGTACCCTAAATTGTACCCTAATCCCTCCCCATTTCTTAACCCTAACCCTAACCCCATCCCTAAACCTGACACACTTCCGATGCCCTACTCTAACCAATGCCCTAATCTTAACCAGTACACAAACACAAACTCATGCCCTCAAACGTACGCTAACCCTTAAGCATTGTCGTACCCTATCCTGTACCCTAATCCCTCCCCATTCCCTAACCCTAACCCTAAGCGAAACCCTGAACTTGACCCTTTTCCGAGGCCTTACCCTCATCGGTGCCCTTTTCTTAACCAGTACACCAACACTAACTCGTGCCCTCACACTTACGCTAACCCTTAAGCATTGTCTTACCCTAACCTGTACCCTAATCCCTCTCCATTCCCTAACCCTAACCCTAACCCGAATCCTAACCCTGACCCTCACCCGAAGACTTACCCTCACCCGTGCCCTAATCTTAACCAAGACACCAAGACTAACTCGTGCCCTCAAACGTACGCTAACACTAAACTGCAGCGGTACCCTAACCTGTACCCTAATCCCTCTCCATTCCCTAACCCTAACCCTAACCCGAATCCTAACCCTGACCCTCACCTGAAGCCTTACCCTCACCCGTGCCCTAATCTTAACCAGGACACTAACACTAACCCTTGCCCTCACACGAACGCTAACCCTTAAGCACTGTCGTACCCTAAGCTGTAGCCTAATCCCTCTGCATTCCTTAACCCTAACCCTAATCCGAATCCTAACCCTGACCCTCACCCGAAGCCTTACCCTCACCCGTGCCCTAATCTTAACCAGGACACCAACACTAACTCGTGCCCTCACACGTACGCTAAACCTTAAGCGTTGCCGTACCCTAAATTGTACCCTAATCCCTCCCCATTCCTTAACCCTAACCCTAACCCCATCCCTAAACCTGACCCACTTCCGATGCCCTACCCTAACCAATGCCCTAATCTTAGCCAGTACACAAACACTAACTCATGCCCTCAAACGTACGCTAACCCTTAAGCATTGTCGTACCCTATCCTGTACCCTAATCCCTCCCCATTCCCTAAACCTAACCCTAAGCGAAACCCTGAACGTGACCATTTTCCGAGGCCTTACCCTCATCGGTGCCCTTGTCTTAACCAGTACACCAACACTAACTCGTGCCCTCACACTTACGCTAACCCTTAAGCATTGTCGTACCCTAACCTGTACCCTAATCCCTCTCCATTCCCTAACCCTAACCCTAACCCGAATCCTAACCCTGACCCTCACCCGAAGCCTTACCCTCACCCGTGCCCTAATCTTAACCAGGACACCAAGACTAACTCGTGCCCTCAAACGTAAGGTAACACTAAACCGCAGCGTTACCCTAACCTGTACCCTAATCCCTCTCCATTTCCTAACTCGAACCCTAACCTGAAACCTAACCATGACACTCACCCGAAACTTTACCCTCACCCGTGTCCTAATTTTAACCAGTACATCAACACTAACCCATGCCCTCTAACGTACGCCAAACCTAAGCCATTGCCGTACCCTAACCTGTACCCTAATCAATCCCCATTCCCTAACCCTAACCCTAACCCTAACCCTTAACGTGACCCTCTTCCGAGGCCTTACCCTCACCTGTGCCCTAATCGTAAGCAGTACACTAACACTAACTAGTGACCTCAAACGTACGCTAAACCTTAAGCGTTGTGGTACCCTAAACTGTGCCCAAATATCTCCCCATTCCCTAACCCTAACCCTAACCCGAATTCTATCCCTGAGCCTCACCCGAAACCTTACCCTCACTCGTGCCCTAATCTTAACCAGGACACCAACACTAACTTGTGCCCTCACACGTACGCTAACCCTTAATCGTTGTCGTACCCTAAACTGTACCCTAATCCCTCCCCATTCCCTAACCCTAACCCTAACCCGAATCCTAACCCTGACCCTCACCTGAAGCCTTACCCTCACCCGTGCCCTAATCTTAACCAGGACACTAACACTAACCCTTGCCCTCACACGAACGCTAACCCTTAAGCACTGTCGTACCCTAAGCTGTAGCCTAATCCCTCTGCATTCCTTAACCCTAACCCTAACCCGAATCCTAACCCTGACCCTCACCCGAAGCCTTACCCTCACCCGTGCCCTAATCTTAACCAGGACACCAACACTAACTCGTGCCCTCACACGTACGCTAAACCTTAAGCGTTGTGGTACCCTAAACTGTGCCCTAATATCTCCCCATTCCTTAACCCTAACCCTAACCCGAATCCTAACCCTGACCCTCACCCGAAGCCTTACCCTCACCCGTGCCCTAATCTTAACCAGGACACCAACACTAACTCGTGCCCTCACACGTACGCTAATCCTTAAGCGTTGTCGTACCCTAAATTGTACCCTAATCCCTCCCCATTTCTTAACCCTAACCCTAACCCCATCCCTAAACCTGACACACTTCCGATGCCCTACTCTAACCAATGCCCTAATCTTAACCAGTACACAAACACAAACTCATGCCCTCAAACGTACGCTAACCCTTAAGCATTGTCGTACCCTATCCTGTACCCTAATCCCTCCCCATTCCCTAACCCTAACCCTAAGCGAAACCCTGAACTTGACCCTTTTCCGAGGCCTTACCCTCATCGGTGCCCTTTTCTTAACCAGTACACCAACACTAACTCGTGCCCTCACACTTACGCTAACCCTTAAGCATTGTCTTACCCTAACCTGTACCCTAATCCCTCTCCATTCCCTAACCCTAACCCTAACCCGAATCCTAACCCTGACCCTCACCCGAAGACTTACCCTCACCCGTGCCCTAATCTTAACCAAGACACCAAGACTAACTCGTGCCCTCAAACGTACGCTAACACTAAACTGCAGCGGTACCCTAACCTGTACCCTAATCCCTCTCCATTCCCTAACCCTAACCCTAACCTGAAACCTAACCATGACACTCACCAGAAACTTTACCCTCACCCGTGTCCTAATTTTAACCAGTACATCAACACTAACCCATGCCCTCTAACGTACGCCAACCCTAAGCCATTGCCGTACCCTAACCTGTACCCTAATCAATCCCCATTTCCTAACCCTAACCCTAACCCTAACCCTTAACGTGACCCTCTTCCGAGGCCTTACCCTCACCCGTGCCCTAATCGTAAGCAGTACAGTAACACTAACTAGTGACCTCACACGTACGCTAAACCTTAAGCGTTGTGGTACCCTAAACTGTTCCCTAATATCTCCCCATTCCCTAACCCTAACCCTAACCCGAATTCTATCCCTGACCCTCACCCGAAACCTTACCCTCACCCGTGCCCTAATCTTAACCAGGACACCAACACTAACTTGTGCCCTCACACGTACGCTAACCCTTAATCGTTGTCGTACCCTAAGCTGTACCCTAATCCCTCTGCATTCCTTAACCCTAACCCTAACCCGAATCCTAACCCTGACCCTCACCCGAAGCCTTACCCTCACCCGTGCCCTAATCTTAACCAGGACACCAACACTGACTCGTGCCCTCACACGTACGCTAAACCTTAAGCGTTCTCGTACCCTAAATTGTACCCTAATCCTTCCCCATTCCTTAACCCTAACCCTAACCCCATCCCTAAACCTGACCCACTTCCGATGCCCTACCCTAACCAATGCCCTAATCTTAACCAGTACACAAACACTAACTCATGCCCTCAAACGTAGGCTAACCCTTAAGCATTGTCGTACCATATCCTGTACCCTAATCCCTCCCCATTCCCTAACCCTAACCCTAAGCGAAACCCTGAACGTGACCCTTTTCCGAGGCCTTACACTCATCGGTGCCCTTGTCTTAACCAGTACACCAACACTAACTCGTGCCCTCACACTTACGCTAACCCTTAAGCATTGTCGTACCCTAACCTGTACCCTAATCCCTCTCCATTCCCTAACCCTAACCCTAACCCGAATTCTATCCCTGACCCTCACCCGAAACCTTACCCTCACCCGTGCCCTAATCTTAACCAGGACACCAACACTAACTTGTGCCCTCACACGTATGCTAACCCTTAATCGTTGTCGTACCCTAAACTTTACCCTAATCCCTCCCCATTCCCTAACCCTAACCCTAACCCGAATCCTAACCCTGACCCTCACCTGAAGCCTTACCCTCACCCGTGCCCTAATCTTAACCAGGACACTAACACTAACCCTTGCCCTCACACGAACGCTAACCCTTAAGCACTGTCGTACCCAAAGCTGTACCCTAAACCCTCTGCATTCCTTAACCCTAACCCTAACCCGAATCCTAACCCTGACCCTCACCCGAAGCCTTACCCTCACCCGTGCCCTAATCTTAACCAGGACACCAACACTAACTCATGCCCTCACACGTACGCTAAACCTTAAGCGTTGTCGTACCCTAAATTGTACCCTAATCCCTCCCCATTCCTTAACCCTAACCCTAACCCCATCCCTAAACCTGACCCACTTCCGATGCCCTACCCTAACCAATGCCCTAATCTTAACCAGTACACAAACACTAACTCATGCCCTCAAACGTACGCTAACCCTTAAGCATTGTTGTACCCTATCCTGTACCCTAATCCCTCCCCATTCCCTAACCCTAACCCTAAGCGAAACCCTGAACGTGACCCTTTTCCGAGGCTTTACCCTCATCGGTGCCGTTGTCTTAACCAGTACACCATCACTAACTCGTGCCCTCACACTTTCGCTAACCCTTAAGCATTGTCGTACCCTAACCTGTACCCTAATCCCTCTCCATTCCCTAACCCTAACCCTAACCCGAATCCTAACTCTGACCCTCACCGGAAGACTTACCCTCACCCGTGCCCTAATCTTAACAAGGACACCAAGACTAACTCGTGCCCTCAAACGTACGCTAACACTAAACCGCAGCAGTACCCTAACCTGTACCCTAATCCCTCTCCATTCCCTAACCCTAACCCTAACCTGAAACCTAACCATGACACTCACCCGAAACTTTACCCTCACCCGTGTCCTAATTTTAACCAGTACTTCAACACAACCCATGCCCTCTAACGTACGCCAACCCTAAGCCATTGCCGTACCCTAACCTGTACCCTAATCAATCGCCATTCCCTAACCCTAACCCTAACCCTAACCCTTAACGTGACCCTCTTCCGAGGCCTTACCCTCACCCGTGCCCTAATCGTAAGCAGTACACTAACACTAACTAGTGACCTCACACGTACGATAAACCTTAAGCGTTGTGGTACCCTAAACTGTGCCCTAATATCTCCCCATTCCTTAACCCTAACCCTAACCCGAATCCTAACCCTGACCCTCACCCGAAGCCTTACCCTCACCCGTGCCCTAATCTTAACCAGGACACCAACACTAACTCGTGCCCTCACACTTACGCTAACCCTTAAGCATTGTCGTACCCTAACCTGTACCCTAATCCCTCTCCATTCCCTAACCCTAACCCTAATCCGAATCCTAACCCTGACCCTCACCCGAAGCCTTACTCTCACCCGTGCCCTAATCTTAACCAGGACACCAACACTAACGCGTGCCCTCAAACGTATGCTAACACTAAACCGCAGCGGTACCCTAACCTGTACCCTAATCCCTCTCCATTCCCTAACCCTAACCCTAACCTGAAACCTAACCATGACACTCATCCGAAACTTTACCCTCACCCGTGTCCTAATTTTAACCAATACATCAACACTAACCCATGCCCTCTAACGTACGCCAACCCTAAGCCATTGCCGTACCCTAACCTGTACCCTAATCAATCCCCATTCCCTAACCCTAACCCTAAACCTAACCCTTAACGTGACCCTCTTCAGAGGCCTTACCCTCACCCGTGCCCTAATCGTAAGCAGTAGACTAACACTAACTAGTGACCTCACACGTACGCTAAACCTTAAGCGTTGTGGTACTCTAAACTGTGCCCTAATATCTCCCCATTCCCTAACCCTAACCCTAACCCGAATTCTATCCCTGACCCTCACCCGAAACCTTACCCTCACCCGTGCCCTAATCTTAACCAGGACACCAACACTAACTTGTGCCCTCACACGTACGCTAACCCTTAATCGTTGTCGTACCCTAAACTCTACCCTAATCCCTCCCCATTCCCTAACCCTAACCCTAACCCGAATCCTAACTCTGACCCTCACCCGAAGCCTTACCCTCACCCGTGCCCTAATCTTAACCAGGACACCAAGACTAACTCGTGCCCTCACACGTACGCTAAACCTTAAGCGTTGTCGTACCCTAAATTGTACCCTAATCCCTCCCCATTCCTTAACCCTAACCCTAACCCCATCCCTAAACCTGACCCACTTCCGAAGCCCTACCCTAACCAATGCCCTAATCTTAACCAGTACACAAACACTAACTCATGCCCTCAAACGTACGCTAACCCTTAAGCATTGTCGTACCCTATCCTGTACCCTAATCCCTCCCCATTCCCTAACCCTAACCCTAAGCGAAACCCTGATCGTGACCCTTTTCCGAGGCCTTACCCTCATCGGTGCCCTTGTCTTAACCAGTACACCAACACTAACTCGTGCCCTCACACTTACGCTAACCCTTAAGCATTGTCGTACCCTAACCTGTACCCTAATCCCTCTCCATTCCCGAACCCTAACCCTAACCTGAATCCTAACCCTGACCCTCACCCGAAGCCTTACCCTCACCCGTGCCCTAATCTTAACCAGGACACTAACACTAACCCTTGCCCTCACACGAACGCTAACCCTTAAGCACTGTCATACCCTAAGCTGTACCCTAATCCCTCTGCATTCCTTAACCCTAACCCTAACCAGAATCCTAACCCTGACCCTCACCCGAAGCCTTACCCTCACCCGTGCCCTAATCTTAACCAGGACACCAACACTAACTCGTGCCCTCACACGTACGCTAAACCTTAAGCGTTGTTGTACCCTAAATTGTACCCTAATCCCTCCCCATTCCTTAACCCTAACCCTAACCCCATCCCTAAACCTGACCCACTTCCGATACCCTACCCTAACCAATGCCCTAATCTTAACCAGTACACAAACACTAACTCATGCCTTCAAACGTACGCTAACCCTTAAGCATTGTCGTACCCTATCCTGTACCCTAATCCCTCCCCATTCCCTAACCCTAACCCTAAGCGAAACCCTGAACGTGACCCTTTTCCGAGGCCTTACCCTCATCGGTGCCCTTGTCTTAACCAGTACACCAACACTAACTCGTGCCCTCACACTTACGCTAACCCTTAAGCATTGTCGTACCCTAACCTGTACCCTAATCCCTCTCCATTCCCTAACCCGAATCCTAACCCTGACCCTCACCCGAAGCCTTTCCCTCACCCGTGAACTAATCTTAACCAGGACACCAAGACTAACTCGTGCCCTCAAACGTACGCTAACACTAAACCGGAGCGGTACCCTAACCTGTACCCTACTCTCTCTCCATTCCCTAACCCTAAACCTAACCTGAAACCTAACCATGACACTCACCCGAAACTTTACCCTCACCCGTGTCCTAATTTTAACCAGTACATCAACACTAACTCATGCCCTCTAACGTACGCCAACCCTAAGCCATTGCCGTACCCTAACCTGTACCCTAATCAATCCCCATTCCCTAACCCTAACCCTAACCCTAACCCTTAACGTGACCCTCTTCCGAGGCCTTACCCTCACCCGGGCCATAATCATAAGCAGTACACTAACACTAACTATTGACCTCACACGTACGCTAAACCTTAAGCGTTGTGGTACCCTAAACTGGGCCCTAATATCTCCCCATTCCCTAACCCTAACCCTAACCCGAATTCTATCCCTGACCCTCACCCGAAACCTTACCTTCACCCGTGCCCTAATCTTAACCAGGACACCAACACTAACTTGTGCCCTCACACGTACGCTAACCGTAATCGTTGTCGTACCCTAAACTGTACCCTAATCCCTCCCCATTCCCTAACCCTAACCCTAACCCGAATCCTAACCCTGACCCTCACCTGAAGCCTTACCCTCACCCGTGCCCTAATCTTAACCAGGACACTAACACTAACCCTTGCCCTCACACGAACGCTAACCCTAAAGCACTGTCGTACCCTAAGCTGTACCCAAATCCTTCTGCATTCCTTAACCCTAACCCTAACCCGAATCCTAACCCTGACCCTCACCCGAAGCCTTACCCTCACCCGTGCCCTAATCTTAACCAGGACACCAACACTAACTCGTGCCCTCACACGTACGCTAAACCTTAAGCGTTGTCGTACCCTAAATTGTACCCTAATCCCTCCCCATTCCTTAACCCTAACCCTAACCCCATCCCTAAACCTGACCCACTTCCGATGCCCTACCCTAACCAATGCCCTAATCTTAACCAGTACACAAACACTAACTCATGCCCTCAAACGTACGCTAACCCTTAAGCATTGTCGTACCCTATCCTGTACCCTAATCCCTCCCCATTCCCTAACCCTAACCCTAAGCGAAACCATGAACATGACCCTTTTCCGAGGCCTTACCCTCATCGGTGCCGTTGTCTTAACCAGTACACCAACACTAACTCATGCCCTCACACTTACGCTAACCCTTAAGCATTATCGTACCCTAACCTGTACCCTAATCCCTCTCCATTCCCTAACCCTAACCCTAACCCGAATCCTAACCCTGACCCTCACCCGTGCCCTAATCTTAACCAGGACACCAACACTAACTCGTGCCCTCAAACGTATGCTAACACTAAACCGCAGCGGTACCCTAACCTGTACCCTAATCCCTCTCCATTCCCTAACCCTAACCCTAACCTGAAACCTAACCCTGACACTCATCCGAAACTTTACCCTCACCCGTGTCCTAATTTTAACCAATACATCAACACTAACCCATGCCCTCTAACGTACGCCAACCCTAAGCCATTGCCGTACCCTAACCTGTACCCTAATCAATCCCCATTCCCTAACCCTAACCCTAACCCTAACCCTTAACGTGACCCTCTTCAGAGGCCTTACCCTCACCCGTGCCCTAATCGTAAGCAGTAGACTAACACTAACTAGTGACCTCACACGTACGCTAAACCTTAAGCGTTGTGGTACTCTAAACTGTGCCCTAATATCTCCCCATTCCCTAACCCTAACCCTAACCCGAATTCTATCCCTGACCCTCACCCGAAACCTTACCCTCACCCGTGCCCTAATCTTAACCAGGACAACAACACTAACTTGTGCCCTCACACGTACGCTAACCCTTAATCGTTGTCGTACCCTAAACTCTACCCTAATCCCTCCCCATTCCCTAACCCTAACCCTAACCCGAATCCTAACCCTGACCCTCACCTGAAGCCTTACCCTCACCCGTGCCCTAATCTTAACCAGGACACTAACACTAGCCCTTGCCCTCACACGAACGCTAACCCTTAAGCACTGTCGTACCCTAAGCTGTACCCTAATCCCTCTGCATTCCTTACCCCTAACCCTAACCCGAATCCTAACCCTGACCCTCACCCGAAGCCTTACCCTCACCCGTGCCCTAATCTTAACCAGGACACCAACACTAACTCGTGCCCTCACACGTACGCTAAACCTGAAGCGTTGTCGTACCCTAAATTGTACCCTAATCCCTCCCCATTCCTTAACCCTAACCCTAACCCCATCCCTAAACCTGACCCACCTCCGATGCCCTACCCTAACCAATGCCCTAATCTTAACCAGTACACAAACACTAACTCATGCCCTCAAATGTACGCTAACCCTTAAGCGTTGTCGTACCCTATCCTGTATCCTAATCCCTCCCCATTCCCTAACCCTAACCCTAAGCGAAACCCTGAACGTGACCCTTTCCCGAGGCCTTACCCTCATCGGTGCCGTTGTCTTAACCAGTACACCAACAGTAACTCGTGCCCTCACACTTACGCTAACGCTTAAGCATTGTCGTACCCTAACCTGTACCCTACTCCCTCTCCATTCCCTAAACCTAAACCTAACCCGAATCCTAACCCTGACCCTCACCCGAAGCCTTACCCTCACCCGTACCCTAATCTTAACCAGGACACCAAGACTAACTCGTGCCCTCACACGTACGCTAACACTAAACCGCAGAGGTACCCTAACCTGTACCCTAATAACTCTCCATTCCCTAACCCTAACCCTAACCTGAAACCTAACCATGACACTCACCCGAAACTTTACCATCACCCGTGTCCTAATTTTAACCAGTACATCAAGACTAACCATGCCCTCTAACGTACGCCAACCCTAAGCCATTGCCGTAGCCTAACCTGTACCCTAATCAATCCCCATTCCCTAACCCTAACCCTAACCCTAACCCTTAACGTGACCCTCTTCCGAGGCCTTACCCTCACCCGTGCCCTAATCGTAAGCAGTACACTAACACTAACTAGTGACCTCACACGTACGCTAAACCTTAAGCTTTGTGGTACCCTAAACTGTGCCCTAATATCTCCCCGTTCCCTAACCCTAACCCTAACCCGAATTCTATCCCTGACCGTCAACTGAAGCCTTACCCTCACCCGTGCCCTAATATTAACCAGGACACTAACGTGACCTCACACGTACGCTAAACCTTAAGCGTTGTGGTACCCTAAACTGTGCCCTAATATCTCCCCATTCCCTAACCCTAACCCTAACCCGAATTCTATCCCTCACCCTCACCCGAAACCTTACCCTCACCCGTGCCCTAATCTTAACCAGGACACCAACACTAACTTGTGCCCTCACACGTACGCTAACACTTAATCGTTGTGGTACCCTAAACTGTACCCTAATCCCTCCCCATTCCCTAACCCTAACCCTAACCCGAATCCTAACCCTGACCCACACCTGAAGCCTTACCCTCACCCGTGCCCTAATCTTAACCAGGACACTAACACTAACCCTTGCCCTCACACGAACGCTAACCCTTAAGCACTGTCGTACCCTAAGCTGTACCCTAATCCCTCTGCATTCCTTAACCCTAACCCTAACCCGAATCCTAACCCTGACCCTCACCCGAAGCCTTACCCTCACCCGTGCCCTAATCTTAACCAGGACACCAACACTAACTCGTGCCCTCACACGTACGCTAAACCTTAAGCGTTGTCGTACCCTAAATTGTACCCTAATCCCTCCCCATTCTTTAACCCTAACCCTAAACCCATCCCTAAACCTGACCCACTTCCGATGCCCTACCCTAACCAATGCCCTAATCTTAACCAGTACACAAACACTAACTCATGCCCTCAAACGTACGCTAACCCTTAAGCATTGTCGTACCCTATCCTGTACCCTAATCCCTCCCCATTCCCTACCCCTAACCCTAAGCGAAACCCTGAACGTGACCCTTTTCCGAGGCCTTACCCTCATCGGTGCCGTTGTCTTAACCAGTAAACCAACACTAACTCGTGCCCTCACACTTACGCTAAACCTTAAGCATTGCCGTACCCTAACCTGTACCCTAATCCCTCTCCATTCCCTAACCCTAACCCTAACCCGAATCCTAACCCTGACCCTCACCCGAAGCCTTACCCTCACCCGTGCCCTAATCTTACCAGGACACCAAGATTAACTCGTGCCCTCACACGTACACTAACACTAAACCGCAGCGGTACCCTAACCTGTACCCTAATCCCTCTCCATTCCCTAACCCTAACCCTAACCTGAAACCTAACCATGACACTCACCCGAAACTTTACCCTCACCCGTGTCCTAATTTTAACCAGTACATCAACACTAACCCATGCCCTCTAACGTACGCCAACCCTAAGCCATTGCCGTACCCTAACCTGTACCCTAATCAATCCCCATTCCCTAACCCTAACCCTAACCCTAACCCTTAACGTGACCCTCTTCCGAGGCCTTACCCTCACCTGTGCCCTAATCGTAAGCAGTACACTAACACTAACTAGTGACCTCACACGTACGCTAAACCTTAAGCGTTGTGGTACCCTAAACTGTGCCCTAATATCTCCCCATTCCCTAACCCTAACCCTAACCCGAATTCTATCCCTGACCCTCACCCGAAACCTTACCCTCACCCGTGCCCTAATCTTAACCAGGACACCAACACTAACTTGTGCCCTCACACGTACGCTAACCCTTAATCGTTGTCGTACCCTAAACTGTACCCTAATCCCTCCCCATTCCCTAACCCTAACCCTAACCCGAATCCTAACCCTGACCCTCACCTGAAGCCTTACCCTCACCCGTGCCCTAATCTTAACCAGGACACTAACACTAACCCTTGCCCTCACACGAACGCTAACCCTTAAGCACTGTCGTACCCTAAGCTGTAGCCTAATCCCTCTGCATTCCTTAACCCTAACCCTAATCCGAATCCTAACCCTGACCCTCACCCGAAGCCTTACCCTCACCCGTGCCCTAATCTTAACCAGGACACCAACACTAACTCGTGCCCTCACACGTACGCTAAACCTTAAGCGTTGCCGTACCCTAAATTGTACCCTAATCCCTCCCCATTCCTTAACCCTAACCCTAACCCCATCCCTAAACCTGACCCACTTCCGATGCCCTACCCTAACCAATGCCCTAATCTTAGCCAGTACACAAACACTAACTCATGCCCTCAAACGTACGCTAACCCTTAAGCATTGTCGTACCCTATCCTGTACCCTAATCCCTCCCCATTCCCTAACCCTAACCCTAAGCGAAACCCTGAACGTGACCATTTTCCGAGGCCTTACCCTCATCGGTGCCCTTGTCTTAACCAGTACACCAACACTAACTCGTGCCCTCACACTTACGCTAACCCTTAAGCATTGTCGTACCCTAACCTGTACCCTAATCCCTCTCCATTCCCTAACCCTAACCCTAACCCGAATCCTAACCCTGACCCTCACCCGAAGCCTTACCCTCACCCGTGCCCTAATCTTAACCAGGACACCAAGACTAACTCGTGCCCTCAAACGTAAGGTAACACTAAACCGCAGCGTTACCCTAACCTGTACCCTAATCCCTCTCCATTCCCTAACTCGAACCCTAACCTGAAACCTAACCATGACACTCACCCGAAACTTTACCCTCACCCGTGTCCTAATTTTAACCAGTACATCAACACTAACCCATGCCCTCTAACGTACGCCAAACCTAAGCCATTGCCGTACCCTAACCTGTACCCTAATCAATCCCCATTCCCTAACCCTAACCCTAACCCTAACCCTTAACGTGACCCTCTTCCGAGGCCTTACCCTCACCTGTGCCCTAATCGTAAGCAGTACACTAACACTAACTAGTGACCTCAAACGTACGCTAAACCTTAAGCGTTGTGGTACCCTAAACTGTGCCCAAATATCTCCCCATTCCCTAACCCTAACCCTAACCCGAATTCTATCCCTGAGCCTCACCCGAAACCTTACCCTCACCCGTGCCCTAATCTTAACCAGGACACCAACACTAACTTGTGCCCTCACACGTACGCTAACCCTTAATCGTTGTCGTACCCTAAACTGTACCCTAATCCCTCCCCATTCCCTAACCCTAACCCTAACCCGAATCCTAACCCTGACCCTCACCTGAAGCCTTACCCTCACCCGTGCCCTAATCTTAACCAGGACACTAACACTAACCCTTGCCCTCACACGAACGCTAACCCTTAAGCACTGTCGTACCCTAAGCTGTAGCCTAATCCCTCTGCATTCCTTAACCCTAACCCTAACCCGAATCCTAACCCTGACCCTCACCCGAAGCCTTACCCTCACCCGTGCCCTAATCTTAACCAGGACACCAACACTAACTCGTGCCCTCACACGTACGCTAAACCTTAAGTGTTGCCGTACCCTAAATTGTACCCTAATCCCTCCCCATTCCTTAACCCTAACCCTAACCCCATCCCTAAACCTGACCCACTTCCGATGCCCTACCCTAACCAATGCCCTAATCTTAACCAGTACACAAACACTAACTCATTCCCTCAAACGTACGCTAACCCTTAAGCATTGTCGTACCCTATCCTGTACCCTAATCCCTCCCCATTCCCTAACCCTAACCCTAAGCGAAACCCTGAACGTGACCCTTTTCCGAGGCCTTACCCTCATCGGTGCCGTTGTCTTAACCAGTACACCAACACTAACTCGTGCCCTCACACTTACGCTAACCCTTAAGCATTGTCGTACCCTAACCTGTACCCTAATCCCTCTCCATTCCCTAACCCTAACCCGAACCCGAATCGTAACCCTGACCCTCACCCGAAGCCTTACCCTCACCCGTGCCCTAATCTTAACCAGGACACCAAGACGAACTCGTGCCCTCAAACGTACGCTAACACTAAACCGCAGCCGTACCCTAACCTGTACCCTAATCCCTCTCCATTCCCTAACCCTAACCCTAACCTGAAACCTAACCATGACACTCACCAGAAACTTTACCCTCACCCGTGTCCTAATTTTAACCAGTACATCAACACTAACCCATGCCCTCTAACGTACGCCAACCCTAAGCCATTGCCGTACCCTAACCTGTACCCTAATCAATCCCCATTTCCTAACCCTAACCCTAACCCTAACCCTTAACGTGACCCTCTTCCGAGGCCTTACCCTCACCCGTGCCCTAATCGTAAGCAGTACAGTAACACTAACTAGTGACCTCACACGTACGCTAAACCTTAAGCGTTGTGGTACCCTAAACTGTTCCCTAATATCTCCCCATTCCCTAACCCTAACCCTAACCCGAATTCTATCCCTGACCCTCACCCGAAACCTTACCCTCACCCGTGCCCTAATCTTAACCAGGACACCAACACTAACTTGTGCCCTCACACGTACGCTAACCCTTAATCGTTGTCGTACCCTAAGCTGTACCCTAATCCCTCTGCATTCCTTAACCCTAACCCTAACCCGAATCCTAACCCTGACCCTCACCCGAAGCCTTACCCTCACCCGTGCCCTAATCTTAACCAGGACACCAACACTGACTCGTGCCCTCACACGTACGCTAAACCTTAAGCGTTCTCGTACCCTAAATTGTACCCTAATCCTTCCCCATTCCTTAACCCTAACCCTAACCCCATCCCTAAACCTGACCCACTTCCGATGCCCTACCCTAACCAATGCCCTAATCTTAACCAGTACACAAACACTAACTCATGCCCTCAAACGTACGCTAACCCTTAAGCATTGTCGTACCATATCCTGTACCCTAATCCCTCCCCATTCCCTAACCCTAACCCTAAGCGAAACCCTGAACGTGACCCTTTTCCGAGGCCTTACACTCATCGGTGCCCTTGTCTTAACCAGTACACCAACACTAACTCGTGCCCTCACACTTACGCTAACCCTTAAGCATTGTCGTACCCTAACCTGTACCCTAATCCCTCTCCATTCCCTAACCCTAACCCTAACCCGAATTCTATCCCTGACCCTCACCCGAAACCTTACCCTCACCCGTGCCCTAATCTTAACCAGGACACCAACACTAACTTGTGCCCTCACACGTATGCTAACCCTTAATCGTTGTCGTACCCTAAACTTTACCCTAATCCCTCCCCATTCCCTAACCCTAACCCTAACCCGAATCCTAACCCTGACCCTCACCTGAAGCCTTACCCTCACCCGTGCCCTAATCTTAACCAGGACACTAACACTAACCCTTGCCCTCACACGAACGCTAACCCTTAAGCACTGTCGTACCCAAAGCTGTACCCTAAACCCTCTGCATTCCTTAACCCTAACCCTAACCCGAATCCTAACCCTGACCCTCACCCGAAGCCTTACCCTCACCCGTGCCCTAATCTTAACCAGGACACCAACACTAACTCATGCCCTCACACGTACGCTAAACCTTAAGCGTTGTCGTACCCTAAATTGTACCCTAATCCCTCCCCATTCCTTAACCCTAACCCTAACCCCATCCCTAAACCTGACCCACTTCCGATGCCCTACCCTAACCAATGCCCTAATCTTAACCAGTACACAAACACTAACTCATGCCCTCAAACGTACGCTAACCCTTAAGCATTGTTGTACCCTATCCTGTACCCTAATCCCTCCCCATTCCCTAACCCTAACCCTAAGCGAAACCCTGAACGTGACCCTTTTCCGAGGCTTTACCCTCATCGGTGCCGTTGTCTTAACCAGTACACCAACACTAACTCGTGCCCTCACACTTTCGCTAACCCTTAAGCATTGTCGTACCCTAACCTGTACCCTAATCCCTCTCCATTCCCTAACCCTAACCCTAACCCGAATCCTAACTCTGACCCTCACCGGAAGACTTACCCTCACCCGTGCCCTAATCTTAACAAGGACACCAAGACTAACTCGTGCCCTCAAACGTACGCTAACACTAAACCGCAGCAGTACCCTAACCTGTACCCTAATCCCTCTCCATTCCCTAACCCTAACCCTAACCTGAAACCTAACCATGACACTCACCCGAAACTTTACCCTCACCCGTGTCCTAATTTTAACCAGTACTTCAACACTAACCCATGCCCTCTAACGTACGCCAACCCTAAGCCATTGCCGTACCCTAACCTGTACCCTAATCAATCGCCATTCCCTAACCCTAACCCTAACCCTAACCCTTAACGTGACCCTCTTCCGAGGCCTTACCCTCACCCGTGCCCTAATCGTAAGGAGTACACTAACACTAACTAGTGACCTCACACGTACGATAAACCTTAAGCGTTGTGGTACCCTAAACTGTGCCCTAATATCTCCCCATTCCTTAACCCTAACCCTAACCCGAATCCTAACCCTGACCCTCACCCGAAGCCTTACCCTCACCCGTGCCCTAATCTTAACCAGGACACCAACACTAACTCGTGCCCTCACACTTACGCTAACCCTTAAGCATTGTCGTACCCTAACCTGTACCCTAATCCCTCTCCATTCCCTAACCCTAACCCTAATCCGAATCCTAACCCTGACCCTCACCCGAAGCCTTACTCTCACCCGTGCCCTAATCTTAACCAGGACACCAACACTAACGCGTGCCCTCAAACGTATGCTAACACTAAACCGCAGCGGTACCCTAACCTGTACCCTAATCCCTCTCCATTCCCTAACCCTAACCCTAACCTGAAACCTAACCATGACACTCATCCGAAACTTTACCCTCACCCGTGTCCTAATTTTAACCAATACATCAACACTAACCCATGCCCTCTAACGTACGCCAACCCTAAGCCATTGCCGTACCCTAACCTGTACCCTAATCAATCCCCATTCCCTAACCCTAACCCTAAACCTAACCCTTAACGTGACCCTCTTCAGAGGCCTTACCCTCACCCGTGCCCTAATCGTAAGCAGTAGACTAACACTAACTAGTGACCTCACACGTACGCTAAACCTTAAGCGTTGTGGTACTCTAAACTGTGCCCTAATAACTCCCCATTCCCTAACCCTAACCCTAACCCGAATTCTATCCCTGACCCTCACCCGAAACCTTACCCTCACCCGTGCCCTAATCTTAACCAGGACACCAACACTAACTTGTGCCCTCACACGTACGCTAACCCTTAATCGTTGTCGTACCCTAAACTCTACCCTAATCCCTCCCCATTCCCTAACCCTAACCCTAACCCGAATCCTAACCCTGACCCTCACCCGAAGCCTTACCCTCACCCGTGCCCTAATCTTAACCAGGACACCAAGACTAACTCGTGCCCTCACACGTACGCTAAACCTTAAGCGTTGTCGTACCCTAAATTGTACCCTAATCCCTCCCCATTCCTTAACCCTAACCCTAACCCCATCCCTAAACCTGACCCACTTCCGAAGCCCTACCCTAACCAATGCCCTAATCTTAACCAGTACACAAACACTAACTCATGCCCTCAAACGTACGCTAACCCTTAAGCATTGTCGTACCCTATCCTGTACCCTAATCCCTCCCCATTCCCTAACCCTAACCCTAAGCGAAACCCTGATCGTGACCCTTTTCCGAGGCCTTACCCTCATCGGTGCCCTTGTCTTAACCAGTACACCAACACTAACTCGTGCCCTCACACTTACGCTAACCCTTAAGCATTGTCGTACCCTAACGTGTACCCTAATCCCTCTCCATTCCCGAACCCTAACCCTAACCTGAATCCTAACCCTGACCCTCACCCGAAGCCTTACCCTCACCCGTGCCCTAATCTTAACCAGGACACTAACACTAACCCTTGCCCTCACACGAACGCTAACCCTTAAGCACTGTCATACCCTAAGCTGTACCCTAATCCCTCTGCATTCCTTAACCCTCACCCTAACCCGAATCCTAACCCTGACCCTCACCCGAAGCCTTACCCTCACCCGTGCCCTAATCTTAACCAGGACACCAACACTAACTCGTGCCCTCACACGTACGCTAAACCTTAAGCGTTGTTGTACCCTAAATTGTACCCTAATCCCTCCCCATTCCTTAACCCTAACCCTAACCCCATCCCTAAACCTGACCCACTTCCGATACCCTACCCTAACCAATGCCCTAATCTTAACCAGTACACAAACACTAACTCATGCCTTCAAACGTACGCTAACCCTTAAGCATTGTCGTACCCTATCCTGTACCCTAATCCCTCCCCATTCCCTAACCCTAACCCTAAGCGAAACCCTGAACGTGACCCTTTTCCGAGGCCTTACCCTCATCGGTGCCCTTGTCTTAACCAGTACACCAACACTAACTCGTGCCCTCACACTTACGCTAACCCTTAAGCATTGTCGTACCCTAACCTGTACCCTAATCCCTCTCCATTCCCTAACCCTAACCCTAACCCGAATCCTAACCCTGACCCTCACCCGAAGCCTTTCCCTCACCCGTGAACTAATCTTAACCAGGACACCAAGACTAACTCGTGCCCTCAAACGTACGCTAACACTAAACCGGAGCGGTACCCTAACCTGTACCCTACTCTCTCTCCATTCCCTAACCCTAAACCTAACCTGAAACCTAACCATGACACTCACCCGAAACTTTACCCTCACCCGTGTCCTAATTTTAACCAGTACATCAACACTAACTCATGCCCTCTAACGTACGCCAACCCTAAGCCATTGCCGTACCCTAACCTGTACCCTAATCAATCCCCATTCCCTAACCCTAACCCTAACCCTAACCCTTAACGTGACCCTCTTCCGAGGCCTTACCCTCACCCGGGCCATAATCATAAGCAGTACACTAACACTAACTATTGACCTCACACGTACGCTAAACCTTAAGCGTTGTGGTACCCTAAACTGGGCCCTAATATCTCCCCATTCCCTAACCCTAACCCTAACCCGAATTCTATCCCTGACCCTCACCCGAAACCTTACCTTCACCCGTGCCCTAATCTTAACCAGGACACCAACACTAACTTGTGCCCTCACACGTACGCTAACCGTAATCGTTGTCGTACCCTAAACTGTACCCTAATCCCTCCCCATTCCCTAACCCTAACCCTAACCCGAATCCTAACCCTGACCCTCACCTGAAGCCTTACCCTCACCCGTGCCCTAATCTTAACCAGGACACTAACACTAACCCTTGCCCTCACACGAACGCTAACCCTAAAGCACTGTCGTACCCTAAGCTGTACCCTAATCCTTCTGCATTCCTTAACCCTAACCCTAACCCGAATCCTAACCCTGACCCTCACCCGAAGCCTTACCCTCACCCGTGCCCTAATCTTAACCAGGACACCAACACTAACTCGTGCCCTCACACGTACGCTAAACCTTAAGCGTTGTCGTACCCTAAATTGTACCCTAATCCCTCCCCATTCCTTAACCCTAACCCTAACCCCATCCCTAAACCTGACCCACTTCCGATGCCCTACCCTAACCAATGCCCTAATCTTAACCAGTACACAAACACTAACTCATGCCCTCAAACGTACGCTAACCCTTAAGCATTGTCGTACCCTATCCTGTACCCTAATCCCTCCCCATTCCCTAACCCTAACCCTAAGCGAAACCATGAACGTGACCCTTTTCCGAGGCCTTACCCTCATCGGTGCCGTTGTCTTAACCAGTACACCAACACTAACTCATGCCCTCACACTTACGCTAACCCTTAAGCATTGTCGTACCCTAACCTGTACCCTAATCCCTCTCCATTCCCTAACCCTAACCCTAACCCGAATCCTAACCCTGACCCTCACCCGTGCCCTAATCTTAACCAGGACACCAACACTAACTCGTGCCCTCAAACGTATGCTAACACTAAACCGCAGCGGTACCCTAACCTGTACCCTAATCCCTCTCCATTCCCTAACCCTAACCCTAACCTGAAACCTAACCCTGACACTCATCCGAAACTTTACCCTCACCCGTGTCCTAATTTTAACCAATACATCAACACTAACCCATGCCCTCTAACGTACGCCAACCCTAAGCCATTGCCGTACCCTAACCTGTACCCTAATCAATCCCCATTCCCTAACCCTAACCCTAACCCTAACCCTTAACGTGACCCTCTTCAGAGGCCTTACCCTCACCCGTGCCCTAATCGTAAGCAGTAGACTAACACTAACTAGTGACCTCACACGTACGCTAAACCTTAAGCGTTGTGGTACTCTAAACTGTGCCCTAATAACTCCCCATTCCCTAACCCTAACCCTAACCCGAATTCTATCCCTGACCCTCACCCGAAACCTTACCCTCACCCGTGCCCTAATCTTAACCAGGACACCAACACTAACTTGTGCCCTCACACGTACGCTAACCCTTAATCGTTGTCGTACCCTAAACTCTACCCTAATCCCTCCCCATTCCCTAACCCTAACCCTAACCCGAATCCTAACCCTGACCCTCACCCGAAGCCTTACCCTCACCCGTGCCCTAATCTTAACCAGGACACCAAGACTAACTCGTGCCCTCACACGTACGCTAAACCTTAAGCGTTGTCGTACCCTAAATTGTACCCTAATCCCTCCCCATTCCTTAACCCTAACCCTAACCCCATCCCTAAACCTGACCCACTTCCGAAGCCCTACCCTAACCAATGCCCTAATCTTAACCAGTACACAAACACTAACTCATGCCCTCAAACGTACGCTAACCCTTAAGCATTGTCGTACCCTATCCTGTACCCTAATCCCTCCCCATTCCCTAACCCTAACCCTAAGCGAAACCCTGATCGTGACCCTTTTCCGAGGCCTTACCCTCATCGGTGCCCTTGTCTTAACCAGTACACCAACACTAACTCGTGCCCTCACACTTACGCTAACCCTTAAGCATTGTCGTACCCTAACGTGTACCCTAATCCCTCCCCATTCCCTAACCCTAACCCTAACCCGAATCCTAACCCTGACCCTCACCTGAAGCCTTACCCTCACCCGTGCCCTAATCTTAACCAGGACACTAACACTAGCCCTTGCCCTCACACGAACGCTAACCCTTAAGCACTGTCATACCCTAAGCTGTACCCTAATCCCTCTGCATTCCTTACCCCTAACCCTAACCCGAATCCTAACCCTGACCCTCACCCGAAGCCTTACCCTCACCCGTGCCCTAATCTTAACCAGGACACCAACACTAACTCGTGTCCTCACACGTACGCTAAACCTGAAGCGTTGTCGTACCCTAAATTGTACCCTAATCCCTCCCCATTCCTTAACCCTAACCCTAACCCCATCCCTAAACCTGACCCACCTCCGATGCCCTACCCTAACCAATGCCCTAATCTTAACCAGTACACAAACACTAACTCATGCCCTCAAATGTACGCTAACCCTTAAGCGTTGTCGTACCCTATCCTGTATCCTAATCCCTCCCCATTCCCTAACCCTAACCCTAAGCGAAACCCTGAACGTGACCCTTTCCCGAGGCCTTACCCTCATCGGTGCCGTTGTCTTAACCAGTACACCAACAGTAACTCGTGCCCTCACACTTACGCTAACGCTTAAGCATTGTCGTACCCTAACCTGTACCCTAATCCCTCTCCATTCCCTAAACCTAAACCTAACCCGAATCCTAACCCTGACCCTCACCCGAAGCCTTACCCTCACCCGTACCCTAATCTTAACCAGGACTCCAAGACTAACTCGTGCCCTCACACGTACGCTAACACTAAACCGCAGAGGTACCCTAACCTGTAACCTAATAACTCTCCATTCCCTAACCCTAACCCTAACCTGAAACCTAACCATGACACTCACCCGAAACTTTACCATCACCCGTGTCCTAATTTTAACCAGTACATCAAGACTAACCATGCCCTCTAACGTACGCCAACCCTAAGCCATTGCCGTAGCCTAACCTGTACCCTAATCAATCCCCATTCCCTAACCCTAACCCTAACCCTAACCCTTAACGTGACCCTCTTCCGAGGCCTTACCCTCACCCGTGCCCTAATCGTAAGCAGTACACTAACACTAACTAGTGACCTCACACGTACGCTAAACCTTAAGCTTTGTGGTACCCTAAACTGTGCCCTAATATCTCCCCGTTCCCTAACCCTAACCCTAACCCGAATTCTATCCCTGACCGTCAACTGAAGCCTTACCCTCACCCGTGCCCTAATATTAACCAGGACACTAACGTGACCTCACACGTACGCTAAACCTTAAGCGTTGTGGTACCCTAAACTGTGCCCTAATATCTCCCCATTCCCTAACCCTAACCCTAACCCGAATTCTATCCCTCACCCTCACCCGAAACCTTACCCTCACCCGTGCCCTAATCTTAACCAGGACACCAACACTAACTTGTGCCCTCACACGTACGCTAACACTTAATCGTTGTGGTACCCTAAACTGTACCCTAATCCCTCCCCATTCCCTAACCCTAACCCTAACCCGAATCCTAACCCTGACCCACACCTGAAGCCTTACCCTCACCCGTGCCCTAATCTTAACCAGGACACTAACACTAACCCTTGCCCTCACACGAACGCTAACCCTTAAGCACTGTCGTACCCTAAGCTGTACCCTAATCCCTCTGCATTCCTTAACCCTAACCCTAACCCGAATCCTAACCCTGACCCTCACCCGAAGCCTTACCCTCACCCGTGCCCTAATCTTAACCAGGACACCAACACTAACTCGTGCCCTCACACGTACGCTAAACCTTAAGCGTTGTCGTACCCTAAATTGTACCCTAATCCCTCCCCATTCTTTAACCCTAACCCTAAACCCATCCCTAAACCTGACCCACTTCCGATGCCCTACCCTAACCAATGCCCTAATCTTAACCAGTACACAAACACTAACTCATGCCCTCAAACGTACGCTAACCCTTAAGCATTGTCGTACCCTATCCTGTACCCTAATCCCTCCCCATTCCCTACCCCTAACCCTAAGCGAAACCCTGAACGTGACCCTTTTCCGAGGCCTTACCCTCATCGGTGCCGTTGTCTTAACCAGTAAACCAACACTAACTCGTGCCCTCACACTTACGCTAAACCTTAAGCATTGCCATACCCTAACCTGTACCCTAATCCCTCTCCATTCCCTAACCCTAACCCTAACCCGAATCCTAACCCTGACCCTCACCCGAAGCCTTACCCTCACCCGTGCCCTAATCTTACCAGGACACCAAGATTAACTCGTGCCCTCACACGTACACTAACACTAAACCGCAGCGGTACCCTAACCTGTACCCTAATCCCTCTCCATTCCCTAACCCTAACCCTAACCTGAAACCTAACCATGACACTCACCCGAAACTTTACCCTCACCCGTGTCCTAATTTTAACCAGTACATCAACACTAACCCATGCCCTCTAACGTACGCCAACCCTAAGCCATTGCCGTACCCTAACCTGTACCCTAATCAATCCCCATTCCCTAACCTTAACCCTAACCCTAACCCTTAACGTGACCCTCTTCCGAGGCCTTACCCTCACCTGTGCCCTAATCGTAAGCAGTACACTAACACTAACTAGTGACCTCACACGTACGCTAAACCTTAAGCGTTGTGGTACCCTAAACTGTGCCCTAATATCTCCCCATTCCCTAACCCTAACCCTAACCCGAATTCTATCCCTGACCCTCACCCGAAACCTTACCCTCACCCGTGCCCTAATCTTAACCAGGACACCAACACTAACTTGTGCCCTCACACGTACGCTAACCCTTAATCGTTGTCGTACCCTAAACTGTACCCTAATCCCTCCCCATTCCCTAACCCTAACCCTAACCCGAATCCTAACCCTGACCCTCACCTGAAGCCTTACCCTCACCCGTGCCCTAATCTTAACCAGGACACTAACACTAACCCTTGCCCTCACACGAACGCTAACCCTTAAGCACTGTCGTACCCTAAGCTGTAGCCTAATCCCTCTGCATTCCTTAACCCTAACCCTAATCCGAATCCTAACCCTGACCCTCACCCGAAGCCTTACCCTCACCCGTGCCCTAATCTTAACCAGGACACCAACACTAACTCGTGCCCTCACACGTACGCTAAACCT
Organism: Inia geoffrensis; assembly: GCA_036417435.1. Classification (NCBI taxonomy): domain Eukaryota; kingdom Metazoa; phylum Chordata; class Mammalia; order Artiodactyla; family Iniidae; genus Inia; species Inia geoffrensis. The sequence continues at coordinate 190,519,923 of CM070899.1, read as the reverse complement.
TAAGCGTTGCCGTACCCTAAATTGTACCCTAATCCCTCCCCATTCCTTAACCCTAACCCTAACCCCATCCCTAAACCTGACCCACTTCCGATGCCCTACCCTAACCAATGCCCTAATCTTAGCCAGTACACAAACACTAACTCATGCCCTCAAACGTACGCTAACCCTTAAGCATTGTCGTACCCTATCCTGTACCCTAATCCCTCCCCATTCCCTAACCCTAACCCTAAGCGAAACCCTGAACGTGACCATTTTCCGAGGCCTTACCCTCATCGGTGCCCTTGTCTTAACCAGTACACCAACACTAACTCGTGCCCTCACACTTACGCTAACCCTTAAGCATTGTCGTACCCTAACCTGTACCCTAATCCCTCTCCATTCCCTAACCCTAACCCTAACCCGAATCCTAACCCTGACCCTCACCCGAAGCCTTACCCTCACCCGTGCCCTAATCTTAACCAGGACACCAAGACTAACTCGTGCCCTCAAACGTAAGGTAACACTAAACCGCAGCGTTACCCTAACCTGTACCCTAATCCCTCTCCATTCCCTAACTCGAACCCTAACCTGAAACCTAACCATGACACTCACCCGAAACTTTACCCTCACCCGTGTCCTAATTTTAACCAGTACATCAACACTAACCCATGCCCTCTAACGTACGCCAAACCTAAGCCATTGCCGTACCCTAACCTGTACCCTAATCAATCCCCATTCCCTAACCCTAACCCTAACCCTAACCCTTAACGTGACCCTCTTCCGAGGCCTTACCCTCACCTGTGCCCTAATCGTAAGCAGTACACTAACACTAACTAGTGACCTCAAACGTACGCTAAACCTTAAGCGTTGTGGTACCCTAAACTATGCCCAAATATCTCCCCATTCCCTAACCCTAACCCTAACCCGAATTCTATCCCTGAGCCTCACCCGAAACCTTACCCTCACCCGTGCCCTAATCTTAACCAGGACACCAACACTAACTTGTGCCCTCACACGTACGCTAACCCTTAATCGTTGTCGTACCCTAAACTGTACCCTAATCCCTCCCCATTCCCTAACCCTAACCCTAACCCGAATCCTAACCCTGACCCTCACCTGAAGCCTTACCCTCACCCGTGCCCTAATCTTAACCAGGACACTAACACTAACACTTGCCCTCACACGAACGCTAACCCTTAAGCACTGTCGTACCCTAAGCTGTAGCCTAATCCCTCTGCATTCCTTAACCCTAACCCTAACCCGAATCCTAACCCTGACCCTCACCCGAAGCCTTACCCTCACCCGTGCCCTAATCTTAACCAGGACACCAACACTAACTCGTGCCCTCACACGTACGCTAAACCTTAAGTGTTGCCGTACCCTAAATTGTACCCTAATCCCTCCCCATTCCTTAACCCTAACCCTAACCCCATCCCTAAACCTGACCCACTTCCGATGCCCTACCCTAACCAATGCCCTAATCTTAACCAGTACACAAACACTAACTCATTCCCTCAAACGTACGCTAACCCTTAAGCATTGTCGTACCCTATCCTGTACCCTAATCCCTCCCCATTCCCTAACCCTAACCCTAAGCGAAACCCTGAACGTGACCCTTTTCCGAGGCCTTACCCTCATCGGTGCCGTTGTCTTAACCAGTACACCAACACTAACTCGTGCCCTCACACTTACGCTAACCCTTAAGCATTGTCGTGCCCTAACCTGTACCCTAATCCCTCTCCATTCCCTAACCCTAACCCGAACCCGAATCGTAACCCTGACCCTCACCCGAAGCCTTACCCTCACCCGTGCCCTAATCTTAACCAGGACACCAAGACTAACTCGTGCCCTCAAACGTACGCTAACACTAAACCGCAGCGGTACCCTAACCTGTACCCTAATCCCTCTCCATTCCCTAACTCTAACCCTAACCTGAAACCTAACCATGACACTCACCCGAAACTTTAACCTCACCCGTGTCCTAATTTTAACCAGTACATCAACACTAACCCATGCCCTCTAACGTACGCCAACCCTAAGCCATTGCCGTACCCTAACCTGTACCCTAATCAATCCCCATTCCCTAACCCTAACCCTAACCCTAACCCTTAACGTGACCCTCTTCCGAGGCCTTACCCTCACCCGTGCCCTAATCGTAAGCAGTACACTAACACTAACTAGTGACCTCACACGTATGCTAAACCTTAAGCGTTGTGGTACCCTAAACTGTGCCCTAATATCTCCCCATTCCCTAACCCTAACCCTAACCCGAATTCTATCCCTGACCCTCACCCGAAACCTTACACTCACCCGTGCCCTAATCTTAACCAGGACACCAACACTAATTTGTGCCCTCACACGTATGCTAACCCTTAATCGTTTTCTTACCCTAAACTGTACCCTAATCCCTCACCATTCCCTAACCCTAACCCTAACCCGAATCCTAACCCTGACCCTCACCTGAAGCCTTACCCTCACTCGTGCCCTAATCTTAACCAGGACACTAACACTAACCCTTGCCCTCACACGAACGCTAACCCTTAAGCACTGTCGTACCCTAAGCTGTAGCCTAATCCCTCTGCATTCCTTAACCCTAACCCTAACCCGAATCCTAACCCTGACCCTCACCCGAAGCTTTACCCTCACCCGTGCCCTAATCTTAACCAGGACAACAACACTAACTCGTGCCCTCACACGTACGCTAAACCTTAAGCGTTGTCGTACCCTAAATTGTACCCTAATCCCTCCCCATTCCTTAACCCTAACCCTAACACCATCCCTAAACCTGACCCACTTCCGATGCCGTACCCTAACCAATGCCCTAATCTTAACCAGGACACAAACACTAACTCATGCCCTCAAACGTACGCTAACCCTTAAGCATTGTCGTACCCTATCCTGTACCCTAATCCCTCCCCATTCCCTAACCCTAACCCTAAGCGAAACCCTGAACGTGACCCTTTTCCGAGGCCTTACCCTCATCGGTGCCGTTGTCTTAACCAGTACACCAACACTAACTCGTGCCCTCACACTTACGCTAACACTTAAGCATTGTCGTACACTAACATGTACCCTAATCCCTCTCCATTCCCTAACCCTAACCCTAACCCGAATCCTAACCCTGACCCTCACCCGAAGCCTTACCCTCAACCGTGCCCTAATCTTAACCAGGACACCAAGACTAACTCGTGCCCTCAAACGTACGCTAACACTAAACCGCAGCGGTACCTTAACCTGTACCCTAATCCCTCTCCATTCCCTAACTCTAACCCTAACCTGAAACCTAACCATGACACTCACCCGAAACTTTACCCTCACCCGTGTCCTAATTTTAACCAGTACATCAACACTAACCCATGCCCTCTAACGTACGCCAACGCTAAGCCATTGCCGTACCCTAACCTGTACCCTAATCAATCCCCATTCCCTAACCCTAACCCTAACCCGAATCCTAACCCTGACCCTCACCTGAAGCCTTACCCTCACCCGTGCCCTAATCTTAACCAGGACACTAACACTAACCCTTGCCCTCACACGAACGCTAACCCTTAAGCACTGTCTTACCCTAAGCTGTAGCCTAATCCCTCTGCATTCCTTAACCCTAACCCTAATCCGAATCCTAACCCTGACCCTCACCCGAAGCCTTACCCTCACCCGTGCCCTAATCTTAACCAGGACACCAACACTAACTCGTGCCCTCACACGTACGCTAAACCTTAAGCGTTGCCGTACCCTAAATTGTACCCTAATCCCTCCCCATTCCTTAACCCTAACCCTAACCCCATCCCTAAACCTGACCCACTTCCGATGCCCTACCCTAACCAATGCCCTAATCTTAGCCAGTACACAAACACTAACTCATGCCCTCAAACGTACGCTAACCCTTAAGCATTGTCGTACCCTATCCTGTACCCTAATCCCTCCCCATTCCCTAACCCTAACCCTAAGCGAAACCCTGAACGTGACCATTTTCCGAGGCCTTACCCTCATCGGTGCCCTTGTCTTAACCAGTACACCAACACTAACTCGTGCCCTCACACTTACGCTAACCCTTAAGCATTGTCGTACCCTAACCTGTACCCTAATCCCTCTCCATTCCCTAACCCTAACCCTAACCCGAATCCTAACCCTGACCCTCACCCGAAGCCTTACCCTCACCCGTGCCCTAATCTTAACCAGGACACCAAGACTAACTCGTGCCCTCAAACGTAAGGTAACACTAAACCGCAGCGTTACCCTAACCTGTACCCTAATCCCTCTCCATTCCCTAACTCGAACCCTAACCTGAAACCTAACCATGACACTCACCCGAAACTTTACCCTCACCCGTGTCCTAATTTTAACCAGTACATCAACACTAACCCATGCCCTCTAACGTACGCCAAACCTAAGCCATTGCCGTACCCTAACCTGTACCCTAATCAATCCCCATTCCCTAACCCTAACCCTAAACCTAACCCTTAACGTGACCCTCTTCCGAGGCCTTACCCTCACCTGTGCCCTAATCGTAAGCAGTACACTAACACTAACTAGTGACCTCAAACGTACGCTAAACCTTAAGCGTTGTGGTACCCTAAACTGTGCCCAAATATCTCCCCATTCCCTAACCCTAACCCTAACCCGAATTCTATCCCTGAGCCTCACCCGAAACCTTACCCTCACCCGTGCCCTAATCTTAACCAGGACACCAACACTAACTTGTGCCCTCACACGTACGCTAACCCTTAATCGTTGTCGTACCCTAAACTGTACCCTAATCCCTCCCCATTCCCTAACCCTAACCCTAACCCGAATCCTAACCCTGACCCTCACCTGAAGCCTTACCCTCACCCGTGCCCTAATCTTAACCAGGACACTAACACTAACCCTTGCCCTCACACGAACGCTAACCCTTAAGCACTGTCGTACCCTAAGCTGTAGCCTAATCCCTCTGCATTCCTTAACCCTAACCCTAACCCGAATCCTAACCCTGACCCTCACCCGAAGCCTTACCCTCACCCGTGCCCTAATCTTAACCAGGACACCAACACTAACTCGTGCCCTCACACGTACGCTAAACCTTAAGTGTTGCCGTACCCTAAATTGTACCCTAATCCCTCCCCATTCCTTAACCCTAACCCTAACCCCATCCCTAAACCTGACCCACATCCGATGCCCTACCCTAACCAATGCCCTAATCTTAACCAGTACACAAACACTAACTCATTCCCTCAAACGTACGCTAACCCTTAAGCATTGTCGTACCCTATCCTGTACCCTAATCCCTCCCCATTCCCTAACCCTAACCCTAAGCGAAACCCTGAACGTGACCCTTTTCCGAGGCCTTACCCTCATCGGTGCCGTTGTCTTAACCAGTACACCAACACTAACTCGTGCCCTCACACTTACGCTAACCCTTAAGCATTGTCGTACCCTAACCTGTACCCTAATCCCTCTCCATTCCCTAACCCTAACCCGAACCCGAATCGTAACCCTGACCCTCACCCGAAGCCTTACCCTCACCCGTGCCCTAATCTTAACCAGGACACCAAGACTAACTCGTGCCCTCAAACGTACGCTAACACTAAACCGCAGCGGTACCCTAACCTGTACCCTAATCCCTCTCCATTCCCTAACTCTAACCCTAACCTGAAACCTAACCATGACACTCACCCGAAACTTTAACCTCACCCGTGTCCTAATTTTAACCAGTACATCAACACTAACCCATGCCCTCTAACGTACGCCAACCCTAAGCCATTGCCGTACCCTAACCTGTACCCTAATCAATCCCCATTCCCTAACCCTAACCCTAACCCTAACCCTTAACGTGACCCTCTTCCGAGGCCTTACCCTCACCCGTGCCCTAATCGTAAGCAGTACACTAACACTAACTAGTGACCTCACACGTATGCTAAACCTTAAGCGTTGTGGTACCCTAAACTGTGCCCTAATATCTCCCCATTCCTTAACCCTAACCCTAACCCGAATTCTATCCCTGACCCTCACCCGAAACCTTACACTCACCCGTGCCCTAATCTTAACCAGGACACCAACACTAATTTGTGCCCTCACACGTACGCTAACCCTTAATCGTTTTCTTACCCTAAACTGTACCCTAATCCCTCACCATTCCCTAAACCTAACCCTAACCCGAATCCTAACCCTGACCCTCACCTGAAGCCTTACCCTCACTTGTGCCCTAATCTTAACCAGGACACTAACACTAACCCTTGCCCTCACACGAACGCTAACCCTTAAGCACTGTCGTACCCTAAGCTGTAGCCTAATCCCTCTGCATTCCTTAACCCTAACCCTAACCCGAATCCTAACCCTGACCCTCACCCGAAGCTTTACCCTCACCCGTGCACTAATCTTAACCAGGACAACAACACTAACTCGTGCCCTCACACGTACGCTAAACCTTAAGCGTTGTCGTACCCTAAATTGTACCCTAATCCCTCCCCATTCCTTAACCCTAACCCTAACCCCATCCCTAAACCTGACCCACTTCCGATGCCGTACCCTAACCAATGCCCTAATCTTAACCAGGACACAAACACTAACTCATGCCCTCAAACGTACGCTAACCCTTAAGCATTGTCGGACCCTATCCTGTACCCTAATCCCTCCCCATTCCCTAACCCTAACCCTAAGCGAAACCCTGAACGTGACCCTTTTCCGAGGCCTTACCCTCATCGGTGCCGTTGTCTTAACCAGTACACCAACACTAACTCGTGCCCTCACACTTACGCTAACCCTTAAGCATTGTCGTACCCTAACCTGTACCCTAATCCCTCTCCATTCCCTAACCCTAACCCTAACCCGAATCCTAACCGTGAACCTCACCCGAAGCCTTACCCTCACCCGTGCCCTAATCTTAACCAGGACACCAAGACTAACTCGTGCCCTCAAACGTACGCTAACACTAAACCGCAGCGGTACCTTAACCTGTACCCTAATCCCTCTCCATTCCCTAACTCTAACCCTAACCTGAAACCTAACCATGACACTCACCCGAAACTTTACCCTCACCCGTGTCCTAATTTTAACCAGTACATCAACACTAACCCATGCCCTCTAACGTACGCCAACGCTAAGCCATTGCCGTACCCTAACCTGTACCCTAATCAATCCCCATTCCCTAACCCTAACCCTAACCCTAACCCTTAACGTGACCCTCTTCCGAGGCCTTACCCTCACCTGTGCCCTAATCGTAAGCAGTACACTAACACTAACTAGTGACCTCACACGTACGCTAAACCTTAAGCGTTGTGGTACCCTAAACTGTGCCCTAATATCTCCCCATTCCCTAACCCTAACCCTAACCCGAATTCTATCCCTGACCCTCACCCGAAACCTTACCCTCACCCGTGCCCTAATCTTAACCAGGACACCAACACTAACTTGTGCCCTCACACGTACGCTAACCCTTAATCGTTGTCGTACCCTAAACTGTACCCTAATCCCTCCCCATTCCCTAACCCTAAACCTAACCCGAATCCTAACCCTGACCCTCACCTGAAGCCTTACCCTCACCCGTGCCCTAATCTTAACCAGGACACTAACACTAACCCTTGCCCTCACACGAACGCTAACCCTTAAGCACTGTCGTACCCTAAGCTGTAGCCTAATCCCTCTGCATTCCTTAACCCTAACCCTAACCCGAATCCTAACCCTGACCCTCACCCGAAGCCTTACCCTCACCCGTGCCCTAATCTTAACCAGGACACCAACACTAACTCGTGCCCTCACACGTACGCTAAACCTTAGGCGTTGCCGTACCCTAAATTGTACCCTAATCCCTCCCCATTCCTTAACCCTAAGCCTAACCCCATCCCTAAACCTGACCCACTTCCGATGCCCTACCCTAACCAATGCCCTAATCTTAACCAGTACACAAACACTAACTCATGCCCTCAAACGTACGCTAACCCTTAAGCATTGTCGTACCCTATCCTGTACCCTAATCCCTCCCCATTCCCTAACCCTAACCCTAAGCGAAACCCTGAACGTGACCCTTTCCCGAGGCCTTACCCTCATCGGTGCCCTTGTCTTAACCAGTACACCAACACTAACTCGTGCCCTCACACTTACGCTAACCCTTAAGCATTGTCGTACCCTAACCTGTACCCTAATCCCTCTCCATTCCCTAACCCTAACCCTAACCCGAATCCTAACCCTGACCCTCACCCGAAGCCTTACCCTCACCCGTGCCCTAATCTTAACCAGGACACCAAGACTAACTCGTGCCCTCAAACGTACGCTAACACTAAACCGCAGCGGTACCCTAACCTGTACCCTAATCCCTCTCCATTCCCTAACCCTAACCCTAACCTGAAACCTAACCATGACACTCACCCGAAACTTTACCCTCACCCGTGTCCTAATTTTAACCAGTACATCAACACTAACCCATGCCCTCTAACGTACGCCAACCCTAAGCCATTGCCGTACCCTAACCTGTACCCTAATCAATCCCCATTCCCTAACCCTAACCCTAACCCTTAACGTGACCCTCTTCCGAAGCCTTACCCTCACCTGTGCCCTAATCGTAAGCAGTACACTAACACTAACTAGTGACCTCACACGTACGTTAAACCTTAAGCGTTGTGGTACCCTAAACTGTGCCCTAATATCTCCCCATTCCCTAACCCTAACCCTAACCCGAATTCTATCCCTGAGCCTCACCCGAAACCTTAACCTCACCCGTGCCCTAATCTTAACCAGGACACCAACACTAACTTGTGCCCTCACACGTACGCTAACCCTTAATCGTTGTCGTACCCTAAACTGTACCCTAATCCCTCCCCATTCCCTAACCCTAACCCTAACCCGAATCCTAACCCTGACCCTCACCTGAAGCCTTACCCTCACCCGTGCCCTAATCTTAACCAGGACACTAACACTAACCCTTGCCCTCACACGAACGCTAACCCTTAAGCACTGTCGTACCCTAAGCTGTAGCCTAATCCCTCTGCATTCCTTAACCCTAACCCTAACCCGAATCCTAACCCTGACCCTCACCCGAAGCTTTACCCTCACCCGTGCCCTAATCTTAACCAGGACACCAACACTAACTCGTGCCCTCACACGTACGCTAAACCTTAAGCGTTGTCGTACCCTAAATTGTACCCTAATCCCTCCCCATTCCTTAACCCTAACCCTAACCCCATCCCTAAACCTGACCCACTTCCGATGCCGTACCCTAACCAATGCCCTAATCTTAACCAGGACACAAACACTAACTCATGCCCTCAAACGTACGCTAACCCTTAAGCATTGTCGTACCCTATCCTGTACCCTAATCCCTCCCCATTCCCTAACCCTAACCCTAAGGGAAACCCTGAACGTGACCCTTTTCCGAGGCCTTACCCTCATCGGTGCCGTTGTCTTAACCAGTACACCAACACTAACTCGTGCCCTCACACTTACGTTAACCCTTAAGCATTGTCGTACCCTAACCTGTACCCTAATCCCTCTCCATTCCCTAACCCTAACCCTAACCCGAATCCTAACCGTGACCCTCACCCGAAGCCTTACCCTCACCCGTGCCCTAATCTTAACCAGGACACCAAGACTAACTCGTGCCCTCAAACGTACGCTAACACTAAACCGCAGCGGTACCTTAACCTGTACCCTAATCCCTCTCCATTCCCTAACCCTAACCCTAACCTGAAACCTAACCATGACACTCACCCGAAACTTTACCCTCACCCGTGTCCTAATTTTAACCAGTACATCAACACTAACCCATGCCCTCTAACGTACGCCAACCCTAAGCCATTGCCGTACCCTAACCTGTACCCTAATCAATCCCCATTCCCAAACCCTAACCCTAACCCTAACCCTTAACGTGACCCTCTTCCGAGGCCTTACCCTCACCCGTGCCCTAATCGTAAGCAGTACACTAACACTAACTAGTGACCTCACACGTACGCTAAACCTTAAGCGTCGTGGTACCCTAAACTGTGCCCTAATATCTCCCCATTCCCTAACCCTAACCCTAACCCGAATTCTATCCCTGACCCTCACCCGAAACCTTACACTCACCCGTGCCCTAATCTTAACCAGGACACCAACACTAATTTGTGCCCTCACACGTACGCTAACCCTTAATCGTTGTCTTACCCTAAACTGTACCCTAATCCCTCCCCATTCCCTAACCCTAACCCTAACCCGAATCCTAACCCTGACCCTCACCTGAAGCCTTACCCTCACCCGTGCCCTAATCTTAACCAGGACACTAACACTAACCCTTGCCCTCACACGAACGCTAACCCTTAAGCACTGTCGTACCCTAAGCTGTACCCTAATCCCTCTGCATTCCTTAACCCTAACCCTAACCCGAATCCTAACCCTGACCCTCACCCGAAGCTTTACCCTCACCCGTGCCCTAATCTTAACCAGGACACCAACACTAACTCGTGCCCTCACACGTACGCTACACCTTAAGCGTTTTCGTACCCTAAATTGTACCCTAATCCCTCCCCATTCCTTAACCCTAACCCTAACCCCATCCCTAAACCTGACCCACTTCCGATGCCCTACCCTAACCAATGCCCTAATCTTAACCAGTACACAAACACTAACTCATGCCCTCAAACGTACGCTAACCCTTAAGCATTGTCGTACCCTATCCTGTACCCTAATCCCTCCCCATTCCCTAACCCTAACCCTAAGCGAAACCCTGAACGTGACCCTTTTCCGAGGCCTTACCCTCATCGGTGCCGTTGTCTTAACCAGTACACCAACACTAACTCGTGCCCTCACACTTACGCTAACCCTTAAGCATTGTCGTACCCTAACCTGTACCCTAATCCCTCTCCATTCCCTAACCCTAACCCTAACCCGAAACCTAACCCTGATCCTCACCCGAAGCCTTACCCTCACCCGTGCCCTAATCTTAACCAGGACACCAAGACTAACTCGTGCCCTCAAACGTACGCTAACACTAAACCGCAGCGGTACCCTAACCTGTACCCTAATCCCTCTCCATTCCCTAACTCTAACCCTAACCTGAAACCTAACCATGACACTCACCCGAAACTTTACCCTCACCCGTGTCCTAATTTTAACCAGTACATCAACACTAACCCATGCCCTCTAACGTACGCCAAACCTAAGCCATTGCCGTACCCTAACCTGTACCCTAATCAATCCCCATTCCCTAACCCTAACCCTAACCCTTAACGTGACCCTCTTCCGAACCCTTACCCTCACCTGTGCCCTAATCGTAAGCAGTACACTAACACTAACTAGTGAACTCACACGTACGCTAAACCTTAAGCGTTGTGGTACCCTAAACTGTGCCCTAATATCTCCCCATTCCCTAACCCTAACCCTAACCCGAATTCTATCCCTGACCCTCACCCGAAACCTTACCCTCACCCGTGCCCTAATCTTAACCAGGACACCAACACTAACTTGTGCCCTCACACGTACGCTAACCCTTAATCGTTGTCGTACCCTAAACTGTACCCTAATCCCTCCCCATTCCCTAAACCTAACCCTAACCCGAATCCTAACCCTGACCCTCACATGAAGCCTTACCCTCACCCGTGCCCTAATCTTAACCAGGGCACTAACACTAACCCTTGCCCTCACACGAACGCTAACCCTTAAGCACTGTCGTACCCTAAGCTGTAGCCTAATCCCTCTGCATTCCTTAACCCTAACCCTAACCCGAATCCTAACCCTGACCCTCACCCGAAGCCTTACCCTCACCCGTGCCCTAATCTTAACCAGGACACCAACATTAACTCGTGCCCTCAAACGTACGCTACACCTTAAGCGTTGCCGTACCCTAAATTGTGCCCTAATCCCTCCCCATTCCTTAACCCTAAGCCTAACCCCATCCCTAAACCTGACCCACTTCCGATGCCCTACACTAACCAATGCCCTAATCTTAACCAGTACACAAACACTAACTCGTGCCCTCACACTTACGCTAACCCTTAAGCATTGTCGTACCCTAACCTGTACCCTAATCCCTCTCCATTCCCTAACCCTAACCCTAACCCGAATCCTAACCCTGACCCTCACCCGAAGCCTTACCCTCACCCGTGCCCTAATCTTAACCAGGACACCAAGACTAACTCGTGCCCTCAAACGTACGCTAACACTAAACCGCAGAGGTACCCTAACCTGTACCCTAATCCCTCTCCATTCCCTAACCCTAACCCTTACCTGAAACCTAACCATGACACTCACCCGAAACTTTACCCTCACCCGTGTCCTAATTTTAACCAGTACATCAACACTAACACATGCCCTCTAACGTACGCCAACCCTAAGCCATTGCCGTACCCTAACCTGTACCCTAATCAATCCCCATTCCCTAACCCTAACCCTAACCCTTAACGTGACCCCCTTCCAAAGCCTTACCCTCACCTGTGCCCTAATCGTAAGCAGTACACTAACAATAACTAGTGACCTCACACGTACGCTAAACCTTAAGCTTGTGGTACCCTAAACTGTGCCCTAATATCTCCCCATTCCCTAACCCTAACCCTAACCCGAATTCTATCCCTGACCCTCACCCGAAACCTTACCCTCACCCGTGCCCTAATCTTAACCAGGACACCAACACTAACTTGTGCCCTCACACGTACGCTAACCCTTAATCGTTGTCGTACCCTAAACTGTACCCTAATCCCTCCCCATTCCCTAACCCTAACCCTAACCCGAATCCTAACCCTGACCCTCACATGAAGCCTTACCCTCACCCGTGCCCTAATCTTAACCAGGGCACTAACACTAACCCTTGCCCTCACACGAACGCTAACCCTTAAGCACTGTCGTACCCTAAGCTGTAGCCTAATCCCTCTGCATTCCTTAACCCTAACCCTAACCCGAATCCTAACCCTGACCCTCACCCGAAGCCTTACCCTCACCCGTGCCCTAATCTTAACCAGGACACCAACACTAACTCGTGCCCTCACACGTACGCTAAACCTTAAGCGTTGCCGTACCCTAAATTGTGCCCTAATCCCTCCCCATTCCTTAACCCTAACCCTAACCCCATCCCTAAACCTGACCCCCTTCCGATGCCCTACCCTAACCAATGCCCTAATCTTAACCAGTACACAAACACTAACTCATGCCCTCAAACGTACGCTAACCCTTAAGCATTGTCGTACCCTATCCTGTACCCTAATCCCTCCCCATTCCCTAACCCTAACCCTAAGCGAAACCCTGAACGTGACCCTTTTCCGAGGCCTTACCCTCATCGGTGCCCTTGTCTTAACCAGTACACCAACACTAACTCGTGCCCTCACACTTACGCTAACCCTTAAGCATTGTCGTACCCTAACCTGTACCCTGATCCCTCTCCATTCCCTAACCCTAACCCTAACCCGAATCCTAACCCTGACCCTCACCCGAAGCCTTACCCTCACCCGTGCCCTAATCTTAACCAGGACACCAAGACTAACTCGTGCCCTCAAACGTACGCTAACACTAAACCGCAGAGGTACCCTAACCTGTACCCTAATCCCTCTCCATTCCCTAACCCTAACCCTAACCTGAAACCTAACCATGACACTCACCCGAAACTTTACCCTCACCCGTGTCCTAATTTTAACCAGTACATCAACACTAACCCATGCCCTCTAACGTACGCCAACCCTAAGCCATTGCCGTACCCTAACCTGTACCCTAATCAATCCCCATTCCCTAACCCTAACCCTAACCCTAACCCTTAACGTGACCCTCTTCCGAGGCCTTACCCTCACCCGTGCCCTAATCGTAAGCAGTACACTAACACTAACTAGTGACCTCACACGTACGCTAAACCTTAAGCGTTGTGGTACCCTAAACTGTGCCCTAATATCTCCCCATTCCCTAACCCTAACCCTAACCCGAATTCTATCCCTGACCCTCACCCGAAACCTTACACTCACCCGTGCCCTAATCTTAACCAGGACACCAACACTAATTTGTGCCCTCACACGTATGCTAACCCTTAATCGTTGTCTTACCCTAAACTGTACCCTAATCCCTCCCCATTCCCTAACCCTAACCCTAACCCGAATCCTAACCCTGACCCTCACCTGAAGCCTTACCCTCACCCGTGCCCTAATCTTAACCAGGACACTAACACTAACCCTTGCCCTCACACGAACGCTAACCCTTAAGCACTGTCGTACCCTAAGCTGTACCCTAATCCCTCTGCATTCCTTAACCCTAACCCTAACCCGAATCCTAACCCTGACCCTCACCCGAAGCTTTACCCTCACCCGTGCCCTAATCTTAACCAGGACACCAACACTAACTCGTGCCCTCACACGTACGCTACACCTTAAGCGTTGTCGTACCCTAAATTGTACCCTAATCCCTCCCCATTCCTTAACCCTAACCCTAACCCCATCCCTAAACCTGACCCACTTCCGATGCCCTACCCTAACCAATGCCCTAATCTTAACCAGTACACAAACACTAACTCATGCCCTCAAACGTACGCTAACCCTTAAGCATTGTCGTACCCTATCCTGTACCCTAATCCCTCCCCATTCCCTAACCCTAACCCTAAGCGAAACCCTGAACGTGACCCTTTTCCGAGGCCTTACCCTCATCGGTGCCGTTGTCTTAACCAGTACACCAACACTAACTCGTGCCCTCACACTTACGCTAACCCTTAAGCATTGTCGTACCCTAACCTGTACCCTAATCCCTCTCCATTCCCTAACCCTAACCCTAACCCGAAACCTAACCCTGATCCTCACCCGAAGCCTTACCCTCACCCGTGCCCTAATCTTAACCAGGACACCAAGACTAACTCGTGCCCTCAAACGTACGCTAACACTAAACCGCAGCGGTACCCTAACCTGTACCCTAATCCCTCTCCATTCCCTAACTCTAACCCTAACCTGAAACCTAACCATGACACTCACCCGAAACTTTACCCTCACCCGTGTCCTAATTTTAACCAGTACATCAACACTAACCCATGCCCTCTAACGTACGCCAAACCTAAGCCATTGCCGTACCCTAACCTGTACCCTAATCAATCCCCATTCCCTAACCCTAACCCTAACCCTTAACGTGACCCTCTTCCGAACCCTTACCCTCACCTGTGCCCTAATCGTAAGCAGTACACTAACACTAACTAGTGACCTCACACGTACGCTAAACCTTAAGCGTTGTGGTACCCTAAACTGTGCCCTAATATCTCCCCATTCCCTAACCCTAACCCTAACCCGAATTCTATCCCTGACCCTCACCCGAAACCTTACCCTCACCCGTGCCCTAATCTTAACCAGGACACCAACACTAACTTGTGCCCTCACACGTACGCTAACCCTTAATCGTTGTCGTACCCTAAACTGTACCCTAATCCCTCCCCATTCCCTAAACCTAACCCTAACCCGAATCCTAACCCTGACCCTCACATGAAGCCTTACCCTCACCCGTGCCCTAATCTTAACCAGGGCACTAACACTAACCCTTGCCCTCACACGAACGCTAACCCTTAAGCACTGTCGTACCCTAAGCTGTAGCCTAATCCCTCTGCATTCCTTAACCCTAACCCTAACCCGAATCCTAACCCTGACCCTCACCCGAAGCCTTACCCTCACCCGTGCCCTAATCTTAACCAGGACACCAACATTAACTCGTGCCCTCAAACGTACGCTAAACCTTAAGCGTTGCCGTACCCTAAATTGTGCCCTAATCCCTCCCCATTCCTTAACCCTAAGCCTAACCCCATCCCTAAACCTGACCCACTTCCGATGCCCTACCCTAACCAATGCCCTAATCTTAACCAGTACACAAACACTAACTCATGCCCTCAAACGTACGCTAACCCTTAAGCATTGTCGTACCCTATCCTGTACCCTACTCCCTCCCCATTCCCTAACCCTAACCCTAAGCGAAACCCTGAACGTGACCCTTTTCCGAGGCCTTACCATCATCGGTGCCGTTGTCTTAACCAGTACACCAACACTAACTCGTGCCCTCACACTTACGCTAACCCTTAAGCATTGTCGTACCCTAACCTGTACCCTAATCCCTCTCCATTCCCTAACCCTAACCCTAACCCGAATCCTAACCCTGACCCTCACCCGAAGCCTTACCCTCACCCGTGCCCTAATCTTAACCAGGACACCAAGACTAACTCGTGCCCTCAAACGTACGCTAACACTAAACCGCAGAGGTACCCTAACCTGTACCCTAATCCCTCTCCATTCCCTAACCCTAACCCTTACCTGAAACCTAACCATGACACTCACCCGAAACTTTACCCTCACCCGTGTCCTAATTTTAACCAGTACATCAACACTAACACATGCCCTCTAACGTACGCCAACCCTAAGCCATTGCCGTACCCTAACCTGTACCCTAATCAATCCCCATTCCCTAACCCTAACCCTAACCCTTAACGTGACCCCCTTCCAAAGCCTTACCCTCACCTGTGCCCTAATCGTAAGCAGTACACTAACAATAACTAGTGACCTCACACGTACGCTAAACCTTAAGCTTGTGGTACCCTAAACTGTGCCCTAATATCTCCCCATTCCCTAACCCTAACCCTAACCCGAATTCTATCCCTGACCCTCACCCGAAACCTTACCATCACCCGTGCCCTAATCTTAACCAGGACACCAACACTAACTTGTGCCCTCACACGTACGCTAACCCTTAATCGTTGTCGTACCCTAAACTGTACCCTAATCCCTCCCCATTCCCTAACCCTAACCCTAACCCGAATCCTAACCCTGACCCTCACATGAAGCCTTACCCTCACCCGTGCCCTAATCTTAACCAGGGCACTAACACTAACCCTTGCCCTCACACGAACGCTAACCCTTAAGCACTGTCGTACCCTAAGCTGTAGCCTAATCCCTCTGCATTCCTTAACCCTAACCCTAACCCGAATCCTAACCCTGACCCTCACCCGAAGCCTTACCCTCACCCGTGCCCTAATCTTAACCAGGACACCAACACTAACTCGTGCCCTCACACGTACGCTAAACCTTAAGCGTTGCCGTACCCTAAATTGTGCCCTAATCCCTCCCCATTCCTTAACCCTAACCCTAACCCCATCCCTAAACCTGACCCCCTTCCGATGCCCTACCCTAACCAATGCCCTAATCTTAACCAGTACACAAACACTAACTCATGCCCTCAAACGTACGCTAACCCTTAAGCATTGTCGTACCCTATCCTGTACCCTAATCCCTCCCCATTCCCTAACCCTAACCCTAAGCGAAACCCTGAACGTGACCCTTTTCCGAGGCATTACCCTCATCGGTGCCGTTGTCTTAACCAGTACACCAACACTAACTCGTGCCCTCACACTTACGCTAACCCTTAAGCATTGTCGTACCCTAACCTGAACCCTAATCCCTCTCCATTCCCTAACCCTAACCCTAACCCGAATCCTAACCCTGACCCTCACCCGAAGCCTTACCCTCACCCGTGCCCTAATCTTAACCAGGACACCAATACTAACTCGTGCCCTCAAACGTACGCTAACACTAAACCGCAGCGGTACCCTAACCTGTACCCTAATACCTCTCCATTCCCTAACTCTAACCCTAACCTGAAACCTAACCATGACACTCACCCGAAACTTTACCCTCACCCGTGTCCTAATTTTAACCAGTACATCAACACTAACCCATGCCCTCTAACGTACGCCAACCCTAAGCCATTGCCGTACCCTAACCTGTACCCTAATCAATCCCCATTCCCTAACCCTCACCCTAACCCTAACCCTTAACGTGACCCTCTTCCGAGGCCTTACCCTCACCTGTGCCCTAATCGTAAGCAGTACACTAACACTAACTAGTGACCTCACACGTACGCTAAACCTTAAGCGTTGTGGTACCCTAAACTGTGCCCTAATATCTCCCCATTCCCTAACCCTAACCCTAACCCGAATTCTATCCCTGAGCCTCACCCTAAACCTTACCCTCACCCGTGCCCTAATCTTAACCAGGACACCAACACTAACTTGTGCCCTCACACGTACGCTAACCCTTAATCGTTGTCGTACCCTAAACTGTACCCTAATCCCTCCCCATTCCCTAACCCTAACCCAACCCGAAATCTAATCCTGACCCTCACCTGAAGCCTTACCCTCACCCGTGCCCTAATCTTAACCATGACACTAACACTAACCCTTGCCCTCACACGAACGCTAACCCTTAACCACTGTCGTACCCTAAGCTGTAGCCTAATCCCTCTGCATTCCTTAACCCTAACCCTAACCCGAATCCTAACCCTGACCCTCACCCGAAGCCTTACCCTCACCCGTGCCCTAATCTTAACCAGGACACCAACACTAACTCGTGCCCTCACAGGTACGCTAAACCTTAAGCGTTGCCGTACCCTAAATTGTACCCTAATCCCTCCCCATTCCTTAAAGCTAACCCTAACCCCATCCCTAAACCTGACCCACTTCCGATGCCCTACCCTAACCAATGCCCTAATCTTAACCAGTACACAAACACTAACTCATGCCCTCAAACGTACGCTAACCCTTAAGCATTTTCGTACCCTATCCTGTACCCTAATCCCTCCCCATTCCCTAACCCTAACCCTAAGCGAAACCCTGAACGTGACCCTTTTCCGAGGCCTTACCCTCATCGGTGCCGTTGTCTTAACCAGTACACCAACACTAACTCGTGCCCTCACACTTACGCTAACCCTTAAGCATTGTCGTACCCTAACCTGTACCCTAATCCCTCTCCATTCCCTAACCCTAACCCTAACCCGAATCCTAACCGTGACCCTCACCCGAAGCCTTACCCTCACCCGTGCCCTAATCTTAACCAGGACACCAAGACTAACTCGTGCCCTCAAACGTACGCTAACACTAAACCGCAGCGGTACCTTAACCTGTACCCTAATCCCTCTCCATTCCCTAACTCTAACCCTAACCTGAAACCTAACCATGACACTCACCCGAAACTTTACCCTCACCCGTGTCCTAATTTTAACCAGTACATCAACACTAACCCATGCCCTCTAACGTACGCCAACGCTAAGCCATTGCCGTACCCTAACCTGTACCCTAATCAATCCCCATTCCCTAACCCTAACCCTAACCCTAACCCTTAACGTGACCCTCTTCCGAGGCCTTACCCTCACCTGTGCCCTAATCGTAAGCAGTACACTAACACTAACTAGTGACCTCACACGTACGCTAAACCTTAAGCGTTGTGGTACCCTAAACTGTGCCTTAATATCTCCCCATTCCCTAACCCTAACCCTAACCCGAATTCTATCCCTGACCCTCACCCGAAACCTTACACTCACCCATGCCCTAATCTTAACCAGGACACCAACACTAATTTGTGCCCTCACACGTACGCTAACCCTTAATCGTTGTCTTACCCTAAACTGTACCCTAATCCCTCCCCATTCCCTAAACCTAACCCTAACCCGAATCCTAACCCTGACCCTCACCTGAAGCCTTACCCTCACCCGTGCCCTAATGTTAACCAGGACACTAACACTAACCCTTGCCCTCACACGAACGCTAACCCTTAAGCACTGTCGTACCCTAAGCTGTACCCTACTCCCTCTGCATACCTTAACCCTAACCCTAACCCGAATCCTAACCCTGACCCTCACCCGAAGCCTTACCCTCACCCGTGCCCTAATCTTAACCAGGACACCAACATTAACTCGTGCCCTCACACGTACGCTAAACCTTAAGCGTTGTCGTACCCTAAATTGTACCCTAATCCCTCCGCATTCCTTAACCCTAACCCTAACCCCATCCCTAAACCTGACCCACGTCCGATGCCCTACCCTAACCAATGCCCTAATCTTAACCAGTACACAAACACTAACTCATGCCCTCAAACGTACGCTAACCCTTAAGCATTGTCGTACCCTATCCTGTACCCTAATCCCTCCCCATTCCCTAACCCTAACCCTAAGCGAAACCCTGAACGTGACCCTTTTCCGAGGCCTTACCCTCATCGGTGCCCTTGTCTTAACCAGTACACCAACACTAACTCGTGCCCTCACACTTACGCTAACCCTTAAGCATTGTCGTACCCTAACCTGTACCCTAATCCCTCTCCATTCCCTAACCCTAACCCTAACCCGAATCCTAACCCTGACCCTCACACGAAGCCTTACCCTCACCCGTGCCCTAATCTTAACCAGGACACCAAGACTAACTCGTGCCCTCAAACGTACGCTAACACTAAACCGCAGAGGTACCCTAACCTGTACCCTAATCCCTCTCCATTCCCTAACCCTAACCCTAACCTGAAACCTAACCATGACACTCACCCGAAACTTTACCCTCACCCGTGTCCTAATTTTAACCAGTACATCAACACTAACCCATGCCCTCTAACGTACGCCAACCCTAAGCCATTGCCGTACCCTAACCTGTACCCTAATCAATCCCCATTCCCTAACCCTAACCCTAACCCTTAACGTGACCCTCTTCCGAAGCCTTACCCTCACCTGTGCCCTAATCGTAAGCAGTACACTAACACTAACTAGTGACCTCACACGTACGCTAAACCTTAAGCGTTGTGGTACCCTAAACTGTGCCCTAATATCTCCCCATTCCCTAACCCTAACCCTAACCCGAATTCTATCCCTGACCCTCACCCGAAACCTTACCCTCACCCGTGCCCTAATCTTAACCAGGACACCAACACTAACTTGTGCCCTCACACGTACGCTAACCCTTAATCGTTGTCGTACCCTAAACTGTACCCTAATCCCTCCCCATTCCCAAACCCTAACCCTAACCCGAATCCTAACCCTGACCCTCACATGAAGCCTTACCCTCACCCGTGCCCTAATCTTAACCAGGGCACTAACACTAACCCTTGCCCTCACACGAACGCTAACCCTTAAGCACTGTCGTACCCTAAGCTGTAGCCTAATCCCTCTGCATTCCTTAACCCTAACCCTAACCCGAATCCTAACCCTGACCCTCACCCGAAGCCTTACCCTCACCCGTGCCCTAATCTTAACCAGGACACCAACACTAACTCGTGCCCTCAAACGTACGCTAAACCTTAAGCGTTGCCGTACCCTAAATTGTGCCCTAATCCCTCCCCATTCCTTAACCCTAAGCCTAACCCCATCCCTAAACCTGACCCACTTCCGATGCCCTACCCTAACCAATGCCCTAATC
Organism: Inia geoffrensis; assembly: GCA_036417435.1. Classification (NCBI taxonomy): domain Eukaryota; kingdom Metazoa; phylum Chordata; class Mammalia; order Artiodactyla; family Iniidae; genus Inia; species Inia geoffrensis. The sequence continues at coordinate 190,498,844 of CM070899.1, read as the reverse complement.
TTAACCAGTACACAAACACTAACTCATGCCCTCAAACGTACGCTAACCCTTAAGCATTGTCGTACCCTATCCTGTACCCTACTCCCTCCCCATTCCCTAACCCTAACCCTAAGCGAAACCCTGAACGTGACCCTTTTCCGAGGCCTTACCATCATCGGTGCCGTTGTCTTAACCAGTACACCAACACTAACTCGTGCCCTCACACTTACGCTAACCCTTAAGCATTGTCGTACCCTAACCTGTACCCTAATCCCTCTCCATTCCCTAACCCTAACCCTAACCCGAATCCTAACCCTGACCCTCACCCGAAGCCTTACCCTCACCCGTGCCCTAATCTTAACCAGGACACCAAGACTAACTCGTGCCCTCAAACGTACGCTAACACTAAACCGCAGAGGTACCCTAACCTGTACCCTAATCCCTCTCCATTCCCTAACCCTAACCCTTACCTGAAACCTAACCATGACACTCACCCGAAACTTTACCCTCACCCGTGTCCTAATTTTAACCAGTACATCAACACTAACCCATGCCCTCTAACGTACGCCAACCCTAAACCATTGCCGTACCCTAACCTGTACCCTAATCAATCCCCATTCCCTAACCCTAACCCTAACCCTAACCCTTAACGTGACCCTCTTCCGAGGCCTTACCCTCACCCGTGCCCTAATCGTAAGCAGTACACTAACACTAACTAGTGACCTCACACGTACGCTAAACCTTAAGCGTTGTGATACCCTAAACTGTGCCCTAATATCTCCCCATTCCCTAACCCTAACCCTAACCCGAATTCTATCCCTGACCCTCACCCGAAACCTTACACTCACCCGTGCCCTAATCTTAACCAGGACACCAACACTAATTTGTGCCCTCACACGTATGATAACCCTTAATCGTTGTCTTACCCTAAACTGTACCCTAATCCCTCCCCATTTCCTAACCCTAACCCTAACCCGAATCCTAACCCTGACCCTCACCTGAAGCCTTACCCTCACCCGTGCCCTAATCTTAACCAGGACACTAACACTAACCCTTGCCCTCACACGAACGCTAACCCTTAAGCACTGTCGTACCCTAAGCTGTACCCTAATCCCTCTGCATTCCTTAACCCTAACCCTAACCCGAATCCTAACCCTGACCCTCACCCGAAGCCTTACCCTCACCCGTGCCCTAATCTTAACCAGGACACCAACACTAACTCGTGCCCTCACACGTACGCTACACCTTAAGCGTTGTCGTACCCTAAATTGTACCCTAATCCCTCCCCATTCCTTAACCCTAACCCTAACCCCATCCCTAAACCTGACCCACTTCCGATGCCCTACCCTAACCAATGCCCTAATCTTAACCAGTACACAAACACTAACTCATGCCCTCAAACGTACGCTAACCCTTAAGCATTGTCGTACCCTATCCTGTACCCTAATCCCTCCCCATTCCCTAACCCTAACCCTAAGCGAAACCCTGAACGTGACCCTTTTCCGAGGCCTTACCCTCATCGGTGCCGTTGTCTTAACCAGTACACCAACACTAACTCGTGCCCTCACACTTATGCTAACCCTTAAGCATTGTCGTACCCTAACCTGTACCCTAATCCCTCTCCATTCCCTAACCCTAACCCTAACCCGAATCCTAACCCTGACCCTCACCCGAAGCCTTACCCTCACCCGTGCCCTAATCTTAACCAGGACACCAAGACTAACTCGTGCCCTCAAACGTACGCTAACACTAAACCGCAGCGGTACCCTAACCTGTACCCTAATCCCTCTCCATTCCCTAACTCTAACCCTAACCTGAAACCTAACCATGACACTCACCCGAAACTTTACCCTCACCCGTGTCCTAATTTTAACCAGTACATCAACACTAACCCATGCCCTCTAACGTACGCCAACCCTACGCCATTGCCGTACCCTAACCTGTACCCTAATCAATCCCCATTCCCTAACCCTAACCCTAACCCTTAACGTGACCCCCTTCCAAAGCCTTACCCTCACCTGTGCCATAATCGTAAGCAGTACACTAACAATAACTAGTGACCTCACACGTACGCTAAACCTTAAGCATTGTGGTACCCTAAACTGTGCCCTAATATCTCCCCATTCCCTAACCCTAACCCTAACCCGAATTCTATCCCTGACCCTCACCCGAAACCTTACCCTCACCCGTGCCCTAATCTTAACCAGGACACCAACACTAACTTGTGCCCTCACACGTACGCTAACCCTTAATCGTTGTCGTACCCTAAACTGTACCCTAATCCCTCCCCATTCCCTAACCCTAACCCTAACCCGAATCCTAACCCTGACCCTCACATGAAGCCTTACCCTCACCCGTGCCCTAATCTTAACCAGGGCACTAACACTAATCCTTGCCCTCACACGAACGCTAACCCTTAAGCACTGTCGTACCCTAAGCTGTAGCCTAATCCCTCTGCATTCCTTAACCCTAACCCTAACCCGAATCCTAACCCTGACCCTCACCCGAAGCCTTACCCTCACCCGTGCCCTAATCTTAACCAGGACACCAACACTAACTCGTGCCCTCACACGTACGCTAAACCTTAAGCGTTGCCGTACCCTAAATTGTGCCCTAATCCCTCCCCATTCCTTAACCCTAACCCTAACCCCATCCCTAAACCTGACCCACTTCCGATGCCCTACCCTAACCAATGCCCTAATCTTAACCAGTACACAAACACTAACTCATGCCCTCAAACGTACGCTAACCCTTAAGCATTGTCGTACCCTATCCTGTACCCTAATCCCTCCCCATTCCCTAACCCTAACCCTAAGCGAAACCCTGAACGTGACCCTTTTCCGAGGCCTTACACTCATCGGTGCCGTTGTCTTAACCAGTACACCAACACTAACTCGTGCCCTCACACTTATGCTAACCCTTAAGCATTGTCGTACCCTAACCTGTATCCTAATCCCTCTCCATTCCCTAACCCTAACCCTAACCCGAATCCTAACCCTGACCCTCACCCGAAGCCTTACCCTCACCCGTGCCCTAATCTTAACCAGGACACCAAGACTAACTCGTGCCCTCAAACGTACGCTAACACTAAACCGCAGCGGTACCCTAACCTGTACCCTAATCCCTCTCCATTCCCTAACTCTAACCCTAACCTGAAACCTAACCATGACACTCACCCGAAACTTTACCCTCACCCGTGTCCTAATTTTAACCAGTACATCAACACTAACCCATGCCCTCTAACGTACGCCAACCCTAAGCCATTGCCGTACCCTAACCTGTACCCTAATCAATCCCCATTCCCTAACCCTAACCCTAACCCTAACCCTTAACGTGACCCTCTTCCGAGGCCTTACCCTCACCTGTGCCCTAATCGTAAGCAGTACACTAACACTAACTAGTGACCTCACACGTACGCTAAACCTTAAGCGTTGTGGTACCCTAAACTGTGCCCTAATATCTCCCCATTCCCTAACCCTAACCCTAACCCGAATTCTATCCCTGAGCCTCACCCTAAACCTTACCCTCACCCGTGCCCTAATCTTAACCAGGACACCAACACTAACTTGTGCCCTCACACGTACGCTAACTCTTAATCGTTGTCGTACCCTAAACTGTACCCTAATCCCTCCCCATTCCCTAACCCTAACCCAACCCGAAATCTAATCCTGACCCTCACCTGAAGCCTTACCCTCACCCGTGCCCTAATCTTAACCATGACACTAACACTAACCCTTGCCCTCACACGAACGCTAACCCTTAACCACTGTCGTACCCTAAGCTGTAGCCTAATCCCTCTGCATTCTTTAACCCTAACCCTAAAACGAATCCTAACCCTGACCCTCACCCGAAGCCTTACCCTCACCCGTGCCCTAATCTTAACCAGGACACCAACACTAACTCGTGCCCTCACAGGTACGCTAAACCTTAAGCGTTGCCGTACCCTAAATTGTACCCTAATCCCTCCCAATTCCTTAAAGCTAACCCTAACCCCATCCCTAAACCTGACCCACTTCCGATGCCCTACCCTAACCAATGCCCTAATCTTAACCAGTACACAAACACTAACTCATGCCCTCAAACGTACGCTAACCCTTAAGCATTTTCGTACCCTATCTTGTACCCTAATCCCTCCCCATTCCCTAACCCTAACCCTAAGCGAAACCCTGAACGTGACCCTTTTCCGAGGCCTTACCCTCATCGGTGCCCTTGTCTTAACCAGTACACCAACACTAACTCGTGCCCTCACACTTACGCTAACACTTAAGCATTGTCGTACCCTAACCTGTACCCTAATCCCTCTCCATTCCCTAACCATAACCCTAACCCGAATCCTAACCCTGACCCTCACCCGAAGCCTTACCCTCACCCGTGCCCTAATCTTAACCAGGACACCAAGACTAACTCGTGCCCTCAAACGTACGCTAACACTAAACCGCAGCGGTACCCTAACCTGTACCCTAATCCCTCTCCATTCCCTAACTCTAACCCTAACCTGAAACCGAACCATGGCACTCACCCGAAACTTTACCCTCACCCGTGTCCTAATTTTAACCAGTACATCAACACTAACCCATGCCCTCTAACGTACGCCAACCCTAAGCCATTGCCGTACCCTAACCTGTATCCTAATCAATCCCCATTCCCTAACCCTAACCCTAACCCTAACCCTTAACGTGACCCTCTTCCGAGGCCTTACCCTCACCTGTGCCCTAATCGTAAGCAGTACACTAACACTAACTAGTGACCTCACACGTACGCTAAACCTTAAGCGTTGTGGTACCCTAAACTGTGCCCTAATATCTCCCCATTCCCTAACCCTAACCCTAACCCGAATTCTATCCCTGAGCCTCACCCTAAACCTTACCCTCACCCGTGCCCTAATCTTAACCAGGACACCAACACTAACTTGTGCTCTCACACGTACGCTAACCCTTAATCGTTGTCGTACCCTAAACTGTACCCTAATCCCTCCCCATTCCCTAACCCTAACCCAACCCGAAATCTAATCCTGACCCTCACCTGAAGCCTTACCCTCACCCGTGCCCTAATCTTAACCATGACACTAACACTAACCCTTGCCCTCACACGAACGCTAACCCTTAACCACTGTCGTACCGTAAGCTGTAGCCTAATCCCTCTGCATTCCTTAACCCTAACCCTAAAACGAATCCTAACCCTGACCCTCACCCGAAGCCTTACCCTCACCCGTGCCCTAATCTTAACCAGGACACCAACACTAACTCGTGCCCTCACAGGTACGCTAAACCTTAAGCGTTGCCGTACCCTAAATTGTACCCTAATCCCTCCCCATTCCTTAAAGCTAACCCTAACCCCATCCCTAAACCTGACCCACTTCCGATGCCCTACCCTAACCAATGCCCTAATCTTAACCAGTACACAAACACTAACTCATGCCCTCAAACGTACGCTAACCCTTAAGCATTTTCGTACCCTATCCTGTACCCTAATCCCTCCCCATTCCCTAACCCTAACCCTAAGCGAAACCCTGAACGTGACCCTTTTCCGAGGCCTTACCCTCATCGGTGCCCTTGTCTTAACCAGTACACCAACACTAACTCGTGCCCTCACACTTACGCTAACACTTAAGCATTGTCGTACCCTAACCTGTACCCTAATCCCTCTCCATTCCCTAACCATAACCCTAACCCGAATCCTAACCCTGACCCTCACCCGAAGCCTTACCCTCACCCGTGCCCTAATCTTAACCAGGACACCAAGACTAACTCGTGCCCTCAAACGTACGCTAACACTAAACCGCAGCGGTACCCTAACCTGTACCCTAATCCCTCTCCATTCCCTAACTCTAACCCTAACCTGAAACCGAACCATGACACTCACCCGAAACTTTACCCTCACCCGTGTCCTAATTTTAACCAGTACATCAACACTAACCCATGCCCTCTAACGTACGCCAACGCTAAGCCATTGCCGTACCCTAACCTGTACCCTAATCAATCCCCATTCCCTAACCCTAACCCTAACCCTAACCCTTAACGTGACCCTCTTCCGAGGCCTTACCCTCACCTGTGCGCTAATCGTCAGCAGTACACTAACACTAACTAGTGACCTCACACGTACGCTAAACCTTAAGCGTTGTGGTACCCTAAACTGTGCCCTAATATCTCCCCATTCCATAACCCTAACCCTAACCCGAATTCTATCCCTGACCCTCACCCGAAACCTTACCCTCACCCGTGCCCTAATCTTAACCAGGACACCAACACTAACTTGTGCCCTCACACGTACGCTAACCCTTAATCGTTGTCGTACCCTAAACTGTACCCTAATCCCTCCCCATTCCCTAACCCTAACCCTAACCCGAATCCTAACCCTGACCCTCACATGAAGCCTTACCCTCACCCGTGCCCTAATCTTAACCAGGACACTAACACTAACCCTTGCCCTCACACGAACGCTAACCCTTAAGCACTGTCGTACCCTAAGCTGTAGCCTAAACCCTCTGCATTCCTTAACCCTAACCCTAACCCGAATCCTAACCCTGACCCTCACCCGAAGCCTTACCCTCACCCGTGCCCTAATCTTAACCAGGACACCAAAACTAACTCGTGCCCTCACACGTACGCTAAACCTTAAGCGTTGCCGTACCCTAAATTGTACCCTAATCCCTCCCCATTCCTTAACCCTAACCCTAACCCCATCCCTAAACCTGACCCACTTCCGATGCCCTACCCTAACCAATGCCCTAATCTTAACCAGTACACAAACACTAACTCATGACCTCAAACGTACGCTAACCCTTAAGCATTGTCGTACCCTATCCTGTACCCTAATCCCTCCCCATTCCCTAACCCTAACCCTACGCGAAACCCTGAACGTGACCCTTTTCCGAGGCCTTACCATCATCGGTGCCCTTGTCTTAACCAGTACACCAACACTAACTCGTGCCCTCAAACGTACGCTAACCCTTAAGCATTGTCATACCCTAACCTGTACCCTAATCCCTCTCCATTCCCTAACCCTAACCCTAACCCGAATCCTAACCCTGACCCTCACCCGAAGCCGTACCCTCACCCGTTCCCTAATCTTAACCAGGACACCAAGACTAACTCGTGCCCTCAAACGTACGCTAACACTAAACCGCAGCGGTACCCTAACCTGTACCCTAATCCCTCTCCATTCCCTAACCCTAACCCTAACCTGAAACCTAACCATGACACTCACCCGAAACTTTACCCTCACCCGTGTCCTAATTTTAACCAGTACATCAACACTAACCCATGCCCTCTAACGTACGCCAATCCTAAGCCATTGCCGAACCCTAAACTGTACCCTAATCATTCCCCATTCCCTAACCCTAACCCTAACCCTAACCCTTAACGTGACCCTCTTCCGAGGCCTTACCCTCACCTGTGCCCTAATCGTAAGCAGTACACTAACACTAACTAGTGACCTCACACGTACGCTAAACCTTAAGCGTTGTGGTACCCTAAACTGTGCCCTAATATCTCCCCATTCCCTAACCCTAACCCTAACCCGAATTCTATCCCTGACCCTCACCCGAAACCTTACCCTCACCCGTGCCCTAATCTTAACCAGGACACCAAGACTAACTCGTGCCCTCACACGTACGCTAACACTAAACCGCAGCGGTACCCTAACCTGTACCCTAATCCCTCTCCATTCCCTAACTCTAACCCTAACCTGACACCTAACCATGACACTCACCCGAAACTTTACCCTCACCCGTGTCCTAATTTTAACCAGTACATCAACACTAACCCATGCCCTCTAACGTACGCCAACCCTAAGCCATTGCCGTACACTAACCTGTACCCTAATCAATCCCCATTCCCTAACCCTAACCCTAACCCTAACCCTTAACGTGACCCACTTCCGAGGCCTTACCCTCACCGTGCCCTAATCGTAAGCAGTACACTAACACTAACTAGTGACCTCACACGTACGCTAAACCTTAAGCGTTGTGGTACCCTAAACTGTGCCCTAATATCTCCCCATTCCCTAACCCTAACCCTAACCCGAATTCTATCCCTGACCCTCACCCGAAACCTTACCCTCACCCGTGCCCTAATCTTAACCACGACACCAACACTAACTTGTGCCCTCACACGTACGCTAACCCTTAATCGTTGTCGTACCCTAAACTGTACCCTAATCCCTCCCCATTCCCTAACCCTAACCCTAACCCGAATCCTAACCCTGACCCTCACCTGAAGCCTTACCCTCACCCGAGCCCTAATCTTAACCAGGACACTAACACTAACCCTTGCCCTCACACGAAGGCTAACCCTTAAGCACTGTCGTACCCTAAGCTGTAGCCTAATCCCTCTGCATTCCTTAACCCTAACCCTAACCCGAATCCTAACCCTGACCCTCACCCGAAGCCTTACCCTCACCCGTACCCTAATCTTAACCAGGACACCAACACTAACTCGTGCCCTCACACGTACGCCAAACCTTAAGCGCTGTCGTACCCTTAATTGTACCCTAATCCCTCCCCATTACTTAACCCTAACCCTAACCCCATCCCTAAACCTGACCCACTTCCGATGCCCTACCCTAACCAATGCCCTAATCTTAACCAGTACACAAACACTAACTCATGCCCTCAAACGTACGCTAACCCTTAAGCTTTGTCGTACCCTATCCTGTACCCTAATCCCTCCCCATTCCCTAACCCTAACCCTAAGCGAAACCCTGAACGTGACCCTTTTCCGAGGCCTTACCCTCATCGGTGCCCTTGTCTTAACCAGTACACCAACACTAACTCGTGCCCTCACACTTACGCTAACCCTTAAGCATTGTCGTACCCTAACCTGTACCCTAATCCCTCTCCATTCCCTAACCATAACCCTAACCCGAATCCTAACCCTGACCCTCACCCGAAGCCTTATCCTCACCCGTGCCCTAATCTTAACCAGGACACCAAGACTAACTCGTGCCCTCAAACGTACGCTAACACTAAACCGCAGCGGTACCCTAACCTGTACCCTAATCCCTTTCCATTCCCTAACTCTAACCCTAACCTGAAACCTAACCATGACACTCACCCGAAACTTTACCCTCACCCGTGTCCTAATTTTCACCAGTACATCAACACTAACCCATGCCCTCTAACGTACGCCAACCCTAAGCCATTGCCGTACCATAACCTGTACCCTAATCAATCCCCATTCCCTAACCCTAACCCTAACCCTAACTCTTAACGTGACCCTCTTCCGAGGCCTTGCCCTCACCTGTGCCCTAATCGTAAGCAGTACACTAACACTAACTAGTGACCTCACACGTACGCTATACCTTAAGCGTTGTGGTACCCTAAACTGTGCCCTAATATCTCCCCATTCCCTAACCCTAACCCTAACCCGAATTCTATCCCTGACCCTCACCCGAAACCTTACACTCACCCGTGCCTTAATCTTAACCAGGACACCAACACTAACTTGTGCCCTCACACGTACGGTAACCCTTAATCGTTGTCGTACCCTAAACTGTACCCTAATCCCTCCCCATTCCCTAACCCTAACCCTAACCCGAATCCTAACCCTGACCCTCACCTGAAGCCTTACCCTCACCCGTGCCCTAATCTTAACCAGGACACTAACACTAACCCTTGCCCTCACACGAACGCTAACCCTTAAGCACTGTCGTACCCTAAGCTGTAGCTTAATCCCTCTGCATTCCTTAACCCTAACCCTAACCCGAATCCTAACCCTGACCCTCACCCGAAGCCTTACCTTCACCCGTGCCCTAATCTTAACCAGGACACCAACACTAACTCGTGCCCTCACACGTACGCTAAACCTTAAGCGTTGCCGTACCCTAAATTGTACCCTAATCCCTCCCCATTCCTTAACCCTAACCCTAACCCCATCCCTAAACCTGACCCACTTCCGATGCCCTACCCTAACCAATGCCCTAATCTTAACCAGTACACAAACACTAACTCATGCCCTCAAACGTACGCTAACCCTTAAGCATTGTCGTACCCTATCCTGTACCCTAATCCCTCCCCATTCCCTAACCCTAACCCTAAGCGAAACCCTGAACGTGACCATTTTCCGAGGCCTTACCCTCATCGGTGCCCTTGTCTTAACCAGTACACCAACACTAACTCGTGCCCTCACACTTACGCTAACCCTTAAGCATTGTCGTACCCTAACCTGTACCCTAATCCCTCTCTATTCCCTAACCCTAACCCTAACCCGAATCCTAACCCTGACCCTCACCCGAAGCCTTACCCTCACCCGTGCCCTAATCTTAACCAGGACACCAAGACTAACTCGTGCCCTCAAACGTAAGGTAACACTAAACCGCAGCGTTACCCTAACCTGTACCCTAATACCTCTCCATTCCCTAACTCGAACCCTAACCTGAAACCTAACCATGACACTCACCCGAAACTTTACCCTCACCCGTGTCCTAATTTTAACCAATACATCAACACTAACCCATGCCCTCTAACGTACGCCAACCCTAAGCCATTGCCGTACCCTAACCTGTACCCTAATCAATCCCCATTCCCTAACCCTAACCCTAACCCTAACCCTTAACGTGACCCTCTTCCGAGGCCTTACCCTCACCTGTGCCCTAATCGTAAGCAGTACACTAACACTAACTAGTGAACTCACATGTACGCTAAACCTTAAGCGTTGTGGTACCCTAAACTGTGCCCTAATATCTCCCCATTCCCTAACCCTAACCCTAACCCGAATTCAATCCCTGACCCTCACCCGAAACCTTACACTCACCCGTGCCCTAATCTTAACCAGGACACCAACACTAATTTGTGCCCTCACACGTACGCTAACCCTTAATCGTTGTCTTACCCTAAACTGTACCCTAATCCCTCCCCATTCCCTAACCCTAACCCTAACCCGAATCCTAACCCTGACCCTCACCTGAAGCCTTACCCTCACCCGTGCCCTAATCTTAACCAGGACACTAACACTAACCCTTGCCCTCACACGAACGCTAACCCTTAAGCACTGTCGTACCCTAAGCTGTACCCTAATCCCTCTGCATTCCTTAACCCTAACCCTAACCCGAATCCTAACCCTGACCCTCACCCGAAGCCTTACCCTCACCCGTGCCCTAATCTTAACCAGGACACCAACACTAACTCGTGCCCTCACATGTACGCTAAACCTTAAGCGTTGCCGTACCCTAAATTGTACCCTAATCCCTCCCCATTCCTTAACCCTAACCCTAACCCCATCCCTAAACCTGACCCACTTCCGATGCCCTACCCTAACCAATGCCCTAATCTTAACCAGTACACAAACACTAACTCATGCCCTCAAACGTACGCTAACCCTTAAGCATTGTCGTACCCTATCCTGTACCCTAATCCCTCCCCATTCCCTAACCCTAACCCTAAGCGAAACCCTGAACGTGACCCTTTTCCGAGGCCTTACCCTAATCGGTGCCGTTCTCTTAACCAATACACCAACACTAACTCGTGCCCTCACACTTACTCTAACCCTTAAGCATTGTCATACCCTAACCTGTACCCTAATCCCTCTCCATTCCCTAACCCTAACCCTAATCCGAATCCTAACCCTGACCCTCACCCGAAGCCTTACCCTCACCCGTGCCCTAATCTTAACCAGGACACCAAGACTAACTCGTGCCCTCAAACGTACGCTAACACTAAACCGCAGCGGTACCCTAACCTGTACCCTAATCCCTCTCTATTCCCTAACTCTAACCCTAACCTGAAACTTAACCATGACACTCACCCGAAACTTTACCCTCACCCGTGTCCTAATTTTAACCAGTACATCAACACTAACACATGCCCTCTAACGTACGCCAACCCTAAGCCATTGCCGTACCCTAACCTGTACCCTAATCAATCCCCATTCCCTAACCCTAACCCTAACCCTAACCCTTAACGTGACCCTCTTCCGAGGCCTTACCCTCACCTGTGCCCTAATCGTAAGCAGTACACTAACACTAACTAGTGACCTCACACGTACGCTAAACCTTAAGCGTTGTGGTACCCTAAACTGTGCCCTAATATCTCCCCACTCCCTAACCCTAACCCTAACCCGAATTCTATCCCTGACCCTCACCCAAAACCTTACCCTCACCCGTGCCCTAATCTTAACCAGGACACCAACACTAACTTGTGCCCTCACACGTACGCTAACCCTTAATCGTTGTCGTACCCTAAACTGTACCCTAATCCCTCCCCATTCCCTAACCCTAACCCTAACCCGAATCCTAACCCTGACCCTCACCTGAAGCCTTACCCTCACCCGTGCCCTAATCTTAACCAGGACACTAACACTAACCCTTGCCCTCACACGAACGCTAACCCTTAAGCACTGTCGTACCCTAAGCTGTAGCCTAATCCCTCTGCATTCCTTAACCCTAACCCTAACCCGAATCGTAACCCTGACCCTCACCCGAAGCCTTACCCTCACCCGTGCCATAATCTTAACCAGGACACCAACACTAACTCGTGCCCTCACACGTACGCTAAACCTTAAGCGTTGCCGTACCCTAAATTGTACCCTAATCCCTCCCCATTCCTTAACCCTAACCCTAACCCTATCCCTAAACCTGACCCACTTCCGATGCCCTACCCTAAGCAATGCCCTAATCTTAACCAGTACACAAACACTAACTCATGCCCTCAAACGTACGCTAACCCTTAAGCATTGTCGTACCCTATCCTGTACCCTAATACCTCCCCATTCCCTAACCCTAACCCTAAGCGAAACCCTGAACGTGACCCTTTTCCGAGGCCTTACCCTCATCGGTGCCCTTGTCTTAACCAGTACACCAACACTAACTCGTGCCCTCACACTTTCGCTAACCCTTAAGCATTGTCGTACCCTAACCTGTACCCTAATCCCTCTCCATTCCCTAACCCTAACCCTAACCCGAATCCTAACCCTGACCCTCACCCGAAGCCTTACCCTCACCCGTGCCCTAATCTTAACCAGGACACCAAGACTAACTCGTGCCCTCACACGTACGCTAACACTAAACCGCAGCGGTACCCTAACCTGTACCCGAATCCCTCTCCATTCCCTAACCCTAACCCTAACCTGAAACCTAACCATGACACTCACCCAAAACTTTACCCTCACCCGTGTCCTAATTTTAACCAGTACATCAACACTAACCCATGCCCTCTAACGTACGCCAACCCTAAGCCATTGCCGTAGCCTAACCTGTACCCTAATCAATCCCCATTCCCTAACCCTAACCCTAACCCTAACCCTTAACGTGACCCTCTACCGAGGCCTTACCCTCACCCGTGCCCTAATCGTAAGCAGTAGACTAACACTAACCAGTGACCTCACACGTACGCTAAACCTTAAGCGTTGTGGTACCCTAAACTGTGCGCTAATATCTCCCCATTCCCTAACCCTAACCCTAACCCGAATTCTATCCCTGACCCTCACCCGAAACCTTACCCTCACCCGTGCCCTAATCTTAACCAGGACACCAACACTAACTTGTGCCCTCACACGTACGCTAACCCTTAATCGTTGTCGTACCCTAAACTGTACCCTAATCCCTCCCCATTCCCAAACCCTAACCCTAACCCGTATCCTAACCCTGACCCTCACCTGAAGCCTTACACTCACCCGTGCCCTAATCTTAACCAGGACACTAACACTAACCCTTGCCCTCACACGAACGCTAACCCTTGAGCACTGTCGTACCCTAAGCTGTATCCTAATCCCTCTGCATTCCTTAACCCTAACCGTAACCCGAATCCTAACCCTGACCCTCACCCGAAGCCTTACTCTCACCCGTGCCCTAATCTTAACCAGGACACCAACACTAACTCGTGCCCTCACACGTACGGTAAACCTTAAGCGTTGTCGTACCCTAAATTGTACCCTAATCCCTCCCCATTCCTTAACCCTAACCCTAACCCCATCCCTAAACCTGACCCACTTCCGATGCCCTACCCTAACCAATGCCCTAATCTTAACCAGTACACAAACACTAACTCATGGCCTCAAACGTACGCTAACCCTTAAGCATTGTCGTACCCTATCCTGTACCCTAATCCCTCCCCATTCCCTAACCCTAACCCTAAGCGAAACCCTGAACGTGACCCTTTTCCGAGGCCTTACCCTCATCGGTGCCGTTGTCTTAACCAGTACACCAACACTAACTCGTGCCCTCACACTTACGCTAACCCTTAAGCATTGTCGTACCCTAACCTGTACCCTAATCCCTCTCCATTCCCTAACCCTAACCCTAACCCGAATCCTAACCCTGACCCTCACCCGAAGCCTTACCCTCACCGGTGCCCTAATCTTAACCAGGACACCAAGACTAACTCGTGCCCTCAAACGTACGCTAACACTAAACCGCAGCGGTACCCTAACCAGTACCCTAATCCCTTTCCATTCCCTACCCCTAACCCTAACCTGAAACCTAACCATGACACTCACCCGAAACTTTACCCTCACGCGTGTCCTAATTTTAACCAGTACATCAACACTAACCCATTCCCTCTAACGTACGCCAAACCTAAGCCATTGCCGTACCCTAACCTGTACCCTAATTAATCCCCATTCCCTAACCCTAACCCTAACTCTAACCCTTAACGTGACCCTCTTCCGAGGCCTTACCCTCACCCGTGCCCTAATCGTAAGCAGTACACTAACACTAACTAGTGACCTCACACGTACGCTAAACCTTAAGCGTTGTGGTACCCTAAACTGTGCCCTAATATCTCCCCATTCCCTAACCCTAACCCTAACCCGAATTCTATACCTGACCCTCACCCGAAACCTTACCCTCACCCGTGCCCTAATCTTAACCAGGACCCCAACACTAACTTGTGCCCTCACACGTACGCTAACCCTTACTCGTTGTCGTACCCTAAACTGTACCCTAATCCCTCCCCATTCCCTAACCCTAACCCTAACCCGAATCCTAACCCTGACCCTCACCTGAAGCCTTACCCTCACCCGTGCCCTAATCTTAACCAGGACACTAACAGTAACCCTTGCCCTCACACGAACGCTAACCCTTAAGCACTGTCGTACCCTAAGCTGTAGCCTAATCCCTCTGCATTCCTTAACCCTAACCCTAACCCGAATCGTAACCCTGACCCTCACCCGAAGCCTTACCCTCACCCGTGCCCTAATCTTAACCAGGACACCAACACTAACTCGTGCCCTCACACGTACGCTAAACCTTAAGCGTTGCCGTACCCTAAATTGTACCCTAATCCCTCCCCATTCCTTAACCCTAACCCTAACCCCATCCCTAAACCTGACCCACTTCCGATGCCCTACCCTAAGCAATGCCCTAATCTTAACCAGTACACAAACACTAACTCATGCCCTCAAACGTACGCTAACCCTTAAGCATTGTCGTACCCTATCCTGTACCCTAATACCTCCCCATTCCCTAACCTTAACCCTAAGCGAAACCCTGAACGTGACCCTTATCCGAGGCCTTACCCTCATCGGTGCCCTTGTCTTAACCAGTACACCAACACTAACTCGTGCCCTCACACTTTCGCTAACCCTTAAGCATTGTCGTACCCTAACCTGTACCCTAATCCCTCTCCATTCCCTAACCCTAACCCTAACCCGAATCCTAACCCTGACCCTCACCCGAAGCCTTACCCTCACCCGTGCCCTAATCTTAACCAGGACACCAAGACTAACTCGTGCCCTCACACGTACGCTAACACTAAACCGCAGCGGTACCCTAACCTGTACCCGAATCCCTCTCCATTCCCTAACCCTAACCCTAACCTGAAACCTAACCATGACACTCACCCAAAACTTTACCCTCACCCGTGTCCTAATTTTAACCAGTACATCAACACTAACCCATGCCCTCTAACGTACACCAACCCTAAGCCATTGCCGTAGCCTAACCTGTACCCTAATCAATCCCCATTCCCTAACCCTAACCCTAACCCTAACCCTTAACGTGACCCTCTACCGAGGCCTTACCCTCACCCGTGCCCTAATCGTAAGCAGTAGACTAACACTAACCAGTGACCTCACACGTACGCTAAACCTTAAGCGTTGTGGTACCCTAAACTGTGCCCTAATATCTCCCCATTCCCTAACCCTAACCCTAACCCGAATTCTATCCCTGACCCTCACCCGAAACCTTACCCTCACCCGTGCCCTAATCTTAACCAGGACACCAACACTAACTTGTGCCCTCACACGTACGCTAACCCTTAATCGTTGTCGTACCCTAAACTGTACCCTAATCCCTCCCCATTCCCTAACCCTAACCCTAACCCGTATCCTAACCCTGACCCTCACCTGAAGCCTTACACTCACCCGTGCCCTAATCTTAACCAGGACACTAACACTAACCCTTGCCCTCACACGAACGCTAACCCTTGAGCACTGTCGTACCCTAAGCTGTATCCTAATCCCTCTGCATTCCTTAACCCTAACCGTAACCCGAATCCTAACCCTGACCCTCACCCGAAGCCTTACTCTCACCCGTGCCCTAATCTTAACCAGGACACCAACACTAACTCGTTCCCTCACACGTACGGTAAACCTTAAGCGTTGTCGTACCCTAAATTGTACCCTAATCCCTCCCCATTCCTTAACCCTAACCCTAACCCCATCCCTAAACCTGACCCACTTCCGATGCCCTACCCTAACCAATGCCCTAATCTTAACCAGTACACAAACACTAACTCATGGCCTCAAACGTACGCTAACCCTTAAGCATTGTCGTACCCTATCCTGTACCCTAATCCCTCCCCATTCCCTAACCCTAACCCTAAGAGAAACCCTGAACGTGACCCTTTTCCGAGGCCTTACCCTCATCGGTGCCGTTGTCTTAACCAGTACACAAACACTAACTCGTGCCCTCACACTTACGCTAACCCTTAAGCATTGTCGTACCTTAACCTGTACCCTAATCCCTCTCCATTCCCTAACCCTAACCCTAACCCAAATCCTAACCCTGACCCTCACCCGAAGCCTTACCCTCACCCGTGCCCTAATCTTAACCAGGACACCAAGACTAACTCGTGCCCTCAAACGTACGCTAACACTAAACCGCAGCGGTACCCTAACCTGTACCCTAATCCCTCTCCATTCCCTAACCCTAACCCTAACCTGAAACCTAACCATGACACTCACCCGAAACTTTACCCTCACCCGTGTCCTAATTTTAACCAGTACATCAACACTAACCCATGCCCTCTAACGTACGCCAACCCTAAGCCATTGCCGTACCCTAACCTGTACCCTAATCAATCCCCATTCCCTAACCCTAACCCTAACCCTAACCCTTAACGTGACCCTCTTCCGAGGCCTTACCCTCACCCGTGCCCTAATCGTAAGCAGTACACTAACACTAACTGCTGACCTCACACGTACGCTAAACCTTAAGCGTTGTGGTACCCTAAACTGTGCCCTAATATCTCCCCATTCCCTAACCCTAACCCTAACCCGAATTCTATCCCTGACCCTCACCCGAAACCTTACCCTCACCCGTGCCCTAATCTTAACCAGGACACCAACACTAACTTGTGCCCTCACACATACGCTAACCCTTAATCGTTGTCATACCCTAAACTGTACCCTAATCCCTCCCCATTCCCTAACCCTTACCCTAACCCGAATCCTAACCCTGACCCTCACCTGAAGCCTTACCCTCACCCGTGCCCTAATCTTAACCAGGACACTAACACTAACCCTTGCCCTCACACGAACGCTAACCCTTGAGCACTGTCGTACCCTAAGCTGTATCCTAATCCCTCTGCATTCCTTAACCCTAACCGTAACCCGAATCCTAACCCTGACCCTCACCCGAAGCCTTACTCTCACCCGTGCCCTAATCTTAACCAGGACACCAACACTAACTCGTGCCCTCACACGTACGGTAAACCTTAAGCGTTGTCGTACCCTAAATTGTACCCTAATCCCTCCCCATTCCTTAACCCTAACCCTAACCCCATCCCTAAACCTGACCCACTTCCGATGCCCTACCCTAACCAATGCCCTAATCTTAACCAGTACACAAACACTAACTCATGGCCTCAAACGTACGCTAACCCTTAAGCATTGTCGTACCCTATCCTGTACCCTAATCCCTCCCCATTCCCTAACCCTAACCCTAAGCGAAACCCTGAACGTGACCCTTTTCCGAGGCCTTACCCTCATCGGTGCCCTTGTCTTAACCAGTACACCAACACTAACTCGTGCCCTCACACTTACGCTAACCCTTAAGCATTGTCGTACCCTAACCTGTACCCTAATCCCTCTCCATTCCCTAACCCTAACCCTAACCCGAATCCTAACCCTGACCCTCACCCGAAGCCTTACCCTCACCCGTGCCCTAATCTTAACCAGGACACCAAGACTAACTCGTGCCCTCAAACGTACGCTAACACTAAACCGCAGCGGTACCCTAACCTGTACCCTAATCCCTTTCCATTCCCTACCCCTAACCCTAACCTGAAACCTAACCATGACACTCACCCGAAACTTTACCCTCACGCGTGTCCTAATTTTAACCAGTACATCAACACTAACCCATGCCCTCTAACGTACGCCAAACCTAAGCCATTGCCGTACCCTAACCTGTACCCTAATTAATCCCCATTCCCTAACCCTAACCCTAACTCTAACCCTTAACGTGACCCTCTTCCGAGGCCTTACCCTCACCCGTGCCCTAATCGTAAGCAGTACACTAACACTAACTAGTGACCTCACACGTACGCTAAACCTTAAGCGTTGTGGTACCCTAAACTGTGCCCTAATATCTCCCCATTCCCTAACCCTAACCCTAACCCGAATTCTATACCTGACCCTCACCCGAAACCTTACCCTCACCCGTGCCCTAATCTTAACCAGGACCCCAACACTAACTTGTGCCCTCACACGTACGCTAACCCTTAATCGTTGTCGTACCCTAAACTGTACCCTAATCCCTCCCCATTCCCTAACCCTAACCCTAACCCGAATCCTAACCCTGACCCTCACCTGAAGCCTTACCCTCACCCGTGCCCTAATCTTAACCAGGACACTAACACTAACCCTTGCCCTCACACGAACGCTAACCCTTAAGCACTGTCATACCCTAAGCTGTATCCTAATCCCTCTGCATTCCTTAACCCTAACCCTAACCCGAATCCTAACCCTGACCCTCACTCGAAGCCTTACCCTCACCCGTGCCCTAATCTTAACCAGGACACTAACACTAACTCGTGCCCTCACACGTACGCTAAACCTTAAGCGTTGTCGTACCCTAAATTGTACCCTAATCCCTCCCCATTCCTTAACCTTAACCCTAACCCCATCCCTAAACCTGACCCACTTCCGATGCCCTACCCTAACCAATGCCCTAATCTTAACCAGGACACAAACACTAACTCATGCCCTCAAACGTACGCTAACCCTTAAGCATTGTCGTACCCTATACTGTACCCTAATCCCTCCCCATTCCCTAACCCTAACCCTAAGCGAAACCCTGAACGTGACCCTTTTCCGAGGCCTTACCCTCATCGGTGCCGTTGTCTTAACCAGTACACTAACACTAACTCGTGCCCTCACACTTACGCTAACCCTTAAGCATTGTCGTACCTTAACCTGTACCCTAATCCCTCTCCATTCCCTAACCCTAACCCTAACCCGAATCCTAACCCTGACCCTCACCCGAAGCCTTACCCTCACCCGTGCCCTAATCTTAACCAGGACACCAAGACTAACTCGTGCCCTCAAACGTACGCTAACACTAAACCGCAGCGGTACCCTAACCTGTACCCTAATCCCTCTCCATTCCCTAACACTAACCCTAACCTGAAACCTAACCATGACACTCACCCGAAACTTTACCCTCACCCGTGTCCTAATTTTAACCAGTACATCAACACTAACCCATGCCCTCTAACGTACGCCAACCCTAAGCCATTGCCGTACCCTAACCTGTACCCTAATCAATCCCCATTCCCTAACCCTAACCCTAACCCTAACCCTTAACGTGACCCTCTTCCGAGGCCTTACCCTCACCCGTGCCCTAATCGTAAGCAGTACACTAACACTAACTAGTGACCTCACACGTACGCTAAACCTTAAGCGTTGTGGTACCCTAAACTGTGCCCTAATATCTCCCCATTCCCTAACCCTAACCCTAACCCGAATTCTATCCCTGAACCTCACCCGAAACCTTACCCTCACCCGTGCCCTAAACTTAACCAGGACACCAACACTAACTTCTGCCCTCACACGTACGCTAACCCTTAATCGTTGTCGTACCCTAAACTGTACCCTAATCCCTCCCCATTCCCTAACCCTAACCCTAACCCGAATCCTAACCCTGACCCTCACCTGAAGCCTTACCCTCACCCGTGCCCTAATCTTAACCAGAACACTAACACTAACCCTTGCCCTCACACGAACGCTAACCCTTAAGCACTGTCGTACCCTAAGCTGTACCCTAATCCCTCTGCATTCCTTAACCCTAACCCTAACCCGAATCCTAACCCTGACCCTCACCCGAAGCCTTACCCTCACCCGTGCCCTAATCTTAACCAGGACACCAACACTAACTCGTGCCCTCACACGTATGCTAAACCTTAAGGGTTGTCGTACCCTAAATTGTACCCTAATCCCTCCCCATTCCTTAACCCTAACCCTAACCCCATCCCTAAACCTGACCCACTTCCGATGCCCTACCCTAACCAATGCCCTAATCTTAACCAGGACACAAACAGTAACTCATGCCCTCAAACGTACGCTAACCCTTAAGCGTTGTCGTACCCTATCCTGTACCCTAATCCCTCCCCATTCCCTAACCCTAACCCTAATCGAAACCCTGAACGTGACCCTTTTCCGAGGCCTTACCCTCATCGGTGCCGTTGTCTTAACCAGTACACCAACACTAACTCGTGCCCTCACACTTACGCTAACCCTTAAGCATTGTTGTACCCTAACCTGTACCCTAATCCCTCTCCATTCCCTAACCCTAACCCTAACCCGAATCCTAACCCTGACCCTCACCCGAAGCCTTACCCTCACCCGTGCCCAAATCTTAACCAGGACACCAAGACTAACTCGTGCCCTCAAACGTACGCTAACACTAAACCGCAGTGGTACCCTAACCTGTACCCTAATCCCTCTCCATTCCCTAACCCTAATCCTAACCTGAAACCTAACCATGACACTCACCCGAAACTTTACCCTCACCCGTGTCCTAATTTTAACCAGTACATCAACACTAACCCATGCCCTCTAACGTACGCCAACCCTAAGCCATTGCCGTACCCTAACCTGTACCCTAATCAATCCCCATTCCCTAACCCTAACCCTAACCCTAACCCTTAACGTGACCCTCTTCCGAGGCCTTACCCTCACCCGTGCCCTAATCGTAAGCAGTACACTAACACTAACTGCTGACTTCACACGTACGCTAAACCTTAAGCGTTGTGGTACCCTAAACTGTGCCCTAATATCTCCCCATTCCCTAACCCTAACCCTAACCCGAATTCTATCCCTGACCCTCACCCGAAACCTTACCCTCACCCGTGCCCTAATCTTAACCAGGACACCAACACTAACTTGTGCCCTCACACATACGCTAACCCTTAATCGTTGTCATACCCTAAACTGTACCCTAATCCCTCCCCATTCCCTAACCCTTACCCTAACCCGAATCCTAACCCTGACACTCACCTGAAGCCTTACCCTCACCCGTGCCCTAATCTTAACCAGGACACTAACACTAACCCTTGCCCTCACACGAACGCTAACCCTTAAGCACTGTCGTACCCTAAGCTGTACCCTAATCCCTCTGCATTCCTTAACCCTAACCCTAACCCGAATCCTAACCCTGACCCTCACCCGAAGCCTTACCCTCACCCGTGCCCTAATCTTAACCAGGACACCAACACTAACTCGTGCCCTCACACGTACGCTAAACCTTAAGCGTTGTCGTACCCTAAATTGTACCCTAATCCCTCCCCATTCCTTAACCCTAACCCTAACCCCATGCCTAAACCTGACCCACTTCCGATGCCCTACCCTAACCAATGCCCTAATCTTAACCAGTACACAAACACTAACTCATGCCCTCAAACGTACGCTATCCTTTAAGCATTGTAGTACCCTATCCTGTACCCTAATCCCTCCCCATTCCCTAACCCTAACCCTACGCGAAACCCTGAACGTGACCCTTTTCCGAGGCCTTACCCTCATCGGTGCCCTTGTCTTAACCAGTACACCAACACTAACTCGTGCCCTCACACTTACGCTAACCCTTAAGCATTGTCGTACCCTAACCTGTACCCTAATCCCTCTCCATTCCCTAACCCTAACCCTAACCCGAATCCTAACCCTGACCCTCACCCGAAGCCTTACCCTCACCCGTGCCCTAATCTTAACCAGGACACCAAGACTAACTCGTGCCCTCAAACGTACGCTAACACTAAACCGCAGCGGTACCCTAACCTGTACCCTAATCCCTCTCCATTCCCTAACCCTAACCCTAACCTGAAACCTAACCATGACACTCACCCGAAACTTTACCCTCACCCGTGTCCTAATTTTAACCAGTACATCAACACTAACCCATGCCCTCTAACGTACGCCAACCCTAAGCCATTGCCGTACCCTAACCTGTACCCTAATCAATCCCCATTCCCTAACCCTAACCCTAACCCT
Organism: Inia geoffrensis; assembly: GCA_036417435.1. NCBI lineage: Eukaryota > Metazoa > Chordata > Mammalia > Artiodactyla > Iniidae > Inia > Inia geoffrensis. The sequence continues at coordinate 190,476,225 of CM070899.1, read as the reverse complement.
AACCCTTAACGTGACCCTCTTCCGAGGCCTTACCCTCACCTGTGCCCTAATCGTAAGCAGTACACTAACACTAACTAGTGACCTCACACGTACGCTAAACCTTAAGCGTTGTGGTACCCTAAACTGTGCCCTAATATCTCCCCATTCCCTAACCCTAACCCTAACCCGAATTCTATCCCTGACCCTCACCCGAAACCTTACCCTCACCCGTGCCCTAATCTTAACCAGGACACCAAGACTAACTCGTGCCCTCACACGTACGCTAACACTAAACCGCAGCGGTACCCTAACCTGTACCCTAATCCCTCTCCATTCCCTAACTCTAACCCTAACCTGAAACCTAACCATGACACTCACCCGAAACTTTACCCTCACCCGTGTCCTAATTTTAACCAGTACATCAACACTAACCCATGCCCTCTAACGTACGCCAACCCTAAGCCATTGCCGTACACTAACCTGTACCCTAATCAATCCCCATTCCCTAACCCTAACCCTAACCCTAACCCTTATCGTGACCCTCTTCCGAGGCCTTACCCTCACCGTGCCCTAATCGTAAGCAGTACACTAACACTAACTAGTGACCTCACACGTACGCTAAACCTTAAGCGTTGTGGTACCCTAAACTGTGCCCTAATATCTCCCCATTCCCTAACCCTAACCCTAACCCGAATTCTATCCCTGACCCTCACCCGAAACCTTACCTTCACCCGTGCCCTAATCTTAACCAGGACACCAACACTAACTTGTGCCCTCACACGTACGCTAACCCTTAATCGTTGTCGTACCCTAAACTGTACCCTAATCCCTCCCCATTCCCTAACCCTAACCCTAACCCGAATCCTAACCCTGACCCTCACCTGAAGCCTTACCCTCACCCGTGCCCTAATCTTAACCAGGACACTAACACTAACCCTTGCCCTCACACGAACGCTAACCCTTAAGCACTGTCGTACCCTAAGCTGTAGCCTAATCCCTCTGCATTCCTTAACCCTAACCCTAACCCGAATCCTAACCCTGACCCTCACCCGAAGCCTTACCCTCACCCGTGCCCTAATCTTAACCAGGACACCAACACTAACTCGTGCCCTCACACGTACGCTAAACCTTAAGCGTTGCCGTACCCTAAATTGTACCCTAATCCCTCCCCATTCCTTAACCCTAACCCTAACCCCATCCCTAAACCTGACCCACTTCCGATGCCTTACCCTAACCAATGCCCTAATCTTAACCAGTACACAAACACTAACTCATGCCCTCAAACGTACGCTAACCCTTAAGCATTGTCGTACCCTATCCTGTACCCTAATCCCTCCCCATTCCCTAACCCTAACCCTAAGCGAAACCCTGAACGTGACCCTTTTCCGAGGCCTTACCCTCATCGGTGCCCTTGTCTTAACCAGTACACCAACACTAACTCGTGCCCTCACACTTACGCTAACCCTTAAGCATTGTCGTACCCTAACCTGTACCCTAATCCCTCTCCATTCCCTAACCATAACCCTAACCCGAATCCTAACCCTGACCCTCACCCGAAGCCTTATCCTCACCCGTGCCCTAATCTTAACCAGGACACCAAGACTAACTCGTGCCCTCAAACGTACGCTAACACTAAACCGCAGCGGTACCCTAACCTGTACCCTAATCCCTTTCCATTCCCTAACTCTAACCCTAACCTGAAACCTAACCATGACACTCACCCGAAACTTTACCCTCACCCGTGTCCTAATTTTAACCAGTACATCAACACTAACCCATGCCCTCTAACGTACGCCAACCCTAAGCCATTGCCGTACCCTAACCTGTACCCTAATCAATCCCCATTCCCTAACCCTAACCCTAACCCTAACCCTTAACGTGACCCTCTTCCGAGGCCTTACCCTCACCTGTGCCCTAATCGTAAGCAGTACACTAACACTAACTAGTGACCTCACATGTACGCTAAACCTTAAGCGTTGTGGTACCCTAAACTGTGCCCTAATATCTCCCCATTCCCTAACCCTAACCCTAACCCGAATTCTATCCCTGACCCTCACCCGAAACCTTACACTCACCCGTGCCCTAATCTTAACCAGGACACCAACACTAATTTGTGCCCTCACACGTACGCTAACCCTTAATCGTTGTCTTACCCTAAACTGTACCCTAATCCCTCCCCATTCCCTAACCCTAACCCTAACCCGAATCCTAACCCTGACCCTCACCTGAAGCCTTACCCTCACCCGTGCCCTAATCTTAACCAGGACACTAACACTAACCCTTGCCCTCACACGAACGCTAACCCTTAAGCACTGTCGTACCCTAAGCTGTACCCTAATCCCTCCCCATTCCTTAACCCTAACCCTAACCCCATCCCTAAACCTGACCCACTTCCGATGCCCTACCCTAACCAATGCCCTAATCTTAACCAGTACACAAACACTAACTCATGCCCTCAAACGTACGCTAACCCTTAAGCATTGTCGTACCCTATCCTGTACCCTAATCCCTCCCCATTCCCTAACCCTAACCCTAAGCGAAACCATGAACGTGACCCTTTTCCGAGGCCTTACCCTCATCAGTGCCCTTGTCTTAACCAGTACACCAACACTAACTCGTGCCCTAACACTTACGCTAACCCTTAAGCATTGTAGTACCCTAACCTGTACCCTAATCCCTCTCCATTCCCTAACCATAACCCTAACCCGAATCCTAACCCTGAACCTCACCCGAAGCCTTACCCTCACCCGTGCCCTAATCTTAACCAGGACACCAAGACTAACTCGTGCCCTCAAACGTACGCTAACACAAAACCGCAGCGGTACCCTAACCTGTACCCTAATCCCTCTCCATTCCCTAACTCTAACCCTAACCTGAAACCTAACCATGACACTCACCCGAAACTTTACCCTCACCCGTGTCCTAATTTTAACCAGTACATCAACACTAACCCATGCCCTCTAACGTACGCCAACCCTAAGCCATTGCCGTACCCTAACCTGTACCCTAATCAATCCCCATTCCCTAACCCTAACCCTAACCCTAACCCTTAACGTGACCCTCTTCCGAGGCCTTACCCTCACCCGTGCCCTAATCGTAAGCAGTACACTAACACTAACTAGTGACCTCACACGTACGCTAAACCTTAAGCGTTGTGGTACCCTAAACTGTGCCCTAATATCTCCCCATTCCCTAACCCTAACCCTAACCCGAATTCTATCCCTGACCCTCACCCGAAATCTTACCCTCACCCGTGCCCTAATCTTAACCAGGACACCAACACTAACTTGTGCCCTCACACGTACGCTAACCCTTAATCGTTGTCGTACCCTAAACTGTACCCTAATCCCTCCCCATTCCCTAACCCTAACCCTAACCCGAATCCTAACCCTGACCCTCACCTGAAGCCTTACCCTCACCCGTGCCCTAATCTTAACCAGGACACTAACACTAACCCTTGCCCTCACACGAACGCTAACCCTTAAGCACTGTCGTACCCTAAGCTGTAGCCTAATCCCTCTGCATTCCTTAACACTAACCCTAACCCGAATCCTAACCCTGACCCTCACCCGAAGCCTTACCCTCACCCGTGCCCTAATCTTAACCAGGACACCAACACTAACTCGTGCCCTCACACGTACGCTAAACCTTAAGCGTTGCCGTACCCTAAATTGTACCCTAATCCCTCCCCATTCCTTAACCCTAACCCTAACCCCATCCCTAAACCTGACCCACTTCCGATGCCCTACCCTAACCAATGCCCTAATCTTAACCAGTACACAAACACTAACTCATGCCCTCAAACGTACGCTAACCCTTAAGCATTGTCGTACCCTATCCTGTACCCTAATCCCTCCCCATTCCCTAACCCTAACCCTAAGCGAAACCCTGAACGTGACCCTTTTCCGAGGCCTTACCCTCATCGGTGCCCTTGTCTTAACCAGTACACCAACACTAACTCGTGCCCTCACACTTTCGCTAACCCTTAAGCATTGTCGTACCCTAACCTGTACCCTAATCCCTCTCCATTCCCTAACCCTAACCCTAACCCGAATCCTAACCCTGACCCTCACCCGAAGCCTTACCCTCACCCGTGCCCTAATCTTAACCAGGACACCAAGACTAACTCGTGCCCTCACACGTACGCTAACACTAAACCGCAGCGGTACCCTAACCTGCACCCGAATCCCTCTCCATTCCCTAACCCTACCCCTAACCTGAAACCTAACCATGACACTCACCCGAAACTTTACCCTCACCCGTGTCCTAATTTTAACCAGTACATCAACACTAACCCATGCCCTCTAACGTACGCCAAACCTAAGCCATTGCCGTACCCTAACCTGTACCCTAATTAATCCCCATTCCCTAACCCTAACCCTAACCCTAACCCTTAACGTGACCCTCTTCCGAGGCCTTACCCTCACCCGTGCCCTAATCGTAAGCAGTACACTAACACTAACTAGTGACCTCACACGTACGCTAAACCTTAAGCGTTGTGGTACCCTAAACTGTGCCCTAATATCTCCCCATTCCCTAACCCTAACCCTAACCCGAATTCTATCCCTGACCCTCACCCGAAACCTTACCCTCGCCCGTGCCCTAATCTTAACCAGGACCCCAACACTAACTTGTGCCCTCACACGTACGCTAACCCTTAATCGTTGTCGTACCCTAAACTGTACCCTAATCCCTCCCCATTCCCTAACCCTAACCCTAACCCGAATCCTAACCCTGACACTCACCTGAAGCCTTACCTTCACCCATGCCCTAATCTTAACCAGGACACTAACACTAACCCTTGCCCTCACACGAATGCTAACCCTTAAGCACTGTCGTACCCTAAGCTGTATCCTAATCCCTCTGCATTCCTTAACCCTAACCCTAACCCGAATCCTAACCCTGACCCTCACCCGAAGCCTTACCCTCACCCGTGCCCTAATCTTAACCAGGACACCAACACTAACTCGTGCCCTCACACGTACGCTAAACCTTAAGCGTTGTCGTACCCTAAATTGTACCCTAATCCCTCCCCATTCCTTAACCTTAACCCTAACTCCATCCCTAAACCTGACCCACTTCCGATGCCATACCCTAACCAATGCCCTAATCTTAACCAGGACACAAACACTAACTCATGCCCTCAAACGTACGCTAACCCTTAAGCATTGTTGTACCCTATCCTGTACCCTAATCCCTCCCCATTCCCTAACCCTAACCCTAAGCGAAACCCTGAACGTGACCCTTTTCCGAGGCCTTACCCTCATCGGTGCCCTTGTCTTAACCAGTACACAAACACTAACTCGTGCCCTCACACTTACGCTAACGCTTAAGCATTGTCGTACCCTAACCTGTACCCTAATCCCTCTCCATTCCCTAACCCTAACCCTAACCCGAATCCTAACCCTGACCCTCACCCGAAGCCTTACCCTCACCCGTGCCCTAATCTTAACCAGGACACCAAGACTAACTCGTGCCCTCAAACGTACGCTAACACTAAACCGCAGCGGTACCCTAACCTGCACCCTAATCCCTCTCCATTCCCTAACCCTAATCCTAACCTGAAACCTAACCATGACACTCACCCGAAACTTTACCCTCACCCGTGTCCTAATTTTAACCAGTACATCAACACTAACCCATGCCCTCTAACGTACGCCAACCCTAAGCCATTGCCGTACCCTAACCTGTACCCTAATCAATCCCCATTCCCTAACCCTATCCCTAACCCTAACCCTTAACGTGACCCTCTTCCGAGGCCTTACCCTCACCCGTGCCCTAATCGTAAGCAGTACACTAACACTAACTAGTGACCTCACACGTACGCTAAACCTTAAGCGTTGTGGTACCCTAAACTGTGCCCTAATATCTCCCCATTCCCTAACCCTAACCCTAACCCGAATTCTATCCCTGACCCTCACCCGAAACCTTACCCTCAACCGTGCCCTAATCTTAACCAGGACACCAACACTAACTTGTGCCCTCACACATACGCTAACCCATAATCGTTGTCATACCCTAAACTGTACCCTAATCCCTCCCCATTCCCTAACCCTTACCCTAACCCGAATCCTAACCCTGACCCTCACCTGAAGCCTTACCCTCACCCGTGCCCTAATCTTAACCAGGACACTAACACTAACCCTTGCCCTCACACGAACGCTAACCCTTAAGCACTGTCGTACCCTAAGCTGTACCCTAATCCCTCTGCATTCCTTAACCCTAACCCTAACCCGAATCCTAACCCTGACCCTCACCCGAAGCCTTACCCTCACCCGTGCCCTAATCTTAACCAGGACACCAACACTAACTCGTGCCCTCACACGTACGCTAAACCTTAAGCGTTGTCGTACCCTAAATTGTACCCTAATCCCTCCCCATTCCTTAACCCTAACCCTAACCCCATCCCTAAACCTGACCCACTTCCTATGCCCTACCCTAACCAATGCCCTAATCTTAACCAGGACACAAACACTAACTCATGCCCTCAAACGTACGCTAACCCTTAAGCATTGTCGTACCCTATCCTGTACCCTAATCCCTCCCCAATACCTAACCCTAACCCTAAGCGAAACCCTGAACGTGACCCTTTTCCGAGGCCTTACCCTCATCGGTGCCGTTGTCTAAACCAGTACACCAACACTAACTCGTGCCCTCACACGCTAACCCTTTAGCATTGTCGTACCCTAACCTGTACCCTAATCCCTCTCCATTCCCTAACCCTAACCCTAACCCGAATCCTAACCCTGACCCTCACCCGAAGCCTTACCCTCACCCGTGCCCTAATCTTAACCAGGACACCAAGACTAACTCGTGCCCTCAAACGTACGCTAACACTAAACCGCAGCGGTACCCTAACCTGTACCCTAATCAATCCCCATTCCCTAACCCTAACCCTAACCCTAACCCTTAACGTGACGATCTTCCGAGGCCTTACCCTCACCCGTACCCTAATCGTAAGCAGTACACTAACACTAACTAGTGACCTTACACGTATGCTAAACCTTAAGCGTTGTGGTACCCTAAACTGTGCCCTAATATCTCCCCATTCCCTAACCCTAACCCTAACCCGAATTCTATCCCTGACCCTCACCCGAAACCTTACCCTCACCCGTGCCCTAATCTTAACCAGGACACCAAGACTAACTCGTGCCGTCAAACATACGCTAACACTAAACCGCAGCGGTACCCTAACCTGTACCCTAATCCCTCTCCATTCCCTAACCCTAACCCTAACCTGAAACCTAAGCATGACACTCACCCGAAACTTTACCCTCACCCGTGTCCTAATTTTAACCAGTACATCAACACTAACCCATGCCCTCTAACGTACGCCAACCTTAAGCCATTGCCGTACACTAAACTGTACCCTAATCAATCGCCATTCCCTAACCCTAACCCTAACCCTAACCCTTAACGTGACCCTCTTCCGAGGCCTTACCCTCACCCGTGCCCTAATCGTAAGCAGTACACTAACACTAACTAGTGACCTCACACGTACGCTAAACCTTAAGCGTTGTTGTACCCTAAACTGTGCCCTAATATCTCCCCATTCCCTAACCCTAACCCTAACCCGACTTCTATCCCTGACCCTCACCCGAAACCTTACCCTCACCCGTGCCCTAATCTTAACCAGGACACCAACACTAACTTGTGCCCTCACACGTACGCTAACCCTTAATCGTTGTCGTACCCTAAGCTGTACCCTAATCCCTCTGCATTCCTTAACCCTAACCCTAACCCGAATCCTAACCCTGACCCTCACCCGAAGCCTTACCCTCACCCGTGCCCTAATCTTAACCAGGACACCAACACTAACTCGTGCCCTCACACGTACGCTAAACCTTAAGCGTTGTCGTACCCTAAATTGTACCCTAATCCCTCCCCATTCCTTAACCCTAACACTAACCCCATCCCTAAACCTGACCCACTTCCGATGCCCTACCCTAACCAATGCCCTAACCTCAACCAGTACACAAAGGCTAACTCATGCCCTCAAACGTACGCTAACCCTTAAGCATTGTCGTACCCTATCCTGTACCCTAATCCCTCCCCATTCCCTAACCCTAACCCTAAGCGAAACCCTGAACGTGACCCTTTTCCGAGGCCTTACCCTCATCGGTGCCCTTGTCTTAACCAGTACACCAACACTAACTCGTGCCCTCACACTTACGCTAACCCTTAAGCATTGTCGTACCCTAACCTGTACCCTAATCCCTCTCCATTCCCTAACCCTAACCCTAACCCGAATCCTAACCCTGACCCTCACCCGAAGCCTTACCCTCACCCGTCCCCTAATCTTAACCAGGACACCAAGACTAACTCGTGCCCTCAAACGTACGCTAACACTAAACCGCAGAGGTACCCTAACCTGTACCCTAATCCCTCTCCATTCCCTAACCCTAACCCTAACCTGAAACCTAACCATGACACTCACCCGAAACTTTACCCTCACCCGTGTCCTAATTTTAACCAGTACATCAACACTAACCCATGCCCTCTAACGTACGCCAACCCTAAGCCATTGCCGTACCCTAACCTGTACCCTAATCAATCCCCATTCCCTAACCCTAACCCTAACCCTTAACGTGACCCTCTTCCGAAGCCTTACCCTCACCTGTGCCCTAATCGTAAGCAGTACACTAACACTAACTAGTGACCTCACACGTACGCTAAACCTTAAGCGTTGTGGTACCCTAAACTGTGCCCTAATATCTCCCCATTCCCTAACCCTAACCCTAACCCGAATTCTATCCCTGACCCTCACCCGAAACCTTACCCTCACCCGTGCCCTAATCTTAACCAGGACACCAACACTAACTTGTGCCCTCACACGTACGCTAACCCTTAATCGTTGTCGTACCCTAAACTGTACCCTAATCCCTCCCCATTCCCTAACCCTAACCCTAACCCGAATCCTAACCCTGACCCTCACATGAAGCCTTACCCTCACCCGTGCCCTAATCTTAACCAGGGCACTAACACTAACCCTTGCCCTCACACGAACGCTAACCCTTAAGCACTGTCGTACCCTAAGCTGTAGCCTAATCCCTCTGCATTCCTTAACCCTAACCCTAACCCGAATCCTAACCCTGACCCTCACCCGAAGCCTTACCCTCACCCGTGCCCTAATCTTAACCAGGACACCAACACTAACTCGTGCCCTCAAACGTACGCTAAACCTTAAGCGTTGCCGTACCCTAAATTGTGCCCTAATCACTCCCCATTCCTTAACCCTAAGCCTAACCCCATCCCTAAACCTGACCCACTTCCGATGCCCTACCCTAACCAATGCCCTAATCTTAACCAGTACACAAACACTAACTCATGCCCTCAAACGTACGCTAACCCTTAAGCATTGTCGTACCCTATCCTGTACCCTACTCCCTCCCCATTCCCTAACCCTAACCCTAAGCGAAACCCTGAACGTGACCCTTTTCCGAGGCCTTACCATCATCGGTGCCGTTGTCTTAACCAGTACACCAACACTAACTCGTGCCCTCACACTTACGCTAACCCTTAAGCATTGTCGTACCCTAACCTGTACCCTAATCCCTCTCCATTCCCTAACCCTAACCCTAACCCGAATCCTAACCCTGACCCTCACCCGAAGCCTTACCCTCACCCGTGCCCTAATCTTAACCAGGACACCAAGACTAACTCGTGCCCTCAAACGTACGCTAACACTAAACCGCAGAGGTACCCTAACCTGTACCCTAATCCCTCTCCATTCCCTAACCCTAACCCTTACCTGAAACCTAACCATGACACTCACCCGAAACTTTACCCTCACCCGTGTCCTAATTTTAACCAGTACATCAACACTAACCCATGCCCTCTAACGTACGCCAACCCTAAGCCATTGCCGTACCCTAACCTGTACCCTAATCAATCCCCATTCCCTAACCCTAACCCTAACCCTAACCCTTAACGTGACCCTCTTCCGAGGCCTTACCCTCACCCGTGCCCTAATCGTAAGCAGTACACTAACACTAACTAGTGACCTCACACGTACGCTAAACCTTAAGCGTTGTGATACCCTAAACTGTGCCCTAATATCTCCCCATTCCCTAACCCTAACCCTAACCCGAATTCTATCCCTGACCCTCACCCGAAACCTTACACTCACCCGTGCCCTAATCTTAACCAGGACACCAACACTAATTTGTGCCCTCACACGTATGCTAACCCTTAATCGTTGTCTTACCCTAAACTGTACCCTAATCCCTCCCCATTCCCTAACCCTAACCCTAACCCGAATCCTAACCCTGACCCTCACCTGAAGCCTTACCCTCACCCGTGCCCTAATCTTAACCAGGACACTAACACTAACCCTTGCCCTCACACGAACGCTAACCCTTAAGCACTGTCGTACCCTAAGCTGTACCCTAATCCCTCTGCATTCCTTAACCCTAACCCTAACCCGAATCCTAACCCTGACCCTCACCCGAAGCCTTACCCTCACCCGTGCCCTAATCTTAACCAGGACACCAACACTAACTCGTGCCCTCACACGTACGCTACACCTTAAGCGTTGTCGTACCCTAAATTGTACCCTAATCCCTCCCCATTCCTTAACCCTAACCCTAACCCCATCCCTAAACCTGACCCACTTCCGATGCCCTACCCTAACCAATGCCCTAATCTTAACCAGTACACAAACACTAACTCATGCCCTCAAACGTACGCTAACCCTTAAGCATTGTCGTACCCTATCCTGTACCCGAATCCCTCCCCATTCCCTAACCCTAACCCTAAGCGAAACCCTGAACGTGACCCTTTTCCGAGGCCTTACCCTCATCGGTGCCGTTGTCTTAACCAGTACACCAACACTAACTCGTGCCCTCACACTTATGCTAACCCTTAAGCATTGTCGTACCCTAACCTGTACCCTAATCCCTCTCCATTCCCTAACCCTAACCCTAACCCGAATCCTAACCCTGACCCTCACCCGAAGCCTTACCCTCACCCGTGCCCTAATCTTAACCAGGACACCAATACTAACTCGTGCCCTCAAACGTACGCTAACACTAAACCGCAGCGGTACCCTAACCTGTACCCTAATCCCTCTCCATTCCCTAACTCTAACCCTAACCTGAAACCTAACCATGACACTCACCCGAAACTTTACCCTCACCCGTGTCCTAATTTTAACCAGTACATCAACACTAACCCATGCCCTCTAACGTACGCCAACCCTAAGCCATTGCCGTACCCTAACCTGTACCCTAATCAATCCCCATTCCCTAACCCTAACCCTAACCCTAACCCTTAACGTGACCCTCTTCCGAGGCCTTACCCTCACCTGTGCCCTAATCGTAAGCAGTACACTAACACTAACTAGTGACCTCACACGTACGCTAAACCTTAAGCGTTGTGGTACCCTAAACTGTGCCCTAATATCTCCCCATTCCCTAACCCTAACCCTAACCCGAATTCTATCCCTGAGCCTCACCCTAAACCTTACCCTCACCCGTGCCCTAATCTTAACCAGGACACCAACACTAACTTGTGCCCTCACACGTACGCTAACCCTTAATCGTTGTCGTACCGTAAACTGTACCCTAATCCCTCCCCATTCCCTAACCCTAACCCAACCCGAAATCTAATCCTGACCCTCACCTGAAGCCTTACCCTCACCCGTGCCCTAATCTTAACCATGACACTAACACTAACCCTTGCCCTCACACGAACGCTAACCCTTAACCACTGTCGTACCCTAAGCTGTAGCCTAATCCCTCTGCATTCCTTAACCCTAACCCTAACCCGAATCCTAACCCTGACCCTCACCCGAAGCCTTACCCTCACCCGTGCCCTAATCTTAACCAGGACACCAACACTAACTCGTGCCCTCACAGGTACGCTAAACCTTAAGCGTTGCCGTACCCTAAATTGTACCCTAATCCCTCCCCATTCCTTAAAGGTAACCCTAACCCCATCCCTAAACCTGACCCACTTCCGATGCCCTACCCTAACCAATGCCCTAATCTTAACCAGTACACAAACACTAACTCATGCCCTCAAACGTACGCTAACCCTTAAGCATTTTCGTACCCTATCCTGTACCCTAATCCCTCCCCATTCCCTAACCCTAACCCTAAGCGAAACCCTGAACGTGACCCTTTTCCGAGGCCTTACCCTCATCGGTGCCCTTGTCTTAACCAGTACACCAACACTAACTCGTGCCCTCACACTTACGCTAACACTTAAGCATTGTCGTACCCTAACCTGTACCCTAATCCCTCTCCATTCCCTAACCATAACCCTAACCCGAATCCTAACCCTGACCCTCACCCGAAGCCTTACCCTCACCCGTGCCCTAATCTTAACCAGGACACCAAGACTAACTCGTGCCCTCAAACGTACGCTAACACTAAACCGCAGCGGTACCCTAACCTGTACCCTAATCCCTCTCCATTCCCTAACTCTAACCCTAACCTGAAACCGAACCATGACACTCACCCGAAACTTTACCCTCACCCGTGTCCTAATTTTAACCAGTACATCAACACTAACCCATGCCCTCTAACGTACGCCAACCCTAAGCCATTGCCGTACCCTAACCTGTACCCTAATCAATCCCCATTCCCTAACCCTAACCCTAACCCTAACCCTTAACGTGACCCTCTTCCGAGGCCTTACCCTCACCTGTGCGCTAATCGTCAGCAGTACACTAACACTAACTAGTGACCTCACACGTACGCTAAACCTTAAGCGTTGTGGTACCCTAAACTGTGCCCTAATATCTCCCCATTCCCTAACCCTAACCCTAACCCGAATTCTATCCCTGACCCTCACCCGAAACCTTACCCTCACCCGTGCCCTAATCTTAACCAGGACACCAACACTAACTTGTGCCCTCACACGTACGCTAACCCTTAATCGTTGTCGTACCCTAAGCTGTACCCTAATCCCTCTGCATTCCTTAACCCTAACCCTAACCCGAATCCTAACCCTGACCCTCACCCGAAGCCTTACCCTCACCCGTGCCCTAATCTTAACCAGGACACCAACACTAACTCGTGCCCTCACACGTACGCTAAACCTTAAGCGTTGTCGTACCCTAAATTGTACCCTAATCCCTCCCCATTCCTTAACCCTAACCCTAACCCCATCCCTAAACCTGACCCACTTCCGATGCCCTACCCTAACCAATGCCCTAACCTCAACCAGTACACAAAGGCTAACTCATGCCCTCAAACGTACGCTAACCCTTAAGCATTGTCGTACCCTATCCTGTACCCTAATCCCTCCCCATTCCCTAACCCTAACCCTAAGCGAAACCCTGAACGTGACCCTTTTCTGAGGCCTTACCCTCATCGGTGCCCTTGTCTTAACCAGTACACCAACACTAACTCGTGCCCTCACACTTACGCTAACCCTTAAGCATTGTCGTACCCTAACCTGTACCCTAAACCCTCTCCATTCCCTAACCCTAACCCTAACCCGAATCCTAACCCTGACCCTCACCCGAAGCCTTACCCTCACCCGTGCCCTAATCTTAACCAGGACACCAAGACTAACTCGTGCCCTCAAACGTACGCTAACACTAAACCGCAGCGGTACACTAACCTGTACCCTAATCCCTCTCCATTCCCTAACCCTAACCCTAACCTGAAACCTAACCATGACACTCACCCGAAACTTTACCCTCACCCGTGTCCTAATTTTAACCAGTACATCAACACTAACCCATGCCCTCTAACGTACGCCAACCCTAAGCCATTGCCGTACCCTAACCTGTACCCTAATCAATCCCCATTCCCTAACCCTAACCCTAACCCGAATTCTATCAATGACCCTCACCCGAAACCTTACCCACACCCGTGCCCTAATCTTAACCAGGACACCAACACTAACTTGTGCCCTCACACGTACGCTAACCGTAATCGTTGTCGTACCCTAAACTGTACCCTAATCCCTCCCCATTCCCTAACCCTAACCCTAACCCGAATCCTAACCCTGACCCTCACCTGAAGCCTTACCCTCACCCGTGCCCTAATCTTAACCAGGACACTAACACTAACCCTTGCCCTCACACGAACGCTAACCCTAAAGCACTGTCGTACCCTAAGCTGTACCCTAATCCTTCTGCATTCCTTAACCCTAACCCTAACCCTAATCCTAACCCTGACCCTCACCCGAAGCCTTACCCTCACCCGTGCCCTAATCTTAACCAGGACACCAACACTAACTGGTGCCCTCACACGTACGCTAAACCTTAAGCGTTGTCGTAACCTAAATTGTACCCTAATCCCTCCCCATTCCTTAACCCTAACCCTAACCCCATCCCTAAACCTGACCCACTTCCGATGCCCTACCCTAACCAATGCCCTAATCTTAACCAGTACACAAACACTAACTCATGCCCTCAAACGTACGCTAACCCTTAAGCATTGTCGTACCCTATCCTGTACCCTAATCCCTCCCCATTCCCTAACCCTAACCCTAAGCGAAACCCTGAACGTGACCCTTTTCCGAGGCCTTACCCTCATCGGTGCCGTTGTCTTAACCAGTACACCAACACTAACTCGTGCCCTCACACTTATGCTAACCCTTAAGCATTGTCGTACCCTAACCTGTACCCTAATCCCTCTCCATTCCCTAACCCTAACCCTAACCCGAATCCTAACCCTGACCCTCACCCGAAGCCTTACTCTCACCCGTGCCCTAATCTTAACCAGGACACCAACACTAACTCGTGCCCTCAAACGTATGCTAACACTAAACCGCAGCGGTACCCTAACCTGTACCCTAATCCCTCTCCATTCCCTAACCCTAACCCTAACCTGAAACCTAACCATGACACTCATCCGAAACTTTACCCTCACCCGTGTCCTAATTTTAACCAATACATCAACACTAACCCATGCCCTCTAACGTACGCCAACCCTAAGCCATTGCCGTACCCTAACCTGTACCCTAATCAATCCCCATTCCCTAACCCTAACCCTAACCCTAACCCTTAACGTGACCCTCCTCAGAGGCCTTACCCTCACCCGTGCCCTAATCGTAAGCAGTAGACTAACACTAACTAGTGACCTCACACGTACGCTAAACCTTAAGCGTTGTGGTACTCTAAACTGTGCCCTAATATCTCCCCATTCCCTAACCCTAACCCTAACCCGAATTCTATCCCTGACCCTCACCCGAAACCTTACCCTCACCCGTGCCCTAATCTTAACCAGGACACCAACACTAACTTGTGCCCTCACACGTACACTAACCCTTAATCGTTGTCGTACCCTAAACTCTACCCTAATCCCTCCCCATTCCCTAACCCTAACCCTAACCCGAATCCTAACCCTGACCCTCACCCGAAGCCTTACCCTCACCCGTGCCCTAATCTTAACCAGGACACCAAGACTAACTCGTGCCCTCAAACGTACGCTAACACTAAACCGCAGCGGCACCCTAACCTGTACCCTAATCCCTCTCCATTCCCTAACCCTAACCCTAACCTGAAACCTAACCATGACACTCACCAGAAACTTTACCCTCACCCGTGTCCTAATTTTAACCAGTACATCAACACTAACCCATGCCCTCTAACGTACGCCAACCCTAAGCCATTGCCGTACCCTAACCTGTACCCTAATCAATCCCCATTCCCTAACCCTAACCCTAACCCTAACCCTTAACGTGACCCTCTTCCGAGGCCTTACCCTCACCCGTGCCCTAATCGTAAGCAGTACACTAACACTAACTAGTGACCTCACACGTACGCTAAACCTTAAGCGTTGTGGTACCCTAAACTGTGCCCTAATATCTCCCCATTCCCTAACCCTAACCCTAAGCCGAATTCTATCCCTGACCCTCACCCGAAACCTTACCCTCACCCGTGCCCGAATCTTAACCAGGACACCAACACTAACTTGTGCCCTCACACGTACGCTAACCCTTAATCGTTGTCGTACCCTAAGCTGTACCCTAATCCCTCTGCATTCCTTAACCCTAACACTAACCCGAATCCTAACCCTGACCCTCACCCGAAACCTTACCCTCACCCGTGCCCTAATCTTAACCAGGACACCAACACTAACTCGTGCCCTCACACGTACGCTAAACCTGAAGCGTTGTCGTACCCTAAATTGTACCCTAATCCCTCCCCATTCCTTAACCCTAACCCTAACCCCATCCCTAAACCTGACCCACCTCCGATGCCCTACCCTAACCAATGCCCTAATCTTAACCAGTACACAAACACTAACTCATGCCCTCAAACGTACGCTAACCCTTAAGCATTGTCGTACCCTATCCTGTATCCTAATCCCTCCCCATTCCCTAACCCTAACCCTAAGCGAAACCCTGAACGTGACCCTTTCCCGAGGCCTTACCCTCATCGGTGCCGTTGTCTTAACCAGTACACCAACAGTAACTCGTGCCCTCACATTTACGCTAACGCTTAAGCATTTTCGTACCCTAACCTGTACCCTAATCCCTCTCCATTCCCTAAACCTAACCCTAACCCGAATCCTAACCCTGACCCTCACCCGAAGCCTTACCCTCACCCGTGCCCTAATCTTAACCAGGACACCAAGACTAACTCGTGCCCTCACACGTACGCTAACACTAAACCGCAGCGGTACCCTAACCTGTACCCTAATAACTCTCCATTCCCTAACCCTAACCCTAACCTGAAACCTAACCATGACACTCACCCGAAACTTTACCATCACCCGTGTCCTAATTTTAACCAGTACATCAAGACTAACCCATGCCCTCTAACGTACGCCAACCCTAAGCCACTGCCGTAGCCTAACCTGTACCCTAATCAATCCCCATTCCCTAACCCTAACCCTAACCCTAACCCTTAACGTGACCCTCTTCCGAGGTCTTACCCTCACCCGTGCCCTAATCGTAAGCAGTACACTAACACTAACTAGTGACCTCACACGTACGCTAAACCTTAAGCTTTGTGGTACCCTAAACTGTGCCCTAATATCTCCCCGTTCCCTAACCCTAACCCTAACCCGAATTCTATCCCTGACCGTCAACTGAAGCCTTACCCTCACCCGTGCCCTAATATTAACCAGGACACTAACGTGACCTCACACGTACGCTAAACCTTAAGCGTTGTGGTACCCTAAACTGTGCCCTAATATCTCCCCATTCCCTAACCCTAACCCTAACCCGAATTCTATCCCTCACCCTCACCCGAAACCTTACCCTCACCCGTGCCCTAATCTTAACCAGGACACCAACACTAACTTGTGCCCTCACACGTACGCTAACACTTAATCGTTGTGGTACCCTAAACTGTACCCTAATCCCTCCCCATTCCCTAACCCTAACCCTAACCCGAATCCTAACCCTGACCCTCACCTGAAGCCTTACCCTCACCGGTGCCCTAATCTTAACCAGGACACTAACACTAACCCTTGCCCTCACACGAACGCTAACCCTTAAGCACTGTCGTACCCTAAGCTGTACCCTAATCCCTCTGCATTCCTTAACCCTAACCCTAACCCGAATCCTAACCCTGACCCTCACCCGAAGCCTTACCCTCACCCGTGCCCTAATCTTAACCAGGACACCAACACTAACTCGTGCCCTCACACGTACGCTAAACCTTAAGCGTTGTCGTACCCTAAATTATACCCTAATCCCTCCCCATTCTTTAACCCTAACCCTAAACCCATCCCTAAACCTGACCCACTTCCGATTCCCTACCCTAACCAATGCCCTAATCTTAACCAGTACACAAACACTAACTCATGCCCTCAAACGTACGCTAACCCTTAAGCATTGTCGTACCCTATCCTGTACCCTAATCCCTCCCCATTCCCTAACACTAACCCTAAGCGAAACCCTGAACGTGACCCTTTTCCGAGGCCTTACCCTCATCGGTGCCGTTGTCTTAACCAGTACACCAACACTAACTCGTGCCCTCACACTTACGCTAACCCTTAAGCATTTTCGTACCCTAACCTGTACCCTAATCCCTCTCCATTCCCTAACCCTAACCCTAACCCGAATCCTAACCCTGACCCTCACCCGTGCCCTAATCTTAACCAGGACACCAACACTAACTCGTGCCCTCAAACGTATGCTAACACTAAACCGCAGCGGTACCCTAACCTGTACCCTAATCCCTCTCCATTCCCTAACCCTAACCCTAACCTGAAACCTAACCATGACACTCATCCGAAACTTTACCCTCACCCGTGTCCTAATTTTAACCAATACATCAACACTAACCCATGCCCTCTAACGTACGCCAACCCTAAGCCATTGCCGTACCCTAACCTGTACCCTAATCAATCCCCATTCCCTAACCCTAACCCTAACCCTAACCCTTAACGTGACCCTCTTCAGAGGCCTTACCCTCACCCGTGCCCTAATCGTAAGCAGTAGACTAACACTAACTAGTGACCTCACACGTACGCTAAACCTTAAACGTTGTGGTACTCTAAACTGTGCCCTAATATCTCCCCATTCCCTAACCCTAACCCTAACCCGAATTCTATCCCTGACCCTCACCCGAAACCTTACCCTCACCCGTGCCGTAATCTTAACCAGGAAAACAACACTAACTTGTGCCCTCACACGTACGCTAACCCTTAATCGTTGTCGTACCCTAAACTCTACCCTAATCCCTCCCCATTCCCTAACCCTAACCCTAACCCGAATCCTAACCCTGACCCTCACCTGAAGCCTTACCCTCACCCGTGCCCTAATCTTAACCAGGACACTAACACTAGTCCTTGCCCTCACACGAACGCTAACCCTTAAGCACTGTCGTACCCTAAGCTGTACCCTAATCCCTCTGCATTCCTTAACCCTAACCCTAACCCGAATCCTAACCCTGACCCTCACCCGAAGCCTTACCCTCACCCGTGCCCTAATCTTAACCAGGACACCAACACTAACTCGTGCCCTCACACGTACGCTAAACCTGAAGCGTTGTCGTACCCTAAATTGTACCCTAATCCCTCCCCATTCCTTAACCCTAACCCTAACCCCATCCCTAAACCTGACCCACCTCCGATGCCCTACCCTAACCAATGCCCTAATCTTAACCAGTACACAAACACTAACTCATGCCCTCAAACGTACGCTAACCCTTAAGCATTGTCGTACCCTATCCTGTATCCTAATCCCTCCCCATTCCCTAACCCTAACCCTAAGCGAAACCCTGAACGTGACCCTTTCCCGAGGCCTTACCCTCATCGGTGCCGTTGTCTTAACCAGTACACCAACAGTAACTCGTGCCCTCACACTTACGCTAACCCTTAAGCATTGTCGTACCCTAACCTGTACCCTAATCCCTCTCCATTCCCTAAACCTAACCCTAACCAGAATCCTAACCCTGACCCTCACCCGAAGCCTTACCCTCACCCGTGCCCTAATCTTAACCAGGACACCAAGACTAACTCGTGCCCTCACACGTACGCTAACACTAAACCGCAGCGGTACCCTAACCTGTACCCTAATAACTCTCCATTCCCTAACCCTAACCCTAACCTGAAACCTAACCATGACACTCATCCGAAACTTTACCATCACCCGTGTCCTAATTTTAACCAGTACATCAAGACTAACCCATGCCCTCTAATGTACGCCAACCCTAAGCCATTGCCGTAGCCTAACCTGTACCCTAATCAATCCCCATTCCCTAACCCTAACCCTAACCCTAACCCTTAACGTGACCCTCTTCCGAGGCCTTACCCTCACCCGTGCCCTAATCGTAAGCAGTACACTAACACTAACTAGTGACCTCACACGTACGCTAAACCTTAAGCTTTGTGGTACCCTAAACTGTGCCCTAATATCTCCCCGTTCCCTAACCCTAACCCTAACCCGAATTCTATCCCTGACCGTCAACTGAAGCCTTACTCTCACCCGTGCCCTAATATTAACCAGGACACTAACGTGACCTCACACGTACGCTAAACCTTAAGCGTTGTGGTACCCTAAACTGTCCTCTAATATCTCCCCATTCCCTAACCCTAACCCTAACCCGAATTCTATCCCTCACCCTCACCCGAAACCTTACCCTCACCCGTGCCCTAATCTTAACCAGGACACCAAAACTAACTTGTGCCCTCACACGTACGCTAACACTTAATCGTTGTGGTACCCTAAACTGTACCCTAATCCCTCCCCATTCCCTAACCCTAACCCTAACCCGAATCCTAACCCTGACCCACACCTGAAGCCTTACCCTCACCCGTGCCCTAATCTTAACCAGGACACTAACACTAACCCTTGCCCTCACACGAACGCTAACCCTTAAGCACTGTCGTACCCTAAGCTGTACCCTAATCCCTCTGCATTCCTTAACCCTAACCCTAACCCGAATCCTAACCCTGACCCTCACCCGAAGCCTTACCCTCACCCGTGCCCTAATCTTAACCAGGACACCAACACTAACTCGTGCCCTCACACGTACGCTAAACCTTAAGCGTTGTCGTACCCTAAATTGTACCCTAATCCCTCCCCATTCTTTAACCCTAACCCTAAACCCATCACTAAACCTGACCCACTTCCGATGCCCTACCCTAACCAATGCCCTAATCTTAACCAGTACACAAACACTAACTCATGCCCTCAAACGTACGCTAACCCTTAAGCATTGTCGTACCCTATCCTGTACCCTAATCCCTCCCCATTCCCTACCCCTAACCCTAAGCGAAACCCTGAACGTGACCCTTTTCCGAGGCCTTACCCTCATCGGTGCCGTTGTCTTAACCAGTAAACCAACACTAACTCGTGCCCTCACACTTACGCTAAACCTTAAGCATTGTCGTACCCTAACCTGTACCCTAATCCCTCTCCATTCCCTAACCCTAACCCTAACCCGAATCCAAACCCTGACCATCACCCGAAGCCTTACCCTCACCCGTGCCCTAATCTTACCAGGACACCAAGATTAACTCGTGCCCTCACACGTACACTAACACTAAACCGCAGCGGTACCCTAACCTGTACCCTAATCCCTCTCCATTCCCTAACCCTAACCCTAACCTGAAACCTAACCATGACACTCACCCGAAACTTTACCCTCACCCGTGTCCTAATTTTAACCAGTACATCAACACTAACCCATGCCCTCTAACGTACGCCAACCCTAAGCCATTGCCGTACCCTAACCTGTACCCTAATCAATCCCCATTCCCTAACCCTAACCCTAACCCTAACCCTTAACGTGACCCTCTTCCGAGGCCTTACCCTCACCTGTGCCCTAATCGTAAGCAGTACACTAACACTAACTAGTGACCTCACACGTACGCTAAACCTTAAGCGTTGTGGTACCCTAAACTGTGCCCTAATATCTCCCCATTCCCTAACCCTAACCCTAACCCGAATTCTATCCCTGACCCTCACCCGAAACCTTACCCTCACCCGTGCCCTAATCTTAACCAGGACACCAACACTAACTTGTGCCCTCACACGTACGCTAACCCTTAATCGTTGTCGTACCCTAAACTGTACCCTAATACCTCCCCATTCCCTAACCCTAACCCTAACCCGAATCCTAACCCTGACCCTCACCTGAAGCCTTACCCTCACCCGTGCCCTAATCTTAACCAGGACACTAACACTAACCCTTGCCCTCACACGAACGCTAACCCTTAAGCACTGTCGTACCCTAAGCTGTAGCCTAATCCCTCTGCATTCCTTAACCCTAACCCTAACCCGAATCCTAACCCTGACCCTCACCCGAAGCCTTACCCTCACCCGTGCCCTAATCTTAACCAGGACACCAACACTAACTCGTGCCCTCACACGTACGCTAAACCTTAAGCGTTGCCGTACCCTAAATTGTACGCTAATCCCTCCCCATTCCTTAACCCTAACCCTAACCCCATCCCTAAACCTGACCCACTTCCGATGCCCTACCCTAACCAATGCCCTAATCTTAACCAGTACACAAACACTAACTCATGCCCTCAAACGTACGCTAACCCTTAAGCATTGTCGTACCCTATCCTGTACCCTAATCCCTCCCCATTCCCTAACCCTAACCCTTAGCGAAACCCTGAACGTGACCCTTTTCCGAGGCCTTACCCTCATCGGTGCCCTTGTCTTAACCAGTACACCAACACTAACTCGTGCCATCACACTTACGCTAACCCTTAAGCATTATCGTACCCTAAACTGTACCCTAATCCCTCTCCATTCCCTAACCCTAACCCTAACCCGAATCCTAACCCTGACCCTCACCCGAAGCCTTACCCTCACCCGTGCCCTAATCTTAACCAGGACACCAAGACTAACTCGTGCCCTCAAACGTACGCTAACACTAAACCACAGCGGTACCCTAACCTGTACCCTAATCCCTCTCCATTCCCTAACTCTAACCCTAACCTGAAACCTAACCATGACACTCACCCGAAACTTTACCCTCACCCGTGTCCTAATTTTAACCAGTACATCTACACTAACCCATGCCCTCTAACGTACGCCAACCCTAAGCCATTGCCGTACCCTAACCTGTACCCTAATCAATCCCCATTCCCTAACCCCAACCCTAACCCTAACCCTTAACGTGACCCTCTTCCGAGGCCTTACCCTCACCTGTGCCCTAATCGTAAGCAGTACACTAACACTAACTAGTGACCTCACACGTACGCTAAACCTTAAGCGTTGTGGTACCCTAAACTGTGCCCTAATATCTCCCCATTCCCTAACCCTAACCCTAACCCGAATTCTATCCCTGACCCTCACCCGAAACCTTACCCTCACCCGTGCCCTAATCTTAACCAGGACACCAACACTAACTTGTGCCCTCACACGTACGCTAACCCTTAATCGTTGTCGTACCCTAAACTGTACCCTAATCCCTCCCCATTCCCTAACCCTAACCCTAACCCGAATCCTAACCCTGACCCTCACCTGAAGCCTTACCCTCACCCGTGCCCTAATCTTAACCAGGACACTAACACTAACCCTTGCCCTCACACGAACGCTAACCCTTAAGCACTGTCGTACCCTAAGCTGTAGCCTAATCCCTCTGCATTCCTTAACCCTAACCCTAATCCGAATCCTAACCCTGACCCTCACCCGAAGCCTTACCCTCACCCGTGCCCTAATCTTAACCAGGACACCAACACTAACTCGTGCCCTCACACGTATGCTAAACCTTAAGCGTTGCCGTACCCTAAATTGTACCCTAATCCCTCCCCATTCCTTAACCCTAACCCTAACCCCATCCCTAAACCTGACCCACTTCCGATGCCCTACCCTAACCAATGCCCTAATCTTAGCCAGTACACAAACACTAACTCATGCCCTCAAACGTACGCTAACCCTTAAGCATTGTCGTACCCTATCCTGTACCCTAATCCCTCCCCATTCCCTAACCCTAACCCTAAGCGAAACCCTGAACGTGACCATTTTCCGAGGCCTTACCCTCATCGGTGCCCTTGGCTTAACCAGTACACCAACACTAACTCGTGCCCTCACACTTACGCTAACCCTTAAGCATTGTCGTACCCTAACCTGTACCCTAATCCCTCTCCATTCCCTAACCCTAACCCTAACCCGAATCCTAACCCTGACCCTCACCCGAAGCCTTACCCTCACCCGTGCCCTAATCTTAACCAGGACACCAAGACTAACTCGTGCCCTCAAACGTAAGGTAACACTAAACCGCAGCGTTACCCTAACCTGTACCCTAATCCCTCTCCATTCCCTAACTCGAACCCTAACCTGAAACCTAACCATGACACTCACCCGAAACTTTACCCTCACCCGTGTCCTAATTTTAACCAGTACATCAACACTAACCCATGCCCTCTATCGTACGCCAACACTCAGCCATTGCCGTACCCTAACCTGTACCCTAATCAATCCCCATTCCCTAACCCTAACCCTAACCCTAACCCTTAACGTGACCCTCTTCCGAGGCCTTACCCTCACCTGTGCCCTAATCGTAAGCAGAACACTAACACTAACTAGTGACCTCACACGTACGCTAAACCTTAAGCGTTGTGGTACCCTAAACTGTGCCCAAATATCTCCCCATTCCCTAACCCTAACCCTAACCCGAATTCTATCCCTGAGCCTCACCCGAAACCTTACCCTCACCCGTGCCCTAATCTTAACCAGGACACCAACACTAACTTGTGCCCTCACACGTACGCTAACCCTTAATCGTTGTCGTACCCTAAACTGTACCCTAATCCCTCCCCATTCCCTAACCCTAACCCTAACCCGAATCCTAACCCTGACCCTCACCTGAAGCCTTACCCTCACCCGTGCCCTAATCTTAACCAGGACACTAACACTAACCCTTGCCCTCACACGAACGCTAACCCTTAAGCACTGTCGTACCCTAAGCTGTAGCCTAATCCCTCTGCATTCCTTAACCCTAACCCTAACCCGAATCCTAACCCTGACCCTCACCCGAAGCCTTACCCTCACCCGTGCCCTAATCTTAACCAGGACACCAACACTAACTCGTGCCCTCACACGTACGCTAAACCTTAAGTGTTGCCATACCCTAAATTGTACCCTAATCCCTCCCCATTCCTTAACCCTAACCCTAACCCCATCCCTAAACCTGACCCACTTCCGATGCCCTACCCTAACCAATGCCCTAATCTTAACCAGTACACAAACACTAACTCATTCCCTCAAACGTACGCTAACCCTTAAGCATTGTCGTACCCTATCCTGTACCCTAATCCCTCCCCATTCCCTAACCCTAACCCTAAGCGAAACCCTGAACGTGACCCTTTTCCGAGGCCTTACCCTCATCGGTGCCGTTGTCTTAACCAGTACACCAACACTAACTCGTGCCCTCACACTTACGCTAACCCTTAAGCATTGTCGTACCCTAACCTGTACCCTAATCCCTCTCCATTCCCTAACCCTAACCCGAACCCGAATCGTAACCCTGACCCTCACCCGAAGCCTTACCCTCACCCGTGCCCTAATCTTAACCAGGACACCAAGACTAACTCGTGCCCTCAAACGTACGCTAACACTAAACCGCAGCGGTACCCTAACCTGTACCCTAATCCCTCTCCATTCCCTAACTCTAACCCTAACCTGAAACCTAACCATGACACTCACCCGAAACTTTAACCTCACCCGTGTCCTAATTTTAACCAGTACATCAACACTAACCCATGCCCTCTAACGTACGCGAACCCTAAGCCATTGCCGTACACTAACCTGTACCCTAATCAATCCCCATTCCCTAACCCTAACCCTAACCCTAACCCTTAACGTGACCCTCTTCCGAGGCCTTACCCTCACCCGTGCCCTAATCGTAAGCAGTACACTAACACTAACTAGTGACCTCACACGTACGCTAAACCTTAAGCGTTGTGGTACCCTAAACTGTGCCCTAATATCTCCCCATTCCCTAACCCTAACCCTAACCCGAATTCTATCCCTGACCCTCACCCGAAACCTTACACTCACCCGTGCCCTAATCTTAACCAGGACACCAACACTAATTTGTGCCCTCACACGTACGCTAACCCTTAATCGTTGTCTTACCCTAAACTGTACCCTAATCCCTCCCCATTCCCTAACCCTAACCCTAACCCGAATCCTAACCCTGACCCTCACCTGAAGCCTTACCCTCACCCGTGCCCTAATCTTAACCAGGACACTAACACTAACCCTTGCCCTCACACGAACGCTAACCCTTAAGCACTGTCGTACCCTAAGCTGTAGCCTAATCCCTCTGCATTCCTTAACCCTAACCCTAACCCGAATCCTAACCCTGACCCTCAACCGAAGCTTTACCCTCACCCGTGCCCTAATCTTAACCAGGACACCAACACTAACTCGTGCCCTCACACATACGCTAA
Organism: Inia geoffrensis; assembly: GCA_036417435.1. Classification (NCBI taxonomy): domain Eukaryota; kingdom Metazoa; phylum Chordata; class Mammalia; order Artiodactyla; family Iniidae; genus Inia; species Inia geoffrensis. The sequence goes on along the minus strand of CM070899.1, from coordinate 190,450,471 downwards.
ACCTTAAGCGTTGTCGTACCCTAAATTGTACCCTAATCCCTCCCCATTCCTTAACCCTAACCCTAACCCCATCCCTAAACCTGACCCACTTCCGATGCCGTACCCTAACCAATGCCCTAATCTTAACCAGGACACAAACACTAACTCATGCCCTCAAACGTACGCTAACCCTTAAGCATTGTCGTACCCTATCCTGTACCCTAATCCCTCCCCATTCCCTAACCCTAACCCTAAGCGAAACCCTGAACGTGACCCTTTTCCGAGGCCTTACCCTCATCGGTGCCGTTGTCTTAACCAGTACACCAACACTAACTCGTGCCCTCACACTTACGCTAACCCTTAAGCATTGTCGTACCCTAACCTGTACCCTAATCCCTCTCCATTCCCTAACCCTAACCCTAACCCGAATCCTAACCGTGAACCTCACCCGAAGCCTTACCCTCACCCGTGCCCTAATCTTAACCAGGACACCAAGACTAACTCGTGCCCTCAAACGTACGCTAACACTAAACCGCAGCGGTACCTTAACCTGTACCCTAATCCCTCTCCATTCCCTAACTCTAACCCTAACCTGAAACCTAACCATGACACTCACCCGAAACTTTACCCTCACCCGTGTCCTAATTTTAACCAGTACATCAACACTAACCCATGCCCTCTAACGTACGCCAACGCTAAGCCATTGCCGTACCCTAACCTGTACCCTAATCAATCCCCATTCCCTAACCCTAACCCTAACCCTAACCCTTAACGTGACCCTCTTCCGAGGCCTTACCCTCACCTGTGCCCTAATCGTAAGCAGTACACTAACACTAACTAGTGACCTCACACGTACGCTAAACCTTAATCGTTGTGGTACCCTAAACTGTGCCCTAATATCTCCCCATTCCCTAACCCTAACCCTAACCCGAATTCTATCCCTGACCCTCACCCGAAACCTTACCCTCACCCGTGCCCTAATCTTAACCAGGACACCAACACTAACTTGTGCCCTCACACGTACGCTAACCCTTAATCGTTGTCGTACCCTAAACTGTACCCTAATCCCTCCCCATTCCCTAACCCTAATCCTAACCCGAATCCTAACCCTGACCCTCACCTGAAGCCTTACCCTCACCCGTGCCCTAATCTTAACCAGGACACTAACACTAACCCTTGCCCTCACACGAACGCTAACCCTTAAGCACTGTCGTACCCTAAGCTGTAGCCTACTCCCTCTGCATTCCTTAACCCTAACCCTAACCCGAATCCTAACCCTGACCCTCACCCGAAGCCTTACCCTCACCCGTGCCCTAATCTTAACCAGGACACCAACACTAACTCGTGCCCTCACACGTACGCTAAACCTTAGGCGTTGCCGTACCCTAAATTGTACCCTAATCCCTCCCCATTCCTTAACCCTAACCCTAACCCCATCCCTAAACCTGACCCACTTCCGATGCCCTACCCTAACCAATGCCCTAATCTTAACCAGTACACAAACACTAACTCATGCCCTCAAACGTACGCTAACCCTTAAGCATTGTCGTACCCTATCCTGTACCCTAATCCCTCCCCATTCCCTAACCCTAACCCTAAGCGAAACCCTGAACGTGACCCTTTTCCGAGGCCTTACCCTCATCGGTGCCCTTGTCTTAACCAGTACACCAACACTAACTCGTGCCCTCACACTTACGCTAACCCTTAAGCATTGTCGTACCCTAACCTGTACCCTAATCCCTCTCCATTCCCTAACCCTAACCCTAACCCGAATCCTAACCCTGACCCTCACCCGAAGCCTTACCCTCACCCGTGCCCTAATCTTAACCAGGACACCAAGACTAACTCGTGCCCTCAAACGTACGCTAACACTAAACCGCAGCGGTACCCTAACCTGTACCCTAATCCCTCTCCATTCCCTAACCCTAACCCTAACCTGAAACCTAACCATGACACTCACCCGAAACTTTACCCTCACCCGTGTCCTAATTTTAACCAGTACATCAACACTAACCCATGCCCTCTAACGTACGCCAACCCTAAGCCATTGCCGTACCCTAACCTGTACCCTAATCAATCCCCATTCCCTAACCCTCACCCTAACCCTTAACGTGACCCTCTTCCGAAGCCTTACCCTCACCTGTGCCCTAATCGTAAGCAGTACACTAACACTAACTAGTGACCTCACACGTACGCTAAACCTTAAGCGTTGTGGTACCCTAAACTGTGCCCTAATATCTCCCCATTCCCTAACCCTAACACTAACCCGAATTCTATCTCTGACCCTCACCCGAAACCTTACCCTCACACGTGCCCTAATCTTAACCAGGACACCAACACTAACTTGTGCCCTCACACGTACGCTAACCCTTAATCGTTGTCGTACCCTAAACTGTACCCTAATCCCTCCCCATTCCCTAACCCTAACCCTAACCCGAATCCTAACCCTGACCCTCACATGAAGCCTTACCCTCACCCGTGCCCTAATCTTAACCAGGGCACTAACACTAACCCTTGCCCTCACACGAACGCTAACCCTTAAGCACTGTCGTACCCTAAGCTGTAGCCTAATCCCTCTGCATTCCTTAACCCTAACCCTAACCCGAATCCTAACCCTGACCCTCACCCGAAGCCTTACCCTCACCCGTGCCCTAATCTTAACCAGGACACCAACACTAACTCGTGCCCTCACACGTACGCTAAACCTTAAGCGTTGCCGTACCTTAAATTGTGCCCTAATCCCTCCCCATTCCTTAACCCTAACCCTAACCCCATCCCTAAACCTGACCCACTTCCGATGCCCTACCCTAACCAATGCCCTAATCTTAACCAGCACACAAACACTAACTCATGCCCTCAAACGTACGCTAACCCTTAAGCATTGTCGTACCCTATCCTGTACCCTAATCCCTCCCCATTCCCTAACCCTAACCCTAAGCGAAACCCTGAACGTGACCCTTTTCCGAGGCCTTACCCTCATCGGTGCCGTTGTCTTAACCAGTACACCAACACTAACTCGAGCCCTCACACTTACGCTAACCCTTAAGCATTGTCGTACCCTAACCTGTACCCTAATCCCTCTCCATTCCCTAACCCTAACCCTAACCCGAATCCTAACCCTGACCCTCACCCGAAGCCTTACCCTCACCCGTGCCCTAATCTTAACCAGGACACCAAGACTAACTCGTGCCCTCAAACGTACGCTAACACTAAACCGCAGCGGTACCCTAACCTGTACCCTAATCCCTCTCCATTCCCTAACTCTAACCCTAACCTGAAACCTAACCATGACACTCACCCGAAACTTTACCCTCACCCGTGTCCTAATTTTAATCAGTACATCAACACTAACCCATGCCCTCTAACGTACGCCAACCCTAAGCCATTGCCGTACCCTAACCTGTACCCTAATCAATCCCCATTCCCTAACCCTAACCCTAACCCTAACCCTTAACGTGACCCTCTTCCGAGGCCTTACCCTCACCCGTGCTCTAATCGTAAGCAGTACACTAACACTAACTAGTGACCTCACACGTACGCTAAACCTTAAGCGTTGTGGTACCCTAAACTGTGCCCTAATATCTCCCCATTCCCTAACCCTAACCCTAACCCGAATTCTATCCCTGACCCTCACCCGAAACCTTACACTCACCCGTGCCCTAATCTTAACCAGGACACCAACACTAATTTGTGCCCTCACACGTACGCTAACTCTTAATCGTTGTCTTACCCTAAACTGTACCCTAATCCCTCCCCATTCCCTAACCCTAACCCTAACCCGAATCCTAACCCTGACCCTCACCTGAAGCCTTACCCTCACCCGTGCCCTAATCTTAACCAGGACACTAACACTAACCCTTGCCCTCACACGAACGCTAACCCTTAAGCACTGTCGTACCCTAACCTGTACCCTAATCCCTCTCCATTCCCTAACCCTAACCCTAACCCGAATCCTAACCCTGACCCTCACCCGAAGCCTTACCCTCACCCGTGCCCTAATCTTAACCAGGACACCAAGACTAACTCGTGCCCTCAAACGTACGCTAACACTAAACCGCAGCGGTAACCTAACCTGTATCCTAATCCCTCTCCATTCCCTAACCCTAACCCTAAACTGAAACCTAACCATGACACTCACCCGAAACTTTACCCTCACCCGTGTCCTAATTTTAACCAGTACATCAACACTAACCCATGCCCTCTAACGTACGCCAACCCTAAGCCATTGCCGTACCCTAACCTGTACCCTAATCAATCCCCATTCCCTAACCCTCACCCTAACCCTTAACGTGACCCTCTTCCGAAGCCTTACCCTCACCTGTGCCCTAATCGTAAGCAGTACACTAACACTAACTAGTGACCTCACACGTACGCTAAACCTTAAGCGTTGTGGTACCCTAAACTGTGCCCTAATATCTCCCCATTCCCTAACCCTAACCCTAACCCGAATTCTATCCCTGACCCTCACCCGAAACCTTACCCTCACCCGTGCCCTAATCTTAACCAGGACACCAACACTAACTTGTGCCCTCACACGTACGCTAACCCTTAATCGTTGTCGTACCCTAAACTGTACCCTAATCCCTCCCCATTCCCTAACCCTAACCCTAACCCGAATCCTAACCCTGACCCTCACATGAAGCCTTACCCTCACCCGTGCCCTAATCTTAACCAGGGCACTAACACTAACCCTTGCCCTCACACGAACGCTAACCCTTAAGCACTGTCGTACCCTAAGCTGTAGCCTAATCCCTCTGCATTCCTTAACCCTAACCCTAACCCGAATCCTAACCCTGACCCTCACCCGAAGCCTTAACCTCACCCGTGCCCTAATCTTAACCAGGACACCAACACTAACTCGTGCCCTCACACGTACGCTAAACCTTAAGCGTTGCCGTACCTTACATTGTGCTCTAATCCCTCCCCATTCCTTAACCCTAACCCTAACCCCATCCCTAAACCTGACCCACTTCCGATGCCCTTCCCTAACCAATGCCCTAATCTTAACCAGCACACAAACACTAACTCATGCCCTCAAACGTACGCTAACCCTTAAGCATTGTCGTACCCTATCCTGTACCCTAATCCCTCCCCATTCCCTAACCCTAACCCTAAGCGAAACCCTGAACGTGACCCTTTTCCGAGGCCTTACCCTCATCGGTGCCGTTGTCTTAACCAGGACACCAACACTAACTCGTGCCCTCACACGTACGCTAAACCTTAAACGTTGTCGTACCCTAAATTGTACCCTAATCCCTCCCCATTCCTAAACCCTAACAATAACCCCATCACTAAACCTGACCAAGTTCCGATGCCCTACCCTAACCAATGCCCTAATCTTAACCAGGACACAAACACTAACTGATGCCCTCAAACGTACACTAACCCTTAAGCATTGTCGTACCCTATCCTGTACCCTAATCCCTCCCCATTCCCTAACCCTAACCCTAAGCGAAACCCTGAACGTGACCCTTTTCCGAGGCCTTACCCTCATCGGTGCCGTTGTCTTAACCAGTACACCAACCTTAACTCGTGCCCTCACACTTACGTTAACCCTTAAGCATTGTCGTACCCTAACCTGTACCCTAATCCCTCTCCATTCCCTAACCCTAACCCTAACCCGAATCCTAACCCTGACCCTCACCCGAAGCCTTACCCTCACCCGTGCCCTAATCTTAACCAGGACTCCAAGACTAACTCGTGGCCTCAAACGTACGCTAACACTAAACCGCAGCGGTACCCTAACCTGTACCCTAATCCCTCTCCATTCCCTAACCCTAACCCTAACCTGAAACCTAACCATGACACTCACCGGAAACTTTACCCTCACCCGTGTCCTAATTTTAACCAGTACATCAACACTAACCCATGCCCTCTAACGTACGCCAACCCTAAGCCATTGCCGTACCCTAACCTGTACCCTAATCAATCCCCATTCCCTAACCCTAACCCGAACCCTAACCCTTAACGTGACCGTCTTCCGAGGCCTTACCCTCACCCGTGCCCTAATCGTAAGCAGTACACTAACACTAACTAGTGACCTCACACGTACGCTAAACCTTAAGCGTTGTGGTGCCCTAAACTGTGCCCTAATATCTCCCCATTCCCTAACCCTAACCCTAACCCGAATTCTATCCCTGACCCTCACCCGAAACCTTACCCTCACCCGTGCCTTAATCTTAACTAGGACACCAACACTAACTCGTGCCCTCACACGTACGCTAACCCTTTATCGTTGTCGTACCCTAAACTGTACCCTAATCCCTCCCCATTCCCTAACCCTAACCCTAACCCGAATCCTAACCCTGACCCTCACCTGAAGCCTTACCCTCACCAGTGCCCTAATCTTAACCAGGACACTAACACTAACCCTTGCCCTCACACGAACGCTAACCCTTAAGCACTGTCGTACCCTAAGCTGTACCCCAATCCCTCTGCATTCCTTAACCCTAACCTTAACCCGAATCCTAACCCTGACCCTCACCCGAAGCCTTACCCTCACCCGTGCCCTAATCTTAACCAGGACACCAACACTAACTCGTGCCCTCACACGTACGCTAAACCTTAAGCATTGTCGTACCCTAAATTGTACCCTAATCCCTCCGCATTCCTTAACCCTAACCCTAACCCCATCCCTAAACCTGACCCACTTCCGATGCCCTACCCTAACCAATGCCCTAATCTTAACAAGGACAGAAACACTAACTCATGCCCTCAAACGTACGCTAACCCTTAAGCATTGTCGTACCCTATCCTGTACCCTAATCCCTCCCCATTCCCTAACCCTAACCCTAAGCGAAACCCTGAACGTGACCCTTTTCCGAGGCCTTACCCTCATCGGTGCCGTTGTCTTAACCAGTACACCAACACTAACTCGTGCCCTCACACGTACGCTAACCCTTAATCGTTGTCGTACCCTAAACTGTACCCTAATCCCTCCCCATTCCCTAACCCTAACCCTAACCCGAATCCTAACCCTGAAACTCACCTGAAGCCTTACCCTCACCCGTGCCCTAATCTTAACCAGGACACTAACACTAACCCTTGCCCACACACGAATGCTAACCCTTAAGCACTGTCGTACCCTAAGCTGTACCCTAATGCCTCTGCATTCCTTAACCCTAACCCTAACCCGAATCCTAACCCTGACCCTCACCCGAAGCCTTACCCTCACCCGTGCCCTAATCTTAACAAGGACACCAACACTAACTCGTGCCCTCACACGTACGCTAAACCTTAAGCGTTGCCGTACCTTACATTGTGCTCTAATCCCTCCCCATTCCTTAACCCTAACCCTAACCCCATCCCTAAACCTGACCCACTTCCGATGCCCTTCCCTAACCAATGCCCTAATCTTAACCAGCACACAAACACTAACTCATGCCCTCAAACGTACGCTAACCCTTAAGCATTGTCGTACCCTATCCTGTACCCTAATCACTCCCCATTCCCTAACCCTAACCCTAAGCGAAACCCTGAACGTGACCCTTTTCCGAGGCCTTACCCTCATCGGTGCCGTTGTCTTAACCAGTACACCAACACTAACTCGAGCCCTCACACTTACGCTAACCCTTAAGCATTGTCGTACCCTAACCTGTACCCTAATCCCTCTCCATTCCCTAACCCTAACCCTAACCCGAATCCTAACCCTGACCCTCACCCGAAGCCTTACCCTCACCCGTGCCCTAATCTTAACCAGGACACCAAGACTAACTCGTGCCCTCAAACGTACGCTAACACTAAACCGCAGCGGTACCCTAACCTGTACCCTAATCCCTCTCCATTCCCTAACTCTAACCCTAACCTGAAACCTAACCATGACACTCACCCGAAACTTTACCCTCACCCGTGTCCTAATTTTAACCAGTATATCAACACTAACCCATGCCCTCTAACGTACGCCAACCCTAAGCCATTGCCGTACCCTAACCTGTACCCTAATCAATCCCCATTCCCTAACCCTAACCCTAACCCTAACCCTTAACGTGACCCTCTTCCGAGGCCTTACCCTCACCCGTGCTCTAATCGTAAGCAGTACACTAACACTAACTAGTGACCTCACACGTACGCTAAACCTTAAGCGTTGTGGTACCCTAAACTGTGCCCTAATATCTCCCCATTCCCTAACCCTAACCCTAACCCGAATTCTATCCCTGACCCTCACCCGAAACCTTACACTCACCCGTGCCCTAATCTTAACCAGGACACCAACACTAATTTGTGCCCTCACACGTACGCTAACTCTTAATCGTTGTCTTACCCTAAACTGTACCCTAATCCCTCCCCATTCCCTAACCCTAACCCTAACCCGAATCCTAACCCTGACCCTCACCTGAAGCCTTACCCTCACCCGTGCCCTAATCTTAACCAGGACACTAACACTAACCCTTGCCCTCACACGAACGCTAACCCTTAAGCACTGTCGTACCCTAAGCTGTAGCCTAATCCCTCTGCATTCCTTAACCCTAACCCTAACCCGAATCCTAACCCTGACCCTCACCCGAAGCTTTACCCTCACCCGTGCCCTAATCTTAACCAGGACACCAACACTAACTCGTGCCCTCACACGTACGCTAAACTTTAAGCGTTGTCGTACCCTAAATTGTACCCTAATCCCTCCCCATTCCTTAACCCTAACCCTAACCCCATCCCTAAACCTGAACCACTTCCGATGCCATACCCTAACCAATGCCCTAATCTTAACCAGGACACAAACACTAACTCATGCCCTCAAACGTACGCTAACCCTTAAGCATTGTCGTACCCTATCCTGTACCCTAATCCCTCCCCATTCCCTAACCCTAACCCTAAGCGAAACCCTGAACGTGACCCTTTTCCGAGGCCTTACCCTCATCGGTGCCGTTGTCTTAACCAGTACACCAACACTAACTCGTGCCCTCACACTTACGCTAACCCTTAAGCATTGTCGTACCCTAACCTGTACCCTAATCCCTCTCCATTCCCTAACCCTAACCCTAACCCGAATCCTAACCGTGACCCTCACCCGAAGCCTTACCCTCACCCGTGCCCTAATCTTAACCAGGACACCAAGACTAACTCGTGCCCTCAAACGTACGCTAACACTAAACCGCAGCGGTACCTTAACCTGTACCCTAATCCCTCTCCATTCCCTAACTCTAACCCTAACCTGAAACCTAACCATGACACTCACCCGAAACTTTACCCTCACCCGTGTCCTAATTTTAACCAGTACATCAACACTAACCCATGCCCTCTAACGTACGCCAACGCTAAGCCATTGCCGTACCCTAACCTGTACCCTAATCAATCCCCATTCCCTAACCCTAACCCTAACCCTAACCCTTAACGTGACCCTCTTCCGAGGCCTTACACTCACCTGTGCCCTAATCGTAAGCAGTACACTAACACTAACTAGTGACCTCACACGTACGCTAAACCTTAAGCGTTGTGGTACCCTAAACTGTGCCCTAATATCTCCCCATTCCCTAACCCTAACCCTAACCCGAATTCTATCCCTGACCCTCACCCGAAACCTTACACTCACCCATGCCTTAATCTTAACCAGGACACCAACACTAATTTGTGCCCTCACACGTACGCTAACCCTTAATCGTTGTCTTACCCTAAACTGTACCCTAATCCCTCCCCATTCCCTAAACCTAACCCTAACCCGAATCCTAACCCTGACCCTCACCTGAAGCCTTACCCTCACCCGTGCCCTAATCTTAACCAGGACACTAACACTAACCCTTGCCCTCACACGAACGCTAACCCTTAAGCACTGTCGTACCCTAAGCTGTACCCTAATCCCTCTGCATTCCTTAACCCTAACCCTAACCCGAATCCTAACCCTGACCCTCACCCGAAGCCTTACCCTCACCCGTGCCCTAATCTTAACCAGGACACCAACACTAACTCGTGCCCTCACACGTACGCTAAACCTTAAGCGTTGTCGTACCCTAAATTGTACCCTAATCCCTCCCCATTCCTTAACCCTAACCCTAACCCCATCCCTAAACCTGATCCACTTCCGATGCCCTACCCTAACCAATGCCCTAATCTTAACCAGGACACAAACACTAACTCATTCCCTCAAACGTACGCTAACCCTTAAGCATTGTCGTACCCTATCCTGTACCCTAATCCCTCCCCATTCCCTAACCCTAACCCTAAGCGAAACCCTGAACGTGAGCCTTTTCCGAGGCCTTACCCTCATCGGTGCCGTTGTCTTAACCAGTACACCAACACTAACTCGTGCCCTCACACTTACGCTAACCCTTAAGCATTGTCGTACCCTAACCTGTACCCTAATCCCTCTCCATTCCCTAACCCTAACCCTAACCCGAATCCTAACCCTGACCCTCACCCGAAGCCTTACCATCACCCGTGCCCTAATATTAACCAGGACACCAAGACTAACTCGTGCCCTCAAACGTACGCTAACACTAAACCGCAGCGGTACCCTAACCTGTACCCTAATCCCTCTCCATTCCCTAACCCTAACCCTAACCTGAAACCTAACCATGACACTCACCCGAAACTTTACCCTCACCCGTGTCCTAATTTTAACCAGTACATCAACACTAACCCATGCCCTCTAACGTACGCCAACCCTAAGCCATTGCCGTACCCTAACCTGTACCCTAATCAATCCCCATTCCCTAACCCTAACCCTAACCCTAACCCTTAACGTGACCCTCTTCCGAGGCCTTACCCTCACCCGTGCCCTAATCGTAAGCAGTACACTAACACTAACTAGTGACCTCACACATACGCTAAACCTTAAGCGTTGTGGTGCCCTAAACTGTGCCCTAATATCTCCCCATTCCCTAACCCTAACCCTAACCCGAATCCTATCCCTGACCCTCACCCGTAACCTTACCCTCACCCGTGACTTAATCTTAACTAGGACACCAACACTAACTCGTGCCCTCACACGTACGCTAACCCTTTATCGTTGTCGTACCCTAAACTGTACCCTAATCCCTCCCCATTCCCTAACCCTAACCCTAACCCGAATCCTAACCCTGACCCAAACCTGAAGCCTTACCCTCACCCGTGCCCTAATCTTAACCAGGACACTAACACTAACCCTTGCCCTCACACGAACGCTAACCCTTAAGCACTGTCGTACCCTAAGCTGTACCCTAATCCCTCTGCATTCCTTAACCCTAACCCTAACCCGAATCCTAACCCTGACCCTTACCCGAAGCCTTACCCTCACCCGTGCCCTAATCTTAACCAGGACACCAACACTAACTCGTGCCCTCACACGTACGCTAAACCTTAAACGTTGTCGTACCCTAAATTGTACCCTAATCCCTCCCCATTCCTAAACCCTAACAATAACCCCATCACTAAACCTGACCAAGTTCCGATGCCCTACCCTAACCAATGCCCTAATCTTAACCAGGACACAAACACTAACTGATGCCCTCAAACGTACACTAACCCTTAAGCATTGTCGTACCCTATCCTGTACCCTAATCCCTCCCCATTCCCTAACCCTAACCCTAAGCGAAACCCTGAACGTGACCCTTTTCCGAGGCCTTACCCTCATCGGTGCCGTTGTCTTAACCAGTACACCAACCTTAACTCGTGCCCTCACACTTACGTTAACCCTTAAGCATTGTCGTACCCTAACCTGTACCCTAATCCCTCTCCATTCCCTAACCCTAACCCTAACCCGAATCCTAACCCTGACCCTCACCCGAAGCCTTACCCTCACCCGTGCCCTAATCTTAACCAGGACTCCAAGACTAACTCGTGGCCTCAAACGTACGCTAACACTAAACCGCAGCGGTACCCTAACCTGTACCCTAATCCCTCTCCATTCCCTAACCCTAACCCTAACCTGAAACCTAACCATGACACTCACCGGAAACTTTACCCTCACCCGTGTCCTAATTTTAACCAGTACATCAACACTAACCCATGCCCTCTAACGTACGCCAACCCTAAGCCATTGCCGTACCCTAACCTGTACCCTAATCAATCCCCATTCCCTAACCCTAACCCGAACCCTAACCCTTAACGTGACCATCTTCCGAGGCCTTACCCTCACCCGTGCCCTAATCGTAAGCAGTACACTAACACTAACTAGTGACCTCACACGTACGCTAAACCTTAAGCGTTGTGGTGCCCTAAACTGTGCCCTAATATCTCCCCATTCCCTAACCCTAACCCTAACCCGAATTCTATCCCTGACCCTCACCCGAAACCTTACCCTCACCCGTGCCTTAATCTTAACTAGGACACCAACACTAACTCGTGCCCTCACACGTACGCTAACCCTTTATCGTTGTCGTACCCTAAACTGTACCCTAATCCCTCCCCATTCCCTAACCCTAACCCTAACCCGAATCCTAACCCTGACCCTCACCTGAAGCCTTACCCTCACCAGTGCCCTAATCTTAACCAGGACACTAACACTAACCCTTGCCCTCACACGAACGCTAACCCTTAAGCACTGTCGTACCCTAAGCTGTACCCCAATCCCTCTGCATTCCTTAACCCTAACCTTAACCCGAATCCTAACCCTGACCCTCACCCGAAGCCTTACCCTCACCCGTGCCCTAATCTTAACCAGGACACCAACACTAACTCGTGCCCTCACACGTACGCTAAACCTTAAGCATTGTCGTACCCTAAATTGTACCCTAATCCCTCCGCATTCCTTAACCCTAACCCTAACCCCATCCCTAAACCTGACCCACTTCCGATGCCCTACCCTAACCAATGCCCTAATCTTAACAAGGACAGAAACACTAACTCATGCCCTCAAACGTACGCTAACCCTTAAGCATTGTCGTACCCTATCCTGTACCCTAATCCCTCCCCATTCCCTAACCCTAACCCTAAGCGAAACCCTGAACGTGACCCTTTTCCGAGGCCTTACCCTCATCGGTGCCGTTGTCTTAACCAGTACACCAACACTAACTCGTGCCCTCACACTTACGCTAACCCTTAAGCATTGTCGTACCCTAACCTGTACCCTAAACCGTCTCCATTCCCTAACCCTAACCCTAACCCGAATCCTAACCCTGACCCTCACCCGAAGCCTTACCCTCACCCGTGCCCTAATCTTAACCAGGACACCAAGACTAACTCGTGCCCTGAAACGTACGCTAACACTAAACCGCAGCGGTACCCTAACCTGTACCCTAATCTCTCTCCATTCCCTAACCCTAACCCTAACCTGAAACCTAACCATGAAACTCACCCGAAACTTTACCCTCACCCGTGTCCTAATTTTAACCAGTACATCAACACTAACCCATGCCCTCTAACGTACGTCAACCCTAAGCCATTGCCTTCCCCTAACCTGTACCCTAATCAATCCCCATTCCCTAACCCTAACCCTTAACGTGACCCTCTTCCGAGGCCTTACCCTCACCCGTGCCCTAATCGTAAGCAGTACACTAACACTAACTAGTGACCTCACACATACGCTAAACCTTAAGCGTTGTGGTACCCTAAACTGTGCCCTAATATCTCCCCATTCCCTAACCCTAACCCTAACCCGAATTCTATCAATGACCCTCACCCGAAACCTTACCCACACCCGTGCCCTAATCTTAACCAGGACACCAACACTAACTTGTGCCCTCACACGTACGCTAACCCTTAAACGTTGTCGTACCCTAAACTGTACCCTAATCCCTCCCCTTTCCCTAACCCTAACCCTAACCCGAATCCTAACCCTGACCCTCACCTAAAGCCTTACCCTCACCCGTGCCCTAATCTTAACCAGGACACTAACACTAACCCTTGCCCTCACACGAACGCTAACCCTTAAGCACAGTCGTACCCTAAGCTGTACCCTAATCCCTCTGCATTCCTTAAACCTAACCCTAACCCGAATCCTAACCCTGACCCTCACCCGAAGCCTTACCCTCACCCGTGCCCTAATCTTAACCAGGACACCAACACTAACTCGTGCCCTCACACGTACGCTAAACCTTAAGCGTTGTCGTACTCTAAATTGTACCCTAATCCCTCCCCATTCCTTAACCCTAACCCTAACCCCATCCCTAAACCTGACCCACTTCCGATGCCCTACCCTAACCAATTCCCTAATCTTAACCAGGACACAAACACTAACTCATGCCCTCAAACGTACGCTAACCCTTAAGCATTGTCGTACCCTATCCTTTACCCTAATCCCTCCCCATTCCCTAACCCTAACCCTAAGCGAAACCCTGAACGTGACCCTTTTCCGAGGCCTTACCCTCATCGGTGCCGTTGTCTTAACCAGTACACCAACACTAACTCGTGGCCTCACACTTAGGCTAACCCTTAAGCATTGTCGTACCCTAACCTGTACCCTAATCCCTCTCCATTCCCTAACCCTAACCCTAACCCGAATCCCAGCCCTGACCCTCACCGAAAGCCTTACCCTCACCCGTGCCCTAATCTTAACCAGGACACCAAGACTAAATCGTGCCCTCAGACGTACGCTAACACTAAACCGCAGCGGTACCCTAACCTGTACCCTAATCCCTCTCCATTCCCTAACCCTAACCCTAACCTGAAACCTAACCATGACACTCACCCGAAACTTTACCCTCACACGTGTCCTCATTTTAACCAGTACATCAACACTAACCCATGCCTTCTAACGTACGCAAACCCTAAGCCATTGCCGTACCCTAACCTGTACCCTAATCAATCCCCATTCCCTAACCCTAACCCTAACGCTAACCCTTAACGTGACCCTCTTCCGAGGCCTTACCCTCACCCGTGCCCTAATCGTAGGCAGTACACTAACACTAACTAGTGACCTCACACGTACGCTAAACCTTAAGTGTTGTGGTACCCTAAACTGTGCCCTAATATCTCCCCATTCCCTAACCCTAACCCTAACCCGAATTCTATCCCTGACCCTCACCCGAAACCTTACCCTCACCCGTGCCTTAATCTTAACCAGGACACCAACACTAACTTGTGCCCTCACACGTACGCTAACCCTTAATCATTGTCGTACCCTAAACTGTACCCTAATCCCTCCCCATTCCCTAACCCTAACCCTAACCCGAATCCTAACCCTGACCCTTACCTGAAGCCTTACCCTCACCCGTGCCCTAATCTTAACCAGGACACTAACACTAACACTTGCGCTCACACGAACGCTAACCCTTAAGCACTGTCGTACCCTAAGCTGTACCCTAATCCCTCTGCATTCCTTAACCCTAACCCTAACCCGAATCCTAACCCTGACCCTCACCCGAAGCCTTACCCTCACCCGAGCCCTAATCTTAACCAGGAAACCAAAACTAATTCGTGCCCTCACACGTACGCTAACACTAAACCGCAGCGGTACCCTAACCTGTACCCTAATCCCTCTCCATTCCCTAACCCTAACCCTAACCTGAAACCTAACCATGACACTCACCCGAAACTTTACCCTCACCCGTGTCCTAATTTTATCCAGTACATCAACACTAACCCATGCCCTCTAACGTACGCCAACCCTAAGCCATTGCCGTACCCTAACCTGTACCCTAATCAATCCCCATTCCCTAACACTAACCCTACCTCTAACCCTTAACGTGACCCTCTTCCGAGGCATTACCCTCACCCGTGCCCTAATCGTAAGCAGTACACTAACACTAACTAGTGACCTCACACGTACGCTAAACCTTAAGCGTTGTGGTACCCTAAACTGTGCCCTAATATCTCCCCATTCCCTAACCCTAACCCTAACCCGAATTCTATCCCTGACCCTCACCCGAAACCTTACCCTCACCCGTGCCTTAATCTTAACTAGGACACCAACACTAACTCGTGCCCTCACACGTACGCTAACCCTTTATCGTTGTTGTACCCTAAACTGTACCCTAATCCCTCCCCATTCCCTAACCCTAACCCTAACCCGAATCCTAACCCTGACCCTCACCTGAAGCCTTACCCTCACCAGTGCCCTAATCTTAACCAGGACACTAACACTAACCCTTGCCCTCACACGAACGCTAACCCTTAAGCACTGTCGTACCCTAAGCTGTACCCCAATCCCTCTGCATTCCTTAACCCTAACCTTAACCCGAATCCTAACCCTGACCCTCACCCGAAGCCTTACCCTCACCCGTGCCCTAATCTTAACCAGGACACCAACACTAACTCGTGCCCTCACACGTACGCTAAACCTTAAGCATTGTCGTACCCTAAATTGTACCCTAATCCCTCCGCATTCCTTAACCCTAACCCTAACCCCATCCCTAAACCTGACCCACTTCCGATGCCCTACCCTAACCAATGCCCTAATCTTAACAAGGACAGAAACACTAACTCATGCCCTCAAACGTACGCTAACCCTTAAGCATTGTCGTACCCTATCCTGTACCCTAATCCCTCCCCATTCCCTAACCCTAACCCTAAGCGAAACCCTGAACGTGACCCTTTTCCGAGGCCTTACCCTCATCGGTGCCGTTGTCTTAACCAGTACACCAACACTAACTCGTGCCCTCACACGTACGCTAACCCTTAATCGTTGTCGTACCCTAAACTGTACCCTAATCCCTCCCCATTCCCTAACCCTAACCCTAACCCGAATCCTAACCCTGAAACTCACCTGAAGCCTTACCCTCACCCGTGCCCTAATCTTAACCAGGACACTAACACTAACCCTTGCCCACACACGAATGCTAACCCTTAAGCACTGTCGTACCCTAAGCTGTACCCTAATGCCTCTGCATTCCTTAACCCTAACCCTAACCCGAATCCTAACCCTGACCCTCACCCGAAGCCTTACCCTCACCCGTGCCCTAATCTTAACCAGGACACCAACACTAACTCGTGCCCACACACGTACGCTAAATCTTAAGCGTTGTCGTACCCTACATTGTACCCTAATCCCTCCCCATTCCTTAACCCTAACCCTAACCCCATCCCTAAACGTGACCCACTTCCGATGCCCTACCCTAACCAATGCCCTAATCTTAACCAGGACACAAACACTAACTCATTCCCTCAAACGTACGCTAACCCTTAAGCATTGTCGTACCCTATCCTGTACCCTAATCCCTCTCCATTCCCTAACCCTAACCCTAAGCGAATCCCTGAACGTGACCCTTTTCCGAGGCCTTACCCTCATCGGTGCCGTTGTCTTAACCAGTACACCAACACTAACTCGTGCCCTCACACTTACGCTAACCCTTAAGCATTGTCGTACCCTAACCTGTACCCTAATCCGTCTCCATTCCCTAACCCTAACCCTAACCCGAATCCTAACCCTGACCCTCACCCGAAGCCTTACCCTCACCCGTGCCCTAATCTTAATCAGGACACCAAGACTAACTCGTGCCCTGAAACGTACGCTAACACTAAACCGCAGCGGTACCCTAACCTGTACCCTAATCTCTCTCCATTCCCTAACCCTAACCCTAACCTGAAACCTAACCATGAAACTCACCCGAAACTTTACCCTCACCCGTGTCCTAATTTTAACCAGTACATCAACACTAACCCATGCCCTCTAACGTACGTCAACCCTAAGCCATTGCCTTCCCCTAACCTGTACCCTAATCAATCCCCATTCCCTAACCCTAACCCTTAACGTGACCCTCTTCCGAGGCCTTACCCTCACCCGTGCCCTAATCGTAAGCAGTACACTAACACTAACTAGTGACCTCACACATACGCTAAACCTTAAGCGTTGTGGTACCCTAAACTGTGCCCTAATATCTCCCCATTCCCTAACCCTAACCCTAACCCGAATTCTATCAATGACCCTCACCCGAAACCTTACCCACACCCGTGCCCTAATCTTAACCAGGACACCAACACTAACTTGTGCCCTCACACGTACGCTAACCCTTAAACGTTGTCGTACCCTAAACTGTACCCTAATCCCTCCCCTTTCCCTAACCCTAACCCTAACCCGAATCCTAACCCTGACCCTCACCTAAAGCCTTACCCTCACCCGTGCCCTAATCTTAACCAGGACACTAACACTAACCCTTGCCCTCACACGAACGCTAACCCTTAAGCACAGTCGTACCCTAAGCTGTACCCTAATCCCTCTGCATTCCTTAAACCTAACCCTAACCCGAATCCTAACCCTGACCCTCACCCGAAGCCTTACCCTCACCCGTGCCCTAATCTTAACCAGGACACCAACACTAACTCGTGCCCTCACACGTACGCTAAACCTTAAGCGTTGTCGTACTCTAAATTGTACCCTAATCCCTCCCCATTCCTTAACCCTAACCCTAACCCCATCCCTAAACCTGACCCACTTCCGATGCCCTACCCTAACCAATTCCCTAATCTTAACCAGGACACAAACACTAACTCATGCCCTCAAACGTACGCTAACCCTTAAGCATTGTCGTACCCTATCCTTTACCCTAATCCCTCCCCATTCCCTAACCCTAACCCTAAGCGAAACCCTGAACGTGACCCTTTTCCGAGGCCTTACCCTCATCGGTGCCGTTGTCTTAACCAGTACACCAACACTAACTCGTGGCCTCACACTTACGCTAACCCTTAAGCATTGTCGTACCCTAACCTGTACCCTAATCCCTCTCCATTCCCTAACCCTAACCCTAACCCGAATCCCAGCCCTGACCCTCACCGAAAGCCTTACCCTCACCCGTGCCCTAATCTTAACCAGGACACCAAGACTAAATCGTGCCCTCAGACGTACGCTAACACTAAACCGCAGCGGTACCCTAACCTGTACCCTAATCCCTCTCCATTCCCTAACCCTAACCCTAACCTGAAACCTAACCATGACACTCACCCGAAACTTTACCCTCACACGTGTCCTCATTTTAACCAGTACATCAACACTAACCCATGCCTTCTAACGTACGCAAACCCTAAGCCATTGCCGTACCCTAACCTGTACCCTAATCAATCCCCATTCCCTAACCCTAACCCTAACGCTAACCCTTAACGTGACCCTCTTCCGAGGCCTTACCCTCACCCGTGCCCTAATCGTAGGCAGTACACTAACACTAACTAGTGACCTCACACGTACGCTAAACCTTAAGTGTTGTGGTACCCTAAACTGTGCCCTAATATCTCCCCATTCCCTAACCCTAACCCTAACCCGAATTCTATCCCTGACCCTCACCCGAAACCTTACCCTCACCCGTGCCTTAATCTTAACCAGGACACCAACACTAACTTGTGCCCTCACACGTACGCTAACCCTTAATCATTGTCGTACCCTAAACTGTACCCTAATCCCTCCCCATTCCCTAACCCTAACCCTAACCCGAATCCTAACCCTGACCCTTACCTGAAGCCTTACCCTCACCCGTGCCCTAATCTTAACCAGGACACTAACACTAACACTTGCGCTCACACGAACGCTAACCCTTAAGCACTGTCGTACCCTAAGCTGTACCCTAATCCCTCTGCATTCCTTAACCCTAACCCTAACCCGAATCCTAACCCTGACCCTCACCCGAAGCCTTACCCTCACCCGAGCCCTAATCTTAACCAGGAAACCAAAACTAATTCGTGCCCTCACACGTACGCTAACACTAAACCGCAGCGGTACCCTAACCTGTACCCTAATCCCTCTCCATTCCCTAACCCTAACCCTAACCTGAAACCTAACCATGACACTCACCCGAAACTTTACCCTCACCCGTGTCCTAATTTTATCCAGTACATCAACACTAACCCATGCCCTCTAACGTACGCCAACCCTAAGCCATTGCCGTACCCTAACCTGTACCCTAATCCCTCCCCATTCCCTAACCCTAACCCTAACCCGAATCCTAACCCTGACCCTTACCTGAAGCCTTACCCTCACCCGTGCCCTAATCTTAACCAGGACACCAAGACTAACTCGTGCCCTCAAACGTACGCTAACACTAAACCGCAGCAGTACCCTAACCTGTACCCTAATCCCTCTCCATTCCCTAACCCTAACCCTAACCTGAAACCTAACCATGACACTCACCCGAAACTTTACCCTCACCCGTGTACTAATTTTAACCAGTACATCAACACTAACCCATGCCCTCTAAGGTACGCCAACCCTAAGCCATTGCCGTACCCTAACCTGTACCCTAATCAATCCCCATTCCCTAACCTTAACCCTAACCCTAACCCTTAACGTGACCCTCTTCCGAGGCCTTACCCTCACCCGTGCCCTAATCGTAAGCACTACACTAACACTAACTTGTGACCTCACACGTACGCTAAACCTTAAGCAT
This sequence comes from Inia geoffrensis, assembly GCA_036417435.1. NCBI lineage: Eukaryota > Metazoa > Chordata > Mammalia > Artiodactyla > Iniidae > Inia > Inia geoffrensis. The sequence continues at coordinate 190,430,336 of CM070899.1, read as the reverse complement.
TGTGGTACCCTATACTGTGCCCTAATATCTCCCCATTCCCTAACCCTAACCCTAACCCGAATTCTATCCCTGACCCTCACCCGAAACCTTACCCTCACCCGTGCCCTAATCTTAACCAGGACACCAACACTAACTTGTGCCCTCACACGTACGCTAACCCTTAATCGTTGTCGTACCCTAAACTGTACCCTAATCCCTCCCCATTCCCTAACCCTAACCCTAACCCGAATCCTAACCCTGACCCTCACCTGAAGCCTTACCCTAACCCGTGCCCTAATCTAAACCAGGACACTAACACTAACCGTTGCCCTCACACGAACGCTAACCCTTAAGCACTGTCATACCCTAAGCTGTACCCTAATCCCTCTGCATTCCTTAACCCTAAACCTAACCCGAATCCTAACCCTGACCCTCACCCGAAGCCTTACCCTCACCCGTGCCCTAATCTTAACCAGGACACCAACACTAACTCGTGCCCTCACACGTACGCTAAACCTTAAGCGTTGTCGTACCCCAAATTGTACCCTAATCCCTCCCCATTCCTTAACCCTAACCCTAACCCCATCCCTAAACCTGACCCACTTCCGATGCCCTACCCTAACCAATGCCCTAATCTTAACCAGGACACAAACACTAACTCATTCCCTCAAACGTACGCTAACCCTTAAGCATTCTCGTACCCTGTCCTGTACCCTAATCCCTCCCCATTCCCTAACCCTAACCCTAAGCGAAACCCTGAACGTGACCCTTTTCCGAGGCCTTACCCTCATCGGTGCCGTTGTCTTAACCAGTACACCAACACTAACTCGTGCCCTCACACTTACGCTAACCCTTAAGCATTGTCGTACCCTAACCTGTACCTTAATCCCTCTCCATTCTCTAACCCTAACCCTAACCCGAATCCTAACCCTGACCCTCACCCGAAGCCTTACCCTCACCGGTGCCCTAATCTTAACCAGGACACCAAGACTAACTCGTGCCCTCACACTTACGCTAACCCTTAAGCATTGTCGTACCCTAACCTTTACCCTAATCCCTCTCCATTCCCTAACCCTAACCCTAACCTGAAACCTAACCATGACACTCACCCGAAACTTCACCCTCACCCGTGTCCTAATTTTAACCAGTACATCAACACTAACCCATGCCCTCTAACGTACGCCAACCCTAAGCCATTTCCGTACCCTAACTTGTGCCCTAATCAATCCCCATTCCCTAACCCTTACCCTAACCCTAACCCTTAACGTGACCCTCTTCCGAGGCCTAACCCTCACCCGTGCCCTAATCGTAAGCAGTACACTAACACTAACTAGTGAGCTCACACGTACGTTAAACCTTAAGCGTTGTGGTACCCTAAACTGTGCCCTAATATCTCCCCATTCCCTAACCCTAACCCTAACCCGAATTCTATCCATGACCCTCACCCGAAACCTTACCCTCACCCGTGCCCTAATCTTAACCAGGACACCAACACTAACTTGTGCCCTCACACGTACGCTAACCCTTAATCGTTCTCGTACCCTAAACTGTACCCTAATCCCTCCCCATTCCCTAACCCTAACCCTAACCCGAATCCTAACCCTGACCCTCACCTGAAGCCTTACCCTCACCCGTGCCCTAATCTTAACCAGGACACTAACACTAACCCTTGCCCTCACACGAACGCTAACCCTTAAGCACTGTCGTACCCTAAGCTGTACCCTAATCCCTCTGCATTCCTTAACCTTAACCCTGACACGAATCCTAACCCTGACCCTCACCCGAAGCCTTACCCTCACCCGTGCCCTAATCTTAACCAGGACACCAACACTAACTCGTGCCCTCACACGTACGCTAAACCTTAAGCGTTGTCGTACCCTAAATTGTACCCTAATCCCTCCCCATTCCTAAACCCTAACCCTAACCCCATCCCTAAACCTGACCCACTTCCGATGCCCTACCCTAACCAATGCCCTAATCTTAACCAGGACACAAACACTAACTCATGCCCTCAAACGTACGCTAACCCTTAAGCATTGTCGTACCCTATCCTGTACCCTAATCCCTCCCCATTCCCTAACCCTAACCCTAAGCGAAACCCTGAACGTGACCCTTTTCCGAGGCCTTACCCTCATCGGTGCCGTTGTCTTAACCAGTACACCAACACTAACTCGTGCCCTCACACTTACGCTAACCCTTAAGCATTGTCGTACCCTAACCTGTACCCTAATCCCTCTCCATTCCCTAACCCTAACCCTAACCCGAATCCTAACCCTGACCCTCACCCGAAGCCTTACCCTCACCCGTGCCCTAATCTTAACCAGGACACCAAGACTAACTCGTGCCCTCAAACGTACGCTAACACTAAACCGCAGCGGTACCCTAACCTGTACCCTAATCCCTCTCCATTCCCTAACCCTAACCCTAACCTGAAACCTAACCATGACACTCACCCGAAACTTTACCCTCACCCGTGTACTAATTTTAACCAGTACATCAACACTAACCTATGCCCTATAACGTACGCCAACCCTAAGCCATTGCCGTACCCTAACCTGTGCCCTAATCAATCCCCATTCCCTAACCTTAACCCTAACCCTAACCCTTAACGTGACCCTCTTCCAAGGCCTTAACCTCACCCGTGCCCTAATCGTAAGCAGTACACTAACACTAACTTGTGACCTCACACGTACGCTAAACCTTAAGCGTTGTGGTACCCTAAACTGTGCCCTAATATCTCCCCATTCCCTAACCCTAACCCTAACCCGAATTCTATCCCTGACCCTCACCCGAAACCTTGCCCTCACCCGTGCCCTAATCTTTACCAGGACACCAACACTAACTTGTGCCCTCACACGTACGCTAACCCTTAATCGTTGTCGTACCCTAAACTGTACCCTAATCCCTCCCCATTCCCTAACCCTAACCCTAACCCGAATCCTAACCCTGACCCTCACCTGAAGCCTTACCCTAACCCGTGCCCTAAACTTAACCAGGACACTAACACTAACCCTTGCCCTCACACGAACGCTAACCCTTAAGCACTGTCATACCCTAAGCTGTACCCTAATCCCTCTGCATTCCTTAACCCTAACCCTAACCCGAATCCTAACCCTGACCCTCACCCGAAACCTTACCCTCACCCGTGACCTAATCTTAACCAGGACACCAACACTAACTCGTGCCCTCACACGTACGCTAAACCTTAAGCGTTGTCGTACCCTAAATTGTACCCTAATCCCTCCCCATTCCTTAACCCTAACCCTAACCCCATCCCTAAACCTGACCCACTTCCGATGCCCTACCCTAACCAATGCCCTAATCTTAACCAGGACACAAACACTAACTCATGCCCTCAAACGTACGCTAACCCTTAAGCATTGTCGTACCCTATCCTGTACCCTAATCCCTCCCCATTCCCTAACCCTAACCCTAAGCGAAACCCTGAACATGACCCTTTTCCGAGGCCTTACCCTCATCGGTGCCGTTGTCTTAACCAGTACACCAACACTAACTCGTGCCCTCACACTTACGCTAACCCTTAAGCATTGTCGTACCCTAACCTGTACCCTAATCCCTCTCCATTCCCTAACCCTAACCCTAACCCGAATCCTAACCCTGACCCTCACCCGAAGCCTTACCCTCACCCGTGCCCTAATCTTAACCAGGACACCAAGACTAACTCGTGCCCTCAAACGTACGCTAACACTAAACCGCAGCGGTACCCTAACCTGTACCCTAATCCCTCTCCATTCCCTAACCCTAACCCTAACCTGAAACCTAACCATGACACTCACCCGAAACTTTACCCTCACCCGTGTACTAATTTTAACCAGTACATCAACACTAACCCATGCCCTCTAACGTACGCGAACCCTAAGCCATTGCCGTACCCTAACCTGTACCCTAATCAATCCCCATTCCCTAACCTTAACCCTAACCCTAACCCTTAACGTGACCCTCTTCCGAGGCCTTAACCTCACCCGTGCCCTAATCGTAAGCAGTACACTAACACTAACTTGTGACCTCACACGTACGCTAAACCTTAAGCGTTGTGGTACCCTAAACTGTGCCCTAATATCTCCCCATTCCCTAACCCTAACCCTAACCCGAATTCTATCCCTGACCCTCACCCGAAACCTTGCCCTCACCCGTGCCCTAATCTTAACCAGGACACCAACACTAACTTGTGCCCTCACACGTACGCTAACCCTTAATCGTTGTCGTACCCTAAACTGTACCCTAATCCCTCCCCATTCCCTAACCCTAACCCTAACCCGAATCCTAACCCTGACCCTCACCTGAAGCCTTACCCTAACCCGTGCCCTAAACTTAACCAGGACACTAACACTAACCCTTGCCCTCACACGAACGCTAACCCTTAAGCACTGTCATACCCTAAGCTCTACCCTAATCCCTCTGCATTCCTTAACCCTAACCCTAACCCGAATCCTAACCCTGACCCTCACCCGAAGCCTTACCCTCACCCGTGCCCTAATCTTAACCAGGACACCAACACTAACTCGTGCCCTCACACGTACGCTAAACCTTAAGCGTTGTCGTACCCTAAATTGTACCCTAATCCCTCCCCATTCCTTAACCCTAACCCTAACCCCATCCCTAAACCTGACCCACTTCCGATGCCCTACCCTAACCAATGCCCTAATCTTAACCAGGACACAAACACTAACTCATGCCCTCAAACGTACGCTAACCCTTAAGCATTGTCGTACCCTATCCTGTACCCTAATCCCTCCCCATTCCCTAACCCTAACCCTAAGCGAAACCCTGAACGTGACCCTTTTCCGAGGCCTTACCCTCATCGGTGCCGTTGTCTTAACCAGTACACCAACACTAACTCGTGCCCTCACACTTACGCTAACCCTTAAGCATTGTCGTACCCTAACCTTTACCCTAATCCCTCTCCATTCCCTAACCCTAACCCTAACCTGAAACCTAACCATGACACTCACCCGAAACTTTACCCTCACCCGTGTCCTAATTTTAACCAGTACATGAACACTAACCCATGCCCTCTAACGTACGCCAACCCTAAGCCATTGCCGTACCCTAACCTGTACCCTAATCAATCCCCATTCCCTAACCCTTACCCTAAACCTAACCCTTAACGTGACCCTCTTCCGAGGCCTAACCCTCACCTGTGCCCTAATCGTAAGCAGTACACTAACACTAACTAGTGACCTCACACGTAGGCTAAACCTTAAGCGTTGTGGTACCCTAAACTGTGCCCTAATATCTCCCCATTTCCTAACCCTAACCCTAACCAGAATTCTATCCCTGACCCTCACCCAAAACCTTACCCTCACCCGAGCCCTAATCTTAACCAGGACACCAACACTAATTTGTGCCCTCACACGTACGCTAACCCTTAATCGTTGTCGTATCCTAAACTGTACCCTAATCCCTCCCCATTCCCTAACCCTAACCCTAACCCAAATCCTAACCCTGACCCTCACCTGAAGCCTTACCCTCACCCGTGCCCTAATCTTAACCAGGACACTAACACTAACCCTTGCCATCACACGAACGCTAACCCTTAAGCACTGTCGTACCCTAAGCTGTACCCTAATCCCTCTGCATTCCTTAACCCTAAACCTAACCCGAATCCTAACCCTGACCCTCACCCGAAGCCTTACCCTCACCCGCGCCCTAATCTTAACCAGGACACCAACACTAACTCGTGCCTTCACACGTACGCTAAACCTTAAGCGTTGTCGTACCCTAAATTGTACCCTAATCCCTCCCCATTCCCTAACGCTAACCCTAAGCGAAACCCTGAACGTGACCCTTTTCCGAGGCCTTACCCTCATAGGTGCCGTTGAATTAACCAGTACACCAACACTAACTCGTGCCCTCACACTTACGCTAACCCTTAAGCATTGTCGTACCCTAACCTGTACCTTAATCCCTCTCCATTCCCTAACCCTAACCCTAACCCGAATCCTAACCCTGACCCTCACCCGAAGCCTTACACTCACCGGTGCCCTAATCTTAACCAGGACACCAAGACTAACTCGTGCCCTCACACGTACGCTAACACTAAACCACAGCGGTACCCTAACCTGTACCCTAATCCCTCTCCATTCCCTAACCCTAACCCTAACCTGAAACCTAACCATGACACTCACCCGAAACTTTACCCTCACCCGTGTACTAATTTTAACCAGTACATCAACACTAACCCATGCCCTCTAACGTACGCCAACCCTAACCCATTGCCGTACCCTAACCTGTACCCTAATCAATCCCCATTCCCTAACCTTAACCCTAACCCTAACCCGTAACGTGACCCTCTTCCGAGGCCTTACCCTCACCCTTCCCCTAATCGTAAGCAGTACACTAACACTAACTAGTGACCTCACACGTACGCTAAACCTTAAGCGTTGTGGTACCCTAAACTGTGCCCTAATATCTCTCCATTCCCAAACCCTAACCCTAACACGAATTCTATCCCTGACCCTCACCCGAAACCTTACCCTCACCCGTGCCCTAATCTTAACCAGGACACCCACACTAACTCGTGCCCTCACACGTACGCTAACCCTTAATCGTTGTCGTACCCTAAACTGTACCCTAATCCCTCCCCATTCCCTAACCCTAACCCTAACCCGAATCCTAACCCTGACCCTCACCTGAAGCCTTACCCTAACCCGTGCCCTAATCTTAACCAGGACACTAACACTAACCCTTGCCCTCACACGAACGCTAACCCTTAAGCACTGTCGTACCCTAAACTGTACCCTAATCCCTCCCCTTTCCCTAACCCTAACCCTAACCCGAATCCTAACCCTGACCCTCACCTAAAGCCTTACCCTCACCCGTGCCCTAATCTTAACCAGGACACTAACACTAACCCTTGCCCTCACACGAACGCTAACCCTTAAGCACAGTCGTACCCTAAGCTGTACCCTAATCCCTCTGCATTCCTTAAACCTAACCCTAACCCGAATCCTAACCCTGACCCTCACCCGAAGCCTTACCCTCACCCGTGCCCTAATCTTAACCAGGACACCAACACTAACTCGTGCCCTCACACGTACGCTAAACCTTAAGCGTTGTCGTACTCTAAATTGTACCCTAATCCCTCCCCATTCCTTAACCCTAACCCTAACCCCATCCCTAAACCTGACCCACTTCCGATGCCCTACCCTAACCAATTCCCTAATCTTAACCAGGACACAAACACTAACTCATGCCCTCAAACGTACGCTAACCCTTAAGCATTGTCGTACCCTATCCTTTACCCTAATCCCTCCCCATTCCCTAACCCTAACCCTAAGCGAAACCCTGAACGTGACCCTTTTCCGAGGCCTTACCCTCATCGGTGCCGTTGTCTTAACCAGTACACCAACACTAACTCGTGGCCTCACACTTACGCTAACCCTTAAGCATTGTCGTACCCTAACCTGTACCCTAATCCCTCTCCATTCCCTAACCCTAACCCTAACCCGAATCCCAGCCCTGACCCTCACCGAAAGCCTTACCCTCACCCGTGCCCTAATCTTAACCAGGACACCAAGACTAAATCGTGCCCTCAGACGTACGCTAACACTAAACCGCAGCGGTACCCTAACCTGTACCCTAATCCCTCTCCATTCCCTAACCCTAACCCTAACCTGAAACCTAACCATGACACTCACCCGAAACTTTACCCTCACACGTGTCCTCATTTTAACCAGTACATCAACACTAACCCATGCCTTCTAACGTACGCAAACCCTAAGCCATTGCCGTACCCTAACCTGTACCCTAATCAATCCCCATTCCCTAACCCTAACCCTAACGCTAACCCTTAACGTGACCCTCTTCCGAGGCCTTACCCTCACCCGTGCCCTAATCGTAGGCAGTACACTAACACTAACTAGTGACCTCACACGTACGCTAAACCTTAAGTGTTGTGGTACCCTAAACTGTGCCCTAATATCTCCCCATTCCCTAACCCTAACCCTAACCCGAATTCTATCCCTGACCCTCACCCGAAACCTTACCCTCACCCGTGCCTTAATCTTCACCAGGACACCAACACTAACTTGTGCCCTCACACGTACGCTAACCCTTAATCATTGTCGTACCCTAAACTGTACCCTAATCCCTCCCCATTCCCTAACCCTAACCCTAACCCGAATCCTAACCCTGACCCTTACCTGAAGCCTTACCCTCACCCGTGCCCTAATCTTAACCAGGACACTAACACTAACACTTGCGCTCACACGAACGCTAACCCTTAAGCACTGTCGTACCCTAAGCTGTACCCTAATCCCTCTGCATTCCTTAACCCTAACCCTAACCCGAATCCTAACCCTGACCCTCACCCGAAGCCTTACCCTCACCCGAGCCCTAATCTTAACCAGGAAACCAAAACTAATTCGTGCCCTCACACGTACGCTAACACTAAACCGCAGCGGTACCCTAACCTGTACCCTAATCCCTCTCCATTCCCTAACCCTAACCCTAACCTGAAACCTAACCATGACACTCACCCGAAACTTTACCCTCACCCGTGTCCTAATTTTATCCAGTACATCAACACTAACCCATGCCCTCTAACGTACGCCAACCCTAAGCCATTGCCGTACCCTAACCTGTACCCTAATCCCTCCCCATTCCCTAACCCTAACCCTAACCCGAATCCTAACCCTGACCCTTACCTGAAGCCTTACCCTCACCCGTGCCCTAATCTTAACCAGGACACCAAGACTAACTCGTGCCCTCAAACGTACGCTAACACTAAACCGCAGCAGTACCCTAACCTGTACCCTAATCCCTCTCCATTCCCTAACCCTAACCCTAACCTGAAACCTAACCATGACACTCACCCGAAACTTTACCCTCACCCGTGTACTAATTTTAACCAGTACATCAACACTAACCCATGCCCTCTAAGGTACGCCAACCCTAAGCCATTGCCGTACCCTAACCTGTACCCTAATCAATCCCCATTCCCTAACCTTAACCCTAACCCTAACCCTTAACGTGACCCTCTTCCGAGGCCTTACCCTCACCCGTGCCCTAATCGTAAGCACTACACTAACACTAACTTGTGACCTCACACGTACGCTAAACCTTAAGCATTGTGGTACCCTATACTGTGCCCTAATATCTCCCCATTCCCTAACCCTAACCCTAACCCGAATTCTATCCCTGACCCTCACCCGAAACCTTACCCTCACCCGTGCCCTAATCTTAACCAGGACACCAACACTAACTTGTGCCCTCACACGTACGCTAACCCTTAATCGTTGTCGTACCCTAAACTGTACCCTAATCCCTCCCCATTCCCTAACCCTAACCCTAACCCGAATCCTAACCCTGACCCTCACCTGAAGCCTTACCCTAACCCGTGCCCTAATCTAAACCAGGACACTAACACTAACCGTTGCCCTCACACGAACGCTAACCCTTAAGCACTGTCATACCCTAAGCTGTACCCTAATCCCTCTGCATTCCTTAACCCTAAACCTAACCCGAATCCTAACCCTGACCCTCACCCGAAGCCTTACCCTCACCCGTGCCCTAATCTTAACCAGGACACCAACACTAACTCGTGCCCTCACACGTACGCTAAACCTTAAGCGTTGTCGTACCCCAAATTGTACCCTAATCCCTCCCCATTCCTTAACCCTAACCCTAACCCCATCCCTAAACCTGACCCACTTCCGATGCCCTACCCTAACCAATGCCCTAATCTTAACCAGGACACAAACACTAACTCATTCCCTCAAACGTACGCTAACCCTTAAGCATTCTCGTACCCTGTCCTGTACCCTAATCCCTCCCCATTCCCTAACCCTAACCCTAAGCGAAACCCTGAACGTGACCCTTTTCCGAGGCCTTACCCTCATCGGTGCCGTTGTCTTAACCAGTACACCAACACTAACTCGTGCCCTCACACTTACGCTAACCCTTAAGCATTGTCGTACCCTAACCTGTACCTTAATCCCTCTCCATTCTCTAACCCTAACCCTAACCCGAATCCTAACCCTGACCCTCACCCGAAGCCTTACCCTCACCGGTGCCCTAATCTTAACCAGGACACCAAGACTAACTCGTGCCCTCACACTTACGCTAACCCTTAAGCATTGTCGTACCCTAACCTTTACCCTAATCCCTCTCCATTCCCTAACCCTAACCCTAACCTGAAACCTAACCATGACACTCACCCGAAACTTCACCCTCACCCGTGTCCTAATTTTAACCAGTACATCAACACTAACCCATGCCCTCTAACGTACGCCAACCCTAAGCCATTGCCGTACCCTAACCTGTACCCTAATCCCTCCCCATTCCCTAACCCTAACCCTAACCCGAATCCTAACCCTGACCCTTACCTGAAGCCTTACCCTCACCCGTGCCCTAATCTTAACCAGGACACCAAGACTAACTCGTGCCCTCAAACGTACGCTAACACTAAACCGCAGCAGTACCCTAACCTGTACCCTAATCCCTCTCCATTCCCTAACCCTAACCCTAACCTGAAACCTAACCATGACACTCACCCGAAACTTTACCCTCACCCGTGTACTAATTTTAACCAGTACATCAACACTAACCCATGCCCTCTAAGGTACGCCAACCCTAAGCCATTGCCGTACCCTAACCTGTACCCTAATCAATCCCCATTCCCTAACCTTAACCCTAACCCTAACCCTTAACGTGACCCTCTTCCGAGGCCTTACCCTCACCCGTGCCCTAATCGTAAGCACTACACTAACACTAACTTGTGACCTCACACGTACGCTAAACCTTAAGCATTGTGGTACCCTATACTGTGCCCTAATATCTCCCCATTCCCTAACCCTAACCCTAACCCGAATTCTATCCCTGACCCTCACCCGAAACCTTACCCTCACCCGTGCCCTAATCTTAACCAGGACACCAACACTAACTTGTGCCCTCACACGTACGCTAACCCTTAATCGTTGTCGTACCCTAAACTGTACCCTAATCCCTCCCCATTCCCTAACCCTAACCCTAACCCGAATCCTAACCCTGACCCTCACCTGAAGCCTTACCCTAACCCGTGCCCTAATCTTAACCAGGACACTAACACTAACCGTTGCCCTCACACGAACGCTAACCCTTAAGCACTGTCATACCCTAAGCTGTACCCTAATCCCTCTGCATTCCTTAACCCTAAACCTAACCCGAATCCTAACCCTGACCCTCACCCGAAGCCTTACCCTCACCCGTGCCCTAATCTTAACCAGGACACCAACACTAACTCGTGCCCTCACACGTACGCTAAACCTTAAGCGTTGTCGTACCCCAAATTGTACCCTAATCCCTCCCCATTCCTTAACCCTAACCCTAACCCCATCCCTAAACCTGACCCACTTCCGATGCCCTACCCTAACCAATGCCCTAATCTTAACCAGGACACAAACACTAACTCATTCCCTCAAACGTACGCTAACCCTTAAGCATTCTCGTACCCTGTCCTGTACCCTAATCCCTCCCCATTCCCTAACCCTAACCCTAAGCGAAACCCTGAACGTGACCCTTTTCCGAGGCCTTACCCTCATCGGTGCCGTTGTCTTAACCAGTACACCAACACTAACTCGTGCCCTCACACTTACGCTAACCCTTAAGCATTGTCGTACCCTAACCTGTACCTTAATCCCTCTCCATTCTCTAACCCTAACCCTAACCCGAATCCTAACCCTGACCCTCACCCGAAGCCTTACCCTCACCGGTGCCCTAATCTTAACCAGGACACCAAGACTAACTCGTGCCCTCACACTTACGCTAACCCTTAAGCATTGTCGTACCCTAACCTTTACCCTAATCCCTCTCCATTCCCTAACCCTAACCCTAACCTGAAACCTAACCATGACACTCACCCGAAACTTCACCCTCACCCGTGTCCTAATTTTAACCAGTACATCAACACTAACCCATGCCCTCTAACGTACGCCAACCCTAAGCCATTTCCGTACCCTAACTTGTGCCCTAATCAATCCCCATTCCCTAACCCTTACCCTAACCCTAACCCTTAACGTGACCCTCTTCCGAGGCCTAACCCTCACCCGTGCCCTAATCGTAAGCAGTACACTAACACTAACTAGTGAGCTCACACGTACGTTAAACCTTAAGCGTTGTGGTACCCTAAACTGTGCCCTAATATCTCCCCATTCCCTAACCCTAACCCTAACCCGAATTCTATCCATGACCCTCACCCGAAACCTTACCCTCACCCGTGCCCTAATCTTAACCAGGACACCAACACTAACTTGTGCCCTCACACGTACGCTAACCCTTAATCGTTCTCGTACCCTAAACTGTACCCTAATCCCTCCCCATTCCCTAACCCTAACCCTAACCCGAATCCTAACCCTGACCCTCACCTGAAGCCTTACCCTCACCCGTGCCCTAATCTTAACCAGGACACTAACACTAACCCTTGCCCTCACACGAACGCTAACCCTTAAGCACTGTCGTACCCTAAGCTGTACCCTAATCCCTCTGCATTCCTTAACCTTAACCCTAACACGAATCCTAACCCTGACCCTCACCCGAAGCCTTACCCTCACCCGTGCCCTAATCTTAACCAGGACACCAACACTAACTCGTGCCCTCACACGTACGCTAAACCTTAAGCGTTGTCGTACCCTAAATTGTACCCTAATCCCTCCCCATTCCTAAACCCTAACCCTAACCCCATCCCTAAACCTGACCCACTTCCGATGCCCTACCCTAACCAATGCCCTAATCTTAACCAGGACACAAACACTAACTCATGCCCTCAAACGTACGCTAACCCTTAAGCATTGTCGTACCCTATCCTGTACCCTAATCCCTCCCCATTCCCTAACCCTAACCCTAAGCGAAACCCTGAACGTGACCCTTTTCCGAGGCCTTACCCTCATCGGTGCCGTTGTCTTAACCAGTACACCAACACTAACTCGTGCCCTCACACTTACGCTAACCCTTAAGCATTGTCGTACCCTAACCTGTACCCTAATCCCTCTCCATTCCCTAACCCTAACCCTAACCCGAATCCTAACCCTGACCCTCACCCGAAGCCTTACCCTCACCCGTGCCCTAATCTTAACCAGGACACCAAGACTAACTCGTGCCCTCAAACGTACGCTAACACTAAACCGCAGCGGTACCCTAACCTGTACCCTAATCCCTCTCCATTCCCTAACCCTAACCCTAACCTGAAACCTAACCATGACACTCACCCGAAACTTTACCCTCACCCGTGTACTAATTTTAACCAGTACATCAACACTAACCTATGCCCTATAACGTACGCCAACCCTAAGCCATTGCCGTACCCTAACCTGTGCCCTAATCAATCCCCATTCCCTAACCTTAACCCTAACCCTAACCCTTAACGTGACCCTCTTCCAAGGCCTTAACCTCACCCGTGCCCTAATCGTAAGCAGTACACTAACACTAACTTGTGACCTCACACGTACGCTAAATCTTAAGCGTTGTGGTACCCTAAACTGTGCCCTAATATCTCCCCATTCCCTAACCCTAACCCTAACCCGAATTCTATCCCTGACCCTCACCCGAAACCTTGCCCTCACCCGTGCCCTAATCTTTACCAGGACACCAACACTAACTTGTGCCCTCACACGTACGCTAACCCTTAATCGTTGTCGTACCCTAAACTGTACCCTAATCCCTCCCCATTCCCTAACCCTAACCCTAACCCGAATCCTAACCCTGACCCTCACCTGAAGCCTTACCCTAACCCGTGCCCTAAACTTAACCAGGACACTAACACTAACCCTTGCCCTCACACGAACGCTAACCCTTAAGCACTGTCATACCCTAAGCTGTACCCTAATCCCTCTGCATTCCTTAACCCTAACCCTAACCCGAATCCTAACCCTGACCCTCACCCGAAACCTTACCCTCACCCGTGACCTAATCTTAACCAGGACACCAACACTAACTCGTGCCCTCACACGTACGCTAAACCTTAAGCGTTGTCGTACCCTAAATTGTACCCTAATCCCTCCCCATTCCTTAACCCTAACCCTAACCCCATCCCTAAACCTGACCCACTTCCGATGCCCTACCCTAACCAATGCCCTAATCTTAACCAGGACACAAACACTAACTCATGCCCTCAAACGTACGCTAACCCTTAAGCATTGTCGTACCCTATCCTGTACCCTAATCCCTCCCCATTCCCTAACCCTAACCCTAAGCGAAACCCTGAACATGACCCTTTTCCGAGGCCTTACCCTCATCGGTGCCGTTGTCTTAACCAGTACACCAACACTAACTCGTGCCCTCACACTTACGCTAACCCTTAAGCATTGTCGTACCCTAACCTGTACCCTAATCCCTCTCCATTCCCTAACCCTAACCCTAACCCGAATCCTAACCCTGACCCTCACCCGAAGCCTTACCCTCACCCGTGCCCTAATCTTAACCAGGACACCAAGACTAACTCGTGCCCTCAAACGTACGCTAACACTAAACCGCAGCGGTACCCTAACCTGTACCCTAATCCCTCTCCATTCCCTAACCCTAACCCTAACCTGAAACCTAACCATGACACTCACCCGAAACTTTACCCTCACCCGTGTACTAATTTTAACCAGTACATCAACACTAACCCATGCCCTCTAACGTACGCGAACCCTAAGCCATTGCCGTACCCTAACCTGTACCCTAATCAATCCCCATTCCCTAACCTTAACCCTAACCCTAACCCTTAACGTGACCCTCTTCCGAGGCCTTAACCTCACCCGTGCCCTAATCGTAAGCAGTACACTAACACTAACTTGTGACCTCACACGTACGCTAAACCTTAAGCGTTGTGGTACCCTAAACTGTGCCCTAATATCTCCCCATTCCCTAACCCTAACCCTAACCCGAATTCTATCCCTGACCCTCACCCGAAACCTTGCCCTCACCCGTGCCCTAATCTTAACCAGGACACCAACACTAACTTGTGCCCTCACACGTACGCTAACCCTTAATCGTTGTCGTACCCTAAACTGTACCCTAATCCCTCCCCATTCCCTAACCCTAACCCTAACCCGAATCCTAACCCTGACCCTCACTTGAAGCCTTACCCTAACCCGTGCCCTAAACTTAACCAGGACACTAACACTAACCCTTGCCCTCACACGAACGCTAACCCTTAAGCACTGTCATACCCTAAGCTCTACCCTAATCCCTCTGCATTCCTTAACCCTAACCCTAACCCGAATCCTAACCCTGACCCTCACCCGAAGCCTTACCCTCACCCGTGCCCTAATCTTAACCAGGACACCAACACTAACTCGTGCCCTCACACGTACGCTAAACCTTAAGCGTTGTCGTACCCTAAATTGTACCCTAATCCCTCCCCATTCCTTAACCCTAACCCTAACCCCATCCCTAAACCTGACCCACTTCCGATGCCCTACCCTAACCAATGCCCTAATCTTAACCAGGACACAAACACTAACTCATGCCCTCAAACGTACGCTAACCCTTAAGCATTGTCGTACCCTATCCTGTACCCTAATCCCTCCCCATTCCCTAACCCTAACCCTAAGCGAAACCCTGAACGTGACCCTTTTCCGAGGCCTTACCCTCATCGGTGCCGTTGTCTTAACCAGTACACCAACACTAACTCGTGCCCTCACACTTACGCTAACCCTTAAGCATTGTCGTACCCTAACCTTTACCCTAATCCCTCTCCATTCCCTAACCCTAACCCTAACCTGAAACCTAACCATGACACTCACCCGAAACTTTACCCTCACCCGTGTCCTAATTTTAACCAGTACATGAACACTAACCCATGCCCTCTAACGTACGCCAACCCTAAGCCATTGCCGTACCCTAACCTGTACCCTAATCAATCCCCATTCCCTAACCCTTACCCTAAACCTAACCCTTAACGTGACCCTCTTCCGAGGCCTAACCCTCACCCGTGCCCTAATCGTAAGCAGTACACTAACACTAACTAGTGACCTCACACGTAGGCTAAACCTTAAGCGTTGTGGTACCCTAAACTGTGCCCTAATATCTCCCCATTTCCTAACCCTAACCCTAACCAGAATTCTATCCCTGACCCTCACCCAAAACCTTACCCTCACCCGAGCCCTAATCTTAACCAGGACACCAACACTAATTTGTGCCCTCACACGTACGCTAACCCTTAATCGTTGTCGTATCCTAAACTGTACCCTAATCCCTCCCCATTCCCTAACCCTAACCCTAACCCAAATCCTAACCCTGACCCTCACCTGAAGCCTTACCCTCACCCGTGCCCTAATCTTAACCAGGACACTAACACTAACCCTTGCCATCACACGAACGCTAACCCTTAAGCACTGTCGTACCCTAAGCTGTACCCTAATCCCTCTGCATTCCTTAACCCTAAACCTAACCCGAATCCTAACCCTGACCCTCACCCGAAGCCTTACCCTCACCCGCGCCCTAATCTTAACCAGGACACCAACACTAACTCGTGCCTTCACACGTACGCTAAACCTTAAGCGTTGTCGTACCCTAAATTGTACCCTAATCCCTCCCCATTCCCTAACGCTAACCCTAAGCGAAACCCTGAACGTGACCCTTTTCCGAGGCCTTACCCTCATAGGTGCCGTTGAATTAACCAGTACACCAACACTAACTCGTGCCCTCACACTTACGCTAACCCTTAAGCATTGTCGTACCCTAACCTGTACCTTAATCCCTCTCCATTCCCTAACCCTAACCCTAACCCGAATCCTAACCCTGACCCTCACCCGAAGCCTTACACTCACCGGTGCCCTAATCTTAACCAGGACACCAAGACTAACTCGTGCCCTCACACGTACGCTAACACTAAACCACAGCGGTACCCTAACCTGTACCCTAATCCCTCTCCATTCCCTAACCCTAACCCTAACCTGAAACCTAACCATGACACTCACCCGAAACTTTACCCTCACCCGTGTACTAATTTTAACCAGTACATCAACACTAACCCATGCCCTCTAACGTACGCCAACCCTAACCCATTGCCGTACCCTAACCTGTACCCTAATCAATCCCCATTCCCTAACCTTAACCCTAACCCTAACCCGTAACGTGACCCTCTTCCGAGGCCTTACCCTCACCCTTCCCCTAATCGTAAGCAGTACACTAACACTAACTAGTGACCTCACACGTACGCTAAACCTTAAGCGTTGTGGTACCCTAAACTGTGCCCTAATATCTCTCCATTCCCAAACCCTAACCCTAACACGAATTCTATCCCTGACCCTCACCCGAAACCTTACCCTCACCCGTGCCCTAATCTTAACCAGGACACCCACACTAACTCGTGCCCTCACACGTACGCTAACCCTTAATCGTTGTCGTACCCTAAACTGTACCCTAATCCCTCCCCATTCCCTAACCCTAACCCTAACCCGAATCCTAACCCTGACCCTCACCTGAAGCCTTACCCTAACCCGTGCCCTAATCTTAACCAGGACACTAACACTAACCCTTGCCCTCACACGAACGCTAACCCTTAAGCACTGTCGTACCCTAAGCTGTACCCTAATCCCTCTGCATTCCTTAACCCTAACCCTAATCCGAATCCTAACCCTGACCCTCAACCGAAGCCTTACCCTCACCCGTGCCCTAATCTTAACAAGGACACCAACACTAACTCGTGCCCTCACACGTACGCTAAACCTTAAGCGTTGTCGTACCCTAAATTTTACCCTAATCACTCCGCATTCCTTAACACTAACCCTAACCCCATCCCTAAACCTGACCCACTTCCGATGCCCTACCCTAACCAATGCCCTAATCTTAACCAGGACACAAACACTAACTCATGCCCTCAAACGTACGCTAACCCTTAAGCATTGTCGTACCCTATCCTGTACCCTAATCCCTCCCCATTCCCTAACCCTAATCTTAAGCGAAACCCTGAACGTGACCCTTTTCCGACGCCTTACCCTCATCGATGCCGTTGTCTTAACCAGAACACCAACACTAACTCGTGCCCTCACACTTACGCTAACCCTTAAGCATTGTCGTACCCTAACCTGTACCCTAATCCCTCTCCATTCCCTAACCCGAATCCTAACCCTGACCCTCCCCCGTAGCCTTACCCTCACCCGTGCCCTAATCTTAACCAGGACACCAAGACTAACTCGTGCCCTCACACGTACGCTAACACTAAACCGCAGCGGTACCCTAACCTGTACCCTAATCCCTCTCCATTCCCTAACCCTAACCCTAACCTGAAACCTAACCATGACACTCACCAGAAACTTTACCCTCACCCGTGTCCTAATTTTAACCAGTACATCAACACTAACCCATGCCCTCTAACGTACGCCAACCCTAAACCATTGCCGCACCCTAACCTGTACCCTAATCAATCCCCATTCCCTAACCCTAACCCTAACCCTAACCCTTAACGTGACCCTCTTTCGAGGCCTTACCCTCACCCGTGCCCTAATCGTAAGCAGTACACTAACACTAACTAGTGACCTCACACGTACGCTAAACCTTAAGCGTTGTGGTACCCTAAACTGTGCCGTAATATCTCCCCATTCCCTAACCCTAACCCTAACCCGAATTCTATCCCTGACCCTCACCCGAAACCTTACCCTCACCCGTGCCCTAATCTTAACCAGGACACCAACACTAACTTGTGCCCTCACACGTACGCTAACCCTTAATCGTTGTCATACCCTAAACTGTACCCTAAACCCTCCCCATTCCCTTACCCTAACCCTAACCCGAATCCTAACCCTGACCCTCACCTGAAGCCTTACCCTCACCCGTGCCCTAATCTTAACCAGGACACTAACACTAACCCTTGCCTTCACACGAACGCTAACCCTTAAGCACTGTCATACCCTAAGCTGTACCCTAATCCCTCTGCATTCCTTAACCCTAACCCTAACCCGAATCCTAACCCTGACCCTCACCCGAAGCCTTGCCCTCACCCGTGCCCTAATCTTAACCAGGACATCAACACTAACTCGTGCCCTCACACGTACGCTAAACCTTAAGCGTTGTCGTACCCTAAATTGTACCCTAAACCCTCCCCATTCCTTAACCCTAACCCTAACCCCATCCCTAAACCTGACCCACTTCCGATGCCCTACACTAACCAATGCCCTAATCTTAACCAGGACACAAACACTAACTCATGCCCTCAAACGTACGCTAACCCTTAAGTATTGTCATACCCTATCCTGTACCCTAATCCCTCCCCATTCCCTAACCCTAACCCTAAGCGAAACCCTGAACGTGACCCTTTTCCGAGGCCTTACCCTCATCGGTGCCGTTGTCTTAACCAGTACACCAACACTAACTCGTGCCCTCACACTTATGCTAACCCTTAAGCATTGTCGTACCCTAACCTGTACCCTAATCCCTCTCCATTCCCTAACCCTAACCCTAACCCGAATCCTAACCCTGACCCTCACCCGAAGCCTTACCCTCACCTGTGCCCTAATCATAACCAGGACACCAACACTAACTCGTGCCCTCACACGTACGCTAAACCTTAAGCGTTGTCGTACCCTAAATTGTACCCTAATCCCTCCGCATTCCTTAACCCTAACCCTAACCCCATCCCTAAACCTGACCCACTTCCGATGCCCTACCCTAACCAATGCCCTAATCTTAACCAGGACACAAACACTAACTCATGCACTCAAACGTACGCTAACCCTTAAGCATTGTCGTACCCTATCCTGTACCCTAATCCCTCCCCATTCCCTAACCCTAATATTAAGCGAAACCCTGAACGTGACCCTTTTCCGACGCCTTACCCTCATCGGTGCCGTTGTCTTAACCAGTACACCAACACTAACTCGTGCCCTCACACTTACGCTAAACCTTAAGCATTGTCGTACCCTAACCTGAACCCTAATCAATCCCCATTCCCTAACCCTAACCCTAACCTGAAACCTAACCATGACACTCACCCGAAACTTTACCCTCACCCGTGTCCTAATTTTAACCAGTACATCAACACTAACCCATGCCCTCTAACGTACGCCAACCCTAAACCATTGCCGCACCCTAACCTGTACCCTAATCAATCCCCATTCCCTAACCTTAACCCTAACCCTAACCCTTAACGTGACCCTCTTCCGAGGCCTTACCCTCACCCGTGCCCTAATCGTAAGCAGTACACTAACACTAACTTGTGACCTCACACGTACGCTAAACCTTAAGCGTTGTGGTACCCTAAACTGTGCCCTAATATCTCCCCATTCCCTAACCCTAACCCTAACCCGAATTCTATCCCTGACCCTCACCCGAAACCTTACCCTCACCTGTGCCCTAATCTTAACCAGGACACCAACACTAACTTGTGCCCTCACACGTACGCTAACCCTTAATCGTTGTCGTACCCTAAACTGTACCCTAATCCCTCCCCATTCCCTAACCCTAACCCTAACCCGAATCCTAACCCTGACCCTCACCTGAAGCCTTACCCTCACCCGTGCCCTAATCTTAACCAGGACACTAACACTAACCCTTGCCCTCACACGAACGCTAACCCTTAAGCACTGTCGTACCCTAAGCTGTACCCTAATCCCTCTGCATTCCTTAACCCTAACCCTAACCCGAATCCTAACCCTGACCCTCACCCGAAGCCTTACCCTCACCCGTGCCCTAATCTTAACCAGTACACCAACACTAACTCGTGCCCTCACACTTACGCTAACCCTTAAGCATTGAAGTACCCTATCCTGTACCCTAATCCCTCTCCATTCCCTAACCCTAACCCTAACCCGAATCCTAACCCTGACCCTCACCCGAAGCCTTACCCTCACCCGTGCCCTAATCTTAACCAGGACACCAAGACTAACTCGTGCCCTCACACGTACGCTAACACTAAACCGCAGCGGTACCCTAACCTGTACCCTAATCCCTCTCCATTCCCTAACCCTAACCCTAACCTGAAACCTAACCATGACACTCACCCGAAACTTTACCCTCACCCGTGTCCTAATTTTAACCAGTACATCAACACTAACCCATGCCCTCTAACGTACGCCAACCCTAAGCCATTGCCGTACCCTAACCTGTACCCTAATCAATCCCCATTCCCTAACCCTAACCCTAAACCTAACCCTTAACGTGAACCTGTTCCGAGGCCTTACCCTCACCCGTGCCCTAATCGTAAGCAGTACAATAACACTAACTAGTGACCTCACACGTACGCTAAACCTTAAGCGTTGTGGTACCCTAAACTGTGCCCTAATATCTCCCCATTCCATAACCCTAACCCTAACCCGAATTCTATCCCTGACCCTCGCCCGAAACCTTACCCTCACCCGTGCCCTAATCTTAACCAGGACACCAACACTAACTTGTGCCCTCACACGTACGCTAACCCTTAATCGTTGTCGTACCCTAAACTGTACCCTAATCCCTCCCCATTCCCTAACCCTAACCCTAACCCGAATCCTAACCCTGACCCTCACCTGAAGCCTTACCCTCACCCGTGCCCTAATCTTAACCAGCACACTAACACTAACCCTTGCCCTCACACGCACGCTAACCCTTAAGCACTGTCGTACCCTAAGCTGTACCCTAATCCCTCTGCATTCCTTAACCCTAACCCTAACCCGAATCCTAACCCTGACCCTCACCCGAAGCCTTACCCTCACCCGTGCCCTTATCTTAACCAGGACACCAACACTAACTCGTGCCCTCACACGTACGCTAAACCTTAAGCGTTGTCGTACCCTAAATTGTACCCTAATCCCTCCCCATTCCTTAACCCTAACCCTAACCCCATCCCTAAACCTGACCCACTTCCGATGCCCTACCCTAACCAATGCCCTAATCTTAACCAGGACACAAACACTAACTCATGCCCTCAAACGTACGCTAACCCTTAAGCATTGTCGTACCCTATCCTGTACCCTAATCCCTCCCCATTCCCTAACCCTAACCCTAAGCGAAACCCTGAACGTGACCCTTTTCCGAGGCCTTACCCTCATCGGTGCCGTTGTCTTAACCAGTACACCAACACTAATTCGTGCCCTCATACTTACGCTAACCCTTAAGCATTGTCGTACCCTAACCTGTACCCTAATCCCTCTCCATTCCCTAAACCTAACCCTAACCCGAATCCTAACCCTGACCCTCACCCGAAGCCTTACCCTCACCCGTGCCCTAATCTTAACCAGGACACCAAGACTAACTCGTGCCCTCAAACGTACGCTAACACTAAACCGCAGCGGTACCCTAACCTGTACCCTAATCCCTCTCCATTCCCTAACCCTAACCCTAACCTGAAACCTAACCATGACACTCACCCGAAACTTTACCCTCACCCGTGTCCTAATTTTAACCAGTACATCAACACTAACCCATGCCCTCTAACGTACGCCAACCCTAAACCATTGCCGCACCCTAACCTGTACCCTAATCAATCCCCATTCCCTAACCTTAACCCTAACCCTAACCCTTAACGTGACCCTCTTCCGAGGCCTTACCCTCACCCGTGCCCTAATCGTAAGCAGTACACTAACACTAACTTGTGACCTCACACGTACGCTAAACCTTAAGCGTTGTGGTACCCTAAACTGTGCCCTAATGTCTCCCCATTCCCTAACCCTAACCCTAACCCGAATTCTATCCCTGACCCTCACCCGAAACCTTACCCTCACCCGTGCCCTAATCTTAACCAGGACACTAACACTAACCCTTGCCTTCACACGAACGCTAACCCTTAAGCACTGTCGTACCCTAAGCTGTACCCTAATCCCTCTGCATTCCTTAACCCTAACCCTAACCCGAATCCTAACCCTGACCCTCACCCGAAGCCTTGCCCTCACCCGTGCCCTAATCTTAACCAGGACATCAACACTAACTCGTGCCCTCACACGTACGCTAAACCTTAAGCGTTGTCGTACCCTAAATTGTACCCTAAACCCTCACCATTCCTTAACCCTAACCCTAACCCCATCCCTAAACCTGACCCACTTCCGATGCCCTACACTAACCAATGCCCTAATCTTAACCAGGACACAAACACTAACTCATGCCCTCAAACGTACCCTAACCCTTAAGCATTGTCATACCCTATCCTGTACCCTAATCCCTCCCCATTCCCTAACCCTAACCCTAAGCGAAACCCTGAACGTGACCCTTTTCCGAGGCCTTACCCTCATCGGTGCCGTTGTCTTAACCAGTACACCAACACTAACTCGTGCCCTCACACTTATGCTAACCCTTAAGCATTGTCGTACCCTAACCTGTACCCTAATCCCTCTCCATTCCCTAACCCTAACCCTAACCCGAATCCTAACCCCGACCCTCACCCGAAGCCTTACCCTCACCTGTGCCCTAATCATAACCAGGACACCAACACTAACTCGTGCCCTCACACGTACGCTAAACCTTAAGCGTTGTTGTACCCTAAATTGTACCCTAATCCCTCCGCATTCCTTAACCCTAACCCTAACCCCATCCCTAAACCTGACCCACTTCCGATGCCCTACCCTAACCAATGCCCTAATCTTAACCAGGACACAAACACTAACTCATGCACTCAAACGTACGCTAACCCTTAAGCATTGTCGTACCCTATCCTGTACCCTAATCCCTCCCCATTCCCTAACCCTAATCTTAAGCGAAACCCTGAACGTGACCCTTTTCTGACGCCTTACCCTCATCGGTGCCGTTGTCTTAACCAGTACACCAACACTAACTCGTGCCCTCACACTTACGCTAAACCTTAAGCATTGTCGTACCCTAACCTGAACCCTAATCAATCCCCATTCCCTAACCCTAACCCTAACCTGAAACCTAACCATGACACTCACCCGAAACTTTACCCTCACCCGTGTCCTAATTTTAACCAGTACATCAACACTAACCCATGCCCTCTAACGTACGCCAACCCTAAACCATTGCCGCACCCTAACCTGTACCCTAATCAATCCCCATTCCCTAACCTTCACCCTAACCCTAACCCTTAACGTGACCCTCTTCCGAGGCCTTACCCTCACCCGTGCCCTAATCGAAAGCAGTACACTAACACTAACTTGTGACCTCACACGTACGCTAAACCTTAAGCGTTGTGGTACCCTAAACTGTGCCCTAATATCTCCCCATTCCCTAACCCTAACCCTAACCCGAATTCTATCCCTGACCCTCACCCGAAACCTTACCCTCACCTGTGCCCTAATCTTAACCAGGACACCAACACTAACTTGTGCCCTCACACGTACGCTAACCCTTAATCGTTGTCGTACCCTAAACTTAACCTAATCCCTCCCCATTCCCTAACCCTAACCCTAACCCGAATCCTAACCCTGACCCTCACCTGAAGCCTTACCCTCACCCGTGCCCTAATCTTAACCAGGACACTAACACTAACCCTTGCCCTCACACGAACGCTAACCCTTAAGCACTGTCGTACCCTAAGCTGTACCCTAATCCCTCTGCATTCCTTAACCCTAACCCTAACCCGAATCCTAACCCTGACCCTCACCCGAAGCCTTACCCTCACCCGTGCCCTAATCTTAACCAGTACACCAACACTAACTCGTGCCCTCACACTTACGCTAACCCTTAAGCATTGAAGTACCCTATCCTGTACCCTAATCCCTCTCCATTCCCTAACACTAACCCTAACCCGAATCCTAACCCTGACCCTCACCCGAAGCCTTACCCTCACCCGTGCCCTAATCTTAACCAGGACACCAAGACTAACTCGTGCCCTCACACGTACGCTAACACTAAACCGCAGCGGTACCCTAACCTGTACCCTAATCCCTCTCCATTCCCTAACCCTAACCCTAACCTGAAACCTAACCATGACACTCACCCGAAACTTTACCCTCACCCGTGTCCTAATTTTAACCAGTACATCAACACTAACCCATGCCCTCTAACGTACGCCAACCCTAAGCCATTGCCGTACCCTAACCTGTACCCTAATCAATCCCCATTCCCTAACCCTAACCCTAAACCTAACCCTTAACGTGAACCTGTTCCGAGGCCTTACCCTCACCCGTGCCCTAATCGTAAGCAGTACAATAACACTAACTAGTGACCTCACACGTACGCTAAACCTTAAGCGTTGTGGTATCCTAAACTGTGCCCTAATATCTCCCCATTCCATAACCCTAACCCTAACCCGAATTCTATCCCTGACCCTCACCCGAAACCTTACCCTCACCCGTGCCCTAATCTTAACCAGGACACCAACACTAACTTGTGCCCTCACACGTACGCTAACCGTTAATCGTTGTCGTACCCTAAACTGTACCCTAATCCCTCCCCATTCCCTAACCCTAACCCTAACCCGAATCCTAACCCTGACCCTCACCTGAAGCCTTACCCTCACCCGTGCCCTAATCTTAACCAGCACACTAACACTAACCCTTGCCCTCACACGCACGCTAACCCTTAAGCACTGTCGTACCCTAAGCTGTACCCTAATCCCTCTGCATTCCTTAACCCTAACCCTAACCCGAATCCTAACCCTGACCCTCACCCGAAGCCTTACCCTCACCCGTGCCCTTATCTTAACCAGGACACCAACACTAACTCGTGCCCTCACACGTACGCTAAACCTTAAGCGTTGTCGTACCCTAAATTGTACCCTAATCCCTCCCCATTCCTTAACCCTAACCCTAACCCCATCCCTAAACCTGACCCACTTCCGATGCCCTACCCTAACCAATGCCCTAATCTTAACCAGGACACAAACACTAACTCATGCCCTCAAACGTACGCTAACCCTTAAGCATTGTCGTACCCTATCCTGTACCCTAATCCCTCCCCATTCCCTAACCCTAACCCTAAGCGAAACCCTAAACGTGACCCTTTTCCGAGGCCTTACCCTCATCGGTGCCGTTGTCTTAACCAGTACACCAACACTAATTCGTGCCCTCATACTTACGCTAACCCTTAAGCATTGTCGTACCCTAACCTGTACCCTAATCCCTCTCCATTCCCTAAACCTAACCCTAACCCGAATCCTAACCCTGACCCTCACCCGAAGCCTTACCCACACCCGTGCCCTAATCTTAACCAGGACACCAAGACTAACTCGTGCCCTCAAACGTACGCTAACACTAAACCGCAGCGGTACCCTAACCTGTACCCTAATCCCTCTCCATTCCCTAACCCTAACCCTAACCTGAAACCTAACCATGACACTCACCCGAAACTTTACCCTCACCCGTGTCCTAATTTTAACCAGTACATCAACACTAACCCATGCCCTCTAACGTACGCCAACCCTAAACCATTGCCGCACCCTAACCTGTACAATAATCAATCCCCATTCCCTAACCTTAACCCTAACCCTAACCCTTAACGTGACCCTCTTCCGAGGCCTTACCCTCACCCGTGCCCTAATCGTAAGCAGTACACTAACACTAACTTGTGACCTCACACGTACGCTAAACCTTAAGCGTTGTGGTACCCTAAACTGTGCCCTAATGTCTCCCCATTCCCTAACCCTAACCCTAACCCGAATTCTATCCCTGACCCTCACCCGAAACCTTACCCTCACCCGTGCCCTAATCTTAACCAGGACACCAACACTAACTTGTGCCCTCACACGTACGCTAACCCTTAATCG
The DNA here is from genome assembly GCA_036417435.1 of Inia geoffrensis. NCBI lineage: Eukaryota > Metazoa > Chordata > Mammalia > Artiodactyla > Iniidae > Inia > Inia geoffrensis. The sequence goes on along the minus strand of CM070899.1, from coordinate 190,403,806 downwards.
TTGTCGTACCCTAAACTGTACCCTAATCCCTCCCCATTCCCTAATCCTAACCCTAACCCGAATCCTAACCCTGACCCTCACCTGAAGCCTTACCCTAACCCGTGCCCTAATCTTAACCAGGACACTAACACTACCCCTTGCCCTCACACGAACGCTAACCCTTAAGCACTGTCATACCCTAAGCTGTACCCTAATCCCTCTGCATTCCTTAACCCTATCCCTAACCCGAATCCTAACCCTGACCCTCACCCGAAGCCTTACCCTCACCCGTGCCCTAATCTTAACCAGGACACCAACACTAACTCGTGCCCTCACACATACGCTAAACCTTAAGCGTTGTCGTATCCTAAATTGTACCCTAATCCCTCCCCATTCCTTAACCCTAACCCTAAACCCATCCCTAAACCTGACCCACTTCCGATGCCCTACCCTAACCAATGCCCTAATCTTAACCAGGACACAAACACTAACTCATGCCCTCAAACGTACGCTAACCCTTAAGCATTGTCATACCCTATCCTGTACCCTAATCCCTCCCCATTCCCTATCCCTAACCCTAAGCGAAACCCTGAACGTGACCCTTTTCCGAGGCCTTACCCTCATCGGTGCCGTTGTCTTAACCAGTACACCAAAACTAACTCGTGCCCTCACACTTACGCTAACCCTTAAGCATTGTCGTACCCTAACCTGTACCTTAATCCCTCTCCATTCCCTAACCCTAAACCTAACCCGAATCCTAACTCTGACCCTCACCCGAAGCCTTACCCTCACCGGTGCCCTAATCTTAACCAGGACACCAAGACTAACACGTGCCCTCACACGTACGCTAACACTAAACCGCAGCGGTACCCTAACCTGTACCCTAATCCCTCTCCATTCTCTAACCCTAACCCTAACCTGAAACCTAACCATGACACTCACCCGAAACTTTACCCTCACCCGTGTCCTAATTTTAACCAGTACATCAACACTAACCCATGCCCTCTAACGTACGCCAACCTTAAGCCATTGCCGTACCCTAACCTGTACCCTAATCAATCCCCATTCCCTAACCCTAACCCTAACCCTAACCCTTAACGTGACCCTCTTCCGAGGCCTTACCTTCACCCGTGACCTAATCGTAAGCAGTACACTAACACTAACTAGTGACCTCACACGTACGCTAAACCTTAAGCGTTGTGGTACCCTAAACTGTGCCCTAATATCTCCCCATTCCCTAACCCTAACCCTAACCCGAATTCTATCCCTGACCCTCACCCGAAACCTTACCCTCACCCGTGCCCTAAACTTAACCAGGACACCAACACTAACTTGTGCCCTCACACGTACGCTAACACTTAATCGTTGTCATACCCTAAACTGTACCCTAAACCCTCCCCATTCCCTAACCCTAACCCTAACCCGAATCCCAAACCTGACCCTCACCTGAAGCCTTACCCTCACCCGTGCCCTAATCTTAACCAGGACACTAACACTAACACTTGCCTTCACACGAACGCTAACCCTTAAGCACTGTCGTACCCTAAGCTGTACCCTAATCCCTCTGCATTCCTTAACCCTAACCCTAACCCGAATCCTAACCCTGACACTCACCCGAAGCCTTGCCCTCACACGTGCCCTAATCTTAACCAGGACACCAACACTAACTCGTGCCCTCACACGTACGCTAAACCTTAAGCGTTGTCGTACCCTAAATTGTACCCTAATCCCTCCCCATTCCTTAACCCTAACCCTAAACCCATCCCTAAACCTGACCCACTTCCGATGCCCTACCCTAACCAATGCCCTAATCTTAACCAGGACACAAACACTAACTCATGCCCTCAAACGTACGCTAACCCTTAAGCATTGTCATACCCTATCCTGTATCCTAATCCCTCCCCATTCCCTAACCCTAACCCTAAGCGAAACCCTGAACGTGACCCTTTTCCGAGGCCTTACCCTCATCGGTGCCGTTGTCTTAACCAGTACACCAACACTAACTCGTGCCCTCACACTTACGCTAACCCTTAAGCATTGTCGTACCCTAACCTGTACCCTAATCCCTCTCCATTCCCTAACCCTAACCCTAACCCGAATCCTAACCCTGACCCTCACCCGAAGCCTTACCCTCACCCGTGCCCTAATCTTAACCAGGACACCAAGACTAACTCGTGCCCTCAAACGTACGCTAACACTAAACCGCAGCGGTACCCTAACCTGTACCCTAATCCCTCTCCATTCCCTAACCCTAACCCTAACCTGAAACCTAACCATGACACTCACCCGAAACTTTACCCTCACCCGTGTCCTAATTTTAACCAGTACATCAACACTAACCCATGCCCTCTAACGTACGCCAACCCTAAGCCATTGCCGTACCCTAACCTGTACCCTAATCAATCCCCATTCCCTAACCCTAACCCTAACCCTAACCCTTAATGTGACCCTCTTCCGAGGCCTTACCCTCACCCGGGCCCTACTCGTAAGCAGTACACTAACACTAACTAGTGACCTCACACGTACGCTAAACCTTAAGCGTTGTGGTACCCTAAACTGTGCCCTAATATGTCCCCATTCCCTAACCCTAACCCTAACCCGAATTCTATCCCTGACCCTCACCCGAAACCTTACCCTCACCCATGCCCTAATCTTAAACAGGACACCAACACTAACTTGTGCCCTCACACGTACGCTAACCCTTAATCGTTGTCGTACCCTAAACTGTACCCTAATCCCTCCCCATTCCCTAACCCTAACCCTAACCCGAATCCTAACCCTGACCCTCACCTGAAGCCTTACCCTCACCCGTGCCCTAATCTTAACCAGGACACTAACACTAACCCTTGCCTTCACACGAACGCTAACCCTTAAGCACTGTCGTACCCTAAGCTGTACCCTAATCCCTCTGCATTCCTTAACCCTAACCCTAACCCGAATCCTAACCCTGACCCTCACCCGAAGCCTTACCCTCACCCGTGCCCTAATCTTAACCAGTACACCAACACTAACTCGTGCCCTCACACTTACGCTAACCCTTAAGCATTGAAGTACCCTATCCTGTACCCTAATCCCTCTCCATTCCCTAACCCTAACCCTAACCCGAATCCTAACCCTGACCCTCACCCGAAGCCTTACCCTCACCCGTGCCCTAATCTTAACCAGGACACCAAGACTAACTCGTGCCCTCACACGTACGCTAACACTAAACCGCAGCGGTACCCTAACCTGTACCCTAATCCCTCTCCATTCCCTAACCCTAACCCTAACCTGAAACCTAACCATGACACTCACCCGAAACTTTACCCTCACCCGTGTCCTAATTTTAACCAGTACATCAACACTAACCCATGCCCTCTAACGTACGCCAACCCTAAGCCATTGCCGTACCCTAACCTGTACCCTAATCAATCCCCATTCCCTAACCCTAACCCTAAACCTAACCCTTAACGTGAACCTGTTCCGAGGCCTTACCCTCACCCGTGCCCTAATCGTAAGCAGTACAATAACACTAACTAGTGACCTCACACGTACGCTAAACCTTAAGCGTTGTGGTACCCTAAACTGTGCCCTAATATCTCCCCATTCCCTAACCCTAACCCTAACCCGAATTCTATCCCTGACCCTCACCCGAAACCTTACCCTCACCCGTGCCCTAATCTTAACCAGGACACCAACACTAACTTGTGCCCTCACACGTACGCTAACCCTTAATCGTTGTCGTACCCTAAACTGTACCCTAATCCCTCCCCATTCCCTAACCCTAACCCTAACCCGAATCCTAACCCTGACCCTCACCTGAAGCCTTACCCTCACCCGTGCCCTAATCTTAACCAGCACACTAACACTAACCCTTGCCCTCACACGCACGCTAACCCTTAAGCACTGTCGTACCCTAAGCTGTACCCTAATCCCTCTGCATTCCTTAACCCTAACCCTAACCCGAATCCTAACCCTGACCCTCACCCGAAGCCTTACCCTCACCCGTGCCCTTATCTTAACCAGGACACCAACACTAACTCGTGCCCTCACACGTACGCTAAACCTTAAGCGTTGTCGTACCCTAAATTGTACCCTAATCCCTCCCCATTCCTTAACCCTAACCCTAACCCCATCCCTAAACCTGACCCACTTCCGATGCCCTACCCTAACCAATGCCCTAATCTTAACCAGGACACAAACACTAACTCATGCCCTCAAACGTACGCTAACCCTTAAGCATTGTCGTAGCCTATCCTGTACCCTAATCCCTCCCCATTCCCTAACCCTAACCCTAAGCGAAACCCTGAACGTGACCCTTTTCCGAGGCCTTACCCTCATCGGTGCCGTTGTCTTAACCAGTACACCAACACTATCTCGTGCCCTCACACTTACGCTAACCCTTAAGCATTGAAGTACCCTAACCTGTACCCTAATCCCTCTCCATTCCCTAACCCTAACCCTAACCCGAATCCTAACCCTGACCCTCACCCGAAGCCTTACCCTCACCCGTGCCCTAATCTTAACCAGGACACCAAGACTAACTCGTGCCCTCACACGTACGCTAACACTAAACCGCAGCGGTACCCTAACGTGTACCCTAATCCCTCTCCATTCCCTAACCCTAACCCTAACCTGAAACCTAACCATGACACTCACCCGAAACTTTACCCTCACCCGTGTCCTAATTTTAACCAGTACATCAACACTAACCCATGCCCTCTAACGTACGCCAACCCTAAGATATTGCCGTACCCTAACCTGTACGCTAATCAATCCCCATTCCCTAACCCTAACCCTAACCCTAACCCTCAACGTGACCCTCTTCCGAGGCCTTACCCTCACCCGTGCCCTAATCGTAAGCAGTACACTAACACTAACTAGTGACCTCACACGTACGCCAAACCTTAAGCGTTGTGGTACCCTAAACTGTGCCCTAATATCTCCCCATTCCCTAACCCTAACCCGAATTCTATCCCTGACCCTCACCCGAAACCTTACCCTCACCCATGCCCTAATCTTAACCAGGACACCAACACTAACTTGTGCCCTCACACGTACGCTAACCCTTAATCGTTGTCGTACCCTAAACTGTACCCTAATCCCTCCCCATTCCCTAACCCTAACCCTAACCCGAATCCTAACCCTGACCCTCACCTGAAGCCTTACCCTCACCCGTGCCCTAATCTTAACCAGGACACTAACACTAACCCTTGCCCTCACACGAACGCTAACCCTTAAGCACTGTCGTACCCTAAGCTGTACCCTAATCCCTCTGCATTCCTTAACACTAACCCTAACCCGAATCCTAACCCTGACCCTCACCCGAAGCCTTACCCTCACCCGTGCCCTAATCTTAACCAGGACACCAACACTAACTCGTGCCCTCACACGTACGCTAAACCTTAAGCGTTGTCGTACCCTAAATTGTACCCTAATCCCTCCCCATTACTTAACCCTAACCCTAACCCCATCCCTAAACCTGACCCACTTCCGATGCCCTACCCTAACCAATGCCCTAATCTTAACCAGTACACAAACACTAACTCATGCCCTCAAACGTACGCTAACCCTTAAGCATTGTCGTACCCTATCCTGTACCCTAATCCCTCCCCATTCCCTAACCCTAACCCTAAGCGAAACCCTGAACGTGACCCTTTTCCGAGGCCTTACCCTCATCGGTGCCGTTGTCTTAACCAGTACACCAACACTATCTCGTGCCCTCACACTTACGCTAACCCTTAAGCATTGAAGCACCCTAACCTGTACCCTAATCCCTCTCCATTCCCTAACCCTAACCCTAACTCGAATCCTAACCCTGACCCTCACCCGAAGCCTTACCCTCACCCGTGCCCTAATCTTAACCAGGACACCAAGACTAACTCGTGCCCTCACACGTACGCTAACACTAAACCGCAGCGGTACCCTAACGTGTACCCTAATCCCTCTCCATTCCCTAACCCTAACCCTAACCTGAAACCTAACCATGACACTCACCCGAAACTTTACCCTCACCCGTGTCCTAATTTTAACCAGTACATCAACACTAACCCATGCCCTCTAACGTACGCCAACCCTAAGCCATTACCGTACCCTAACCTGTACCCTAATCAATCCCCATTCCCTAACCCTAACCCTAACCCTAACCCTTAACGTGACCCTCTTCCGAGGCCTTACCCTCACCCGTGCCCTAATCGTAAGCAGTACACTAACACTAACTAGTGACCTCACACGTACGCTAAACCTTAAGCGTTGTGGTACCCTAAACTGTGCCCTAATATCTCCCCATTCCCTAACCCTAACCCGAATTCTATCCCTGACCCTCACCCGAAACCTTACCCTCACCCATGCCCTAATCTTAACCAGGACACCAACACTAACTTGTGCCCTCACACGTACGCTAACCCTTAATCGTTGTCGTACCCTAAACTGTACCCTAATCCCTCCCCATTCCCTAACCCTAACCCTAACCCGAATCCTAACCCTGACCCTCACCTGAAGCCTTACCCTCACCCGTGCCCTAATCTTAACCAGGACACTAACACTAACCCTTGCCCTCACACGAACGCTAACCCTTAAGCACTGTCGTACCCTAAGCTGTACCCTAATCCCTCTGCATTCCTTAACACTAACCCTAACCCGAATCCTAACCCTGACCCTCACCCGAAGCCTTACCCTCACCCGTGCCCTAATCTTAACCAGGACACCAACACTAACTCGTGCCCTCACACGTACGCTAAACCTTAAGCGTTGTCGTACCCTAAATTGTACCCTAATCCCTCCCCATTCCTTAACCCTAACCCTAACCCCATCCCTAAACCTGACCCACTTCCGATGCCCTACCCTAACCAATGCCCTAATCTTAACCAGTACACAAACACTAACTCATGCCCTCAAACGTACGCTAACCCTTAAGCATTGTCGTAGCCTATCCTGTACCCTAATCCGTCCCCATTCCCTAACCCTAACCCTAAGCGAAACCCTGAACGTGACCCTTTTCCGAGGCCTTACCCTCATCGGTGCCGTTGTCTTAACCAGTACACCAACACTATCTCGTGCCCTCACACTTACGCTAACCCTTAAACATTGAAGTACCCTAACCTGTACCCTAATCCCTCTCCATTCCCTAACCCTAACCCTAACCCGAATCCTAACCCTGACCCTCACCCGAAGCCTTACCCTCACCCGTGCCCTAATCTTAACCAGGACACCAAGACTAACTCGTGCCCTCACACGTACGCTAACACTAAACCGCAGCGGTACCCTAACGTGTACCCTAATCCCTCTCCATTCCCTAACCCTAACCCTAACCTGAAACCTAACCATGACACTCACCCGAAACTTTACCCTCACCAGTGTCCTAATTTTAACCAGTACATCAACACTAACCCATGCCCTCTAACGTACGCCAACCCTAAGCCATTGCCGTACCCTAACCTGTACCCTAATCAATCCCCATTCCCTAACCCTAACCCTAACCCTAACCCTTAACATGACCCTCTTCCGAGGCCTTACCCTCACCCGTGCCCTAATCGTAAGCAGTACACTAACACTAACTAGTGACCTCACACGTACGCTAAACCTTAAGCGTTGTGGTACCCTAAACTGTGCCCTAATATCTCCCCATTCCCTAACCCTAACCCGAATTCTATCCCTGACCCTCACCCGAAACCTTACCCTCACCCATGCCCTAATCTTAACCAGGACACCAACACTAACTTGTGCCCTCACACGTACGCTAACCCTTAATCGTTGTCGTACCCTAAACTGTACCCTAATCCCTCCCCATTCCCTAACCCTAACCCTAACCCGAATCCTAACCCTGACCCTCACCTGAAGCCTTACCCTCACCCGTGCCCTAATCTTAACCAGGACACTAACACTAACCCTTGCCCTCACACGAACGCTAACCCTTAAGCACTGTCGTACCCTAAGCTGTACCCTAATCCCTCTGCATTCCTTAACACTAACCCTAACCCGAATCCTAACCCTGACCCTCACCCGAAGCCTTACCCTCACCCGTGCCCTAATCTTAACCAGGACACCAACACTAACTCGTGCCCTCACACGTACGCTAAACCTTAAGCGTTGTCGTACCCTAAATTGTACCCTAATCCCTCCCCATTACTTAACCCTAACCCTAACCCCATCCCTAAACCTGACCCACTTCCGATGCCCTACCCTAACCAATGCCCTAATCTTAACCAGTACACAAACACTAACTCATGCCCTCAAACGTACGCTAACCCTTAAGCATTGTCGTACCCTATCCTGTACCCTAATCCCTCCCCATTCCCTAACCCTAACCCTAAGCGAAACCCTGAACGTGACCCTTTTCCGAGGCCTTACCCTCATCGGTGCCGTTGTCTTAACCAGTACACCAACACTATCTCGTGCCCTCACACTTACGCTAACCCTTAAGCATTGAAGTACCCTAACCTGTACCCTAATCCCTCTCCATTCCCTAAACCTAACCCTAACCCGAATCCTAACCCTGACCCTCACCCGAAGCCTTACCCTCACCCGTGCCCTAATCTTAACCAGGACACCAAGACTAACTCGTGCCCTCACACGTACGCTAACACTAAACCGCAGCGGTACCCTAACGTGTACCCTAATCCCTCTCCATTCCCTAACCCTAACCCTAACCTGAAACCTAACCATGACACTCACCCGAAACTTTACCCTCACCCGTGTCCTAATTTTAACCAGTACATCAACACTAACCCATGCCCTCTAACGTACGCCAACCCTAAGCCATTGCCGTACCCTAACCTGTACCCTAATCAATCCCCATTCCCTAACCCTAACCCTAACCCTTAACGGGACCCTCTTCCGAGGCCTTACCCTCACCCGTGCCCTAATCGTAAGCAGTACACTAACACTAACAAGTGACCTCACACGTACGCTAAACCTTAAGCGTTGTGGTACCCTAAACTGTGCCCTAATATCTCCCCATTCCCTAACCCTAACCCGAATTCTATCCCTGACCCTCACCCGAAACCTTACCCTCACCCATGCCCTAATCTTAACCAGGACACCAACACTAACTTGTGCCCTCACACGTACGCTAACCCTTAATCGTTGTGGTACCCTAAACTGTACCCTAATCCCTCCCCATTCCCTAACCCTAACCCTAATCCGAATCCTAAACCTGACCCTCACCTGAAGCCTTACCCTCACCCGTGCCCTAATCTTAACCAGGACACTAACACTAACCCTTGCCCTCACACGAACGCTAACCCTTAAGCACTGTCGTACCCTAAGCTGTACCCTAATCCCTCTGCATTCCTTAACACTAACCCTAACCCGAATCCTAACCCTGACCCTCACCCGAAGCCTTACCCTCACCCGTGCCCTAATCTTAACCAGGACACCAACACTAACTCGTGCCCTCACACGTACGCTAAACCTTAAGCGCTGTCGTACCCTAAATTGTACCCTAATCCCTCCCCATTCCTTGACCCTAACCCTAACCCCATCCCTAAACCTGACCCACTTCCGATGCCCTACCCTAACCAATGCCCTAATCTTAACCAGTACACAAACACTAACTCATGCCCTCAAACGTACGCTAACCCTTAAGCATTGTCGTACCCTATCCTGTACCCTAATCCCTCCCCATTCCCTAACCCTAACCCTAAGCGAAACCCTGAACGTGACCCTTTTCCGAGGCCTTACCCTCATCGGTTCCGTTGTCTAAACCAGTACACCAACACTAACTCGTGCCCTCACACTTACGCTAACCCTTAAGCATTGTCGTACCCTAACCTGTACCCTAATCCTCTCCATTCCCTAACCCTAACCCTAACCCGAATCCTAACCCTGACCCTCACCCGAAGCCTTACCCACACCCGTACCCTAATCTTAACCAGGACACCAAAACTAACTCGTGCCCTCACACGTACGCTAACACTAAACCGCACCGGTACCCTAACCTGTACCCTAATCCCTCTCCATTCCCTAACCCTAACCCTAACCTGAAACCTAACCATGACACTCACCCGAAACTTTACCCTCACCCGTGTCCTAATTTTAACCAGTACATCAACACTAACCCATGCCCTCTAACGTACGCCAACCCTAAGATATTGCCGTACCCTAACCTGTACCCTAAGCAATCCCCATTCCTTAACCCTAACCCTAACACTAACCCTCAACGTGACCCTCTTCCGAGGCCTTACCCTCACCCGTGCCCTAATCGTAAGCAGTACACTAACACTAACTAGTGACCTCACACGTACGCTAAACCTTAAGCGTTGTGGTACCCTAAACTGTGCCCTAATATCTCCCCATTCCCTAACCCTAACCCTAACCCGAATTCTATCCCTGAGCCTCACCCGAAACCTTACCCTCACCCGTGCCCTAACCTTAACCAGGACACCAACACTAATTTGTGCCCTCACACGTACGCTAACCCTTAATCGTTGTCGTACCCTAAACTGTACCCTAATCCCTCCCCATTCCCTAACCCTAACCCTAACCCGAATCCTAACCCGAACCCTCACTGGAAGCCTTACCCTCACCCGTGCCCTAATATTAACGAGGACACTAACACTAACACTTGCCCTCACACGAACGCTAACCCTTAAGCACTGTCGTACCCTAAGCTGTACCCTAATCCCTCTGCATTCCTTAACCCTAACCCGAATCCTAACCCTGACCCTCACCCAAAGCCTTACCCTCACCCGTGCCCTAATCTTAACCAGGACACCAACACTAACTCGTTCCCTCACACGTACGCTAAACCTTAAGCGTTGTCGTACCCTAAATTGTACCCTAATCCCTCCCCATTCCTTAACCCTAACCCTAAACCCATCCCTAAACCTGACCCACTTCCGATGCCCTACCCTAACCAATGCCCTAATTTAACCAGTACACAAACACTAACTCATGCCCTCAAACGTACGCTAACCCTTAAGCATTGTTCTACCCTATCCTGTACCCTAATCCCTCCCCATTCAATAACCCTAACCCTAAGCGAAACCCTGAAGGTGACCCTTTTCCGAGGCCTTACCCTCATCGGTGCCGTTGTCTTAACCAGTACACCAACACTAACTCGTGCCCTCACACTTACGCTAACCCTTAAGCATTGTCGTACCCTAACCTGTACCCTAATCCCTCTCCATTCCCTAAACCTAACCCTAACCCGAATCCTAACCCTGACACTCACCCGAAGCCTTACCCTCACCCGTGCCCTAATCTTAACCAGGACACCAAGACTAACTCGTGCCCTCAAACGAACGCTAACACTAAACCGCAGCGGTACACTAACCTGTACCCTAAACCCTCTCCATTCCCTAACCCTAACCCTAACCTGAAACCTAACCATGACTCTCACCCGAAACTTTAACCTCACCCGTGTCCTAATTTTAACCAGTACATCAACACTAACCCATGCCCTCTAACGTACGCCAACCTTAAGCCATTGCCGTACCCTAACCTGTACCCTAATCAATCCCCATTCCCTAACCCTAACCCTAACCCTAACCCTTAACGTGACGCTCTTCCGAGGCCTTACCCTCACCCGTGCCCTAATCGTAAGCAGTACACTAACACTAACTAGTGACCTCACACGTACGCTAAACCTTAAGCGTTGTGGTACCCTAAACTGTGCCCTAATATCTCCCCATTCCATAACCCTAACCCTAACCCGAATTCTATCCCTGACCCTCACCCGAAACCTTACCCTCACCCGTGCCCTAATCTTAACCAGGACACCAACACTAACTTGTACCCTCACACGTACGCTAACCCTTAATCGTTGTCGTACCCTAAACTGTACCCTAATCCCTCCCCATTCCCTAACCCTAACCCTAACCCGAATCCTAACCCTGACCATCACCTGAAGCCTTACCCTCACCCGTGCCCTAATCTTAACCAGGACACTAACACTAACCCTTGCCCTCACACGAACGCTAACCCTTAAGCACTGTCGTACCCTAAGCTGTACCCTAATCCCTCTGCATTCCTTAACCCTAACCCTAACCCGAATCCTAACCCTGACCCTCACCCGAAGCCTGACCCTCACCCGTGCCCTAATCTTAACCAGGACACCAACACTAACTCGTGCCCTCACACGTACGCTAAACCTTAAGCGTTGTCGTACCCTAAATTGTACCCTAATCCCTCCCCATTCCTTAACCCTAACCCTAACCCCATCCCTAAACCTGACCCACTTCCGATGCCCTACCCTAACCAATGCCCTAATCTTAACCAGGACACAAACACTAACTCATGCCCTCAAACGTACGCTAACCCTTAAGCATTGTCGTACCCTATCCTGTACCCTAATCCCTCCCCATTCCCTAACCCTAACCCTAAGCGAAACCCTGAACGTGACCCTTTTCCGAGGCCTTACCCTCATCGGTGCCGTTGTCTTAACCAGTACACCAACACTAACTCGTGCCCTCACACTTACGCTAACCCTTAAGCATTGTCGTACCCTAACCTGTACCCTAATCCCTCTCCATTCCCTAACCCTAACCCTAACCCGAATCCTAACCCTGACCCTCACCCGAAGCCTTACCCTCACCCGTGCCCTAATCTTAACCAGGACACCAAGACTAACTCGTGCCCTCAAACGTACGCTAACACTAAACCGCAGCGGTACCCTAACCTGTACCCTAATCCCTCTCCATTCGCTAACCCTAACCCTAACCTGAAACCTAACAATGACACTCATCCGAAACTTTACCCTCACCCGTGTCCTAATTGTAACTAGTACATCAACACTAACCCATGCCCTCTAACGTACGTCAACCCTAAGCCATTGCCGTACCCTAACCTGTACCCTAATCATTCCCCATTCCCTAACCATAACCCTAACCCTAACCCTTAACGTGACCCTCTTCCGAGGCCTTACCCTCACCCGTGCCCTAATCGTAAGCAGTACACTAACACTAACTAGTGGCCTCACACGTACGCTAAACCTTAAGCGTTGTGGTACCCTAAACTGTGCCCTAATAGCTCCCCATTCCCTAACCCTAACCCTAACCCGAATTCTATCCCTGACCTTCACCCGAAACCTTACCCTCACCCGTGCCCTAATCTTAACCAGGACACCAACACTAACTTGTGCCCTCACACGTACGCTAACCCTTAATCGTTGTCGTACCCTAAACTGTACCCTAATCACTCCCCATTCCCTAACCCTAACACTAACCCGAATCCTAACCCTGACCCTCACCTGAAGCCTTACCATCACCCGTGCCCTAATCTTAACCAGGACACTAACACTAAACCTTGCCCTCACACGAACGCTAACCCTTAAGCCCTGTCGTACCCTAAGCTGTACCCTAATCCCTCTGCATTCCTTAACCCTAACCCTAACCCGAATCCTAACCCTGACGCTCACCCAAAGCCTTACCCTCACTCGTGCCCTAATCTTAACCAGGACACCAACACTAACTCGTGCCCTCACACGTACGCTAAACCTTAAGCGTTGTCGTACCCTAAATTGTACCCTAATCCCTCCCCATTCCTTAACCCTAACCCTAACCCCATCCCTAAACCTGACCCACTTCCGATGCCCTACCCTAACCAATGCCCTAATCTTAACCAGGACACAAACACTAACTCATGCCCTCAAACGTACGCTAACCCTTAAGCATTGTCGTACCCTATCCTGTACCCTAATCCCTCCCCATTCCATAACCCTAACCCTAAGCGAAACCCTGAACGTGACCCTTTTCCGAGGCCTTACCCTCATCGGTGCCGTTGTCTTAACCAGTACACCAACACTAACTCGTGCCCTCACACTTACGCTAACCCTTAAGCATTGTCGTACCCTAACCTGTACCCTAATCCCTCTCCATTCCCTAACCCTAACCCTAACCCGAATCCTAACCCTGACCCTCACCCGAAGCCTTACCCTCACCCGTGCCCTAATCTTAACCAGGACACCAAGACTAACTCGTGCCCTCAAACGTACGCTAACACTAAACCGCAGCGGTACCCTAACCTGTACCCTAATCCCTCTCCATTCGCTAACCCTAACCCTAACCTGAAACCTAACCATGACACTCATCCGAAACTTTACCCTCACCCGTGTCCTAATTTTAACTAGTACATCAACACTAACCCATGCCCTCTAACGTACGTCAACCCTAAGCCATTGCCGTACCCTAACCTGTACCCTAATGAATCCCCATTCCCTAACCCTAACCCTAACCCTAACCCTTAACGTGACCCTCTTCCGAGGCCTTACCCTCACCCGTGCCCTAATCGTAAGCAGTACACTAACACTAACTAGTGACCTCACACGTACGCTAAACCTTAAGCGTTGTGGTACCCTAAACTGTGCCCTAATATCTCCCCATTCCCTAACCCTAACCCTAACCCGAATTCTATCCCTGACCTTCACCCGAAACCTTACCCTCACCCGTGCCCTAATCTTAACCAGGACACCAACACTAACTTGTGCCCTCACACGTACGCTAACCCTTAATCGTTGTCGTACCCTAAACTGTACCCTAATCACTCCCCATTCCCTAACCCTAACACTAACCCGAATCCTAACCCTGACCCTCACCTGAAGCCTTACCATCACCCGTGCCCTAATCTTAACCAGGACACTAACACTAACCCTTGCCCTCAAACGAACGCTAACCCTTAAGCACTGTCGTACCCTAAGCTGTACCCTAATCCCTCTGCATTCCTTAACCCTAACCCTAACCCGAATCCTAACCCTGACGCTCACCCAAAGCCTTACCCTCACTCGTGCCCTAATCTTAACCAGGACACCAACACTAACTCGTGCCCTCACACGTACGCTAAACCTTAAGCGTTGTCGTACCCTAAATTGTACCCTAATCCCTCCCCATTCCTTAACCCTAACCCTAACCCCATCCCTAAACCTGACCCACTTCCGATGCCCTACCCTAACCAATGCCCTAATCTTAACCAGGACACAAACACTAACTCATGCCCTCAAACGTACGCTAACCCTTAAGCATTGTCGTACCCTATCCTGTACCCTAATCCCTCCCCATTCCCTAACCCTAACCCTAAGCAAAACCCTTAACGTGACCCATTTCCGAGGCCTTACCCTCATCGGTGCCGTTGTCTTAACCAGTACACCAACACTACCTCGTGCCCTCACACTTACGCTAACCCTTAAGCATTGTCGTACCCTAACCTGTACCCTAATCCCTCTCCATTCCCTAACCCTAACCCTAACCCGAATCCTAACCCTGACCCTCACCCGAAGCCTTACCCTCACCCGTGCCCTAATCTTAACCAGGACACCAAGACTAACTCGTGCCCTCAAACGTACGCTAACACTAAACCGCAGCGGTACCCTAACCTGTACCCTAATCCCTCTCCATTCGCTAACCCTAACCCTAACCTGAAACCTAACCATGACACTCATCCGAAACTTTACCCTCACCCGTGTCCTAATTTTAACTAGTACATCAACACTAACCCATGCCCTCTAACGTACGTCAACCCTAAGCCATTGCCGTACCCTAACCTGTACCCTAATCAATCCCCATTCCCTAACCCTAACCCTAACCCTAACCCTTAACGTGACCCTCTTCCGAGGCCTTACCCTCACCCGTGCCCTAATCGTAAGCAGTACACTAACACTAACTAGTGACCTCACACGTACGCTAAACCTTAAGCGTTGTGGTACCCTAAACTGTGCCCTAATAGCTCCCCATTCCCTAACCCTAACCCTAACCCGAATTCTATCCCTGACCTTCACCCGAAACCTTACCCTCACCCGTGCCCTAATCTTAACCAGGACACCAACACTAACTTGTGCCCTCACACGTACGCTAACCCTTAATCGTTGTCGTACCCTAAACTTTACCCTAATCACTCCCCATTCCCTAACCCTAACACTAACCCGAACTAAACCTGACCCTCACCTGAAGCCTTACCATCAACCGTGCCCTAATCATAACCAGGACACTAACACTAACCCTTGCCCTCACACGAACGCTAACCCTTAAGCACTGTCGTACCCTAAGCTGTACCCTATTCCCTCTGCATTCCTTAACCCTAACCCTAACCCGAATCCTAACCCTGACGCTCACCCAAAGCCTTACCCTCACTCGTGCCCTAATCTTAACCAGGACACCAACACTAACTCGTTCCCTCACACGTACGCTAAACCTTAAGCGTTGTCGTACCCTAAATTGTACCCTAATCCCTCCCCATTCCTTAACCCTAACCCTAACCCCATCCCTAAACCTGACCCACTTCCGATGCCCTACCCTAACCAATGCCCTAATCTTAACCAGGACACAAACACTAACTCATGCCCTCAAACGTACGCTAACCCTTAAGCATTGTCGTACCCTATCCTGTACCCTAATCCCTCCCCATTCCCTAACCTTAACCCTAAGCGAAACCCTGAACGTGACCCTTTTCCGAGGCCTTACCCTCATCGGTGCCGTTGTCTTAACCAGTACACCAACACTAACTCGTGCCCTCACACTTACGCTAACCCTTAAGCATTGTCGTACCCTAACCTGTACCCTAATCCCTCTCCATTCCCTAACCCTTACCCTAACCCGAATCCTAACCCTGACCCTCACACGAAGCCTTACCCTCACCCGTGCCCTAATCTTAACCAGGACACCAAGACTAACTCGTGCCCTCAAAAGACCGCTAACACTAAACCGCAGCGGTACCCTAACCTGTACCCTAATCCCTCTCCATTCCCTAACCCTAACCCTAACCTGACACCTAACCATGACTCTCACCCGAAACTTTACCCTCACCCGTGTCCTAATTTTAACCAGTACATCAACACTAACCCATGCCCTCTAACGTACGCCAACCCTACGCCATTGCCGTACCCTAACCTGTACCCTAATCAATCCCCATTCCCTAACCCTAACCCTAACCCTAACCCTTAACGTGACGCTCTTCCGAGGCCTTACCCTCACCCGTGCCCTAATCGTAAGCAGTACACTAACACTAACTAGTGACCTCACACGTACGCTAAACCTTAAGCGTTGTGGTACCCTAAACTGTGCCCTAATATCTCCCCATTCCATAACCCTAACCCTAACCCGAATTCTATCCCTGACCTTCACCCGAAACCTTACCCTCACCCGTGCCCTAATCTTAACCAGGACACCAACACTAACTTGTGCCCTCACACGTACGCTAACCCTTAATCGTTGTCGTACCCTAAACTGTACCCTAATCACTCCCCATTCCCTAACCCTAACACTAACCCGAATCCTAACCCTGCCCCTCACCTGAAGCCTTACCATCACCCGTGCCCTAATCTTAACCAGGACACTAACACTAACCCTTGCCCTCAAACGAACGCTAACCCTTAAGCACTGTCGTACCCTAAGCTGTACCCTAATCCCTCTGCATTCCTTAACCCTAACCCTAACCCGAATCCTAACCCTGACGCTCACCCAAAGCCTTACCCTCACTCGTGCCCTAATCTTAACCAGGACACCAACACTAACTCGTGCCCTCACACGTACGCTAAACCTTAAGCGTTGTCGTACCCTAAATTGTACCCTAATCCCTCCCCATTCCTTAACCCTAACCCTAACCCCATCCCTAAACTTGACCCACTTCCGATGCCCTACCCTAACCAATGCCCTAATCTTAACCAGGACACAAACACTAACTCATGCCCTCAAACGTACGCTAACCCTTAAGCATTGTCGTACCCTATCCTGTACCCTAATCCCTCCCCATTTCTTAACCCTAACCCTAAGCGAAACCGTTAACGTGACCCATTTCCGAGGCCTTACCCTCATCGGTGCCGTTGTCTTAACCAGTACACCAACACTAACTCGTGCCCTCACAATTACGCTAACCCTTAAGCATTGTCGTACCCTAACCTGTACCCTAATCCCTCTCCATTCCCTAACCCTAACCCTAACCCGAATCCTAACCCTGACCCTCACCCGAAGCCTTACCCTCACCCGTGCCCTAATCTTAACCAGGACACCAAGACTAACTCGTGCCCTCAAACGTACGCTAACACTAAACCGCAGCGGTACCCTAACCTGTACCCTAATCCCTCTCCATTCGCTAACCCTAACCCTAACCTGAAACCTAACCATGACACTCATCTGAAACTTTACCCTCACCCGTGTCCTAATTTTAACTAGTACATCAACACTAACCCATGCCCTCTAACGTACGTCAACCCTAAGCCATTGCCGTACCCTAACCTGTACCCTAATCAATCCCCATTCCCTAACCCTAACCCTAACCCTAACCCTTAACGTGACCCTCTTCCGAGGCCTTACCCTCACCCGTGCCCTAATCGTAAGCAGTACACTAACACTAACTAGTGACCTCACACGTACGCTAAACCTTAAGCGTTGTGGTACCCTAAACTGTGCCCTAATAGCTCCCCATTCCCTAACCCTAACCCTAACCCGAATTCTATCCCTGACCTTCACCCGAAACCTTACCCTCACCCGTGCCCTAATCTTAACCAGGACACCAACACTAACTTGTGCCCTCACACGTACGCTAACCCTTAATCGTTGTCGTACCCTAAACTTTACCCTAATCACTCCCCATTCCCTAACCCTAACACTAACCCGAACTAAACCTGACCCTCACCTGAAGCCTTACCATCAACCGTGCCCTAATCATAACCAGGACACTAACACTAACCCTTGCCCTCACACGAACGCTAACCCTTAAGCACTGTCGTACCCTAAGCTGTACCCTAATCCCTCTGCATTCCTTAACCCTAACCCTAACCCGAATCCTAACCCTGACGCTCACCCAAAGCCTTACTCTCACTCGTGCCCTAATCTTAACCAGGACACCAACACTAACTCGTTCCCTCACACGTACGCTAAACCTTAAGCGTTGTCGTACCCTAAATTGTACCCTAATCCCTCCCCATTCCTTAACCCTAACCCTAACCCCATCCCTAAACCTGACCGACTTCCGATGCCCTACCCTAACCAATGCCCTAATCTTAACCAGGACACAAACACTAACTCATGCCCTCAAACGTACGCTAACCCTTAAGCATTGTCGTACCCTATCCTGTACCCTAATCCCTCCCCATTCCCTAACCTTAACCCTAAGCGAAACCCTGAACGTGACCCTTTTCCGAGGCCTTACCCTCATCGGTGCCGTTGTCTTAACCAGTACACCAACACTAACTCGTGCCCTCACACTTACGCTAACCCTTAAGCATTGTCGTACCCTAACCTGTACCCTAATCCCTCTCCATTCCCTAACCCTTACCCTAACCCGAATCCTAACCCTGACCCTCACACGAAGCCTTACCCTCACCCGTGCCCTAATCTTAACCAGGACACCAAGACTAACTCGTGCCCTCAAAAGACCGCTAACACTAAACCGCAGCGGTACCCTAACCTGTACCCTGATCCCTCTCCATTCCCTAACCCTAACCCTAACCTGACACCTAACCATGACTCTCACCCGAAACTTTACCCTCACCCGTGTCCTAATTTTAACCAGTACATCAACACTAACCCATGCCCTCTAACGTACGCCAACCCTACGCCATTGCCGTACCCTAACCTGTACCCTAATCAATCCCCATTCCCTAACCCTAACCCTAACCCTAACCCTTAACGTGACGCTCTTCCGAGGCCTTACCCTCACCCGTGCCCTAATCGTAAGCAGTACACTAACACTAACTAGTGACCTCACACGTACGCTAAACCTTAAGCGTTGTGGTACCCTAAACTGTGCCCTAATATCTCCCCATTCCATAACCCTAACCCTAACCCGAATTCTATCCCTGACCCTCACCCGAAACCTTACCCTCACCCGTGCCCTAATCTTAACCAGGACACCAACACTAACTTGTACCCTCACACGTACGCTAACATTTAATCGTTGTCGTACCCTAAACTGTACCCTAATCCCTCCCCATTCCCTAACCCTAACCCTAACCCGAATCCTAACCCTGACCCTCACCTGAAGCCTTACCCTCACCCGTGCGTTAATCTTAACCAGGACACTAACACTAACCCTTGCCCTCACACGAACGCTAACCCTTAAGCACTGTCGTACCCTAAGCTGTACACTAATCCCTCTGCATTCCTTAACCCTAAGCCTAACCCGAATCCTAACCCTGACCCTCACCCGAAGCCTTATCCTCACCCGTTCCCTAATCTTAACCAGGACACCAACACTAATTCGTGCCCTCACACGTACGCTAAACCTTAAGCGTTGTCGTACCCTAAATTGTACCCTAATCCCTCCCCATTCCTTAACCCTAACCCTAACCCCATCCCTAAACCTGACCCACTTCCGATGCCCTACCCTAACCAATGCCCTAATCTTAACCAGGACACAAACACTAACTCATGCCCTCAAACGTACGCTAACCCTTAAGCATTGTCGTACCCTATCCTGTATCCTGATCCCTCCCCATTCCCTAACCCTAACCCTAAGCGAAACCCTGAACGTGACCCTTCTCCGTGGCCTTACCCTCATCGGTGCCGTTGTCTTAACCAGTATACCAACACTAACTCGTGCCCTCACACTTACGCTAACCCTTAAGCATTGTCGTACCCTAACCTGTACCCTAATCCCTCTCCATTCCCTAACCCTAACCCTTAAGCATTGTCGTACCCTATCCTGTACCCTAATCCCTCCCCATTCCCTAACCCTAACCCTAAGCGAAACCCTGAACGTGACCCTTCTCCGTGGCCTTACTCTCATCGGTGCCGTTGTCTTAACCAGTATACCAACACTAACTCGTGCCCTCACACTTACGCTAACCCTTAAGCATTGTCGTACCCTAACCTGTACCCTAATCCCTCTCAATTCCCTAACCCTAACCCTAACCCGAATCCTAACCCTGACCTTCCCCCGAAGCCTTACCCTCACCCGTGCCCTAATCTTAACCAGGAAACCAAGACTAACTCGTGCCCACAAACGTACGCTAACACTAAACCGCAGCGGTACCCTAACCTGTACCCGAATCCCTCTCCATTCCCTAACCCTAACCCTAACCTGAAACCTAACCATGACACTCACCCGAAACTTTACCCTCACCCGTGTCCTAATTTTAACCAGTACATCAACACTAACCCATTCCCTCTAATGTACGCCAACCCTAAGCCATTGCCGTACCCTAACCTGTACCCTAATCAATCCCCATTCCCTAACCCTAACCCTAACCCTAACCCTTAACGTGACCCTCTTCCGAGGCCTTACCCTCACCCGTGCCCAATCGTAAGCAGTACACTAACACTAACTAGTGACCTCACACGTACGCTAAACCTTAAGCGTTGTCGTACCCTAAATTGTACCCTAATCCCTCCCCATTCCTTAACACTAACCCTAACCCCATCCCTAAACCTGACCCACTTCCGATGCCCTACCCTAACCAATGCCCTAATCTTAACCAGTACACAAACACTAACTCATGCCCCCAAACGTACGCTAACCCTTAAACTTTGTCGTATCCTATACTGTACCCTAATCCCTCCCCATTCCCTAACCCTAACCCTAAGCAAAACCCTGAACGTTACCCTTTTCCGTGGCCTTACCCTCATCGGTGCCGTTGTCTTAACCAGTACACCAACACTAACTCGTGCCCTCACACTTACGCTAACCCTTAAGCATTGTCGTACCCTAAGCTGTACCCTAATCCCTCTCCATTCCCTAACCCTAACCCTATCCCGAATTCTAACCCTGACCCTCACCCGAAGCCTTACCCTCACCCGTGCCCTAATCTTAACCAGGACACCAAGACTAACTCGTGCCCTCAAACGTACGCTAACACTAAACCGCAGCGATACCCTAACCTGTACCCTAATCCCTCTCCATTCCCTAACCCTAACCCTAACCTGAAACCTAACCATGACACTCACCCGAAACTTTACCCTCACCCGTGTCCTAATTTTAACCAGTACATCAACACTAACCCATGCCCTCTAACGTACGCCAACCCTAATCCATTACCGTACCCTAACCTGTACCCTAATCAATCCCCATTCCCTAACCCTAACCCTAACCCTAACCCTTAACGTGACCCTGTTCCGAGGCCTTACCCTCATCGGTGCCGTTGTCTTAACCAGTACACCAACACTAACTCGTGCCCTCACACTTACGCTAACCCTTAAGCATTGTCGTACACTAACCTGTACCCTAATCGCTCTCCATTCCCTAACCCTAACCCTAACCCGAATCCCAGCCCTGACCCTCACCCGAAGCCTTACCCTCACCCGTGCCCTAATCTTAACCAGGACACCAAGACTAACTCGTGCCCTCAAACGTACGCTAACACTAAACTGCAGCGGTACCCTAACCTGTACCCTAATCCCTCTCCATTCCCTAACCCTAACCCTAACCTGAAACCTAACCATGACACTCACCCGAAACTTTACCCTCACCCGTGTCCTAATTTTAACCAGTACATCAACACTAACCCATGCCCTCTAACGTACGCCAACCCTAAGCCATTGCCGTACCCTAACCTGTACCCTAATCAATCCCCATTCCCTAACCCTAACACTAACCCTTAACGTGACCTTCTTCCGAGGCCTTACCCTCACCCGTGCCCTAATCGTAAGCAGTACACTAACACTAACTAGTGACCTCACACGTACGCTAAACCTTAAGCATTGTGGTACCCTAAACTGTGTCCTAATATCTCTCCATTCCCTAACCCTAACCCTAACCCGAATTCTATCCCTGACCCTCACCCGAAACCTTACCCTCACCCGTGCCCTAACCTTAACCAGGACACCAACACTAACTTGTGCCCTCACACGTACGCTAACCCTTAATCGTTGTCGTACCCTAAACTGTACCCTAATCCCTCCCCATTCCCTAACCCTAACCCTAACCCGAATCCTAACCCTGACCCTCACCTGAAGCCTTACCCTCACCCGTGCCCTAATCTTAACCAGGACACTAACACTAACCCTTGCCCTCACACGAACGCTAACCCTTAAGCACTGTCGTACCCTAAGCTGTACCCTAATCCCTCTGCATTCCTTAACCCTAACCCTAACCCGAATCCTAACCCTGACCCTCACCCGAAGCCTTACCCTCACCCGTGCCCTAATCATAACCAGGACACCAACACTAACTCGTGCCCTCACACGTACGCCAAACCTTAAGCGCTGTCGTACCCTTAATTGTACCCTAATCCCTCCCCATTCCTTAACCCTAACCCTAACCCCATCCCTAAACCTGACTCACTATCGATGCCCTACCCTAACCAATGCCCTAATCTTAACCGGTACACAAACACTAACTCATGCTCTCAAACGTACGCTAACCCTTAAGCATTGTCGTACCCTAACCTGTACCCTAATCCCTCTCCATTCCCTAACCCTAACCCTTAAGCATTGTCGTACCCTTTCCTGTACCCTAATCCCTCCCCATTCCCTAACCCTAACCCTAAGCGAAACCCTGAACGTGACCCTTCTCCGTGGCCTTACCCTCCTCGGTGCCGTTGTCTTAACCAGTACACCAACACTAACTCGTGCCCTCACACTTACGCTAACCCTTAAGCATTGTCGTACCCTAACCTGTACCCTAATCCCTCTCAATTCCCTAACCCTAACCCTAACCCGAATCCTAACCCTGACCTTCCCCCGAAGCCTTACCCTCACCCGTGCCCTAATCTTAACCAGGACACCAAGACTAACTCGTGCCCTCAAACGTACGCTAACACTAAACCGCAGCGGTACCCTAACCTGTACCCGAATCCCTCTCCATTCCCTAACCCTAACCCTAACCTGAAACCTAACCATGACACTCACCCGAAACTTTACCCTCACCCGTGTCCTAATTTTAACCAGTACATCAACACTAACCCTTGCCCTCTAACGTACGCCAACCCTAAGCCATTGCCGCACCCTAACCTGTACCCTAATCAATCCCCATTCCCTAACCCTAACCCTAACCCTAACCCTTGACGTGACCCTCTTCCGAGGCCTTACCCTCACCCGTGCCCTAATCGTAAGCAGTACACTAACACTAACTAGTGACCTCACACGTACGCTAAACCTTAAGCGTTGTGGTACCCTAAACTGTGCCCTAATATCTCCCCATTCCCTAACCCTAACCCTAACCCGAATTCTATCCCTGACCCTCACCCGAAACCTTACCCTCACCCGTGCCCTAATCTTAACCAGGACACCAACACTAACTTGTGCCCTCACACGTACGCTAAACCTTAATCGTTGTCGTACCCTAAACTGTACCCTAATCCCTCCCCATTCCCTAACCCTAACCCTAACCCGAATCCTAACCCTGACCCTCACCTGAAGCCTTACCCTCACCCGTGCCCTAATCTTAACCAGGACACTGACACTAACACTTGCCCTCACACGAACGCTAACCCTTAAGCACTGTCGTACCCTAAGCTGTACCCTAATCCCTCTGCATTCCTTAACCCTAACCCTAACCCGAATCCTAACCCTGACCCTCACCCGAAGCCTTACCCTCACCCGTGCCCTAATCTTAACCAGGACACCAACACTAACTCGTGCCCTCACTCGTACGCTAAATCTTAGGCGTTATCGTGCCCTAAATTGTACCCTAATCCCTCCCCATTCCTTAACCCTAACCCTAACCCCATCCCTAAACCTGACCCACTTCCGATGCCCTACCCTAACCAATACCCTAATCTTAACCAGTACACAAACACTCACTCATGCCCCCAAACGTACGCTAACCCTTAAGCTTTGTCGTATCCTATCCTGTACCCTAATCCCTCCCCATTCCCTAACCCTAACCCTAAGCAAAACCCTGAACGTTACCCTTTTCCGTGGCCTTACCCTCATCGGTGCCGTTGTCTTAACCAGTACACCAACACTAACTCGTGCCCTCACACTTACGCTAACCCTTAAGCATTGTCGTACCCTAACCTGTACCCTAATCCCTCTCCATTCCCTAACCCTAACCCTATCCCGAATCCTAACCCTGACCCTCACCCGAAGCCTTACCCTCACCCGTGCCCTAATCTTAACCAGGACACCAAGACTAACTCGTGCCCTCAAACGTACGCTAACACTAAACCGCAGCGGTACCCTAACCTGTACCCTAATCCCTCTCCATTCCCTAACCCTAAACCTAACCTGAAACCTAACCATGACACTCACCCGAAACTTTACCCTCACCCGTGTCCTAATTTTAACCAGTACATCAACACTAACCCATGCCCTCTAACGTACGCCTACCCTAAGCCATTGCCGTACA
Source organism: Inia geoffrensis (assembly GCA_036417435.1). Taxonomy (NCBI): domain Eukaryota; kingdom Metazoa; phylum Chordata; class Mammalia; order Artiodactyla; family Iniidae; genus Inia; species Inia geoffrensis. Next base: position 190,378,693 of record CM070899.1, on the reverse strand, counting down.
CTAACCTGTACCCTAATCAATCCCCATTCCTTAACCCTAACCCTAACCCTAACCGTTAACGTGACACTCTTCCGAGGCCTTACCCTCACCCGTGCCCTAATCGTAAGCAGTACACTAACACTAACTAGTGACCTCACACGTACGCTAAACCTTAAGCGTTGTGGTACCCTAAACTGTGCCCTAATATCTCCCCATTCCCTAACCCTAACCCTAACCCGAATTCTATCCCTGAACCTCACCCGAAACCTTACCCTCACCCGTGCCCTAATCTTATCCAGGACACCAACACTAACTTGTGCCCTCACACGTACGATAACCCTTAATCGTTGTCGTACCCTAAACTGTACCCTAATCCCTCCCCATTCCCAAACCCTAACCCTAACCCGAATCCTATCCCTGACTCTCACCTGAAGCCTTACCCTCACCCGTGCCCTAATCTTAACCAGGACACTAACACTAACCCTTGCCCTCACACGAACGCTAACCCTTAATCGTTGTCGTACCCTAAGCTGTACCCTAATCCCTCTGCATTCCTTAACCCTAACCCTAACCCGAATCCTAACCCTGACCCTCACCCGAAGCCTTACCCTCACCCGTGCCCTAATCTTAACCAGGACACCAACACTAACTCGTGCCCTCACACGTACGCTAAACCTTATGCGTTGTCGTACCCTAAATTGTACCCTAAACCCTCCCCATTCCTTAACCCTAACCCTAAACCCATCCCTAAACCTGACCCACTTCCGATGCCCTACCCTAAACAATGCCCTAATCTTAACCAGTACACAAACACTAACTCATGCCCCCAAACGTACGCTAACCCTTAAGCTTTGTCGTATCCTATCCTGTACCCTAATCCCTCCCCATTCCCTAACCCTAACCCTAAGCAAAACCCTGAACGTTACCCTTTTCCGTGGCCTTACCCTCATCGGTGCCGTTGTCTTAACCAGTACACCAACACTAACTCGTTCCCTCACACTTACGCTAACACTTAAGCATTGTCGTACCCTAACCTGTACCCTAATCCCTCTCCATTCCCTAAACCTAACCCTAACCCGAATCCTAACCCTGACCCTCACCCGAAGCCTTACCCTCACCCGTGTCCTAATCTTAACCAGGACACCAAGACTAACTCGTGCCCTCAAACGTACGCTAACACTAAACCGCAGCGGTACCCTAACCTGTACCCTAATCCCTCTCCATTCCCTAACCCTAACCCTAACCTGAAACCTAACCATGACACTCACCCGAAACTTTACCCTCACCCGTGTCCTAATTTTAACCAGTACATCAACACTAACCCATGCCCTCTAACGTACGCCAACCTTAAGCCATTGCCGTACACTAACCTGTACCCTAATCAATCCCCATTCCTTAACCCTAACCCTAACCCTAACCGTTAACGTGACACTCTTCCGAGGCCTTACCCTCACCCGTGCCCTAATCGTAAGCAGTACACTAACACTAACTAGTGACCTCACACGTACGCTAAACCTTAAGCGTTGTGGTACCCTAAACTGTGCCCTAATATCTCCCCATTCCCTAACCCTAACCCTAACCCGAATTCTATCCCTGAACCTCACCCGAAACCTTACCCTCACCCGTGCCCTAATCTTATCCAGGACACCAACACTAACTTGTGCCCTCACACGTACGATAACCCTTAATCGTTGTCGTACCCTAAACTGTACCCTAATCCCTCCCCATTCCCAAACCCTAACCCTAACCCGAATCCTATCCCTGACTCTCACCTGAAGCCTTACCCTCACCCGTGCCCTAATCTTAACCAGGACACTAACACTAACCCTTGCCCTCACACGAACGCTAACCCTTAATCGTTGTCGTACCCTAAGCTGTACCCTAATCCCTCTGCATTCCTTAACCCTAACCCTAACCCGAATCCTAACCCTGACCCTCACCCGAAGCCTTACCCTCACCCGTGCCCTAATCTTAACCAGGACACCAACACTAACTCGTGCCCTCACACGTACGCTAAACCTTATGCGTTGTCGTACCCTAAATTGTACCCTAAACCCTCCCCATTCCTTAACCCTAACCCTAAACCCATCCCTAAACCTGACCCACTTCCGATGCCCTACCCTAAACAATGCCCTAATCTTAACCAGTACACAAACACTAACTCATGCCCCCAAACGTACGCTAACCCTTAAGCTTTGTCGTATCCTATCCTGTACCCTAATCCCTCCCCATTCCCTAACCCTAACCCTAAGCAAAACCCTGAACGTTACCCTTTTCCGTGGCCTTACCCTCATCGGTGCCGTTGTCTTAACCAGTACACCAACACTAACTCGTTCCCTCACACTTACGCTAACACTTAAGCATTGTCGTACCCTAACCTGTACCCTAATCCCTCTCCATTCCCTAACCCTAACCCTAACCCGAATCCTAACCCTGACCCTCACCCGAAGCCTTACCCTCACCCGTGTCCTAATCTTAACCAGGACACCAAGACTAACTCGTGCCCTCAAACGTACGCTAACAATAAACCGCAGCGGTACCCTAACCTGTACCCTAATCCCTCTCCATTCCCTAACCCTAACCCTAACCTGAAACCTAACCATGACACTCACCCGAAACTTTACCCTCACCCGTGTCCTAATTTTAACCAGTACATCAACACTAACCCATGCCCTCTAACGTACGCCAACCTTAAGCCATTGCCGTACACTAAACTGTACCCTAATCAATCGCCATTCCCTAACCCTAACCCTAACCCTAACCCTTAACGTGACCCTCTTCCGAGGCCTTACCCTCACCCGTGCCCTAATCGTAAGCAGTACACTAACACTAACTAGTGACCTCACACGTACGCTAAACCTTAAGCGTTGTTGTACCCTAAACTGTGCCCTAATATCTCCCCATTCCCTAACCCTAACCCTAACCCGAATTCTATCCCTGACCCTCACCCGAAACCTTACCCTCACCCGTGCCCTAATCTTAACCAGGACACCAACACTAACTTGTGCCCTCACACGTACGCTAACCCTTAATCGTTGTCGTACCCTAAGCTGTACCCTAATCCCTCTGCATTCCTTAACCCTAACCCTAACACGAATCCTAACCCTGACCCTCACCCGAAGCCTTACCCTCACCCGTGCCCTAATCTTAACCAGGACACCAACACTAACTCGTGCCCTCACACGTACGCTAAACCTTAAGCGTTGTCGTACCCTAAATTGTACCCTAATCCCTCCCCATTCCTTAACCCTAACCCTAACCCCATCCCTAAACCTGACCCACTTCCGATGCCCTACCCTAACCAATGCCCTAACCTCAACCAGTACACAAAGGCTAACTCATGCCCTCAAACGTACGCTAACCCTTAAGCATTGTCGTACCCTATCCTGTACCCTAATCCCTCCCCATTCCCTAACCCTAACCCTAAGCGAAACCCTGAACGTGACCCTTTTCCGAGGCCTTACCCTCATCGGTGCCCTTGTCTTAACCAGTACACCAACACTAACTCGTGCCCTCACACTTACGCTAACCCTTAAGCATTGTCGTACTCTAACCTGTACCCTAAACCCTCTCCATTCCCTAACCCTAACCCTAACCCGAATCCTAACCCTGACCCTCACCCGAAGCCTTACCCTCACCCGTGCCCTAATCTTAACCAGGACACCAAGACTAACTCGTGCCCTCAAACGTACGCTAACACTAAACCGCAGCGGTACACTAACCTGTACCCTAATCCCTCTCCATTGCCTAACCCTAACCCTAACCTGAAACCTAACCATGACACTCACCCGAAACTTTACCCTCACCCGTGTCCTAATTTTAACCAGTACATCAACACTAACCCATGCCCTCTAACGTACGCCAACCCTAAGCCATTGCCGTACCCTAACCTGTACCCTAATCAATCCCCATTCCCTAACCCTAACCCTAACCCTTAACGTGACCCTCTTCCGAGGCCTTACCCTCACCCGTGCCCTAATCGTAAGCAGTACACTAACACTAACTAGTGACCTCACATGCACGCTAAACCTTAAGCGTTGTGGTACTCTAAACTGTGCCCTAATATCTCCCCATTCCCTAACCCTAACCCTAACCCGAATTCTATCCCTGACCCTCACCCGAAACCTTACCCTCACCCGTGCCCTAATCTTAACCAGGACACCAACACTAACTTGTGCCCTCACACGTACGCAAACCCTTAATCGTTGTCGTACCCTAAAATGTACCCTAATCCCTCCCCATTCCCTAACCCTAACCCTAACCCGAATCCTAACCCTGACCCTCACCTGAAGCCTTACCCTCACCCGTGCCCTAATCTTAACCAGGACACTAACACTAACCCTTGCCCTCACACGAACGCTAACCCTTAAGCACTGTCGTACCCAAAGCTGTACCCTAAACCTTCTGCATTCCTTAACCCTAACCCTAACCCGAATCCTAACCCTGACCCTCACCCGAAGCCTTACCCTCACCCGTGCCCTAATCTTAACCAGGACACCAACACTAACTCATGCCCTCACACGTACGCTAAACCTTAAGCGTTGTCGTACCCTAAATTGTACCCTAATCCCTCCCCATTCCTTAACCCTAACCCTAACCCCATCCCTAAACCTGACCCACTTCCGATGCCCTACCCTAACCAATGCCCTAATCTTAACCAGTACACAAACACTAACTCATGCCCTCAAACGTACGCTAACCCTTAAGCATTGTTGTACCCTATCCTGTACCCTAATCCCTCCCCATTCCCTAACCCTAACCCTAAGCGAAACCCTGAACGTGACCCTTTTCCGAGGCTTTACCCTCATCGGTGCCGTTGTCTTAACCAGTACACCAACACTAACTCGTGCCCTCACACTTACGCTAACCCTTAAGCATTGTCGTACCCTAACCTGTACCCTAATCCCTCTCCATTCCCTAACCCTAACCCTAACCCGAATCCTAACTCTGACCCTCACCGGAAGACTTACCCTCACCCGTGCCCTAATCTTAACAAGGACACCAAGACTAACTCGTGCCCTCAAACGTACGCTAACACTAAACCGCAGCAGTACCCTAACCTGTACCCTAATCCCTCTCCATTCCCTAACCCTAACCCTAACCTGAAACCTAACCATGACACTCACCCGAAACTTTACCCTCACCCGTGTCCTAATTTTAACCAGTACTTCAACACTAACCCATGCCCTCTAACGTACGCCAACCCTAAGCCATTGCCGTACCCTAACCTGTACCCTAATCAATCGCCATTCCCTAACCCTAACCCTAACCCTAACCCTTAACGTGACCCTCTTCCGAGGCCTTACCCTCACCCGTGCCCTAATCGTAAGCAGTACACTAACACTAACTAGTGACCTCACACGTACGCTAAACCTTAAGCGTTGTGGTACCCTAAACTGTGCCCTAATATCTCCCCATTCCTTAACCCTAACCCTAACCCGAATCCTAACCCTGACCCTCACCCGAAGCGTTACCCTCACCCGTGCCCTAATCTTAACCAGGACACCAACACTAACTCGTGCCCTCACACTTACGCTAACCCTTAAGCATTGTCGTACCCTAACCTGTACCCTAATCCCTCTCCATTCCCTAACCCTAACCCTAACCTGAATCCTAACCCTGACCCTCACCCGAAGCCTTACCCTCACCCGTGCCCTAATCTTAACCAGGACACTAACACTAACCCTTGCCCTCACACGAACGCTAACCCTTAAGCACTGTCATACCCTAAGCTGTACCCTAATACCTCTGCATTCCTTAACCCTAACCCTAACCCGAATCCTAACCCTGACCCTCACCCGAAGCCTTACCCTCACCCGTGCCCTAATCTTAACCAGGACACCAACACTAACTCGTGCCCTCACACATACACTAAACCTTAAGCGTTGTTGTACCCTAAATTGTACCCTAATCCCTCCCCATTCCTTAACCCTAACCCTAACCCCATCCCTAAACCTGACCCCCTTCCGATACCCTACCCTAACCAATGCCCTAATCTTAACCAGTACACAAACACTAACTCATGCCCTCAAACGTACGCTAACCCTTAAGCATTGTCGTATCCTATCCTGTACCCTAATCCCTCCCCATTCCCTAACCCTAACCCTAAGCGAAACCCTGAACGTGACCCTTTTCCGAGGCCTTACCCTCATCGGTGCCCTTGTCTTAACCAGTACACCAACACTAACTCGTGCCCTCACACTTACGCTAACCCTTAAGCATTGTCGTACCCTAACCTGTTCCCTAATCCCTCTCCATTCCCTAACCCTAACCCTAACCCGAATCCTAACCCTGACCCTCAACCGAAGCCTTTCCCTCACCCGTGCCCTAATCTTAACCAGGACACCAAGACTAACTCGTGCCCTCAAACGTACGCTAACACTAAACCGGAGCGGTCCCTAACCTGTACCCTACTCTCTCTACATTCCTTAACCCTAAACCTAACCTGAAACCTAACCATGACACTCACCCGAAACTTTACCCTCACCCGTGTCCTAATTTTAACCAGTACATCAACACTAACTCATGCCCTCTAACGTACGCCAACCCTAAGCCATTGCCGTACCCTAACCTGTACCCTAATCAATCCCCATTCCCTAACCCTAACCCTAACCCTAACCCTTAACGTGACCCTCTTCCGAGGCCTTACCCTCACCCGGGCCCTAATCGTAAGCAGTACACTAACACTAAGTAGTGACCTCACACGTACGCTAAACCTTAAGCGTTGTGGTACCCTAAACTGTGCCCTAATATCTCCCCATTCCCTAACCCTAACCCTAACCCGAATTCTAACCCTGACCCTCACCCGAAACCTTACCTTCACCCGTGCCCTAATCTTAACCAGGACACCAACACTAACTTGTGCCCTCACACGTACGCTAACCCTTAATCGTTGTCGTACCCTAAACTCTACCCTAATCCCTCCCCATTCCCTAACCCTAACCCTAACCCGAATCCTAACCCTGACCCTCACCCGAAGCCTTACCCTCACCCGTGCCCTAATTTTAACCAGGACACCAAGACTAACTCGTGCCCTCACACGTACGCTAAACCTTAAGCGTTGTCGTACCCTAAATTGTACCCTAATCCCTCCCCATTCCTTAACCCTAACCCTAACCCCATCCCTAAACCTGACCCACTTCCGAAGCCCTACCCTAACCAATGCCCTAATCTTAACCAGTACACAAACACTAACTCATGCCCTCAAACGTACGCTAACCCTTAAGCATTGTCGTACCCTATCCTGTACCCTAATCCCTCCCCATTCCCTAACCCTAACCCTAAGCGAAACCCTGAACGTGACCCTTTTCCGAGGCCTTACCCTCATCAGTGCCCTTGTCTTAACCAGTACACCAACACTAACTCGTGCCCTCACACTTACGCTAACCCTTAAGCATTGTCGTACCCTAACCTGTACCCTAATCCCTCTCCATTCCCGAACCCTAACCCTAACCTGAATCCTAACCCTGACCCTCACCCGAAGCCTTACCCTCACCCGTGCCCTAATCTTAACCAGGACACTAACACTAACCCTTGCCCTCACACGAACGCTAACCCTTAAGCACTGTCATACCCTAAGCTGTACCCTAATCCCTCTGCATTCCTTAACCCTAACCCTAACCCGAATCCTAACCCTTACCCTCACCCGAAGCCTTACCCTCACCTGTGCCCTAATCTTAACCAGGACACCAACACTAACTCGTGCCCTCACACGTACGCTAAACCTTAAGCGTTGTTGTACCCTAAATTGTACCCTAATCCCTCCCCATTCCTTAACCCTAACCCTAACCCCATCCCTAAACCTGACCCACTTCCGATACCCTACCCTAACCAATGCCCTAATCTTAACCAGTACACAAACACTAACTCATGCCTTCAAACGTACGCTAACCCTTAAGCATTGTCGTACCCTATCCTGTACCCTAATCCCTCCCCATTCCCTAACCCTAACCCTAAGCGAAACCCTGAACGTGACCCTTTTCCGAGGCCTTACCCTCATCGGTGCCCTTGTCTTAACCAGTACACCAACACTAACTCGTGCCCTCACACTTACGCTAACCCTTAAGCATTGTCGTACCCTAACCTGTACCCTAATCCCTCTCCATTCCCTAACCCTAACCCTAACCCGAATCCTAACCCTGACCCTCACCCGAAGCCTTTCCCTCACCCGTGCCCTAATCTTAACCAGGACACCAAGACTAACTCGTGCCCTCAAACGTACGCTAACACTAAACCGGAGCGGTACCCTAACCTGTACCCTACTCTCTCTCCATTCCCTAACCCTAAACCTAACCTGAAACCTAACCATGACACTCACCCGAAACTTTACCCTCACCCGTGTCCTAATTTTAACCAGTACATCAACACTAACTCATGCCCTCTAACGTACGCCAACCCTAAGCCATTGCCGTACCCTAACCTGTACCCTAATCAATCCCCATTCCCTAACCCTAACCCTAACCCTAACCCTTAACGTGACCCTCTTCCGAGGCCTTACCCTCACCCGGGCCATAATCATAAGCAGTACACTAACACTAACTATTGACCTCACACGTACGCTAAACCTTAAGCGTTGTGGTACCCTAAACTGGGCCCTAATATCTCCCCATTCCCTAACCCTAACCCTAACCCGAATTCTATCCCTGACCCTCACCCGAAACCTTACCTTCACCCGTGCCCTAATCTTAACCAGGACAACAACACTAACTTGTGCCCTCACACGTACGCTAACCGTAATCGTTGTCGTACCCTAAACTGTACCCTAATCCCTCCCCATTCCCTAACCCTAACCCTAACCCGAATCCTAACCCTGACCCTCACCTGAAGCCTTACCCTCACCCGTGCCCTAATCTTAACCAGGACACTAACACTAACCCTTGCCCTCACACGAACGCTAACCCTAAAGCACTGTCGTACCCTAAGCTGTACCCTAATCCTTCTGCATTCCTTAACCCTAACCCTAACCCGAATCCTAACCCTGACCCTCACCCGAAGCCTTACCCTCACCCGTGCCCTAATCTTAACCAGGACACCAACACTAACTCGTGCCCTCACACGTACGCTAAACCTTAAGCGTTGTCGTACCCTAAATTGTACCCTAATCCCTCCCCATTCCTTAACCCTAACCCTAACCCCATCCCTAAACCTGACCCACTTCCGATGCCCTACCCTAACCAATGCCCTAATCTTAACCAGTACACAAACACTAACTCATGCCCTCAAACGTACGCTAACCCTTAAGCATTGTCGTACCCTATCCTGTACCCTAATCCCTCCCCATTCCCTAACCCTAACCCTAAGCGAAACCATGAACGTGACCCTTTTCCGAGGCCTTACCCTCATCGGTGCCGTTGTCTTAACCAGTACACCAACACTAACTCGTGCCCTCACACTTACGCTAACCCTTAAGCATTGTCGTACCCTAACCTGTACCCTAATCCCTCTCCATTCCCTAACCCTAACCCTAACCCGAATCCTAACCCTGACCCTCACCCGTGCCCTAATCTTAACCAGGACACCAACACTAACTCGTGCCCTCAAACGTATGCTAACACTAAACCGCAGCGGTACCCTAACCTGTACCCTAATCCCTCTCCATTCCCTAACCCTAACCCTAACCTGAAACCTAACCATGACACTCATCCGAAACTTTACCCTCACCCGTGTCCTAATTTTAACCAATACATCAACACTAACCCATGCCCTCTAACGTACGCCAACCCTAAGCCATTGCCGTACCCTAACCTGTACCCTAATCAATCCCCATTCCCTAACCCTAACCCTAACCCTAACCCTTAACGTGACCCTCTTCAGAGGCCTTACCCTCACCCGTGCCCTAATCGTAAGCAGTAGACTAACACTAACTAGTGACCTCACACGTACGCTAAACCTAAAGCGTTGTGGTACTCTAAACTGTGCCCTAATATATCCCCATTCCCTAACCCTAACCCTAACCCGAATTCTGTCCCTGACCCTCACCCGAAACCTTACCCTCACCCGTGCCCTAATCTTAACCAGGACAACAACACTAACTTGTGCCCTCACACGTACGCTAACCATTAATCGTTGTCGTACCCTAAACTCTACCCTAATCCCTCCCCATTCCCTAACCCTAACCCTAACCCGAATCCTAACCCTGACCCTCACCTGAAGCCTTACCCTCACCCGTGCCCTAATCTTAACCAGGACACTAACACTAGCCCTTGCCCTCACACGAACGCTAACCCTTAAGCACTGTCGTACCCTAAGCTGTACCCTAATCCCTCTGCATTCCTTAACCCTAACCCTAACCCGAATCCTAACCCTGACCCTCACCCGAAGCCTTACCCTCACCCGTGCCCTAATCTTAACCAGGACACCAACACTAACTCGTGCCCTCACACGTACGCTAAACCTGAAGCGTTGTCGTACCCTAAATTGTACCCTAATCCCTCCCCATTCCTTAACCCTAACCCTAACCCCATCCCTAAACCTGACCCACCTCCGATGCCCTACCCTAACCAATGCCCTAATCTTAACCAGTACACAAACACTAACTCATGCCCTCAAATGTACGCTAACCCTTAAGCGTTGTCGTACCCTATCCTGTATCCTAATCCCTCCCCATTCCCTAACCCTAACCCTAAGCGAAACCCTGAACGTGACCCTTTCCCGAGGCCTTACCCTCATCGGTGCCGTTGTCTTAACCAGTACACCAACAGTAACTCGTGCCCTCACACTTACGCTAACGCTTAAGCATTGTCGTACCCTAACCTGTACCCTAATCCCTCTCCATTCCCTAAACCTAACCCTAACCCGAATCCTAACCCTGACCCTCACCCGAAGCCTTACCCTCACCCGTGCCCTAATCTTAACCAGGACACCAAGACTAACTCGTGCCCTCACACGTACGCTAACACTAAACCGCAGCGGTACCCTAACCTGTACCCTAATAACTCTCCATTCCCTAACCCTAACCCTAACCTGAAACCTAACCATGACACTCACCCGAAACTTTACCATCACCCGTGTCCTAATTTTAACCAGTACATCAAGACTAACCATGCCCTCTAACGTACGCCAACCCTAAGCCATTGCCGTAGCCTAACCTGTACCCTAATCAATCCCCATTCCCTAACCCTAACCCTAACCCTAACCCTTAACGTGACCCTCTTCCGAGGCCTTACCCTCACCCGTGCCCTAATCGTAAGCAGTACACTAACACTAACTAGTGACTTCACACGTACGCTAAACCTTAAGCTTTGTGGTACCCTAAACTGTGCCCTAATATCTCCCCGTACCCTAACCCTAACCCTAACCCGAATTCTATCCCTGACCGTCAACTGAAGCCTTACCCTCACCCGTGCCCTAATATTAACCAGGACACTAACGTGACCTCACACGTACGCTAAACCTTAAGCGTTGTGGTACCCTAAACTGTGCCCTAATATCTCCCCATTCCTTAACCCTAACCCTAACCCGAATTCTATCCCTCACCCTCACCCGAAACCTTACCCTCACCCGTGCCCTAATCTTAACCAGGACACCAACACTAACTTGTGCCCTCACACGTACGCTAACACTTAATCGTTGTGGTACCCTAAACTGTACCCTAATCCCTCCCCATTCCCTAACCCTAACCCTAACCCGAATCCTAACCCTGACCCTCACCTGAAACCTTACCCTCACCCGTGCCCTAATCTTAACCAGGACACTAACACTAACCCTTGCCCTCACACGAACGCTAACCCTTAAGCACTGTCGTACCCTAAGCTGTACCCTAATCCCTCTGCATTCCTTAACCCTAACCCTAACCCGAATCCTAACCCTGACCCTCACCCGAAGCCTTACCCTCACCCGTGCCCTAATCTTAACCAGGACACCAACACTAACTCGTGCCCTCACACGTACGCTAAACCTTAAGCGTTGTCGTACCCTAAATTGTACCCTAATCCCTCCCCATTCTTTAACCCTAACCCTAAACCCATCCCTAAACCTGACCCACTTCCGATGCCCTACCCTAACCAATGCCCTAATCTTAACCAATACACAAACACTAACTCATGCCCTCAAACGTACGCTAACCCTTAAGCATTGTCGTACCCTATCCTGTACCCTAATCCCTCCCCATTCCCTAACACTAACCCTAAGCGAAACCCTGAACGTGACCCTTTTCCGAGGCCTTACCCTCATCGGTGCCGTTGTCTTAAACAGTACACCAACACTAACTCGTGCCCTCACACTTACGCTAACCCTTAAGCATTGTCGTACCCTAACCTGTACCCTAATCCCTCTCCATTCCCTAACCCTAACCCTAACCCGAATCCTAACCCTGACCCTCACCCGTGTCCTAATCTTAACCAGGACACCAACACTAACTCGTGCCCTCAAACGTATGCTAACACTAAACCGCAGCGGTACCCTAACCTGTACCCTAATCCCTCTCCATTCCCTAACCCTAACCCTAACCTGAAACCTAACCATGACACTCATCCGAAACTTTACCCTCACCCGTGTCCTAATTTTAACCAATACATCAACACTAACCCATGCCCTCTAACGTACGCCAACCCTAAGCCATTGCCGTACCCTAACCTGTACCCTAATCAATCCCCATTCCCTAACCCTAACCCTAACCCTAACCCTTAACGTGACCCTCTTCAGAGGCCTTACCCTCACCCGTGCCCTAATCGTAAGCAGTAGACTAACACTAACTAGTGACCTCACACGTACGCTAAACCTTAAGCGTTGTGGTACTCTAAACTGTGCCCTAATATCTCCCCATTCCCTAACCCTAACCCTAACCCGAATTCTATCCCTGACCCTCACCCGAAACCTTACCCTCACCCGTGCCCTAATCTTAACCAGGAAAACAACACTAACTTGTGCCCTCACACGTACGCTAACCCTTAATCGTTGTCGTACCCTAAACTCTACCCTAATCCCTCCCCATTCCCTAGCCCTAACCCTAACCCGAATCCTAACCCTGACCCTCACCTGAAGCCTTACCCTCACCCGTGCCCTAATCTTAACCAGGACACTAACACTAGCCCTTGCCCTCACACGAACGCTAACCCTTAAGCACTGTCGTACCCTAAGCTGTACCCTAATCCCTCTGCATTCCTTAACCCTAACCCTAACCCGAATCCTAACCCTGACCCTCACCCGAAGCCTTACCCTCACCCGTGCCCTAATCTTAACCAGGACACCAACACTAACTCGTGCCCTCACACGTACGCTAAACCTGAAGCGTTGTCGTACCCTAAATTGTACCCTAATCCCTCCCCATTCCTTAACCCTAACCCTAACCCCATCCCTAAACCTGACCCACCTCCGATGCCCTACCCTAACCAATGCCCTAATCTTAACCAGTACACAAACACTAACTCATGCCCTCAAACGTACGCTAACCCTTAAGCATTGTCGTACCCTATCCTGTATCCTAATCCCTCCCCATTCCCTAACCCTAACCCTAAGCGAAACCCTGAACGTGACCCTTTCCCGAGGCCTTACCCTCATCGGTGCCGTTGTCTTAACCAGTACACCAACAGTAACTCGTGCCCTCACACTTACGCTAACGCTTAAGCATTGTCGTACCCTAACCTGTACCCTAATCCCTCTCCATTCCCTAAACCTAACCCTAACCCGAATCCTAACCCTGACCCTCACCCGAAGCCTTACCCTCACCCGTGCCCTAATCTTAACCAGGACACCAAGACTAACTCGTGCCCTCACACGTACGCTAACACTACACCGCAGCGGTACCCTAACCTGTACCCTAATAACTCTCCATTCCCTAACCCTAACCCTAACCTGAAACCTAACCATGACACTCACCCGAAACTTTACCATCACCCGTGTCCTAATTTTAACCAGTACATCAAGACTAACCCATGCCCTCTAACGTACGCCAACCCTAAGCCATTGCCGTAGCCTAACCTGTACCCTAATCAATCCCCATTCCCTAACCCTAACCCTAACCCTAACCCTTAACGTGACCCTCTTCCGAGGCCTTACCCTCACCCGTGCCCTAATCGTAAGCAGTACACTAACACTAACTAGTGACCTCACACGTACGCTAAACCTTAAGCTTTGTGGTACCCTAAACTGTGCCCTAATATCTCCCCGTTCCCTAACCCTAACCCTAACCCGAATTCTATCCCTGACCGTCAACTGAAGCCTTACCCTCACCCGTGCCCTAATATTAACCAGGACACTAACGTGACCTCACACGTACGCTAAACCTTAAGCGTTGTGGTACCCTAAACTGTCCTCTAATATCTCCCCATTCCCTAACCCTAACCCTAACCCGAATTCTATCCCTCACCCTCACCCGAAACCTTACCCTCACCCGTGCCCTAATCTTAACCAGGACACCAACACTAACTTGTGCCCTCACACGTACGCTAACCCTTAATCGTTGTCGTACCCTAAACTGTACCCTAATCCCTCCCCATTCCCTAACCCTAACCCTAACCCGAATCCTAACCCTGACCCTCACCTGAAGCCTTACTCTCACCCGTGCCCTAATCTTAACCAGGACACTAACACTAACCCTTGCCCTCACACGAACGCTAACCCTTAAGCACTGTCGTACCCTAAGCTGTAGCCTAATCCCTCTGCATTCCTTAACCCTAACCCTAATCCGAATCCTAACCCTGACCCTCACCCGAAGCCTTACCCTCACCCGTGCCCTAATCTTAACCAGGACACCAACACTAACTCGTGCCCTCACACGTACGCTAAACCTTAAGCGTTGCCGTACCCTAAATTGTACCCTAATCCCTCCCCATTCCTTAACCCTAACCCTAACCCCATCCCTAAACCTGACCCACTTCCGATGCCCTACCCTAACCAATGCCCTAATCTTAGCCAGTACACAAACACTAACTCATGCCCTCAAACGTACGCTAACCCTTAAGCATTGTCGTACCCTATCCTGTACCCTAATCCCTCCCCATTCCCTAACCCTAACTCTAAGCGAAACCCTGAACGTGACCATTTTCCGAGGCCTTACCCTCATCGGTGCCCTTGTCTTAACCAGTACACCAACACTAACTCGTGCCCTCACACTTACGCTAACCCTTAAGCATTGTCGTACCCTAACCTGTACCCTAATCCCTCTCCATTCCCTAACCCTAACCCGAACCCGAATCGTAACCCTGACCCTCACCCGAAGCCTTACCCTCACCCGTGCCCTAATCTTAACCAGGACACCAAGACTAACTCGTGCCCTCAAACGTACGCTAACACTAAACCGCAGCGGTACCCTAACCTGTACCCTAATCCCTCTCCATTCCCTAACTCTAACCCTAACCTGAAACCTAACCATGACACTCACCCGAAACTTTAACCTCACCCGTGTCCTAATTTTAACCAGTACATCAACACTAACCCATGCCCTCTAACGTACGCCAACCCTAAGCCATTGCCGTACCCTAACCTGTACCCTAATCAATCCCCATTCCCTAAACCTAACCCTAACCCTAACCCTTAACGTGACCCTCTTCCGAGGCCTTACCCTCACCCGTGCCCTAATCGTAAGCAGTACACTAACACTAACTAGTGACCTCACACGTATGCTAAACCTTAAGCGTTGTGGTACCCTAAACTGTGCCCTAATATCTCCCCATTCCCTAACCGTAACCCTAACCCGAATTCTATCCCTGACCCTCACCCGAAACCTTACACTCACCCGTGCCCTAATCTTAACCAGGACACCAACACTAATTTGTGCCCTCACACGTACGCTAACCCTTAATCGTTTTCTTACCCTAAACTGTACCCTAATCCCTCACCATTCCCTAACCCTAACCCTAACCCGAATCCTAACCCTGACCCTCACCTGAAGCCTTACCCTCACTCGTGCCCTAATCTTAACCAGGACACTAACACTAACCCTTGCCCTCACACGAACGCTAACCCTTAAGCACTGTCGTACCCTAAGCTGTAGCCTAATCCCTCTGCATTCCTTAACCCTAACCCTAACCCGAATCCTAACCCTGACCCTCACCCGAAGCTTTACCCTCACCCGTGCCCTAATCTTAACCAGGACAACAACACTAACTCGTGCCCTCACACGTACGCTAAACCTTAAGCGTTGTCGTACCCTAACTTGTACCCTAATCCCTCCTCATTCCTTAACCCTAACCCTAACCCCATCCCTAAACCTGACCCACTTCCGATGCCGTACCCTAACCAATGCCCTAATCTTAACCAGGACACAAACACTAACTCATGCCCTCAAACGTACGCTAACCCTTAAGCATTGTCGTACCCTATCCTGTACCCTAATCCCTCCCCATTCCCTAACCCTAACCCTAAGCGAAACCCTGAACGTGACCCTTTTCCGAGGCCTTACCCTCATCGGTGCCGTTGTCTTAACCAGTACACCAACACTAACTCGTGCCCTCACACTTACGCTAACCCTTAAGCATTGTCGTACCCTAACCTGTACCCTAATCCCTCTCCATTCCCTAACCCTAACCCTAACCCGAATCCTAACCGTGAACCTCACCCGAAGCCTTACCCTCAGCCGTGCCCTAATCTTAACCAGGACACCAAGACTAACTCGTGCCCTCAAACGTACGCTAACACTAAACCGCAGCGGTACCCTAACCTGTACCCTAATCCCTCTCCATTCCCTAACCCTAACCCTAACCTGAAACCTAACCATGACACTCACCCGAAACTTTACCCTCACCCGTGTCCTAATTTTAACCAGTACATCAACACTAACCCATGCCCTCTAACGTACGCCAACCCTAAGCCATTGCCGTACCCTAACCTGTACCCTAATCAATCCCCATTCCCTAACCCTAACCCTAACCCTTAACGTGACCCTCTTCCGAAGCCTTACCCTCACCTGTGCCCTAATCGTAAGCAGTACACTAACACTAACTAGTGACCTCACACGTACGCTAAACCTTAAGCGTTGTGGTACCCTAAACTGTGCCCTAATATCTCCCCATTCCCTAACCCTAAACCTAACCCGAATTCTATCCCTGACCCTCACCCGAAACCTTACCCTCACCCGTGCCCTAATCTTAACCAGGACACCAACACTAACTTGTGCCCTCACACGTACGCTAACCCTTAATCGTTGTCGTACCCTAAACTGTACCCTAAACCCTCCCCATTCCCTAACCCTAACCCTAACCCGAATCCTAACCCTGACCCTCACATGAAGCCTTACCCTCACCCGTGCCCTAATCTTAATCAGGGCACTAACACTAACCCTTGCCCTCAAACGAACGCTAACCCTTAAGCACTGTCGTACCCTAAGCTGTAGCCTAATCCCTCTGCATTCCTTAACCCTAACCCTAACCCGAATCCTAACCCTGACCCTCACCCGAAGCCTTACCCTCACCCGTGCCCTAATCTTAACCAGGACACCAACACTAACTCGTGCCCTCACACGTACGCTAAACCTTAAGCGTTGCCGTACCCTAAATTGTGCCCTAATCCC
Source organism: Inia geoffrensis (assembly GCA_036417435.1). Taxonomy (NCBI): domain Eukaryota; kingdom Metazoa; phylum Chordata; class Mammalia; order Artiodactyla; family Iniidae; genus Inia; species Inia geoffrensis. The sequence goes on along the minus strand of CM070899.1, from coordinate 190,361,268 downwards.
TCCCCATTCCTTAACCCTAACCCTAACCCCATCCCTAAACCTGACCCACTTCCGATGCCCTACCCTAACCAATGCCCTAATCTTAACCAGTACACAAAAACTAACTCATGCCCTCAAACGTACGCTAACCCTTAAGCATTGTCGTACCCTATCCTGTACCCTAATCCCTCCCCATTCCCTAACCCTAACCCTAAGCGAAACCCTGAACGTGACCCTTTTCCGAGGCCTTACCCTCATCGGTGCCGTTGTCTTAACCAGTACACCAACACTAACTCGTGCCCTCACACTTACGCTAACCCTTAAGCATTGTCGTACCCTAACCTGTACCCTAATCCCTCTCCATTCCCTAACCCGAACCCTAACCCGAATCCTAACCCTGACCCTCACCCGAAGCCTTACCCTCACCCGTGCCCTAATCTTAACCAGGACACCAAGACTAACTCGTGCCCTCAAACGTACGCTAACACTAAACCGCAGCGGTACCCTAACCTGTACCCTAATCCCTCTCCATTCCCTAACTCTAACCCTAACCTGAAACCTAACCATGACACTCACCCGAAACTTTACCCTCACCCGTGTCCTAATTTTAACCAGTACATCAACACTAACCCATGCCCTCTAACGTACGCCAACCCTAAGCCATTGCCGTACCCTAACCTGTACCCTAATCAATCCCCATTCCCTAACCCTAACCCTAACCCTAACCCTTAACGTGACCCTCTTCCGAGGCCTTACCCTCACCCGTGCTCTAATCGTAAGCAGTACACTAACACTAACTAGTGACCTCACACGTACGCTAAACCTTAAGCGTTGTGGTACCCTAAACTGTGCCCTAATATCTCCCCATTCCCTAACCCTAACCCTAACCCGAATTCTATCCCTGACCCTCACCCGAAACCTTACACTCACCCGTGCCCTAATCTTAACCAGGACACCAACACTAATTTGTGCCCTCACACGTACGCTAACCCTTAATCGTTGTCTTACCCTAAACTGTACCCTAATCCCTCCCCATTCCCTAACCCTAACCCTAACCCGAATCCTAACCCTGACCCTCACCTGAAGCCTTACCCTCACCCGTGCCCTAATCTTAACCAGGACACTAACACTAACCCTTGCCCTCACACGAACGCTAACCCTTAAGCACTGTCGTACCCTAAGCTGTAGCCTAATCCCTCTGCATTCCTTAACCCTAACCCTAACCCGAATCCTAACCCTGACCCTCACCCGAAGCTTTACCCTCACCCGTGCCCTAATCTTAACCAGGACACCAACACTAACTCGTGCCCTCACACGTACGCTAAACCTTAAGCGTTGTCGTACCCTAAATTGTACCCTAATCCCTCCCCATTCCTTAACCCTAACCCTAACCCCATCCCTAAACCTGACCCACTTCCGATGCCGTACCCTAACCAATGCCCTAATCTTAACCAGGACACAAACACTAACTCATGCCCTCAAACGTACGCTAACCCTTAAGCATTGTCGTACCCTATCCTGTACCCTAATCCCTCCCCATTCCCTAACCCTAACCCTAAGCGAAACCCTGAACGTGACCCTTTTCCGAGGCCTTACCCTCATCGGTGCCGTTGTCTTAACCAGTACACCAACACTAACTCGTGCCCTCACACTTACGCTAACCCTTAAGCATTGTCGTACCCTAACCTGTACCCTAATCCCTCTCCATTCCCTAACCCTAACCCTAACGCGAATCCTAACCGTGACCCTCACCCGAATCCTTACCCTCACCCGTGCCCTAATCTTAACCAGGACACTAAGACTAACTCGTGCCCTCAAACGTACGCTAACACTAAACCACAGCGGTACCTTAACCTGTACCCTAATCCCTCTCCATTCCCTAACTCTAACCCTAACCTGAAACCTAACCATGACACTCACCCGAAACTTTACCCTCACCCGTGTCCTAATTTTAACCAGTACATCAACACTAACCCATGCCCTCTAACGTACGCCAACGCTAAGCCATTGCCGTACCCTAACCTGTACCCTAATCAATCCCCATTCCCTAACCCTAACCCTAACCCTAACCCTTAACGTGACCCTCTTCCGAGGCCTTACCCTCACCTGTGCCCTAATCGTAAGCAGTACACTAACACTAACTAGTGACCTCACACGTACGCTAAACCTTAAGCGTTGTGGTACCCTAAACTGTGCCCTAATATCTCCCCATTCCCTAACCCTAACCCTAACCCGAATTCTATCCCTGACCCTCACCCGAAACCTTACCCTCACCCGTGCCCTAATCTTAACCAGGACACCAACACTAACTTATGCCCTCACACGTACGCTAACACTTAATCGTTGTCGTACCCTAAACTGTACCCTAATCCCTCCCCATTCCCTAACCCTAAACCTAACCCGAATCCTAACCCTGACCCTCACCTGAAGCCTTACCCTCACCCGTGCCCTAATCTTAACCAGGACACTAACACTAACCCTTGCCCTCACACGAACGCTAACCCTTAAGCACTGTCGTACCATAAGCTGTAGCCTAATCCCTCCCCATTCCTTAACCCTAACCCTAACCCCATCCCTAAACCTGACCCACTTCCGATGCCCTACCCTAACCAATGCCCTAATCTTAACCAGTACACAAACACTAACTCATGCCCTCAAACGTACGCTAACCCTTAAGCATTGTCGTACCCTATCCTGTACCCTAATCCCTCCCCATTCCCTAACCCTAACCCTAAGCGAAACCCTGAACGTGACCCTTTTCCGAGGTCTTACCCTCATCGGTGCCCTTGTCTTAACCAGTACACCAACACTAACTCGTGCCCTCACACTTACGCTAACCCTTAAGCATTGTCGTACCCTAACCTGTACCCTAATCCCTCTCCATTCCCTAACCCTAACCCTAACCCGAATCCTAACCCTGACCCTCACCCGAAGCCTTACCCTCACCCGTGCCCTAATCTTAACCAGGACACCAAGACTAACTCGTGCCCTCAAACGTACGCTAACACTAAACCGCAGCGGTACCCTAACCTGTACCCTAATCCCTCTCCATTCCCTAACCCTAACCCTAACCTGAAACCTAACCATGACACTCACCCGAAACTTTACCCTCACCCGTGTCCTAATTTTAACCAGTACATCAACACTAACCCATGCCCTCTAACGTACGCCAACCCTAAGCCATTGCCGTACCCTAACCTGTACCCTAATCAATCCCCATTCCCTAACCCTAACCCTAACCCTTATCGTGACCCTCTTCCGAAGCCTTACCCTCACCTGTGCCCTAATCGTAAGCAGTACACTAACACTAACTAGTGACCTCACACGTACGCTAAACCTTAAGCGTTGTGGTACCCTAAACTGTGCCCTAATATCTCCCCATTCCCTAACCCTAACCCTAACCCGAATTCTATCCCTGAGCCTCACCCGAAACCTTACCCTCACCCGTGCCCTAATCTTAACCAGGACACCAACACTAACTTATGCCCTCACACGTACGCTAACACTTAATCGTTGTCGTACCCTAAACTGTACCCTAATCCCTCCCCATTCCCTAACCCTAAACCTAACCCGAATCCTAACCCTGACCCTCACCTGAAGCCTTACCCTCACCCGTGCCCTAATCTTAACCAGGACACTAACACTAACCCTTGCCCTCACACGAACGCTAACCCTTAAGCACTGTCGTACCCTAAGCTGTAGCCTAATCCCTCTGCATTCCTTAACCCTAACCCTAACCCGAATCCTAACCCTGACCCTCACCCGAAGCCTTACCCTCACCCGTGCCCTAATCTTAACCAGGACACCAACATTAACTCGTGCCCTCACACGTACGCTAAACCTTAAGCGTTGTCGTACCCTAAATTGTACCCTAATCCCTCCGCATTCCTTAACCCTAACCCTAACCCCATCCCTAAACCTGACCCACTTCCGATGCCCTACCCTAACCAATGCCCTAATCTTAACCAGTACACAAACACTAACTCATGCCCTCAAACGTACGCTAACCCTTAAGCATTGTCGTACCCTATCCTGTACCCTAATCCCTCCCCATTCCCTAACCCTAACCCTAAGCGAAACCCTGAACGTGACCCTTTTCCGAGGCCTTACCCTCATCGGTGCCCTTGTCTTAACCAGTACACCAACACTAACTCGTGCCCTCACACTTACGCTAACCCTTAAGCATTGTCGTACCCTAACCTGTACCCTAATCCCTCTCCATTCCCTAACCCTAACCCTAACCCGAATCCTAACCCTGACCCTCACCCGAAGCCTTACCCTCACCCGTGCCCTAATCTTAACCAGGACACCAAGACTAACTCGTGCCCTCAAACGTACGCTAACACTAAACCGCAGAGGTACCCTAACCTGTACCCTAATCCCTCTCCATTCCCTAACCCTAACCCTAACCTGAAACCTAACCATGACACTCACCCGAAACTTTACCCTCACCCGTGTCCTAATTTTAACCAGTACATCAACACTAACCCATGCCCTCTAACGTACGCCAACCCTAAGCCATTGCCGTACCCTAACCTGTACCCTAATCAATCCCCATTCCCTAACCCTAACCCTAACCCTAACCCTTAACGTGACCCTCTTCCGAGGCCTTACCCTCACCCGTGCCCTAATCGTAAGCAGTACACTAACACTAACTAGTGACCTCACACGTACGCTAAACCTTAAGCGTTGTGGTACCCTAAACTGTGCCCTAATATCTCCCCATTCCCTAACCCTAACCCTAACCCGAATTCTATCCCTGACCCTCACCCGAAACCTTACACTCACCCGTGCCCTAATCTTAACCAGGACACCAACACTAATTTGTGCCCTCACACGTATGCTAACCCTTAATCGTTGTCTTACCCTAAACTGTACCCTAATCCCTCCCCATTCCCTAACCCTAACCCTAACCCGAATCCTAACCCTGACCCTCACCTGAAGCCTTACCCTCACCCGTACCCTAATCTTAACCAGGACACTAACACTAACCCTTGCCCTCACACGAACGCTAACCCTTAAGCACTGTCGTACCCTAAGCTGTACCCTAATCCCTCTGCATTCCTTAACCCTAACCCTAACCCGAATCCTAACCCTGACCCTCACCCGAAGCCTTACCCTCACCCGTGCCCTAATCTTAACCAGGACACCAACACTAACTCGTGCCCTCACACGTACGCTACACCTTAAGCGTTGTCGTACCCTAAATTGTACCCTAATCCCTCCCCATTCCTTAACCCTAACCCTAACCCCATCCCTAAACCTGACCCACTTCCGATGCCCTACCCTAACCAATGCCCTAATCTTAACCAGTACACAAACACTAACTCATGCCCTCAAACGTACGCTAACCCTTAAGCATTGTCGTACCCTATCCTGTACCCTAATCCCTCCCCATTCCCTAACCCTAACCCTAAGCGAAACCCTGAACGTGACCCTTTTCCGAGGCCTTACCCTCATCGGTGCCGTTGTCTTAACCAGTACACCAACACTAACTCGTGCCCTCACACTTACGCTAACCCTTAAGCATTGTCGTACCCTAACGTGTACCCTAATCCCTCTCCATTCCCTAAGCCTAACCCTAACCCGAAACCTAACCCTGACCCTCACCCGAAGCCTTACCCTCACCCGTGCCCTAATCTTAACCAGGACACCAAGACTAACTCGTGCCCTCAAACGTACGCTAACACTAAACCGCAGCGGTACCCTAACCTGTACCCTAATCCCTCTCCATTCCCTAACTCTAACCCTAACCTGAAACCTAACCATGACACTCACCCGAAACTTTACCCTCACCCGTGTCCTAATTTTAACCAGTACATCAACACTAACCCATGGCCTCTAACGTACGCCAACCCTAAGCCATTGCCGTACCCTAACCTGTACCCTAATCAATCCCCATTCCCTAACCCTAACCCTAACCCTTAACGTGACCCTCTTCCGAAGCCTTACCCTCACCTGTGCCCTAATCGTAAGCAGTACACTAACACTAACTAGTGACCTCACACGTACGCTAAACCTTAAGCGTTGTGGTACCCTAAACTGTGCCCTAATATCTCCCCATTCCCTAACCCTAACCCTAACCCGAATTCTATCCCTGACCCTCAGCCGAAACCTTACCCTCACCCGTGCCCTAATCTTAACCAGGACACCAACACTAACTTGTGCCCTCACACGTACGCTAACCCTTAATCGTTGTCGTACCCTAAACTGTACCCTAATCCCTCCCCATTCCCTAACCCTAACCCTAACCCGAATCCTAACCCTGACCCTCACATGAAGCCTTACCCTCACCCGTGCCCTAATCTTAACCAGGGCACTAACACTAACCCTTGCCCTCACACGAACGCTAACCCTTAAGCACTGTCGTACCCTAAGCTGTAGCCTAATCCCTCTGCATTCCTTAACCCTAACCCTAACCCGAATCCTAACCCTGACCCTCACCCGAAGCCTTACCCTCACCCGTGCCCTAATCTTAACCAGGACACCAACACTAACTCGTGCCCTCAAACGTACGCTAAACCTTAAGCGTTGCCGTACCCTAAATTGTGCCCTAATCCCTCCCCATTCCTTAACCCTAAGCCTAACCCCATCCCTAAACCTGACCCACTTCCGATGCCCTACCCTAACCAATGCCCTAATCTTAACCAGTACACAAACACTAACTCATGCCCTCAAACGTACGCTAACCCTTAAGCATTGTCGTACCCTATCCTGTACCCTACTCCCTCCCCATTCCCTAACCCTAACCCTAAGCGAAACCCTGAACGTGACCCTTTTCCGAGGCCTTACCATCATCGGTGCCCTTGTCTTAACCAGTACACCAACACTAACTCGTGCCCTCACACTTACGCTAACCCTTAAGCATTGTCGTACCCTAACCTGTACCCTAAACCCTCTCCATTCCCTAACCCTAACCCTAACCCGAATCCTAACCCTGACCCTCACCCGAAGCCTTACCCTCACCCGTGCCCTAATCTTAACCAGGACACCAAGACTAACTCGTGCCCTCAAACGTACGCTAACACTAAACCGCAGAGGTACCCTAACCTGTACCCTAATCCCTCTCCATTCCCTAACCCTAACCCTTACCTGAAACCTAACCATGACACTCACCCGAAACTTTACCCTCACCCGTGTCCTAATTTTAACCAGTACATCAACACTAACCCATGCCCTCTAACGTACGCCAACCCTAAGCCATTGCCGTACCCTAACCTGTACCCTAATCAATCCCCATTCCCTAACCCTAACCCTAACCCTAACCCTTAACGGGACCCTCTTCCGAGGCCTTCCCTCACCCGTGCCCTAATCGTAAGCAGTACACTAACACTAACTAGTGACCTCACACGTACGCTAAACCTTAAGCGTTTTGATACCCTAAACTGTGCCCTAATATCTCCCCATTCCCTAACCCTAACCCTAACCCGAATTCTATCCCTGACCCTCACCCGAAACCTTACACTCACCCGTGCCCTAATCTTAACCAGGACACCAACACTAATTTGTGCCCTCACACGTATGCTAACCCTTAATCGTTGTCTTACCCTAAACTGTACCCTAATCCCTCCCCATTCCCTAACCCTACCCCTAACCCGAATCCTAACCCTGACCCTCACCTGAAGCCTTACCCTCACCCGTGCCCTAATCTTAACCAGGACACTAACACTAACCCTTGCCCTCACACGAACGCTAACCCTTAAGCACTGTCGTACCCTAAGCTGTACCCTAATCCCTCTGCATTCCTTAACCCTAACCCTAACCCGAATCCTAACCCTGACCCTCACCCGAAGCCTTACCCTCACCCGTGCCCTAATCTTAACCAGGACACCAACACTAACTCGTGCCCTCACACGTACGCTACACCTTAAGCGTTGTCGTACCCTAAATTGTACCCTAATCCCTCCCCATTCCTTAACCCTAACCCTAACCCCATCCCTAAACCTGACCCACTTCCGATGCCCTACCCTAACCAATGCCCTAATCTTAACCAGTACACAAACACTAACTCATGCCCTCAAACGTACGCTAACCCTTAAGCATTGTCGTACCCTATCCTGTACCCTAATCCCTCCCCATTCCCTAACCCTAACCCTAAGCGAAACCCTGAACGTGACCCTTTTCCGAGGCCTTAACCTCATCGGTGCCGTTGTCTTAACCAGTACACCAACACTAACTCGTGCCCTCACACTTACGCTAACCCTTAAGCATTGTCGTACCCTAACCTGTACCCTAATCCCTCTCCATTCCCTAACCCTAACCCTAACCCGAATCCTAACCCTGACCCTCACCCGAAGCCTTACCCTCACCCGTGCCCTAATCTTAACCAGGACACCAAGACTAACTCGTGCCCTCAAACGTACGCTAACACTAAACCGCAGCGGTACCCTAACCTGTACCCTAATCCCTCTCCATTCCCTAACTCTAACCCTAACCTGAAACCTAACCATGACACTCACCCGAAACTTTACCCTCACCCGTGTCCTAATTTTAACCAGTACATCAACACTAACCCATGCCCTCTAACGTACGCCAACCCTAAGCCATTGCCGTACCCTAACCTGTACCCTAATCAATCCCCATTCCCTAACCCTAACCCTAACCCTTAACGTGACCCCCTTCCAAAGCCTTACCCTCACCTGTGCCCTAATCGTAAGCAGTACACTAACAACAACTAGTGACCTCACACGTACGCTAAACCTTAAGCATTGTGGTACCCTAAACTGTGCCCTAATATCTCCCCATTCCCTAACCCTAACCCTAACCCGAATTCTATCCCTGACCCTCACCCGAAACCTTACCCTCACCCGTGCCCTAATCTTAACCAGGACACCAACACTAACTTGTGCCCTCACACGTACGCTAACCCTTAATCGTTGTCGTACCCTAAACTGTACCCTAATCCCTCCCCATTCCCTAACCCTAACCCTAACCCGAATCCTAACCCTGACCCTCACATGAAGCCTTACCCTCACCCGTGCCCTAATCTTAACCAGGGCACTAACACTAACCCTTGCCCTCACACGAACGCTAACCCTTAAGCACTGTCGTACCCTAAGCTGTAGCCTAATCCCTCTGCATTCCTTAACCCTAACCCTAACCCGAATCCTAACCCTGACCCTCACCCGAAGCCTTACCCTCACCCGTGCCCTAATCTTAACCAGGACACCAACACTAACTCGTGCCCTCACACGTACGCTAAACCTTAAGCGTTGCCGTACCCTAAATTGTGCCCTAATCCCTCCCCATTCCTTAACCCTAACCCTAACCCCATCCCTAAACCTGACCCACTTCCGATGCCCTACCCTAACCAATGCCCTAATCTTAACCAGTACACAAACACTAACTCATGCCCTCAAACGTACGCTAACCCTTAAGCATTGTCGTACCCTATCCTGTACCCTAATCCCTCCCCATTCCCTAACCCTAACCCTAAGCGAAACCCTGAACGTGACCCTTTTCCGAGGCCTTACCCTCATCGGTGCCGTTGTCTTAACCAGTACACCAACACTAACTCGTGCCCTCACACTTACGCTAACCCTTAAGCATTGTCGTACCCTAACCTGTACCCTAATCCCTCTCCATTCCCTAACCCTAACCCTAACCCGAATCCTAACCCTGACCCTCACCCGAAGCCTTACCCTCACCCGTGCCCTAATCTTAACCAGGACACCAATACTAACTCGTGCCCTCAAACGTACGCTAACACTAAACCGCAGCGGTACCCTAACCTGTACCCTAATCCCTCTCCATTCCCTAACTCTAACCCTAACCTGAAACCTAACCATGACACTCACCCGAAACTTTACCCTCACCCGTGTCCTAATTTTAACCAGTACATCAACACTAACCCATGCCCTCTAACGTACGCCAAACCTAAGCCATTGCCGTACCCTAACCTGTACCCTAATCAATCCCCATTCCCAAACCCTAACCCTAACCCTAACCCTTAACGTGACCCTCTTCCGAGGCCTTACCCTCACCTGTGCCCTAATCGTAAGCAGTACACTAACACTAACTAGTGACCTCACACGTATGCTAAACCTTAAGCGTTGTGGTACCCTAAACTGTGCCCTAATATCTCCCCTTCCCTAACCCTAACCCTAACCCGAATTCTATCCCTGAGCCTCACCCTAAACCTTACCCTCACCCGTGCCATAATCTTAACCAGGACACCAACACTAACTTGTGCCCTCAAACGTACGCTAACCCTTAATCGTTGTCGTACCCTAAACTGTACCCTAATCCCTCCCCATTCCCTAACCCTAACCCAACCCGAAATCTAATCCTGACCCTCACCTGAAGCCTTACCCTCACCCGTGCCCTAATCTTAACCATGACACTAACACTAACCCTTGCCCTCACACGAACGCTAACCCTTAACCACTGTCGTACCCTAAGCTGTAGCCTAATCCCTCTGCATTCCTTAACCCTAACCCTAACCCGAATCCTAACCCTGACCCTCACCCGAAGCCTTACCCTCACCCGTGCCCTAATCTTAACCAGGACACCAACACTAACTCGTGCCCTCACAGGTACGCTAAACCTTAAGCGTTGCGGTACCCTAAATTGTACCCTAATCCCTCCCCATTCCTTAAAGCTAACCCTAACCCCATCCCTAAACCTGACCCACTTCCGATGCCCTACCCTAACCAATGCCCTAATCTTAACCAGTACACAAACACTAACTCATGCCCTCAAACGTACGCTAACCCTTAAGCATTTTCGTACCCTATCCTGTACCCTAATCCCTCCCCATTCCCTAACCCTAACCCTAAGCGAAACCCTGAACGTGACCCTTTTCCGAGGCCTTACCCTCATCGGTGCCGTTGTCTTAACCAGTACACCAACACTAACTCGTGCCCTCACACTTACGCTAACCCTTAAGCATTGTCGTACCCTAACCTGTACCCTAATCCCTCTCCATTCCCTAACCCTAACCCTAACCCGAATCCTAACCGTGACCCTCACCCGAAGCCTTACCCTCACCCGTGCCCTAATCTTAACCAGGACACCAAGACTAACTCGTGCCCTCAAACGTACGCTAACACTAAACCGCAGCGGTACCTTAACCTGTACCCTAAGCCCTCTCCATTCCCTAACTCTAACCCTAACCTGAAACCTAACCATGACACTCACCCGAAACTTTACCCTCACCCGTGTCCTAATTTTAACCAGTACATCAACACTAACCCATGCCCTCTAACGTACGCCAACGCTAAGCCATTGCCGTACCCTAACCTGTACCCTAATCAATCCCCATTCCCTAACCCTAACCCTAACCCTAACCCTTAACGTGACCCTCTTCCGAGGCCTTACCCTCACCTGTGCCCTAATCGTAAGCAGTACACTAACACTAACTAGTGACCTCACACGTACGCTAAACCTTAAGCGTTGTGGTACCCTAAACTGTGCCCTAATATCTCCCCATTCCCTAACCCTAACCCTAACCCGAATTCTATCCCTGACCCTCACCCGAAACCTTACACTCACCCATGCCCTAATCTTAACCAGGACACCAACACTAATTTGTGCCCTCACACGTACGCTAACCCTTAATCGTTGTCTTACCCTAAACTGTACCCTAATCCCTCCCCATTCCCTAAACCTAACCCTAACCCGAATCCTAACCCTGACCCTCACCTGAAGCCTTACCCTCACCCGTGCCCTAATCTTAACCAGGACACTAACACTAACCCTTGCCCTCACACGAACGCTAACCCTTAAGCACTGTCGTACCCTAAGCTGTACCCTACTCCCTCTGCATTCCTTAACCCTAACCCTAACCCGAATCCTAACCCTGACCCTCACCCGAAGCCTTACCCTCACCCGTGCCCTAATCTTAACCAGGACACCAACATTAACTCGTGCCCTCACACGTACGCTAAACCTTAAGCGTTGTCGTACCCTAAATTGTACCCTAATCCCTCCGCATTCCTTAACCCTAACCCTAACCCCATCCCTAAACCTGACCCACTTCCGATGCCCTACCCTAACCAATGCCCTAATCTTAACCAGTACACAAACACTAACTCATGCCCTCAAACGTACGCTAACCCTTAAGCATTGTCGTACCCTATCCTGTACCCTAATCCCTCCCCATTCCCTAACCCTAACCCTAAGCGAAACCCTGAACGTGACCCTTTTCCGAGGCCTTACCCTCATCGGTGCCCTTGTCTTAACCAGTACACCAACACTAACTCGTGCCCTCACACTTACGCTAACCCTTAAGCATTGTCGTAGCCTAACCTGTACCCTAATCCCTCTCCATTCCCTAACCATAACCCTAACCCGAATCCTAACCCTGACCCTCACCCGAAGCCTTACCCTCACCCGTGCCCTAATCTTAACCAGGACACCAAGACTAACTCGTGCCCTCAAACGTACGCTAACACTAAACCGCAGAGGTACCCTAACCTGTACCCTAATCCCTCTCCATTCCCTAACCCTAACCCTAACCTGAAACCTAACCATGACACTCACCCGAAAATTTACCCTCACCCGTGTCCTAATTTTAACCAGTACATCAACACTAACCCATGCCCTCTAACGTACGCCAACCCTAAGCCATTGCCGTACCCTAACCTGTACCCTAATCAATCCCCATTCCCTAACCCTAACCCTAACCCTAACCCTTAACGGGACCCTCTTCCGAGGCCTTCCCTCACCCGTGCCCTAATCGTAAGCAGTACACTAACACTAACTAGTGACCTCACACGTACGCTAAACCTTAAGCGTTTTGATACCCTAAACTGTGCCCTAATATCTCCCCATTCCCTAACCCTAACCCTAACCCGAATTCTATCCCTGACCCTCACCCGAAACCTTACACTCACCCGTGCCCTAATCTTAACCAGGACACCAACACTAATTTGTGCCCTCACACGTATGCTAACCCTTAATCGTTGTCTTACCCTAAACTGTACCCTAATCCCTCCCCATTCCCTAACCCTACCCCTAACCCGAATCCTAACCCTGACCCTCACCTGAAGCCTTACCCTCACCCGTGCCCTAATCTTAACCAGGACACTAACACTAACCCTTGCCCTCACACGAACGCTAACCCTTAAGCACTGTCGTACCCTAAGCTGTACCCTAATCCCTCTGCATTCCTTAACCCTAACCCTAACCCGAATCCTAACCCTGACCCTCACCCGAAGCCTTACCCTCACCCGTGCCCTAATCTTAACCAGGACACCAACACTAACTCGTGCCCTCACACGTACGCTACACCTTAAGCGTTGTCGTACCCTAAATTGTACCCTAATCCCTCCCCATTCCTTAACCCTAACCCTAACCCCATCCCTAAACCTGACCCACTTCCGATGCCCTACCCTAACCAATGCCCTAATCTTAACCAGTACACAAACACTAACTCATGCCCTCAAACGTACGCTAACCCTTAAGCATTGTCGTACCCTATCCTGTACCCTAATCCCTCCCCATTCCCTAACCCTAACCCTAAGCGAAACCCTGAACGTGACCCTTTTCCGAGGCCTTAACCTCATCGGTGCCGTTGTCTTAACCAGTACACCAACACTAACTCGTGCCCTCACACTTACGCTAACCCTTAAGCATTGTCGTACCCTAACCTGTACCCTAATCCCTCTCCATTCCCTAACCCTAACCCTAACCCGAATCCTAACCCTGACCCTCACCCGAAGCCTTACCCTCACCCGTGCCCTAATCTTAACCAGGACACCAAGACTAACTCGTGCCCTCAAACGTACGCTAACACTAAACCGCAGCGGTACCCTAACCTGTACCCTAATCCCTCTCCATTCCCTAACTCTAACCCTAACCTGAAACCTAACCATGACACTCACCCGAAACTTTACCCTCACCCGTGTCCTAATTTTAACCAGTACATCAACACTAACCCATGCCCTCTAACGTACGCCAACCCTAAGCCATTGCCGTACCCTAACCTGTACCCTAATCAATCCCCATTCCCTAACCCTAACCCTAACCCTTAACGTGACCCCCTTCCAAAGCCTTACCCTCACCTGTGCCCTAATCGTAAGCAGTACACTAACAACAACTAGTGACCTCACACGTACGCTAAACCTTAAGCATTGTGGTACCCTAAACTGTGCCCTAATATCTCCCCATTCCCTAACCCTAACCCTAACCCGAATTCTATCCCTGACCCTCACCCGAAACCTTACCCTCACCCGTGCCCTAATCTTAACCAGGACACCAACACTAACTTGTGCCCTCACACGTACGCTAACCCTTAATCGTTGTCGTACCCTAAACTGTACCCTAATCCCTCCCCATTCCCTAACCCTAACCCTAACCCGAATCCTAACCCTGACCCTCACATGAAGCCTTACCCTCACCCGTGCCCTAATCTTAACCAGGGCACTAACACTAACCCTTGCCCTCACACGAACGCTAACCCTTAAGCACTGTCGTACCCTAAGCTGTAGCCTAATCCCTCTGCATTCCTTAACCCTAACCCTAACCCGAATCCTAACCCTGACCCTCACCCGAAGCCTTACCCTCACCCGTGCCCTAATCTTAACCAGGACACCAACACTAACTCGTGCCCTCACACGTACGCTAAACCTTAAGCGTTGCCGTACCCTAAATTGTGCCCTAATCCCTCCCCATTCCTTAACCCTAACCCTAACCCCATCCCTAAACCTGACCCACTTCCGATGCCCTACCCTAACCAATGCCCTAATCTTAACCAGTACACAAACACTAACTCATGCCCTCAAACGTACGCTAACCCTTAAGCATTGTCGTACCCTATCCTGTACCCTAATCCCTCCCCATTCCCTAACCCTAACCCTAAGCGAAACCCTGAACGTGACCCTTTTCCGAGGCCTTACCCTCATCGGTGCCGTTGTCTTAACCAGTACACCAACACTAACTCGTGCCCTCACACTTACGCTAACCCTTAAGCATTGTCGTACCCTAACCTGTACCCTAATCCCTCTCCATTCCCTAACCCTAACCCTAACCCGAATCCTAACCCTGACCCTCACCCGAAGCCTTACCCTCACCCGTGCCCTAATCTTAACCAGGACACCAATACTAACTCGTGCCCTCAAACGTACGCTAACACTAAACCGCAGCGGTACCCTAACCTGTACCCTAATCCCTCTCCATTCCCTAACTCTAACCCTAACCTGAAACCTAACCATGACACTCACCCGAAACTTTACCCTCACCCGTGTCCTAATTTTAACCAGTACATCAACACTAACCCATGCCCTCTAACGTACGCCAAACCTAAGCCATTGCCGTACCCTAACCTGTACCCTAATCAATCCCCATTCCCAAACCCTAACCCTAACCCTAACCCTTAACGTGACCCTCTTCCGAGGCCTTACCCTCACCTGTGCCCTAATCGTAAGCAGTACACTAACACTAACTAGTGACCTCACACGTATGCTAAACCTTAAGCGTTGTGGTACCCTAAACTGTGCCCTAATATCTCCCCTTCCCTAACCCTAACCCTAACCCGAATTCTATCCCTGAGCCTCACCCTAAACCTTACCCTCACCCGTGCCATAATCTTAACCAGGACACCAACACTAACTTGTGCCCTCAAACGTACGCTAACCCTTAATCGTTGTCGTACCCTAAACTGTACCCTAATCCCTCCCCATTCCCTAACCCTAACCCAACCCGAAATCTAATCCTGACCCTCACCTGAAGCCTTACCCTCACCCGTGCCCTAATCTTAACCATGACACTAACACTAACCCTTGCCCTCACACGAACGCTAACCCTTAACCACTGTCGTACCCTAAGCTGTAGCCTAATCCCTCTGCATTCCTTAACCCTAACCCTAACCCGAATCCTAACCCTGACCCTCACCCGAAGCCTTACCCTCACCCGTGCCCTAATCTTAACCAGGACACCAACACTAACTCGTGCCCTCACAGGTACGCTAAACCTTAAGCGTTGCGGTACCCTAAATTGTACCCTAATCCCTCCCCATTCCTTAAAGCTAACCCTAACCCCATCCCTAAACCTGACCCACTTCCGATGCCCTACCCTAACCAATGCCCTAATCTTAACCAGTACACAAACACTAACTCATGCCCTCAAACGTACGCTAACCCTTAAGCATTTTCGTACCCTATCCTGTACCCTAATCCCTCCCCATTCCCTAACCCTAACCCTAAGCGAAACCCTGAACGTGACCCTTTTCCGAGGCCTTACCCTCATCGGTGCCGTTGTCTTAACCAGTACACCAACACTAACTCGTGCCCTCACACTTACGCTAACCCTTAAGCATTGTCGTACCCTAACCTGTACCCTAATCCCTCTCCATTCCCTAACCCTAACCCTAACCCGAATCCTAACCGTGACCCTCACCCGAAGCCTTACCCTCACCCGTGCCCTAATCTTAACCAGGACACCAAGACTAACTCGTGCCCTCAAACGTACGCTAACACTAAACCGCAGCGGTACCTTAACCTGTACCCTAAGCCCTCTCCATTCCCTAACTCTAACCCTAACCTGAAACCTAACCATGACACTCACCCGAAACTTTACCCTCACCCGTGTCCTAATTTTAACCAGTACATCAACACTAACCCATGCCCTCTAACGTACGCCAACGCTAAGCCATTGCCGTACCCTAACCTGTACCCTAATCAATCCCCATTCCCTAACCCTAACCCTAACCCTAACCCTTAACGTGACCCTCTTCCGAGGCCTTACCCTCACCTGTGCCCTAATCGTAAGCAGTACACTAACACTAACTAGTGACCTCAAACGTACGCTAAACCTTAAGCGTTGTGGTACCCTAAACTGTGCCCTAATATCTCCCCATTCCCTAACCCTAACCCTAACCCGAATTCTATCCCTGACCCTCACCCGAAACCTTACACTCACCCATGCCCTAATCTTAACCAGGACACCAACACTAATTTGTGCCCTCACACGTACGCTAACCCTTAATCGTTGTCTTACCCTAAACTGTACCCTAATCCCTCCCCATTCCCTAAACCTAACCCTAACCCGAATCCTAACCCTGACCCTCACCTGAAGCCTTACCCTCACCCGTGCCCTAATCTTAACCAGGACACTAACACTAACCCTTGCCCTCACACGAACGCTAACCCTTAAGCACTGTCGTACCCTAAGCTGTACCCTACTCCCTCTGCATTCCTTAACCCTAACCCTAACCCGAATCCTAACCCTGACCCTCACCCGAAGCCTTACCCTCACCCGTGCCCTAATCTTAACCAGGACACCAACATTAACTCGTGCCCTCACACGTACGCTAAACCTTAAGCGTTGTCGTACCCTAAATTGTACCCTAATCCCTCCGCATTCCTTAACCCTAACCCTAACCCCATCCCTAAACCTGACCCACTTCCGATGCCCTACCCTAACCAATGCCCTAATCTTAACCAGTACACAAACACTAACTCATGCCCTCAAACGTACGCTAACCCTTAAGCATTGTCGTACCCTATCCTGTACCCTAATCCCTCCCCATTCCCTAACCCTAACCCTAAGCGAAACCCTGAACGTGACCCTTTTCCGAGGCCTTACCCTCATCGGTGCCCTTGTCTTAACCAGTACACCAACACTAACTCGTGCCCTCACACTTACGCTAACCCTTAAGCATTGTCGTAGCCTAACCTGTACCCTAATCCCTCTCCATTCCCTAACCATAACCCTAACCCGAATCCTAACCCTGACCCTCACCCGAAGCCTTACCCTCACCCGTGCCCTAATCTTAACCAGGACACCAAGACTAACTCGTGCCCTCAAACGTACGCTAACACTAAACCGCAGAGGTACCCTAACCTGTACCCTAATCCCTCTCCATTCCCTAACCCTAACCCTAACCTGAAACCTAACCATGACACTCACCCGAAAATTTACCCTCACCCGTGTCCTAATTTTAACCAGTACATCAACACTAACCCATGCCCTCTAACGTACGCCAACCCTAAGCCATTGCCGTACCCTAACCTGTACCCTAATCAATCCCCATTCCCTAACCCTAACCCTAACCCTAACCCTTAACGTGACCCTCTTCCGAGGCCTTACCCTCACCCGTGCCCTAATCGTAAGCAGTACACTAACACTAACTAGTGACCTCACACGTACGCTAAACCTTAAGCGTTGTGGTACCCTAAACTGTGCCCTAATATCTCCCCATTCCCTAACCCTAACCCTAACCCGAATTCTATCCCTGACCCTCACCCGAAACCTTACACTCACCCGTGCCCTAATCTTAACCAGGACACCAACACTAATTTGTGCCCTCACACGTATGCTAACCCTTAATCGTTGTCTTACCCTAAACTGTACCCTAATCCCTCCCCATTCCCTAACCCTAACCCTAACCCGAATCCTAACCCTGACCCTCACCTGAAGCCTTACCCTCTCCCGTGCCCTAATCTTAACCAGGACACTAACACTAACCCTTGCCCTCACACGAACGCTAACCCTTAAGCACTGTCGTACCCTAAGCTGTACCCTAATCCCTCTGCATTCCTTAACCCTAACCCTAACCCGAATCCTAACCCTGACCCTCACCCGAAGCCTTACCCTCACCCGTGCCCTAATCTTAACCAGGACACCAACACTAACTCGTGCCCTCACACGTACGCTACACCTTAAGCGTTGTCGTACCCTAAATTGTACCCTAATCCCTCCCCATTCCTTAACCCTAACCCTAACCCCATCCCTAAACCTGACCCACTTCCGATGCCCTACCCTAACCAATGCCCTAATCTTAACCAGTACACAAACACTAACTCATGCCCTCAAACGTACGCTAACCCTTAAGCATTGTCGTACCCTATCCTGTACCCTAATCCCTCCCCATTCCCTAACCCTAACCCTAAGCGAAACACTGAACGTGACCCTTTTCCGAGGCCTTACCCTCATCGGTGCCGTTGTCTTAACCAGTACACCAACACTAACTCCTGCCCTCACACTTACGCTAACCCTTAAGCATTGTCGTACCCTAACCTGTACCCTAATCCCTCTCCATTCCCTAACCCTAACCCTAACCCGAAACCTAACCCTGACCCTCACCCGAAGCCTTACCCTCACCCGTGCCCTAATCTTAACCAGGACACCAAGACTAACTCGTGCCCTCAAACGTACGCTAACACTAAACCGCAGCGGTACCCTAACCTGTACCCTAATCCCTCTCCATTCCCTAACTCTAACCCTAACCTGAAACCTAACCATGACACTCACCCGAAACTTTACCCTCACCTGTGTCCTAATTTTAACCAGTACATCAACACTAACCCATGCCCTCTAACGTACGCCAACCCTAAGCCATTGCCGTACCCTAACCTGTACCCTAATCAATCCCCATTCCCTAACCCTAACCCTAACCCTTAACGTGACCCTCTTCCGAAGCCTTACCCTCACCTGTGCCCTAATCGTAAGCAGTACACTAACACTAACTAGTGACCTCACACGTACGCTAAACCTTAAGCGTTGTGGTACCCTAAACTGTGCCCTAATATCTCCCCATTCCCTAACCCTAACCCTAACCCGAATTCTATCCCTGACCCTCACCCGAAACCTTACCCTCACCCGTGCCCTAATCTTAACCAGGACACCAACACTAACTTGTGCCCTCACACGTACGCTAACCCTTAATCGTTGTCGTACCCTAAACTGTACCCTAATCCCTCCCCATTCCCTAACCCTAACCCTAACCCGAATCCTAACCCTGACCCTCACATGAAGCCTTACCCTCACCCGTGCCCTAATCTTAACCAGGGCACTAACACTAACCCTTGCCCTCACACGAACGCTAACCCTTAAGCACTGTCGTACCCTAAGCTGTAGCCTAATCCCTCTGCATTCCTTAACCCTAACCCTAACCCGAATCCTAACCCTGACCCTCACCCGAAGCCTTACCCTCACCCGTGCCCTAATCTTAACCAGGACACCAACACTAACTCGTGCCCTCAAACGTACGCTAAACCTTAAGCGTTGCCGTACCCTAAATTGTGCCCTAATCCCTCCCCATTCCTTAACCCTAAGCCTAACCCCATCCCTAAACCTGACCCACTTCCGATGCCCTACCCTAACCAATGCCCTAATCTTAACCAGTACACAAACACTAACTCATGCCCTCAAACGTACGCTAACCCTTAAGCATTGTCGTACCCTATCCTGTACCCTACTCCCTCCCCATTCCCTAACCCTAACCCTAAGCGAAACCCTGAACGTGACCCTTTTCCGAGGCCTTACCATCATCGGTGCCGTTGTCTTAACCAGTACACCAACACTAACTCGTGCCCTCACACTTACGCTAACCCTTAAGCATTGTCGTACCCTAACCTGTACCCTAATCCCTCTCCATTCCCTAACCCTAACCCTAACACGAATCCTAACCCTGACCCTCACCCGAAGCCTTACCCTCACCCGTGCCCTAATCTTAACCAGGACACCAAGACTAACTCGTGCCCTCAAACGTACGCTAACACTAAACCGCAGAGGTACCCTAACCTGTACCCTAATCCCTCTCCATTCCCTAACCCTAACCCTTACCTGAAACCTAACCATGACACTCACCCGAAACTTTACCCTCACCCGTGTCCTAATTTTAACCAGTACATCAACACTAACCCATGCCCTCTAACGTACGCCAACCCTAAGCCATTGCCGTACCCTAACCTGTACCCTAATCAATCCCCATTCCCTAACCCTAACCCTAACCCTAACCCTTAACGTGACCCTCTTCCGAGGCCTTACCCTCACCCGTGCCCTAATCGTAAGCAGTACACTAACACTAACTAGTTACCTCACACGTACGCTAAACCTTAAGCGTTGTGATACCCTAAACTGTGCCCTAATATCTCCCCATTCCCTAACCCTAACCCTAACCCGAATTCTATCCCTGACCCTCACCCGAAACCTTACACTCACCCGTGCCCTAATCTTAACCAGGACACCAACACTAATTTGTGCCCTCACACGTATGCTAACCCTTAATCGTTGTCTTACCCTAAACTGTACCCTAATCCCTCCCCATTCCCTAACCCTAACCCTAACCCGAATCCTAACCCTGACCCTCACCTGAAGCCTTACCCTCACCCGTGCCCTAATCTTAACCAGGACACTAACACTAACCCTTGCCCTCACACGAACGCTAACCCTTAAGCACTGTCGTACCCTAAGCTGTACCCTAATCCCTCTGCATTCCTTAACCCTAACCCTAACCCGAATCCTAACCCTGACCCTCACCCGAAGCCTTACCCTCACCCGTGCCCTAATCTTAACCAGGACACCAACACTAACTCGTGCCCTCACACGTACGCTACACCTTAAGCGTTGTCGTACCCTAAATTGTACCCTAATCCCTCCCCATTCCTTAACCCTAACCCTAACCCCATCCCTAAACCTGACCCACTTCCGATGCCCTACCCTAACCAATGCCCTAATCTTAACCAGTACACAAACACTAACTCATGCCCTCAAACGTACGCTAACCCTTAAGCATTGTCGTACCCTATCCTGTACCCTAATCCCTCCCCATTCCCTAACCCTAACCCTAAGCGAAACCCTGAACGTGACCCTTTTCCGAGGCCTTACCCTCATCGGTGCCGTTGTCTTAACCAGTACACCAACACTAACTCGTGCCCTCACACTTATGCTAACCCTTAAGCATTGTCGTACCCTAACCTGTACCCTAATCCCTCTCCATTCCCTAACCCTAACCCTAACCCGAATCCTAACCCTGACCCTCACCCGAAGCCTTACCCTCACCCGTGCCCTAATCTTAACCAGGACACCAAGACCAACTCGTGCCCTCAAACGTACGCTAACACTAAACCGCAGCGGTACCCTAACCTGTACCCTAATCCCTCTCCATTCCCTAACTCTAACCCTAACCTGAAACCTAACCATGACACTCACCCGAAACTTTACCCTCACCCGTGTCCTAATTTTAACCAGTACATCAACACTAACCCATGCCCTCTAAAGTACGCCAACCCTAAGCCATTGCCGTACCCTAACCTGTACCCTAATCAATCCCCATTCCCTAACCCTAACCCTAACCCTTAACGTGACCCCCTTCCAAAGCCTTACCCTCACCTGTGCCCTAATCGTAAGCAGTACACTAACACTAACTACTGACCTCACACGTACGCTATACCTTAAGCGTTGTGGTACCCTAAACTGTGCCCTAATATCTCCCCATTCCCTAACCCTAACCCTAACCCGAATTGTATCCCTGACCCTCACCCGAAACCTTACACTCACCCGTGCCCTAATCTTAACCAGGACACCAACACTAACTTGTGCCCTCACACGTACGGTAACCCTTAATCGTTGTCGTACCCTAAACTGTACCCTAATCCCTCCCCATTCCCTAACCCTAACCCTAACCCGAATCCTAACCCTGACCCTCACCTGAAGCCTTACCCTCACCCGTGCCCTAATCTTAACCAGGACACTAACACTAACCCTTGCCCTCACACGAACGCTAACCCTTAAGCACTGTCGTACCCTAAGCTGTAGCCTAATCCCTCTGCATTCCTTAACCCTAACCCTAACCCGAATCCTAACCCTGACCCTCACCCGAAGCCTTACCCTCACCCGTGCCCTAATCTTAACCAGGACACCAACACTAACTCGTGCCCTCACACGTACGCTAAACCTTAAGCGTTGCCGTACCCTAAATTGTGCCCTAATCCCTCCCCATTCCTTAACCCTAACCCTAACCCCATCCCTAAACCTGACCCACTTCCGATGCCCTACCCTAACCAATGCCCTAATCTTAACCAGTACACAAACACTAACTCATGCCCTCAAACGTACGCTAACCCTTAAGCATTGTCGTACCCTATCCTGTACCCTAATCCCTCCCCATTCCCTAACCCTAACCCTAAGCGAAACCCTGAACGTGACCCTTTTCCGAGGCCTTACCCTCATCGGTGCCGTTGTCTTAACCAGTACACCAACACTAACTCGTGCCCTCACACTTACGCTAACCCTTAAGCATTGTCGTACCCTAACCTGTACCCTAATCCCTCTCCATTCCCTAACCCTAACCCTAACCCGAATCCTAACCCTGACCCTCACCCGAAGCCTTACCCTCACCCGTGCCCTAATCTTAACCAGGACACCAATACTAACTCGTGCCCTCAAACGTACGCTAACACTAAACCGCAGCGGTACCCTAACCTGTACCCTAATCCCTCTCCATTCCCTAACTCTAACCCTAACCTGAAACCTAACCATGACACTCACCCGAAACTTTACCCTCACCCGTGTCCTAATTTTAACCAGTACATCAACACTAACCCATGCCCTCTAACGTACGCCAACCCTAAGCCATTGCCGTACCCTAACCTGTACCCTAATCAATCCCCATTCCCTAACCCTAACCCTAACCCTAACCCTTAACGTGACCCTCTTCCGAGGCCTTACCCTCACCTGTGCCCTAATCGTAAGCAGTACACTAACACTAACTAGTGACCTCACACGTACGCTAAACCTTAAGCGTTGTGGTACCCTAAACTGTGCCCTAATATCTCCCCATTCCCTAACCCTAACCCTAACCCGAATTCTATCCCTGAGCCTCACCCTAAACCTTACCCTCACCCGTGCCCTAATCTTAACCAGGACACCAACACTAACTTGTGCCCTCACACGTACGCTAACCCTTAATCGTTGTCGTACCCTAAACTGTACCCTAATCCCTCCCCATTCCCTAACCCTAACCCAACCCGAAATCTAATCCTGACCCTCACCTGAAGCCTTACCCTCACCCGTGCCCTAATCTTAACCATGACACTAACACTAACCCTTGCCCTCACACGAACGCTAACCCTTAACCACTGTCGTACCATAAGCTGTAGCCTAATCCCTCTGCATTCCTTAACCCTAACCCTAACCCGAATCCTAACCCTGACCCTCACCCGAAGCCTTACCCTCATCCGTGCCCTAATCTTAACCAGGACACCAACACTAACTCGTGCCCTCACAGGTACGCTAAACCTTAAGCGTTGCCGTACCCTAAATTGTACCCTAATCCCTCCCCATTCCTTAAAGCTAACCCTAACCCCATCCCTAAACCTGACCCACTTCCGATGCCCTACCCTAACCAATGCCCTAATCTTAACCAGTACACAAACACTAACTCATGCCCTCAAACGTACGCTAACCCTTAAGCATTTTCGTACCCTATCCTGTACCCTAATCCCTCCCCATTCCCTAACCCTAACCCTAAGCGAAACCCTGAACGTGACCCTTTTCCGAGGCCTTACCCTCATCGGTGCCCTTGTCTTAACCAGTACACCAACACTAACTCGTGCCCTCACACTTACGCTAACACTTAAGCATTGTCGTACCCTAACCTGTACCCTAATCCTTCTCCATTCCCTAACCATAACCCTAACCCGAATCCTAACCCTGACCCTCACCCGAAGCCTTACCCTCACCCGTGCCCTAATCTTAACCAGGACACCAAGACTAACTCGTGCCCTCAAACGTACGCTAACACTAAACCGCAGCGGTACCCTAACCTGTACCCTAATCCCTCTCCATTCCCTAACTCTAACCCTAACCTGAAACCGAACCATGACACTCACCCGAAACTTTACCCTCACCCGTGTCCTAATTTTAACCAGTACATCAACACTAACCCATGCCCTCTAACGTACGCCAACCCTAAGCCATTGCCGTACCCTAACCTGTACCCTAATCAATCCCCATTCCCTAACCCTAACCCTAACCCTAACCCTTAACGTGACCCTCTTCCGAGGCCTTACCCTCACCTGTGCGCTAATCGTCAGCAGTACACTAACACTAACTAGTGACCTCACACGTACGCTAAACCTTAAGCGTTGTGGTACCCTAAACTGTGCCCTAATATCTCCCCATTCCCTAACCCTAACCCTAACCCGAATTCTATCCCTGACCCTCACCCGAAACCTTACCCTCACCCGTGCCCTAATCTTAACCAGGACACCAACACTAACTTGTGCCCTCACACGTACGCTAACCCTTAATCGTTGTCGTACCCTAAACTGTACCCTAATCCCTCCCCATTCCCTAACCCTAACCCTAACCCGAATCCTAACCCTGACCCTCACCTGAAGCCTTACCCTCACCCGTGTCCTAATCTTAACCAGGACACTAACACTAACCCTTGCCCTCACACGAACGCTAACCCTTAAGCACTGTCGTAC
This sequence comes from Inia geoffrensis, assembly GCA_036417435.1. Lineage (NCBI taxonomy): Eukaryota > Metazoa > Chordata > Mammalia > Artiodactyla > Iniidae > Inia > Inia geoffrensis. The sequence continues at coordinate 190,336,132 of CM070899.1, read as the reverse complement.
CCTAAGCTGTAGCCTAAACCCTCTGCATTCCTTAACCCTAACCCTAACCCGAATCCTAACCCTGACCCTCACCCGAAGCCTTACCCTCACCCGTGCCCTAATCTTAACCAGGACACCAACACTAACTCGTGCCCTCACACGTACGCTAAACCTTAAGCGTTGCCGTACCCTAAATTGTACCCTAATCCCTCCCCATTCCTTAACCCTAACCCTAACCCCATCCCTAAACCTGACCCACTTCCGATGCCCTACCCTAACAAATGCCCTAATCTTAACCAGTACACAAACACTAACTCATGCCCTCAAACGTACGCTAACCCTTAAGCATTGTCGTACCCTATCCTGTACCCTAATCCCTCCCCATTCCCTAACCCTAACCCTACGCGAAACCCTGAACGTGACCCTTTTCCGAGGCCTTACCATCATCGGTGCCCTTGTCTTAACCAGTACACCAACACTAACTCGTGCCCTCACACTTACGCTAACCCTTAAGCATTGTCGTACCCTAACCTGTACCCTAATCCCTCTCCATTCCCTAACCCTAACCCTAACCCGAATCCTAACCCTGACCCTCACCCGAAGCCGTACCCTCACCCGTGCCCTAATCTTAACCAGGACACCAAGACTAACTCGTGCCCTCAAACGTACGCTAACACTAAACCGCAGCAGTACCCTAACCTGTACCCTAATCCCTCTCCATTCCCTAACCCTAACCCTAACCTGAAACCTAACCATGACACTCACCCGAAACTTTACCCTCACCCGTGTCCTAATTTTAACCAGTACATCAACACTAACCCATGCCCTCTAACGTACGCCAATCCTAAGCCATTGCCGAACCCTAAACTGTACCCTAATCATTCCCCATTCCCTAACCCTAACCCTAACCCTAACCCTTAACGTGACCCTCTTCCGAGGCCTTACCCTCACCTGTGCCCTAATCGTAAGCAGTACACTAACACTAACTAGTGACCTCACACGTACGCTAAACCTTAAGCGTTGTGGTACCCTAAACTGTGCCCTAATATCTCCCCATTCCCTAACCCTAACCCTAACCCGAATTCTATCCCTGACCCTCACCCGAAACCTTACCCTCACCCGTGCCCTAATCTTAACCAGGACACCAAGACTAACTCGTGCCCTCACACGTACGCTAACACTAAACCGCAGCGGTACCCTAACCTGTACCCTAATCCCTCTCCATTCCCTAACTCTAACCCTAACCTGAAACCTAACCATGACACTCACCCGAAACTTTACCCTCACCCGTGTCCTAATTTTAACCAGTACATCAACACTAACCCATGCCCTCTAACGTACGCCAACCCTAAGCCATTGCCGTACACTAACCTGTACCCTAATCAATCCCCATTCCCTAACCCTAACCCTAACCCTAACCCTTAACGTGACCCACTTCCGAGGCCTTACCCTCACCGTGCCCTAATCGTAAGCAGTACACTAACACTAACTAGTGACCTCACACGTACGCTAAACCTTAAGCGTTGTGGTACCCTAAACTGTGCCCTAATATCTCCCCATTCCCTAACCCTAACCCTAACCCGAATTCTATCCCTGACCCTCACCCGAAACCTTACCCTCACCCGTGCCCTAATCTTAACCAGGACACCAACACTAACTTGTGCCCTCACACGTACACTAACCCTTAATCGTTGTCGTACCCTAAACTGTACCCTAATCCCTCCCCATTCCCTAACCCTAACCCTAACCCGAATCCTAACCCTGACCCTCACCTGAAGCCTTACCCTCACCCGAGCCCTAATCTTAACCAGGACACTAACACTAACCCTTGCCCTCACACGAACGCTAACCCTTAAGCACTGTCGTACCCTAAGCTGTAGCCTAACCCCTCTGCATTCCTTAACCCTAACCCTAACCCGAATCCTAACCCTGACCCTCACCCGAAGCCTTACCCTCACCCGTACCCTAATCTTAACCAGGACACCAACACTAACTCGTGCCCTCACACGTACGCTAAACCTTAAGCGTTGCCGTACCCTAAATTGTACCCTAATCCCTCCCCATTCCTTAACCCTAACCCTAACCCCATCCCTAAACCTGACCCACTTCCGATGCCCTACCCTAACCAATGCCCTAATCTTAACCAGTACACAAACACTAACTCATGCCCTCAAACGTACGCTAACCCTTAAGCATTGTCGTACCCTATCCTGTACCCTAATCCCTCCCCATTCCCTAACCCTAACCCTAAGCGAAACCCTGAACGTGACCCTTTTCCGAGGCCTTACCCTCATCGGTGCCCTTGTCTTAACCAGTACACCAACACTAACTCGTGCCCTCACACTTACGCTAACCCTTAAGCATTGTCGTACCCTAACCTGTACCCTAATCCCTCTCCATTCCCTAACCATAACCCTAACCCGAATCCTAACCCTGACCCTCACCCGAAGCCTTACCCTCACCCGTGCCCTAATCTTAACCAGGACACCAAGACTAACTCGTGCCCTCAAACGTACGCTAACACTAAACCGCAGCGGTACCCTAACCTGTACCCTAATCCCTCTCCATTCCCTAACTCTAACCCTAACCTGAAACCTAACCATGACACTCACCCGAAACTTTACCCTCACCCGTGTCCTAATTTTAACCAGTACATCAACACTAACACATGCCCTCTAACGTACGCCAACCCTAAGCCATTGCCGTACCCTAACCTGTACCCTAATCAATCCCCATTCCCTAACCCTAACCCTAACCCTAACCCTTAACGTGACCCTCTTCCGAGGCCTTACCCTCACCTGTGCCCTAATCGTAAGCAGTACACTAACACTAACTAGTGACCTCACACGTACGCTAAACCTTAAGCGTTGTGGTACCCTAAACTGTGCCCTAATATCTCCCCATTCCCTAACCCTAACCCTAACCCGAATTCTATACCTGACCCTCACCCGAAACCTTACCCTCACCCGTGCCCTAATCTTAACCAGGACACCAACACTAACTTGTGCCCTCACACGTACGCTAACCCTTAATCGTTGTCGTACCCTAAACTGTACCCTAATCCCTCCCCATTCCCTAACCCTAACCCTAACCCGAATCCTAACCCTGACCCTCACCTGAAGCCTTACCCTCACCCGTGCCCTAATCTTAACCAGGACACTAACACTAACCCTTGCCCTCACACGAACGCTAACCCTTAAGCACTGTCGTACCCTAAGCTGTAGCCTAATCCCTCTGCATTCCTTAACCCTAACCCTAACCCGAATCGTAACCCTGACCCTCACCCGAAGCCTTACCCTCACCCGTGCCCTAATCTTAACCAGGACACCAACACTAACTCGTGCCCTCACACGTACGCTAAACCTTAAGCGTTGCCGTACCCTAAATTGTACCCTAATCCCTCCCCATTCCTTAACCCTAACCCTAACCCCATCCCTAAACCTGACCCACTTCCGATGCCCTACCCTAAGCAATGCCCTAATCTTAACCAGTACACAAACACTAACTCATGCCCTCAAACGTACGCTAACCCTTAAGCATTGTCATACCCTATCCTGTACCCTAATACCTCCCCATTCCCTAACCCTAACCCTAAGCGAAACCCTGAACGTGACCCTTTTCCGAGGCCTTACCCTCATCGGTGCCCTTGGCTTAACCAGTACACCAACACTAACTCGTGCCCTCACACTTTCGCTAACCCTTAAGCATTGTCGTACCCTAACCTGTACCCTAATCCCTCTCCATTCCCTAACCCTAATCCTAACCCGAATCCTAACCCTGACCCTCACCCGAAGCCTTACCCTCACCCGTGCCCTAATCTTAACCAGGACACCAAGACTAACTCGTGCCCTCACACGTACGCTAACACTAAACCGCAGCGGTACCCTAACCTGTACCCGAATCCCTCTCCATTCCCTAACCCTAACCCTAACCTGAAACCTAACCATGACACTCACCCAAAACTTTACCCTCATCCGTGTCCTAATTTTAACCAGTACATCAACACTAACCCATGCCCTCTAACGTACGCCAACCCTAAGCCATTGCCGTAGCCTAACCTGTACCCTAATCAATCCCCATTCCCTAACCCTAACCCTAACCCTTAACGTGACCCTCTACCGAGGCCTTACCCTCACCCGTGCCCTAATCGTAAGCAGTAGACTAACACTAACCAGTGACCTCACACGTACGCTAAACCTTAAGCGTTGTGGTACCCTAAACTGTGCCCTAATATCTCCCCATTCCCTAACCCTAACCCTAACCCGAATTCAATCCCTGACCCTCACCCGAAACCTTACACTCACCCGTGCCCTAATCTTAACCAGGACACCAACACTAATTTGTGCCCTCACACGTACGCTAACCCTTAATCGTTGTCTTACCCTAAACTGTACCCTAATCCCTCCCCATTCCCTAACCCTAACCCTAACCCGAATCCTAACCCTGACCCTCACCTGAAGCCTTACCCTCACCCGTGCCCTAATCTTAACCAGGACACTAACACTAACCCTTGCCCTCACACGAACGCTAACCCTTAAGCACTGTCGTACCCTAAGCTGTACCCTAATCCCTCTGCATTCCTTAACCCTAACCCTAACCCGAATCCTAACCCTGACCCTCACCCGAAGCCTTACCCTCACCCGTGCCCTAATCTTAACCAGGACACCAACACTAACTCGTGCCCTCACATGTACGCTAAACCTTAAGCGTTGCCGTACCCTAAATTGTACCCTAATCCCTCCCCATTCCTTAACCCTAACCCTAACCCCATCCCTAAACCTGACCCACTTCCGATGCCCTACCCTAACCAATGCCCTAATCTTAACCAGTACACAAACACTAACTCATGCCCTCAAACGTACGCTAACCCTTAAGCATTGTCGTACCCTATCCTGTACCCTAATCCCTCCCCATTCCCTAACCCTAACCCTAAGCGAAACCCTGAACGTGACCCTTTTCCGAGGCCTTACCCTAATCGGTGCCGTTGTCTTAACCAATACACCAACACTAACTCGTGCCCTCACACTTACTCTAACACTTAAGCATTGTCATACCCTAACCTGTACCCTAATCCCTCTCCATTCCCTAACCCTAACCCTAATCCGAATCCTAACCCTGACCCTCACCCGAAGCCTTACCCTCACCCGTGCCCTAATCTTAACCAGGACACCAAGACTAACTCGTGCCCTCAAACGTACGCTAACACTAAACCGCAGCGGTACCCTAACCTGTACCCTAATCCCTCTCCATTCCCTAACTCTAACCCTAACCTGAAACCTAACCATGACACTCACCCGAAACTTTACCCTCACCCGTGTCCTAATTTTAACCAGTACATCAACACTAACACATGCCCTCTAACGTACGCCAACCCTAAGCCATTGCCGTACCCTAACCTGTACCCTAATCAATCCCCATTCCCTAACCCTAACCCTAACCCTAACCCTTAACGTGACCCTCTTCCGAGGCCTTACCCTCACCTGTGCCCTAATCGTAAGCAGTACACTAACACTAACTAGTGACCTCACACGTACGCTAAACCTTAAGCGTTGTGATACCCTAAACTGTGCCCTAATATCTCCCCATTCCCTAACCCTAACCCTAACCCGAATTCTATACCTGACCCTCACCCGAAACCTTACCCTCACCCGTGCCCTAATCTTAACCAGGACACCAACACTAACTTGTGCCCTCACACGTACGCTAACCCTTAATCGTTGTCGTACCCTAAACTGTACCCTAATCCCTCCCCATTCCCTAACCCTAACCCTAACCCGAATCCTAACCCTGACCCTCACCTGAAGCCTTACCCTCACCCGTGCCCTAATCTTAACCAGGACACTAACACTAACCCTTGCCCTCACACGAACGCTAACCCTTAAGCACTGTCGTACCCTAAGCTGTAGCCTAATCCCTCTGCATTCCTTAACCCTAACCCTAACCCGAATCGTAACCCTGACCCTCACCCGAAGCCTTACCCTCACCCGTGCCCTAATCTTAACCAGGACACCAACACTAACTCGTGCCCTCACACGTACGCTAAACCTTAAGCGTTGCCGTACCCTAAATTGTACCCTAATCCCTCCCCATTCCTTAACCCTAACCCTAACCCCATCCCTAAACCTGACCCACTTCCGATGCCCTACCCTAAGCAATGCCCTAATCTTAACCAGTACACAAACACTAACTCATGCCCTCAAACGTACGCTAACCCTTAAGCATTGTCATACCCTATCCTGTACCCTAATACCTCCCCATTCCCTAACCCTAACCCTAAGCGAAACCCTGAACGTGACCCTTTTCCGAGGCCTTACCCTCATCGGTGCCCTTGGCTTAACCAGTACACCAACACTAACTCGTGCCCTCACACTTTCGCTAACCCTTAAGCATTGTCGTACCCTAACATGTACCCTAATCCCTCTCCATTCCCTAACCCTAATCCTAACCCGAATCCTAACCCTGACCCTCACCCGAAGCCTTACCCTCACCCGTGCCCTAATCTTAACCAGGACACCAAGACTAACTCGTGCCCTCACACGTACGCTAACACTAAACCGCAGCGGTACCCTAACCTGTACCCGAATCCCTCTCCATTCCCTAACCCTAACCCTAACCTGAAACCTAACCATGACACTCACCCAAAACTTTACCCTCACCCGTGTCCTAATTTTAACCAGTACATCAACACTAACCCATGCCCTCTAACGTACGCCAACCCTAAGCCATTGCCGTAGCCTAACCTGTACCCTAATCAATCCCCATTCCCTAACCCTAACCCTAACCCTTAACGTGACCCTCTACCGAGGCCTTACCCTCACCCGTGCCCTAATCGTAAGCAGTAGACTAACACTAACCAGTGACCTCACACGTACGCTAAACCTTAAGCGTTGTGGTACCCTAAACTGTGCCCTAATATCTCCCCATTCCCTAACCCTAACCCTAACCCGAATTCTATCCCTGACCCTCACCCGAAACCTTACCCTCACCCGTGCCCTAATCTTAACCAGGACACCAACACTAACTTGTGCCCTCACACGTACGCTAACCCTTAATCGTTGTCGTACCCTAAACTGTACCCTAATCCCTCCCCATTCCCTAACCCTAACCCTAACCCGAATCCTAACCCTGACCCTCACCTGAAGCCTTACCCTCACCCGTGCCCTAATCTTAACCAGGACACTAACACTAACCCTTGCCCTCACACGAACGCTAACCCTTAAGCACTGTCGTACCCTAAGCTGTAGCCTAATCCCTCTGCATTCCTTAACCCTAACCCTAACCCGAATCGTAACCCTGACCCTCACCCGAAGCCTTACCCTCACCCGTGCCCTAATCTTAACCAGGACACCAACACTAACTCGTGCCCTCACACGTACGCTAAACCTTAAGCGTTGCCGTACCCTAAATTGTACCCTAATCCCTCCCCATTCCTTAACCCTAACCCTAACCCCATCCCTAAACCTGACCCACTTCCGATGCCCTACCCTAAGCAATGCCCTAATCTTAACCAGTACACAAACACTAACTCATGCCCTCAAACGTACGCTAACCCTTAAGCATTGTCATACCCTATCCTGTACCCTAATACCTCCCCATTCCCTAACCCTAACCCTAAGCGAAACCCTGAACGTGACCCTTTTCCGAGGCCTTACCCTCATCGGTGCCCTTGGCTTAACCAGTACACCAACACTAACTCGTGCCCTCACACTTTCGCTAACCCTTAAGCATTGTCGTACCCTAACATGTACCCTAATCCCTCTCCATTCCCTAACCCTAATCCTAACCCGAATCCTAACCCTGACCCTCACCCGAAGCCTTACCCTCACCCGTGCCCTAATCTTAACCAGGACACCAAGACTAACTCGTGCCCTCACACGTACGCTAACACTAAACCGCAGCGGTACCCTAACCTGTACCCGAATCCCTCTCCATTCCCTAACCCTAACCCTAACCTGAAACCTAACCATGACACTCACCCAAAACTTTACCCTCACCCGTGTCCTAATTTTAACCAGTACATCAACACTAACCCATGCCCTCTAACGTACGCCAACCCTAAGCCATTGCCGTAGCCTAACCTGTACCCTAATCAATCCCCATTCCCTAACCCTAACCCTAACCCTTAACGTGACCCTCTACCGAGGCCTTACCCTCACCCGTGCCCTAATCGTAAGCAGTAGACTAACACTAACCAGTGACCTCACACGTACGCTAAACCTTAAGCGTTGTGGTACCCTAAACTGTGCCCTAATATCTCCCCATTCCCTAACCCTAACCCTAACCCGAATTCTATCCCTGACCCTCACCCGAAACCTTACCCTCACCCGTGCCCTAATCTTAACCAGGACACCAACACTAACTTGTGCCCTCACACGTACGCTAACCCTTAATCGTTGTCGTACCCTAAACTGTACCCTAATCCCTCCCCATTCCCTAACCCTAACTCTAACCCGTATCCTAACCCTGACCCTCACCTGAAGCCTTACACTCACCCGTGCCCTAATCTTAACCAGGACACTAACACTAACCCTTGCCCTCACACGAACGCTAACCCTTGAGCACTGTCGTACCCTAAACTGTATCCAAATCCCTCTGCATTCCTTAACCCTAACCGTAACCCGAATCCTAACCCTGACCCTCACCCGAAGCCTTACTCTCACCCGTGCCCTAATCTTAACCAGGACACCAACACTAACTCGTGCCCTCACACGTACGGTAAACCTTAAGCGTTGTCGTACCCTAAATTGTACCCTAATCCCTCCCCATTCCTTAACCCTAACCCTAACCCCATCCCTAAACCTGACCCACTTCCGATGCCCTACCCTAACCAATGCCCTAATCTTAACCAGTACACAAACACTAACTCATGGCCTCAAACGTACGCTAACCCTTAAGCATTGTCGTACCCTATCCTGTACCCTAATCCCTCCCCATTCCCTAACCCTAACCCTAAGCGAAACCCTGAACGTGACCCTTTTCCGAGGCCTTACCCTCATCGGTGCCGTTGTCTTAACCAGTACACCAACACTAACTCGTGCCCTCACACTTACGCTAACCCTTAAGCATTGTCGTACCCTAACCTGTACCCTAATCCCTCTCCATTCCCTAACCCTAACCCTAACCCGAATCCTAACCCTGACCCTCACCCGAAGCCTTACCCTCACCCGTGCCCTAATCTTAACCAGGACACCAAGACTAACTCGTGCCCTCAAACGTACGCTAACACTAAACCGCAGCGGTACCCTAACCTGTACCCTAATCCCTCTCCATTCCCTACCCCTAACCCTAACCTGAAACCTAACCATGACACTCACCCGAAACTTTACCCTCACGCGTGTCCTAATTTTAACCAGTACATCAACACTAACCCATGCCCTCTAACGTACGCCAAACCTAAGCCATTGCCGTACCCTAACCTGTACCCTAATTAATCCCCATTCCCTAACCCTAACCCTAACTCTAACCCTTAACGTGACCCTCTTCCGAGGCCTTACCCTCACCGTGCCCTAATCGTAAGCAGTACACTAACACTAACTAGTGACCTCACACGTACGCTAAACCTTAAGCGTTGTGGTACCCTAAACTGTGCCCTAATATCTCCCCATTCCCTAACCCTAACCCTAACCCGAATTCTATACCTGACCCTCACCCGAAACCTTACCCTCACCCGTGCCCTAATCTTAACCAGGACCCCAACACTAACTTGTGCCCTCACACGTACGCTAACACTTAATCGTTGTCGTACCCTAAACTGTACCCTAATCCCTCCCCATTCCCTAACCCTAACCCTAACCCGAATCCTAACCCTGACCCTCACCTGAAGCCTTACCCTCACCCGTGCCCTAATCTTAACCAGGACACTAACACTAACCCTTGCCCTCACACGAACGCTAACCCTTAAGCACTGTCGTACCCTAAGCTGTATCCTAATCCCTCTGCATTCCTTAACCCTAACCCTAACCCGAATCCTAACCCTGACCCTCACTCGAAGCCTTACCCTCACCCGTGCCCTAATCTTAACCAGGACACCAACACTAACTCGTGCCCTCACACGTACGCTAAACCTTAAGCGTTGTCGTACCCTAAATTGTACCCTAATCCCTCCCCATTCCTTAACCTTAACCCTAACCCCATCCCTAAACCTGACCCACTTCCGATGCCCTACCCTAACCAATGCCCTAATCTTAACCAGGACACAAACACTAACTCATGCCCTCAAACGTACGCTAACCCTTAAGCATTGTCGTACCCTATCCTGTACCCTAATCCCTCCCCATTCCCTAACCCTAACCCTAAGCGAAACCCTGAACGTGAACCTTTTCCGAGGCCTTACCCTCATCGGTGCCGTTGTCTTAACCAGTACACAAACACTAACTCGTGCCCTCACACTTACGCTAACCCTTAAGCATTGTCGTACCTTAACCTGTACCCTAATCCCTCTCCATTCCCTAACCCTAACCCTAACCCGAATCCTAACCCTGACCCTCACCCGAAGCCTTACCCTCACCCGTGCCCTAATCTTAACCAGGACACCAAGACTAACTCGTGCCCTCAAACGTACGCTAACACTAAACCGCAGCGGTACCCTAACCTGTACCCTAATCCCTCTCCATTCCCTAACCCTAACCCTAACCTGAAACCTAACCATGACACTCACCCGAAACTTTACCCTCACCCGTGTCCTAATTTTAACCAGTACATCAACACTAACCCATGCCCTCTAACGTACGCCAACCCTAAGCCATTGCCGTACCCTAACCTGTACCCTAATCAATCCCCATTCCCTAACCCTAACCCTAACCCTAACCCTTAACGTGACCCTCTTCCGAGGCCTTACCCTCACCGTGCCCTAATCGTAAGCAGTACACTAACACTAACTAGTGACCTCACACGTACGCTAAACCTTAAGCGTTGTGGTACCCTAAACTGTGCCCTAATATCTCCCCATTCCCTAACCCTAACCCTAACCCGAATTCTATACCTGACCCTCACCCGAAACCTTACCCTCACCCGTGCCCTAATCTTAACCAGGACCCCAACACTAACTTGTGCCCTCACACGTACGCTAACACTTAATCGTTGTCGTACCCTAAACTGTACCCTAATCCCTCCCCATTCCCTAACCCTAACCCTAACCCGAATCCTAACCCTGACCCTCACCTGAAGCCTTACCCTCACCCGTGCCCTAATCTTAACCAGGACACTAACACTAACCCTTGCCCTCACACGAACGCTAACCCTTAAGCACTGTCGTACCCTAAGCTGTATCCTAATCCCTCTGCATTCCTTAACCCTAACCCTAACCCGAATCCTAACCCTGACCCTCACTCGAAGCCTTACCCTCACCCGTGCCCTAATCTTAACCAGGACACCAACACTAACTCGTGCCCTCACACGTACGCTAAACCTTAAGCGTTGTCGTACCCTAAATTGTACCCTAATCCCTCCCCATTCCTTAACCTTAACCCTAACCCCATCCCTAAACCTGACCCACTTCCGATGCCCTACCCTAACCAATGCCCTAATCTTAACCAGGACACAAACACTAACTCATGCCCTCAAACGTACGCTAACCCTTAAGCATTGTCGTACCCTATCCTGTACCCTAATCCCTCCCCATTCCCTAACCCTAACCCTAAGCGAAACCCTGAACGTGACCCTTTTCCGAGGCCTTACCCTCATCGGTGCCGTTGTCTTAACCAGTACACAAACACTAACTCGTGCCCTCACACTTACGCTAACCCTTAAGCATTGTCGTACCTTAACCTGTACCCTAATCCCTCTCCATTCCCTAACCCTAACCCTAACCCGAATCCTAACCCTGACCCTCACCCGAAGCCTTACCCTCACCCGTGCCCTAATCTTAACCAGGACACCAAGACTAACTCGTGCCCTCAAACGTACGCTAACACTAAACCGCAGCGGTACCCTAACCTGTACCCTAATCCCTCTCCATTCCCTAACCCTAACCCTAACCTGAAACCTAACCATGACACTCACCCGAAACTTTACCCTCACCCGTGTCCTAATTTTAACCAGTACATCAACACTAACCCATGCCCTCTAACGTACGCCAACCCTAAGCCATTGCCGTACCCTAACCTGTACCCTAATCAATCCCCATTCCCTAACCCTAACCCTAACCCTAACCCTTAACGTGACCCTCTTCCGAGGCCTTACCCTCACCCGTGCCCTAATCGTAAGCAGTACACTAACACTAACTAGTGACCTCACACGTACGCTAAACCTTAAGCGTTGTGGTACCCTAAACTGTGCCCTAATATCTCCCCATTCCCTAACCCTAACCCTAACCCGAATTCTATCCCTGAACCTCACCCGAAACCTTACCCTCACCCGTGCCCTAATCTTAACCAGGACACCAACACTAACTTCTGCCCTCACACGTACGCTAACCCTTAATCGTTGTCGTACCCTAAACTGTACCCTAATCCCTCCCCATTCCCTAACCCTAACCCTAACCCGAATCCTAACCCTGACCCTCACCTGAAGCCTTACCCTCACCCGTGCCCTAATCTTAACCAGAACACTAACACTAACCCTTGCCCTCACACGAACGCTAACCCTTAAGCACTGTCGTACCCTAAGCTGTACCCTAATCCCTCTGCATTCCTTAACCCTAACCCTAACCCGAATCCTAACCCTGACCCTCACCCGAAGCCTTACCCTCACCCGTGCCCTAATCTTAACCAGGACACCAACACTAACTCGTGCCCTCACACGTACGCTAAACCTTAAGCGTTGTCGTACCCTAAATTGTACCCTAATCCCTCCCCATTCCTTAACCCTAACCCTAACCCCATCCCTAAACCTGACCCACTTCCGATGCCCTACCCTAACCAATGCCCTAATCTTAACCAGGACACAAACAGTAACTCATGCCCTCAAACGTACGCTAACCCTTAAGCGTTGTCGTACCCTATCCTGTACCCTAATCCCTCCCCATTCCCTAACCCTAACCCTAATCGAAACCCTGAACGTGACCCTTTTCCGAGGCCTTACCCTCATCGGTGCCGTTGTCTTAACCAGTACACCAACACTAACTCGTGCCCTCACACTTACGCTAACCCTTAAGCATTGTTGTACCCTAACCTGTACCCTAATCCCTCTCCATTCCCTAACCCTAACCCTAACCCGAATCCTAACCCTGACCCTCACCCGAAGCCTTACCCTCACCCGTGCCCTAATCTTAACCAGGACACCAAGACTAACTCGTGCCCTCAAACGTACGCTAACACTAAACCGCAGGGGTACCCTAACCTCTACCCTAATCCCTCTCAATTCCCTAACCCTAATCCTAACCTGAAACCTAACCATGACACTCACCCGAAACTTTACCCTCACCCGTGTCCTAATTTTAACCAGTACATCAACACTAACCCATGCCCTCTAACGTACGCCAACACTAAGCCATTGCCGTACCCTAACCTGTACCCTAATCAATCCCCATTCCCTAACCCTAACCCTAACCCTAACCCTTAACGTGACCCTCTTCCGAGGCCTTACCCTCACCCGTGCCCTAATCGTAAGCAGTACACTAACACTAACTGCTGACCTCACATGTACGCTAAACCTTAAGCGTTGTGGTACCCTAAACTGTGCCCTAATATCTCCCCATTCCCTAACCCTAACCCTAACCCGAATTCTATCCCTGACCCTCACCCGAAACCTTACCCTCACCCTTGCCCTAATCTTAACCAGGACACCAACACTAACTTGTGCCCTCACACATACGCTAACCCTTAAACGTTGTCATACCCTAAACTGTACCCTAATCCCTCCCCATTCCCTAACCCTTACCCTAACCCGAATCCTAACCCTGACACTCACCTGAAGCCTTACCCTCACCCGTGCCCTAATCTTAACCAGGACACTAACACTAACCCTTGCCCTCACACGAACGCTAACCCTTAAGCACTGTCGTACCCTAAGCTGTACCCTAATCCCTCTGCATTCCTTAACCCTAACCCTAACCCGAATCCTAACCCTGACCCTCACCCGAAGCCTTACCCTCACCCGTGCCCTAATCTTAACCAGGACACCAACACTAACTCGTGCCCTCACACGTACGCTAAACCTTAAGCGTTGTCGGACCCTAAATTGTACCCTAATCCCTCCCCATTCCTTAACCCTAACCCTAACCCCATCCCTAAACCTGACCCACTTCCGATGCCCTACCCTAACCAATGCCCTAATCTTAACCAGTACACAAACACTAACTCATGCCCTCAAACGTACGCTAACCCTTAAGCATTGTAGTACCCTATCCTGTACCCTAATCCCTCCCCATTCCCTAACACTAACCCTACGCAAAACCCTGAACGTGACCCTTTTCCGAGGCCTTACCCTCATCGGTGCCCTTGTCTTAACCAGTACACCAACACTAACTCGTGCCCTCACACTTACGCTAACCCTTAAGCATTGTCGTACCCTAACCTGTACCCTAATCCCTCTCCATTCCCTAACCCTAACCCTAACCCGAATCCTAACCCTGACCCTCACCCGAAGCCTTACCCTCACCCGTGCCCTAATCTTAACCAGGACACCAAGACTAACTCGTGCCCTCAAACGTACGCTAACACTAAACCGCAGCGGTACCCTAACCTGTACCCTAATCCCTCTCCATTCCCTAACCCTAACCCTAACCTGAAACCTAACCATGACACTCACCCGAAACTTTACCCTCACCCGTGTCCTAATTTTAACCAGTACATCAACACTAACCCATGCCCTCTAACGTACGCCAACCCTAAGCCATTGCCGTACCCTAACCTGTACCCTAATCAATCCCCATTCCCTAACCCTAACCCTAACCCTAACCCTTAACGTGACCCTCTTCCGAGGCCTTACCCTCACCTGTGCCCTAATCGTAAGCAGTACACTAACACTAACTAGTGACCTCACACGTACGCTAAACCTTAAGCGTTGTGGTACCCTAAACTGTGCCCTAATATCTCCCCATTCCCTAACCCTAACCCTAACCCGAATTCTATCCCTGACCCTCACCCGAAACCTTACCCTCACCCGTGCCCTAATCTTAACCAGGACACCAAGACTAACTCGTGCCCTCACACGTACGCTAACACTAAACCGCAGCGGTACCCTAACCTGTACCCTAATCCCTCTCCATTCCCTAACTCTAACCCTAACCTGAAACCTAAGCATGACACTCACCCGAAACTTTACCCTCACCCGTGTCCTAATTTTAACCAGTACATCAACACTAAACCATGCCCTCTAACGTACGCCAACCTTAAGCCATTGCCGTACACTAAACTGTACCCTAATCAATCGCCATTCCCTAACCCTAACCCTAACCCTAACCCTTAACGTGACCCTCTTCCGAGGCCTTACCCTCACCCGTGCCCTAATCGTAAGCAGTACACTAACACTAACTAGTGACCTCACACGTACGCTAAACCTTAAGCGTTGTTGTACCCTAAACTGTGCCCTAATATCTCCCCATTCCCTAACCCTAACCCTAACCCGAATTCTATCCCTGACCCTCACCCGAAACCTTACCCTCACCCGTGCCCTAATCTTAACCAGGACACTAACACTAACCCTTGCCCTCACACGAACGCTAACCCTTAAGCACTGTCGTACCCTAAGCTGTACCCTAATCCCTCTGCATTCCTTAACCCTAACCCTAACCCGAATCCTAACCCTGACCCTCACCCGAAGCCTTACCCTCACCCGTGCCCTAATCTTAACCAGGACACCAACACTAACTCGTGCCCTCACACGTACGCTAAACCTTAAGCGTTGTCGGACCCTAAATTGTACCCTAATCCCTCCCCATTCCTTAACCCTAACCCTAACCCCATCCCTAAACCTGACCCACTTCCGATGCCCTACCCTAACCAATGCCCTAATCTTAACCAGTACACAAACACTAACTCATGCCCTCAAACGTACGCTAACCCTTAAGCATTGTAGTACCCTATCCTGTACCCTAATCCCTCCCCATTCCCTAACCCTAACCCTACGCGAAACCCTGAACGTGACCCTTTTCCGAGGCCTTACCCTCATCGGTGCCCTTGTCTTAACCAGTACACCAACACTAACTCGTGCCCTCACACTTACGCTAACCCTTAAGCATTGTCGTACCCTAACCTGTACCCTAATCCCTCTCCATTCCCTAACCCTAACCCTAACCCGAATCCTAACCCTGACCCTCACCCGAAGCCTTACCCTCACCCGTGCCCTAATCTTAACCAGGACACCAAGACTAACTCGTGCCCTCAAACGTACGCTAACACTAAACCGCAGCGGTACCCTAACCTGTACCCTAATCCCTCTCCATTCCCTAACCCTAACCCTAACCTGAAACCTAACCATGACACTCACCCGAAACTTTACCCTCACCCGTGTCCTAATTTTAACCAGTACATCAACACTAACCCATGCCCTCTAACGTACGCCAACCCTAAGCCATTGCCGTACCCTAACCTGTACCCTAATCAATCCCCATTCCCTAACCCTAACCCTAACCCTAACCCTAACCCTTAACGTGACCCTCTTCCGAGGCCTTACCCTCACCTGTGCCCTAATCGTAAGCAGTACACTAACACTAACTAGTGACCTCACACGTACGCTAAACCTTAAGCGTTGTGGTACCCTAAACTGTGCCCTAATATCTCCCCATTCCCTAACCCTAACCCTAACCCGAATTCTATCCCTGACCCTCACCCGAAACCTTACCCTCACCCGTGCCCTAATCTTAACCAGGACACCAAGACTAACTCGTGCCCTCACACGTACGCTAACACTAAACCGCAGCGGTACCCTAACCTGTACCCTAATCCCTCTCCATTCCCTAACTCTAACCCTAACCTGAAACCTAAGCATGACACTCACCCGAAACTTTACCCTCACCCGTGTCCTAATTTTAACCAGTACATCAACACTAAACCATGCCCTCTAACGTACGCCAACCTTAAGCCATTGCCGTACACTAAACTGTACCCTAATCAATCGCCATTCCCTAACCCTAACCCTAACCCTAACCCTTAACGTGACCCTCTTCCGAGGCCTTACCCTCACCCGTGCCCTAATCGTAAGCAGTACACTAACACTAACTAGTGACCTCACACGTACGCTAAACCTTAAGCGTTGTTGTACCCTAAACTGTGCCCTAATATCTCCCCATTCCCTAACCCTAACCCTAACCCGAATTCTATCCCTGACCCTCACCCGAAACCTTACCCTCACCCGTGCCCTAATCTTAACCAGAACACCAACACTAACTTGTGCCCTCACACGTACGCTAACCCTTAATCGTTGTCGTACCCTAAGCTGTACCCTAATCCCTCTGCATTCCTTAACCCTAACCCTAACCCGAATCCTAACCCTGACCCTCACCCGAAGCCTTACCCTCACCCGTGCCCTAATCTTAACCAGGACACCAACACTAACTCGTGCCCTCACACGTACGCTAAACCTTAAGCGTTGTCGTACCCTAAATTGTACCCTAATCCCTCCCCATTCCTTAACCCTAACCCTAACCCCATCCCTAAACCTGACCCACTTCCGATGCCCTACCCTAACCAATGCCCTAACCTCAACCAGTACACAAAGGCTAACTCATGCCCTCAAACGTACGCTAACCCTTAAGCATTGTCGTACCCTATCCTGTACCCTAATCCCTCCCCATTCCCTAACCCTAACCCTAAGCGAAACCCTGAACGTGACCCTTTTCTGAGGCCTTACCCTCATCGGTGCCCTTGTCTTAACCAGTACACCAACACTAACTCGTGCCCTCACACTTACGCTAACCCTTAAGCATTGTCGTACCCTAACCTGTACCCTAATCCCTCTCCATTCCCTAACCCTAACCCTAACCCGAATCCTAACCCTGACCCTCACCCGAAGCCTTACCCTCACCCGTGCCCTAATCTTAACCAGGACACCAAGACTAACTCGTGCCCTCAAACGTAAGCTAACACTAAACCGCAGCGGTACACTAACCTGTACCCTAATCCCTCTCCATTCCCTAACCCTAACCCTAACCTGAAACCTAACCATGACACTCACCCGAAACTTTACCCTCACCCGTGTCCTAATTTTAACCAGTACATCAACACTAACCCATGCCCTCTAACGTACGCCAACCCTAAGCCATTGCCGTACCCTAACCTGTACCCTAATCAATCCCCATTCCCTAACCCTAACCCTAACCCTTAACGTGACCCTCTTCCGAGGCCTTACCCTCACCCGGGCCCTAATCGTAAGCAGTACACTAACACTAAGTAGTGACCTCACACGTACGCTAAACCTTAAGCGTTGTGGTACCCTAAACTGTGCCCTAATATCTCCCCATTCCCTAACCCTAACCCTAACCCGAATTCTATCCCTGACCCTCACCCGAAACCTTACCTTCACCCGTGCCCTAATCTTAACCAGGACACCAACACTAACTTGTGCCCTCACACGTACGCTAACCGTAATCGTTGTCGTACCCTAAACTGTACCCTAATCCCTCCCCATTCCCTAACCCTAACCCTAACCCGAATCCTAACCCTGACCCTCACCTGAAGCCTTACCCTCACCCGTGCCCTAATCTTAACCAGGACACTAACACTAACCCTTGCCCTCACACGAACGCTAACCCTAAAGCACTGTCGTACCCTAAGCTGTACCCTAATCCTTCTGCATTCCTTAACCCTAACCCTAACCCTAATCCTAACCCTGACCCTCACCCGAAGCCTTACCCTCACCCGTGCCCTAATCTTAACCAGGACACCAACACTAACTCGTGCCCTCACACGTACGCTAAACCTTAAGCGTTGTCGTAACCTAAATTGTACCCTAATCCCTCCCCATTCCTTAACCCTAACCCTAACCCCATCCCTAAACCTGACCCACTTCCGATGCCCTACCCTAACCAATGCCCTAATCTTAACCAGTACACAAACACTAACTCATGCCCTCAAACGTACGCTAACCCTTAAGCATTGTCGTACCCTATCCTGTACCCTAATCCCTCCCCATTCCCTAACCCTAACCCTAAGCGAAACCCTGAACGTGACCCTTTTCCGAGGCCTTACCCTCATCGGTGCCGTTGTCTTAACCAGTACACCAACACTAACTCGTGCCCTCACACTTATGCTAACCCTTAAGCATTGTCGTACCCTAACCTGTACCCTAATCCCTCTCCATTCCCTAACCCTAACCCTAACCCGAATCCTAACCCTGACCCTCACCCGAAGCCTTACTCTCACCCGTGCCCTAATCTTAACCAGGACACCAACACTAACTCGTGCCCTCAAACGTATGCTAACACTAAACCGCAGCGGTACCCTAACCTGTACCCTAATCCCTCTCCATTCCCTAACCCTAACCCTAACCTGAAACCTAACCATGACACTCATCCGAAACTTTACCCTCACCCGTGTCCTAATTTTAACCAATACATCAACACTAACCCATGCCCTCTAACGTACGCCAACCCTAAGCCATTGCCGTACCCTAACCTGTACCCTAATCAATCCCCATTCCCTAACCCTAACCCTAACCCTAACCCTTAACGTGACCCTCTTCAGAGGCCTTACCCTCACCCGTGCCCTAATCGTAAGCAGTAGACTAACACTAACTAGTGACCTCACACGTACGCTAAACCTTAAGCGTTGTGGTACTCTAAACTGTGCCCTAATATCTCCCCATTCCCTAACCCTAACCCTAACCCGAATTCTATCCCTGACCCTCACCCGAAACCTTACCCTCACCCGTGCCCTAATCTTAACCAGGACACCAACACTAACTTGTGCCCTCACACGTACGCTAACCCTTAATCGTTGTCGTACCCTAAACTCTACCCTAATCCCTCCCCATTCCCTAACGCTAACCCTAACCCGAATCCCAACCCTGACCCTCACCCGAAGCCTTACCCTCACCCGTGCCCTAATCTTAACCAGGACACCAAGACTAACTCGTGCCCTCAAACGTACGCTAACACTAAACCGCAGCGGCACCCTAACCTGTACCCTAATCCCTCTCCATTCCCTAACCCTAACCCTAACCTGAAACCTAACCATGACACTCACCAGAAACTTTACCCTCACCCGTGTCTTAATTTTAACCAGTACATCAACACTAACCCATGCCCTCTAACGTACGCCAACCCTAAGCCATTGCCGTACCCTAACCTGTACCCTAATCAATCCCCATTCCCTAACCCTAACCCTAACCCTAACCCTTAACGTGACCCTCTTCCGAGGCCTTACCCTCACCCGTGCCCTAATCGTAAGCAGTACACTAACACTAACTAGTGACCTCACACGTACGCTAAACCTTAAGCGTTGTGGTACCCTAAACTGTGCCCTAATATCTCCCCATTCCCTAACCCTAACCCTAAGCCGAATTCTATCCCTGACCCTCACCCGAAACCTTACCCTCACCCGTGCCCGAATCTTAACCAGGACACCAACACTAACTTGTGCCCTCACACGTACGCTAACCCTTAATCGTTGTCGTACCCTAAGCTGTACCCTAATCCCTCTGCATTCCTTAACCCTAACACTAACCCGAATCCTAACCCTGACCCTCACCCGAAACCTTACCCTCACCCGTGCCCTAATCTTAACCAGGACACCAACACTAACTCGTGCCCTCACACGTACGCTAAACCTTAAGCGTTGTCGTACCCTAAATTGTACCCTAATCCCTCCCCATTCCTTAACCCTAACCCTAACCCCATCCCTAAACCTGACCCACTTCCGAAGCCCTACCCTAACCAATTCCCTAATCTTAACCTGTACACAAACACTAACTCATGCCCTCAAACGTACGCTAACCCTTAAGCATTGTCGTACCCTATCCTGTACCCTAATCCCTCCCCATTCCCTAACCCTAACCCTAAGCGAAACCCTGAACGTGACCCTTTTCCGAGGCCTTACCCTCATCTGTGCCCTTGTCTTAACCAGTACACCAACACTAACTCGTGCCCTCACACTTACGCTAACCCTTAAGCATTGTCGTACCCTAACCTGTACCCTAATCCCTCTCCATTCCCGAACCCTAACCCTAACCTGAATCCTAACCCTGACCCTCACCCGAAGCCTTACCCTCACCCGTGTCCTAATCTTAACCAGGACACTAACACTAACCCTTGCCCTCACACGAACGCTAACCCTTAAGCACTGTCATACCCTAAGCTGTACCCTAATCCCTCTGCATTCCTTAACCCTAACCCTAACCCGAATCCTAACCCTGACCCTCACCCGAAGCCTTACCCTCACCCGTGCCCTAAACTTAACCAGGACACCAACACTAACTCGTGCCCTCACACGTACGCTAAACCTTAAGCGTTGTTGTACCCTAAATTGTACCCTAATCCCTCCCCATTCCTTAACCCTAACCCTAACCCCATCCCTAAACCTGACCCACTTCCGATACCCTACCCTAACCAATGCCCTAATCTTAACCAGTACACAAACACTAACTCATGCCTTCAAACGTACGCTAACCCTTAAGCATTGTCGTACCCTATCCTGTACCCTAATCCCTCCCCATTCCCTAACCCTAACCCTAAGCGAAACCCTGAACGTGACCCTTTTCCGAGGCCTTACCCTCATCGGTGCCCTTGTCTTAACCAGTACACCAACACTAACTCGTGCCCTCACACTTACGCTAACCCTTAAGCATTGTCGTACCCTAACCTGTACCCTAATCCCTCTCCATTCCCTAACCCTAACCCTAACCCGAATCCTAACCCTGACCCTCACCCGAAGCCTTTCCCTCACCCGTGCCCTAATCTTATCCAGGACACCAAGACTAACTCGTGCCCTCAAACGTACGCTAACACTAAACCGGAGCGGTACCCTAACCTGTACCCTACTCTCTCTCCATTCCCTAACCCTAAACCTAACCTGAAACCTAACCATGACACTCACCCGAAACTTTACCCTCACCCGTGTCCTAATTTTAACCAGTACATCAACACTAACTCATGCCCTCTAACGTACGCCAACCCTAAGCCATTGCCGTACCCTAACCTGTACCCTAATCAATCCCCATTCCCTAACCCTAACCCTAACCCTAACCCTTAACGTGACCCTCTTCCGAGGCCTTACCCTCACCCGGGCCATAATCGTAAGCAGTACACTAACACTAACTATTGACCTCACACGTACGCTAAACCTTAAGCGTTGTGGTACCCTAAACTGGGCCCTAATATCTCCCCATTCCCTAACCCTAAACCTAACCCGAATTCTATCCCTGACCCTCACCCGAAACCTTACCTTCACCCGTGCCCTAATCTTAACCAGGACACCAACACTAACTTGTGCCCTCACACGTACGCTAACCGTAATCGTTGTCGTACCCTAAACTGTACCTTAATCCCTCCCCATTCCCTAACCCTAACCCTAACCCGAATCCTAACCCTGACCCTCACCTGAAGCCTTACCCTCACCCGTGCCCTAATCTTAACCAGGACACTAACACTAACCCTTGCCCTCACACGAACGCTAACCCTAAAGCACTGTCGTACCCTAAGCTGTACCCTAATCCTTCTGCATTCCTTAACCCTAACCCTAACCCGAATCCTAACCCTGACCCTCACCCGAAGCCTTACCCTCACCCGTGCCCTAATCTTAACCAGGACACCAACACTAACTCGTGCCCTCACACGTACGCTAAACCTTAAGCGTTGTCGTACCCTAAATTGTACCCTAATCCCTCCCCATTCCCTAACCCTAACCCTAAGCGAAACCCTGAACGTGACCCTTTTCCGAGGCCTTACTCTCATCGGTGCCGTTGTCTTAACCAGTACACCAACACTAACTCGTGCCCTCACACTTACGCTAACCCTTAAGCATTGTCGTACCCTAACCTGTACCCTAATCCCTCTCCATTCCCTAACCCTAACCCTAACCCGAATCCTAACCCTGACCCTCACCCGTGCCCTAATCTTAACCAGGACACCAACACTAACTCGTGCCCTCAAACGTATGCTAACACTAAACCGCAGCGGTACCCTAACCTGTACCCTAATCCCTCTCCATTCCCTAACCCTAACCCTAACCTGAAACCTAACCATGACACTCATCCGAAACTTTACCCTCACCCGTGTCCTAATTTTAACCAATACATCAACACTAACCCATGCCCTCTAACGTACGCCAACCCTAAGCCATTGCCGTACCCTAACCTGTACCCTAATCAATCCCCATTCCCTAACCCTAACCCTAACCCTAACCCTTAACGTGACCCTCTTCAGAGGCCTTACCCTCACCCGTGCCCTAATCGTAAGCAGTAGACTAACACTAACTAGTGACCTCACACGTACGCTAAACCTTAAGCGTTGTGGTACTCTAAACTGTGCCCTAATATCTCCCCATTCCCTAACCCTAACCCTAACCCGAATTCTATCCCTGACCCTCACCCGAAACCTTACCCTCACCCGTGCCCTAATCTTAACCAGGAAAACAACACTAACTTGTGCCCTCACACGTACGCTAACCCTTAATCGTTGTCGTACCCTAAACTCTACCCTAATCCCTCCCCATTCCCTAACCCTAACCCTAACCCGAATCCTAACCCTGACCCTCACCTGAAGCCTTACCCTCACCCGTGCCCTAATCTTAACCAGGACACTAACACTAGCCCTTGCCCTCACACGAACGCTAACCCTTAAGCACTGTCGTACCCTAAGCTGTACCCTAATCCCTCTGCATTCCTTAACCCTAACCCTAACCCGAATCCTAACCCTGACCCTCACCCGAAGCCTTACCCTCACCCGTGCCCTAATCTTAACCAGGACACCAACACTAACTCGTGCCCTCACACGTACGCTAAACCTTAAGCGTTGTCGTACCCTAAATTGTACCCTAATCCCTCCCCATTCCTTAACCCTAACCCTAACCCCATCCCTAAACCTGACCCACCTCCAATGCCCTACCCTAACCAATGCCCTAATCTTAACCAGTACACAAACACTAACTCATGCCCTCAAATGTACGCTAACCCTTAAGCATTGTCGTACCCTATCCTGTATCCTAATCCCTCCCCATTCCCTAACCCTAACCCTAAGCGAAACCCTGAACGTGACCCTTTCCCGAGGCCTTACCCTCATCGGTGCCGTTGTCTTAACCAGTACACCAACAGTAACTCGTGCCCTCACACTTACGCTAACGCTTAAGCATTGTCGTACCCTAACCTGTACCCTAATCCCTCTCCATTCCCTAAACCTAACCCTAACCCGAATCCTAACCCTGACCCTCACCCGAAGCCTTACCCTCACCCGTGCCCTAATCTTAACCAGGACACCAAGACTAACTCGTGCCCTCACACGTACGCTAACACTAAACCGCAGCGGTACCCTAACCTGTACCCTAATAACTCTCCATTCCCTAACCCTAACCCTAACCTGAAACCTAACCATGACACTCACCCGAAACTTTACCATCACCCATGTCCTAATTTTAACCAGTACATCAAGACTAACCCATGCCCTCTAACGTACGCCAACCCTAAGCCATTGCCGTAGCCTAACCTGTACCCTAATCAATCCCCATTCCCTAACCCTAACCCTAACCCTAACCCTTAACGTGACCCTCTTCCGAGGCCTTACCCTCACCCGTGCCCTAATCGTAAGCAGTACACTAACACTAACTAGTGACCTCACACGTACGCTAAACCTTAAGCTTTGTGGTACCCTAAACTGTGCCCTAATATCTCCCCGTTCCCTAACCCTAACCCTAACCCGAATTCTATCCCTGACCGTCAACTGAAGCCTTACCCTCACCCGTGCCCTAATATTAACCAGGACACTAACGTGACCTCACACGTACGCTAAACCTTAAGCGTTGTGGTACCCTAAACTGTCCTCTAATATCTCCCCATTCCCTAACCCTAACCCTAACCCGAATTCTATCCCTCACCCTCACCCGAAACCTTACCCTCACCCGTGCCCTAATCTTAACCAGGACACCAACACTAAGTTGTGCCCTCACACGTACGCTAACACTTAATCGTTGTGGTACCCTAAACTGTACCCTAATCCCTCCCCATTCCCTAACCCTAACCCTAACCCGAATCCTACCCTGACCCACACCTGAAGCCTTACCCTCACCCGTGCCCTAATCTTAACCAGGACACTAACACTAACCCTTGCCCTCACACGAACGCTAACCCTTAAGCACTGTCGTACCCTAAGCTGTACCCTAATCCCTCTGCATTCCTTAACCCTAACCCTAACCCGAATCCTAACCCTGACCCTCACCCGAAGCCTTACCCTCACCCGTGCCCTAATCTTAACCAGGACACCAACACTAACTCGTGCCCTCACACGTACGCTAAACCTTAAGCGTTGTCGTACCCTAAATTGTACCCTAATCCCTCCCCATTCTTTAACCCTAACCCTAAACCCATCCCTAAACCTGACCCACTTCCGATGCCCTACCCTAACCAATGCCCTAATCTTAACCAGTACACAAACACTAACTCATGCCCTCAAACGTACGCTAACCCTTAAGCATTGTCGTACCCTATCCTGTACCCTAATCCCTCCCCATTCCCTACCCCTAACCCTAAGCGAAACCCTGAACGTGACCCTTTTCCGAGGCCTTACCCTCATCGGTGCCGTTGTCTTAACCAGTAAACCAACACTAACTCGTGCCCTCACACTTACGCTAAACCTTAAGCATTGTCGTACCCTAACCTGTACCCTAATCCCTCTCCATTCCCTAACCCTAACCCTAACCCGAATCCAAACCCTGACCCTCACCCGAAGCCTTACCCTCACCCGTGCCCTAATCTTACCAGGACACCAAGATTAACTCGTGCCCTCACACGTACACTAACACTAAACCGCAGCGGTACCCTAACCTGTACCCTAATCCCTCTCCATTCCCTAACCCTAACCCTAACCTGAAACCTAACCATGACACTCACCCGAAACTTTACCCTCACCCGTGTCCTAATTTTAACCAGTACATCAACACTAACCCATGCCCTCTAACGTACGCCAACCCTAAGCCATTGCCGTACCCTAACCTGTACCCTAATCAATCCCCATTCCCTAACCCTAACCCTAACCCTAACCCTTAACGTGACCCTCTTCCGAGGCCTTACCCTCACCTGTGCCCTAATCGTAAGCAGTACACTAACACTAACTAGTGACCTCACACGTACGCTAAACCTTAAGCGTTGTGGTACCCTAAACTGTGCCCTAATATCTCCCCATTCCCTAACCCTAACCCTAACCCGAATTCTATCCCTGACCCTCACCCGAAACCTTACCCTCACCCGTGCCCTAATCGTAACCAGGACACCAACACTAACTTGTGCCCTCACACGTACGCTAACCCTTAATCGTTGTCGTACCCTAAACTGTACCCTAATACCTCCCCATTCCCTAACCCTAACCCTAACCCGAATCCTAATCCTGACCCTCACCTGAAGCCTTACCCTCACCCGTGCCCTAATCTTAACCAGGACACTAACACTAACCCTTGCCCTCACACGAACGCTAACCCTTAAGCACTGTCGTACCCTAAGCTGTAGCCTAATCCCTCTGCATTCCTTAACCCTAACCCTAACCCGAATCCTAACCCTGACCCTCACCCGAAGCCTTACCCTCACCCGTGCCCTAATCTTAACCAGGACACCAACACTAACTCGTGCCCTCACACGTACGCTAAACCTTAAGCGTTGCCGTACCCTAAATTGTACGCTAATCCCTCCCCATTCCTTAACCCTAACCCTAACCCCATCCCTAAACCTGACCCACTTCCGATGCCCTACCCTAACCAATGCCCTAATCTTAACCAGTACACAAACACTAACTCATGCCCTCAAACGTACGCTAACCCTTAAGCATTGTCGTACCCTATCCTGTACCCTAATCCCTCCCCATTCCCTAACCCTAACCCTTAGC